>OZ059833.1:7178993-7795501 GCA_964057195.1 Orthosia cruda
TTGACAGTAATGTTACCATTTTTTTAAGTTATGCTTCTCTTGTAATGAAGTAATCATTTATTTGAGTAATGCTCGAAAGATTATTCACACAGATGACTTTCGTCAACTAGACAATTTTGTAAGTTTCTTTCGAACATTTTATACTCAGATAAAAGGAGGAAATTCTCATAGAATAGAATTCATAGTATGATTTTGACATTTAGTATATTTCGTTATCAATTATATTAATCAGGAGTATTCCTGATCCCTGTCTGAATCCCTGATCCCTGTATGGAGCCTGTAAAATCCTAAATATTGTTCTTCGTAAAATAGCCATATGTATGGCTATTTATCGAACTGAGTGTTCAGAATCACCAAAAAAAATATTTTTGGTGTAATAGTTAAGCTGCATAAGTGCGAAAAACTTATGACAATTAAGCCTTTTTGAATATATTGGCTTGACCTCTAAACAATTTATGCAAGTGTAACTAGCAATTCTAAGTCTAAATTTGGTTTCTTCCTTTTTCCCTAAAAGCCAATTCCCTTATACATCCCGGTTGCCAACACTTCTACAAGCTAAGCGGTCTCTTGGCACCAATCAGCGTTCGCATTGAAAACATATTATCGAAATAAATTCTGCAATTCTGTCAACCAGCATTCTGTCTGATAAGTTTTTTTTACCGCTGTGCATTAGTCGCTACCGAGTCGTCGCTTGGCAAAACTTTTTAACTCCCATAGACTAATGTTTAGGCACTTAGGTATTGGAGCACTTAGGGGTATATATTGCCCGTCGAGTAAGGCATAATCACAGTACAATGTGCAATAATTTTGCGATCTGTACTCGTCACAGCTCTTACGTTTGACTACAATTATTATAGTCAAACGCAAAATTGTGGTATAGTGTAGTTTATTTTATGGCATCCAAGCAAATAACAGGCTTATTTATCGAAGGCGTATCATAGGCGTATGTATCCCAGTAGAAATTGACACTAAATAAACACTCTCTCACTCTCCTTCGTCAGTCGGGTAAAAAAGCTGTAATCGCAAAGCATGATGTAGTTCTGATTCATTGGCATGTTGTATGGACCAGATAGGGTAGTGATAATCCATATGAGACTCCTTGAAAAAAGTTTGTGCTCGCTGTGCACCACGCCGAAGGAGGATAATGTGTTTTTTAGTCTATGTATGTATGATTGTTTCTATGTGGCGTTCTAGAGAATAAACGCGTAGGCCGATTTTGATGATTCTTACGTCAATCAATCAAGAGTGTCAATGGTTACATTAAAGTTGTAAAATAGATAAATGACGGATTTTGGGTGCCATATTGTAGGGGCCATTTTTTTTTTGCCAAGCCCATCGTATGGGGTATCGAAGTAAGGGGTTATAAAAGGTGATTTCAAAAATATACATCTCTTATATATTGAAACGGAACTAAATCAAAAAAACAATGTTAACTAAAAAGTTATAAAAAAAAAGTTTATTAAAATAACCCGACTGCTTAAGGAGCAAACTAAAAAGACGTAAATAAGAAGAAAATCATGCTGTGCAGTCGGAGGATACATCTTCGCGAGCTAGCTGACCAATACCAGATGTATCCTTCTTTTTATTTCATTTCTTAAGCAGTCAGGTTTTTTTTTTTTATTAATTTCACTTTTTGCTCTAACAGAAAGATATAAACTATACGTTAATAGACATACAAAATTGTGTATCTTTTAAAGTTTATTTTTGTAAGCTATGATTTTAGAAGGAGCGGTGAGACTGGCTCGTTGTAAGTTGCTAATCGGATTAGTCCGCGGGAGCTTATTTCCTAACCCTACTCGGTGGTGTCCTTCTCTACCACCAGCCACTTTTGCACTTGGTGGCAGATGCGGTACGCATGGAGCGCATACACAATGAGAACTGTTTTCATCATAAAATCATACCCTTATTCATGACAAGATTAAAAAGGCTACTATTTATTCAGTTAAGTGATTTTAGCTGAGGTTGTAGTCATGGCTGTACAGTAGACTTATTACATGTCATCATAACCTCAAAGTTACGAAATACTTATGTGTTGAGTTCTTTGATTCTGCTTTCAAATAATATATTTTCAATTTAGTATTACTGATAGTGCCTAGGGGAACGAAGTAATATAAACGTCATTCATGTTCGCGACATTTTACAGTTGGGTCACAACATGTATGGGCCGTGACCAAAGTTCTTTAATAAACTTTAAAAAAGTACGGTATTATGTTTGTTGAAAAACGTTTATGACTTTTAGAGCAAAAAGTGAAAAAAGGTTTTCGCAGTTTTTCGAGTAATGCGCAGCAAGTTCCGAGTTATTTTTTTTTTCGAGAAAAAGAATATACCCATATATGTGACGGAGCTAGATCGATTTTTTATACTATTTCGAATTATATCGAAATCGTTAGAGCCGTTTTCGAGAACTTGATTACAAATAAATTATATACAAATCATCATCAACATCATCATCATTTCAGCCGAAAGACGTCCAATGCTGGGCATAGGCCTCTCCCAGGCGTCGCCACATTGACCGATCCCGTGCGTCTCGCATCCAGCGCCTTCCTGCAACCTTAACCAGGTCATCAGTCCACCTAGTGGGATGCCTTCCAACGTATCGTCTTCCGGTTTGCTGTCGCCATTCCCGGCCCCTTCGGCCCCTTCGGCCATCCGTTCTGCGAGCAATGTGCCCTGCCCACTGTAACTTAAGTTTGGCAAGACGTGATCACGCAAGGGAATTCCGAGGATAGCCCTCTCCATTGCCCTTTGGGTGACTTTGAGCTTTCTGATAAGGCCCATTATGAGCGACCACGTCTAGGTCCCATAGATGATCACTGGCAACACACACTGGTCATAGACTTTTGTCTTGAAACACTGCGGTAAATTGGACACCACCCAGCCGAGTCGGATTCGACGGTTGACCTGTTTCTCGAAATTGGATCTACCCAATTGGACCGTTTGTCCCAGGTAGACATAATCGTCTACAACTTCGAGTGTACAGTCTCCGACCTTGATAGGAGTGGGTGTTACATGGGCATTCACCATGACCTTGGTTTTGTCAATGTTCATTTTAAGACCCACTCTTTCGGAAGCTCTACTGAGGTCATCGAGCATTTTACTGAGGTTCTCCATGGTCTCAGCCATGATCACTATGTCGTCGGCAAACCGAAGGTGAGTGATGTACTCGCCATTAACGTTGATGCCCAGCCCCCTCCAGTCCAGAACCTTGAAGACATCCTCCAGTGCAGCAGTGAACAGTTTCGGAGAAATGACGTCTCCCTGTCTCACACGGTTATATACAAATATTGCTAGTTTAATAGTATAGGATAAGATAGGATGAAATCAAATCAAATCAAATAATTTATTTGAGTAATACATCGCTGCTTATAAACTAAAGTGCCACAAATAGAAATTAAGTTTTTTTCAGGAAAGTGAATAAAATTAAATATTTAACTTTTTATTAGTTTTTTTGCACTTTTACATCTTGGCCAGAAAGAGTAGAAAATAAATGAGGTCGCCACTATCGTTTAGATGGCATCATTTATACTATAACATAAATGAATTTGATACTTGGAGTATTTTTAAAGATAAATCAGAATGGGGAAAATCGTTAAATCAGATGCTAAATTTTAAAAAAAACTAACGGGTAAATAAAAAGCCTAGGAGAGTAAAAACATCTATAATATATGATAAACATCTATAATAGTAACAATATATTTTGTAATCACTATCTAAATATTCTAAACCTGACTCTATGCTTGACTGGTGTTGTAAAATTGCCTTCATTTTTATTGCCTTTTTTATTTTGCGTCGAACAGTGCTTTCTGATTTTCCTGTAATCAAAATAAAACATTAATTTAGAATGACGTGCGTGACGATCAAAACTTGCAGTCGCTCTATATAAAGTCATTGTGCCAAAGAACTTTCCCAATGTAAACATAACCTCTAAAATTATATTAAATCCGTAAAAAACTTCGATGATTTGGTATATTTTGAAGACATAACCGACTTTAACTGTAACTTAGATCATGAACTATGTATATAATATAAATAAGAGTGATTAAATACCTGTCATATCAGCAACTCGTTTGTAATGGTCGTCCAATTCTGTTAGAAGTTTGCCGGCATGATATTCCTCCAAACATTTCTTAAAAACATTGTAAATAACTTCTCTGGCACCAGTTTTTATCGTCTTTTCCATTTTCAATAACAATTTACCGACTAATAAGTTCACATTAATTCACAATACACTTTTTTGTTTTGGTAGTTTGACTGATGTTTGACATTTCTCTCGAATTGCCATAGTAGAAAAATTTAGTTCCTAATTATTTAATTTCTACTCTTTTTGGCCAAGCTGTACTTTCAATGCTTTTGCTCTTATCCTTCGATGCGTATTTGAATTGCCTACCACTTGTTTATTTTAACTTTGTGGTAACTATAACCCAAAGAAGACTATCAGCACTTAAGTCCCTTTATCATATACAATATTTCTTACAAGTACTATTCATATTTTGAACAAAAGGCCACAAGAAGAAAAATTTAATTGTTTTATTTAAAATTAACATTAACCTTATTAACCTTGTTGAATAAAGACACTATATATCTAAAAAAAGAACATAAAAACCCTTCCCTTTGCATATTGTTATTTTATAAATAAATCAAAAACTTGACAAAAATAGTGTTTTGGCACCATACAAAATATCTAATTAACAAAATTAAATGCTTATAAAAGGTCAACGTCAAAATTCACACGAAATTATAATTATCAAACAGCTATCTATGCAAATTATAATGATTTATGGATAAATCCTTCGTACTAGTAAATAACAAGAGATCAGCAATTTCACTTGTTTTTATCCGACTTCGAAAACAGGAGGAGGTTAACAATTCGACGGTTTTTTTTGTTTGTTACCTCAGTACTTTTTATTGGTTGACCTGATTTTGATGATTTTTTTTATTCAAAAGCTGGTGCTTGTTATGTGGTCCCATTTAATTTTATCAAGATCTGATGAAGAACATGGGAGATATACATCAAAACTCTTCAATAAATGACGGCAAATCACTCAGAATAGCTGCAATCGCATGTCTGTTTATTGTTTACACCATTTCATAACATAACATCACACTGGTACGCTCTAAAGAGGTACGCAGATGTGAACAGTTACCCTAGTATACACTCATTCCACCTGTTTTGTTTATTTAAGTTTCATGTCAATGGGTTAATCTATTCTGTATTCACTTTGGACATTATAAAACTGGTCCATTATGTACCACAACTAAAAAGTGAAAATAAAAAACTTTTTTACAAAAATTACAACCGACTTCCAAACAGAAACACTACAAAGTGAAAAATAACTTCAATTTCGGCAGTCGGTGTCAAAAAACGAAGAAACGAAAATAGGAACAATCAATTTTTGTGAGAAACTTTTTTTTATAGGTGGTTTATTAATTATTACTAAATATCAGTTTTAAATATTACTACGCTTGTATTATCAGTCTGCGTCAAAGGCAACTGTGTATTATCTTTAATGATTAGAATAAAAAACCACTTTGCCTGAAGTACGCTATTACAATCTCATGATCTCCTTTTCATTGAGACAATACCCCGCCGATTCCAGTACTGCTGGACTTATGAATTCATGTTTATTGTCAGGTTTAGCCTAGAATGGGTGCATTGCACAGATGTTCCTACAACTTCTGCAATGTGGCGTCACGGCTTGCATTCCAGCAGAAATGTATCTTATCTTCAGTAAGCTTATGTAGAGGTCTAGCAAAGTCAGCAAAGTTCCTCGCAAACCGTCGACAGTAGAAGCACAAAACCGGGAAATGCCTTAACTTGCGGTTTGTCTCCAGGACTGGCCGATCATCCGGGATGACAACGATCTCATCCGGGTCCATATTAATACCTTCTTAGGAAACCACACGTACTAAACAGTTGACTTGCCGCCTGAACAAGGCGTCGTATCTTTGACAGCACTTGTTCCAGATTGCGGTGGTGATCTTCAAAGGTGAGTAACACCATCCAAGTAGACTAGGCAGGCGTCTCCAATTAATCCAATAAATACCTGCTCCATCAATCTCTCAAAGGTGGCAGAAGCATTCACAATCCAAATGGAATAGTGTTGACCAGCCACAATCCTTTGCGTGTAGAGAAACCTGTCTTTTCCTTATCTCGATGGTCTATCTCGACCTGCACGTAGCCACTTATCAGATCTAAGGTAGAAAACCACTTCATTCCCGTTAGTGTATCCAGCGTGCCGTCGATCATGGGCAATGAATAATTTAGTCCTTCCGTTTGTGTTTTCAAAAACATAAATAGTTAGGTGGTCAAATAATTGAATAAATAAAATACGATGCATGCCATTTTTTTTAAACTAAAGTAAACTCTATAAGTTATTATTTATTTACCACGCATTGTAACTCTCGTATTTTAGTAACTTTTTAAAGCAATAGTAAAATAAACCTTCTCTACACACCTTTGCTGTGGCTTTTTTTTCGACTTTACGCACACGCGAGCGCGCCGCTCGCTTCGCGGTAACAGTGGCGCGATAAATACCTACTTCGTAGGGAAAAGCTAGCCTTAATAAGTATGTTGCTACTTACCCGAGAATTTTTTTAAATACATGTTAGGCAGCTAAGGCCTTGTACATTAGAAATAAGGTTAAATTTGCAGAAAATAAAATCAAGACGGTTTGGAAAATTATAAATAATGAAACGAACAGGAATAAAAGAAATAATACTGATTACACGCTTGAGACCACACACTGACTTATTAGAGATAACATAAAAGATGCGCAAGAATTTTTAAATTTCTTTACCAACATCCCAATTAAAACTACTGAAACCTTAAATTCTTCGCCCTCACTTTTGGATTATTAAACGCGAAAGTTTCAGCCTGCCCGAATGTATTTAACTTTTCACATATAAACCCCATAACAGTAATAAAAGCTTTTAAGCAAATCAAGATCAAACCGACTGAAGATCTGTGGGGAATGTCCATCAAAGCTTGTACCTCCATTATTCAGACTATAGCGCCGTTCTTAGCTGTTATTTTCAATTTGTGTGTGGATCAAGGAGTCTTTCCGGATCTAATGAAATATAGTAAGGTTATACCTTTTTTAAAATCCGGGGACAGTAAAGACACAAATAATTATAGACCAGTATCCGTGTTGCCGGTTTTCAGCAAGGTATTTGAGAAGATAATGCTAAATCAAATGCTCATTCATTTTAATACGAATAACATCTTGCATGATAAACAATATGGTTTCACCAAAGGACGTTGTACAACTGACGCTGGTGTCACCCAATTAAAACACTTCTTTAATGCGTTGGAAGAGTTGCAGGATGCCATAGGTATCTTCTGCGAGCTGTCGAAGGCGTTTGATTGCGTTAATCATGAAACATTACTTCTGAAACTTGAGCATTACGGGCTAGGTCAATCAGCGTTAAGTTTGGTTGAATCTTATTTGAGTAATAGACAGCAATTAGTTCAAATAAACGGTGTGAATTTGTCGGGGTTAAACTTGAAAATGGGGGTACCCCAGGGCTCAATTTTAGGTCCTTTCTTATTTTTAGTTTACATTAACGATTTACCCCATCTATTGAAAAACAAACTAAACATGGTGTTATTTGCTGTTGACACTTCTTTGATTTTTTAGATAAATAGACGTACGAGTAACGTTGCCGACGTAAATAATGCATTGCAGCCAGTTCTAAATTGGTTCACTGCTAATAATTTATTTTTGAATGCTAAAAAAACTAAGTGTGTAAAATTTGCCTTGCCGAATGTCAAAAGTTATGATTGTGACATTATATTAAACAACGAGAAGCTAGAATTCGTCGACAAAACGGCTTTCCTGGGGATCACGCTAGACTCAAGTTTACAATGGGATCCTCATTTAATATCACTTGTAGGGCGGTTAAGTTCGGCAGCTTATTAGAAAAAATTGTCAATTTACTGAGATACCGCGAGGCTGGTCAATTTTAGTTACTTTCATAGTATATTGTTTTACGGTACATTACTATGGGGAAGGGCTGCAGACATCCAGTAAATTTTTGTTCTGCAAAAACAAGCCATCAGAGCGATATACAATCTTTGCCGGCGCGATTCCCTAAGGGAACTGTTTAAGGACATTAACATCATGACGGTACCTAGTCAATATATTTACGAAAACATCATGTATGTCAGAAAGAATTTACATCTTTGTAGTAAAAAACAGCGATAGACATATTTATGTTACTAGAAATAGGGACCAATTATTTCAACAAGGTTTCAGGGTGGCTAAAGTAGCGTCATCTATTATGGGGTACTGTATAAAATGTTATAATAAAATACCCCTCCACATTCTAGAACTGAATGAGGTGAAATTCAAAACCTGTATAAAACGCACACTATGCTGGCCAACTTATAATATGCCTATTATAAGTTGGGGGATTACATCGCTGATAAAAATGCTTGGCCCAAAGCTAGTCCAGCTCCACAGCCACTAGGGCACAAAAACAAGTGATAAGCAGAAAAGTTCTGAAGTATTATTGGACCTGCTGAAGATTGTATGAATATATTTGTGTTGTATGAACTCAATTTATTTTTGTATTATATAACTGCACAGCACATATGTGAGTACTATGTACCAACTGTAAATCTACCATTTACTGTACCTATGTGTCGTTCGTTGACTTCAGTGTGCCCTAGCAGTTGAGTGTGTCATGCTCTCTCTAATGTCTCTCTGATGGTGGCACATGTGTTGTATCATTCAGTTTCCTTCATGATGGTTGAGCTGAGTGGTGCCGATCCATGTGTCATGTTCGTGAACGGGCGCCACCAGTTGGGATTGGTCATAACTTAGCTGCCTCCGCCTGTTTTTGTTTACCTATTTATTGTATTTTAATTGTTTATTTTACTCTAGACGCTGTTAAGTGCGTTTTTTTTACCTCGTTCTCACATATACGTATTTTTCTAACAAGATTATTGTAACCAAATACTTGTAAAACACATTTAGTTTTAAAAGAGTAAGTGTGGAGTTTCGTGTCCGTTCTTCTCCATAACTTATAAATGTAGCTTACATTTCCGAATGGACGGTAAAATCAATTATTATTAAATTTAATCTTTTTTTGACGTTCGAAAGTGCCGCTTAATGGCCTAATTGAATGAATAAATTTTATTTTGATTTTGATTGTAAGCGAAAGGATCTTGTTTCCATGATACGTAAACAGAACACTTCATGTTTACGTGAGAAGCAAATACATCTATGTTTGGCTTACCAAATGTATAAGTTATTTGATTAAATTCTCTAGATCCTATTTACCACTTATTGCAGGTATCAATATTGAGTTTTCTAGATTCAGTATCAGCTTCTACATTTGATGAAGAGCAAATATATGATGCGAAAATGAATATATTTCTTTCTTCACACCACTTCCAAATCACGTTTGCTACCTCGTTTAAGTGCTGGTTTTGAACTACCCCCATTCTGTTAACGTACGAAATAGCGGTAGTGTTATCAACGCGTAAAAGAAGTTCGTAGTTTCTTCTATCCTTCGCGAATGATCTTAGGCCAAAATAAATTGCCAACAATTCCAGATAGCTTATATGATTATTTCGCTCTGTGGTATTCCAATGCCCACACGTTTTTTGAGAACCACAGGCTACACCCCAAACTGTTAAGGAGGCGTCTGTGAAAATCTCAAGATCGTATTTATGGTGACGAAAAGGATTGACTTTTGGTAAAATATTATTCTTGCACCAAGCTAAATCATCATGTAAATTATCTTGTAAACTTAGGAATGCATCATAATTGTTATTGTTCTTAAGCGGCGCCAAATATTTAACTATTTCTAGAGCCTTGGTTTAATTCCAGCTGTATGAAATAGCTGGATAGCTGCAATTAGATTGCCTAAGACACGAGCCAATTCTCTAAATCGAAGTCTTCTTGAATCTGATAACCAAATTACTCCTTTATGGATCTTGTGTCGCTTTGAATTTGGTAATTGTAAAGTCATGGAATTAGAGTCTAAAATAAAACCTAGAAATTTACAAGCCGTTTTGGTATCAAATTGCTCTTTTCATAGTTAATGTAATTTTTTTAAACAACTAATACTAGGTGCGCAGTACTCATAACCGGCTTGTGTGTATGACTAGATGTATGAATGTGATGAAAAAGAATTATGTAAGGATCATCACAGGTGGCGTTCTGTAGTTTCTGCCTACCCCATGGGAAAAAGGCGTGAGTTTATGTATTTATGTATGTATAATAATAATAATAATGATGATGACTGATGTCAGCCCCCGAGACTATATATCCCATGTCACAGAGCGCATCGACTTCCTGAAACAAAAAGTGTATGCATGGGCAAACCGTATTCGTAGGTACAGGGGGAGAATGGAGCGATACACCCTATATAAAGGTGGGTTTATCGGTCTTGGGAGCGACCCGACCAAGGTGTGACTGTGATACGCACCTGCCGGATGATGACGCTATGTGTTCATTCTGGCGCAGCATTTGGTCGGTGCCTGTCAGTCACACCGAAGGTGAATGGACTCGGGAAGTCGAACGAGCGTGTGATCCAATACAAGAAATGGGGGCTATCACGATTAGCCCCCAAGTTGTAGCCCAAACAGTCCGTCCGTTGCCGAACTGGAAATCTCCAGGACCGGACGGACTGCAAAACTTTTGGATCAAGTAGCTACAAAGGTCGCACGCTCGTTTGGCATCTCAGTACCAGGCAGCCTTAGAGTCTGTTTCGCTTCCCAAGTTCCTTAAACAGGAATAACCCACCTGCTCCACAAGTCTGGTAGCACCGCGGAACCCAAAAAATATAGACCAATTACATGTTTACCAACGGTCTATAAGGTTCTTACATCCATTTTGAGAGCTAAAATTAATAAATACGTCGACAATTACTCCATCATGTCGGTCTCTCAAAATAGATGTAGGAACGGGTCCCGCGGTACTTAGGAACTACTCCTTATTGATATGGCCATTAGCCAACAGGTTTGGCGTTCCCGAAAGGATCTGTCGACAAAGACAAAAAGACAAAGATATTTTATCTAGGCCACCTAGCGGCACTTTTGAACGTTAGATATCTACATTAAAATTTACAAGTAATAAAAATTGGTTCTACCGTGCATTCGGCAAGTAGCTTGTTATGGAGAAGAACGCACAAGAAACTCCAACAACTCTCTTAAAAAAAAAAGTATTTTTACAATATTTAGGTACATAAGTACATAGGTAAATAAATAAATTCATATGTGAGAGGACAATGCACCCAGACTCACTACACACTATACTATGTACAGGTACAAAGTATTAAAAGTACTCCCACATGTACTGTGCAGTTGTTGTTGCATGTACATAATAGGTACTAGAAAAACATTAGCATCCGAAGCAGTTAAGTTAAGACCAATCCCAACTGACGGCGCCCGTTCACGAATATGACGCATGAATTAGCACCACCCAGCTCAAGAGAGACATTTAAGAGAGCATGACACACTCAACTGCCAGGGCAAACACAAGTCAACGAACGACACCAAGGTACAGCAAATGGTAGATCTACAGTTGGGTACATAGTACTCACACACGTGCTGCGCAGTTATACAATACTAAAAGAAATTGAGTCTATATAATACAAATATATTCATACAGTCTTCAGCAGGTCAAACAATTCTACAAAACAATAATGTTCTGCATATCACTTCTTTTTGCGCCCTAGTGGTTGTGGAGCAAGACTAGCATTGAGCCAAGCATTTTTATCAGTGATGTAATCCCGCAACTTATAATATGCCTGCCTGCATAGTGTGCGTTTTATACAAGTTTTAAATTTCGTCTCATTCAGTTCTAGAATGTGGGGAGGAATTTTATTGCAACATTTTGTACAGTACCCCATGAAAGATGAGGCTACTTTAGCCAGTCTGAAACCTGGTTGAAATAATTGGTCCAATTAGTTATTGGTCCCTATTTCTAGTAATTTAATTATGTCTAACTCTGTTTTTACTAAAAAGATGTAAATTCTTTCTCAAATACATGATGTTTTCATAAATAAATTGACAAGGAACCGTCATGATGTTAATGCCCTTAAACAGTTCCTTTAGAGAATCGCGCCGGCGAAGATTTGAAGAAGCTCGTTTTTGCAGAATAAAAATTTACTCAATGTCTGCAGCCCTTCCCCATAGTAAAATACCGCAAGACATTATACTATGAAAGTAACCAAAATAGACCGGCCTCGCAGCATCTACATCACTAAATTGACGAATCTTTCTAACAGCATAAGCTGCCGAACTTAGCCGCCCTGCAAGTGATATTAAAAGAGGACCCCATTGTAACCTTGATTCTAGCGTGAACCCCAGGAAAACCGTTTTATCGACGAATTCAAGCTTCTCCTTGTTTAATATAATGTTACAATCAGGACTTTTAACATTCGGCAAGGAAAATTTTACGCAGTTGGTTTTTTTACCATTTAAAACTTAATTATTGGCAGTGAACCAATCCTGAACCTACCGTAGCGCGTTATTTACGTCGTCAAACTGACTAGTAGGTATATCCAGAGGAATATCGAACCTGTAAGGATCGAGCGAGGTATATTCCAGGGCGATAGTTTGAGTTCACTTTGGTTTTGCCTAGCCTTGAATCCTCTAAGCATGATGCTGGAGAGTTCAGGGCTAGGCTATCGGATGAAGAGAGATGGTCAGGTTATATCTCACCTCCTTTACATGGATGACTTGAAGCTCTTTGCCCCCAGCAATCTTCAGCTGATGGAGCTACTAAAGGTAACTGAAACTTTTAGTAGCGCCATCAGGATGGAGTTTGGTGTGGACAAATGTGCGGTCTTGCCTGTAAAGCGAGGGGGATTGTGGAATCCGTAGGACTCCATAAACCTGCGGATTCCATAAACCTGATATCCCTCTCTCCAAACGAAACCTATAAGTATTTGGATATGTCGGAAGCGTTAGGTATCGGTACTACTGACATGAAGCAATCGTTCAAGGAACTCTTCTTTGGCCGCCTGAAGAAGGTATTCAATAGCCTTCTTTCGGGCGGAAACAAGGTGCGCGCCTTCAACGGTCGGGTCATGCCGTACTGTTGTACTCTTTCGGCATAGTCAAATGGACTCAAACGGAACTTGATGCCCTGGATAGGCGAGTCCGTACACTGCTGACTGCATATCGAATGCATCACCCACGATCGTCAGTCATGAGATTGTATATCCCGCGGAAGTGTGGAGGCCGAGGCTTTTTAAATGCTACCTCCACAACCGCGAGATATGCAATCTCAGAGAATATTTTCTAAAAACTGACGTGGGTATTCATCGAGATGTAGTAGCAGTGGACAAGGGACTCACCCCGCTCTCCTTGGCGAATGAGAACTGGCGCAAGCCTGTAGTGCTTGACACTAACGACCGCAAGGAGGTATGGCAGAGTAAGGAGCTTCACGGACGCTTTTTCCGGGCCTTACATGGGTCCGATGTAGACCAATCAGCGTCCGTGGCCTAGCTGTGATTCGGTGATCTCTTTGGGGAAACCGAAAGTTTCGTCTGTGCAATTATGGACGAAGTTATCATGACGAATAACTACCGGAGATTTATTGTGAAGGATGGCACGGTTGACATCTGTCAGGCATGTCACCGTCCGGGTGAATCGATCTGCCACATTATTTCTGGTTGTTCTCGTCTAGCTAACGAAGAGTACTTGCATAGGCACAACCTTGTAGCCAGGATTATCCATCAGCAATTTGCTCTGAAATACACTCTTGTGGTGTCGGAGGTGCCGTACTACAGGTATGTGCCCGACCCAGTTCTCGAGAATGGCAATATCACATTGTACTGGGATCGGTCCATCATCACTGACAGGACTATTATCGCTAATATGCCTGATATAGTGGTGGTGGACCGAATCGAGAGGCGTGCAATGATTGTTGACATAACTGTCCTGCATGACGGGAACCTTATGAAATCCGAGAAATATAAGCAAATCAAGTATCTTGTCTTGGCTGCGAGGTTGTTGACATGTGGGATGTGGACACACCGATCATTGTACCGATAGTCGTGTCAGCCCATGGCTTAATAGCCACGAGCCTCGACCAAAACCTTGGGAGGCTCTCGTTAGGCGGCTGGGTCAAGGGCCTGGTCCAGAAAGCAGTACTGCTGGACACGGCTCGTATAAGAAATTAAATAAATAAAGGAAAAAATAACAATACAGACACAAAAAATACAGAAAATTCATAATAAAAGATCCTACAGTAACAAGTGATAAATGTCGAAGATTTCCAGCCAGAAACCATTCAACATATTAATGGCGCTTGCACAACACTCACACAGACTGACTTCACTCACAGGCATAACCATGTAGCAAACGTAATCCATCAAAAACTGGCTCTCAAATACACTCTCATACAAAGCACTAATACCCCTTACTATAACTATGCACCACAAACTATTTTAGAAAATACCACACATAAGCTCTACTATGACCGCGCCATTCTCACCGACAAGACCATTCACTATAATAGACCGGACATAACCTTGCAAGATAAAGTAAATAAAATAACTTAACTGATAGACATCGCAGTCCCCAATACGCACAACATTCAGAAGACAATCACTGAAAAAATAAGTAAATACGCAGAACTCAAGGACGAAATAGTTAGAATATGGCGGCAAGACAAAGTTTATGTGGTCCCTATAGTCCTATCTACAACAGGCTTTATTCCGAATCACCATTATACTTTCTAGCTCAGTCTCATCAGTATCCAGCAGCCCAAAAGATGTTAGTGTAGTGCTACCCATAAAAGGAGTGCCTGTTTGGAAATGTGATTGACCCCGAACTTTTTCTGCAAGACACTTTCCAACATTAACAAAGAAAATATTTGCCATGTTAGCCGATGTCAGCTGTGTCGAATGTGTTTGTAATAAACCTAATGATGACTCATTTTGTTTCGACGTATAAGTTACGTTTTTAATATATTTCCAGATCTTTTCTATTGTGCCAGCCTTTCCCAGTTCAGTTTTATCGTAGTCGCATTTAACTTTTCTCAGGAGATCATTACAAAAGTTCCTGTATCTTTCGTACGACAATTGAAATTATTATTGCATTATCTGGATTGGTTTTGCTTTTAAATGCCGTGTATTTCTATGTTTCATAAACCACACATCACCATCACACCGATCATTACATCTAATAAGCCCTGTCGTGATCCATGGTTATAAGTTGTGATTTTTATTGCTCAACTGCGATATAACCGTGTTTTTCTTAATTGCATGTCGTACATTTTCTATTACATACAACATGCAAAACTGCGGGTCAGCGGAATTGTAGACTGGTTCGAAATCGATGACGCGTAAATCATCCTCAAGTCTATTTATAATTAATTTTGAAATGGTTCGAGTGTTAAGTTTAGGTTATTTACAATTAAGGGTTGGTAGGGCAGCATTGTGATCGGTTATTGTTGAATAAACAACAAGCGCAAGGGCGGAAAAAATCGATTTAAGCATAATATGGTCCAAACAAGAGCCACTGTGATGTGTAGGAAAACTGTGGGCGGGGAGCAGGCCATGAAAGGCACATAAGTTGAGGTAGCCCTGAGCTGGTGCATTAGCATTTGAAAGAATATTTATATTAATATCACCAATTAAAATAGTGTTTTTGAAAGATGACAGGCTTTGCAAGGTGCCATTCAAAGAGTCAGTAAAATTGCTCGTATTTTAAAAGAGGGCGGTTAATATAACGCTAGTATAGCAAATTCTGATTCAATTTTGATTAATAATCTGTTACAGTCGTGCATATTTGGTTCCTCAAAAAAAAATTCATCTAAATACCGTACTGAAAAGAAACCTTTAGACCTTACATGAGTCATAACCGGTTGCAATATTTTTATAAAAATATAAGGCGCGGAACATAAGCCAAAGGGCAAAACTATGAATTCATATAGATCTTCTCTAAAATAAAAACGTAAAATTTTGTATGGATATCATGAATAGGAACTAATAAATAGGCCTCTTTAAGATCTATATTAATCATGTGACAGTCTATAGTAATGAGTTTGGTAGCAGTTCTTACATCTTCCATTTTAAAATGTTCGGTATGTACATATTCATTTAATTTCTTAAGATTCAAAATAAACTTACTACCACCATCACTCTAAGGGATTAAGAAAATATCTGAAACATATTGAACAACGACTGGTTTACACTTCCTAATGTCCTTATTTTTTAAAAGATGTTCTATTTATTTTTCTATTGCAACAGATTCACATTTTGAAAAGCTACGATGTGGATAATTTTCTTGTTTTTGATTAGGTTTTTTAATAAACGGTATCATGTAACCAGACACAACATCTAAAATGAATTGATCATTGGTGAAGGATTGCCATTCACTAAAATAGTATTTTAACTGACCAGCGAGTACCTGAGTTTGCGGACTTGAGTTTAACGGTTCGCTGTGTACCGCGGCGCTCGGGTCGGCGTAGGCGCCGGCTGGGGTGTGCGCGCGGCATGCGGCGTGGCGACGGAGACCGCTGCGCAGAGCTCTTATTTTTGTCTGCAGGGTCTAAAGTAACATGAAGGAGATGACGGCAGCTGAAGTGAGCGAGCAAAATGAGCGAACCTAACCTATACGTATCGAGGTGCCCTAAGATTACTACGCAAGTAACACAGGAAGCATTTTAACAAACGAATAGTAAACTAATGTAGAACTTAAGGTCCGTATAAGCTCTTATATAAGCTCACCAAACATCTTGATGCTTTATATTGGCATTTTTAAACCATTATGATGCTTTGCATTGTATAACGTTTGGATAATGGCATATCAAAATGCTTTTGTAAAGCCTTTAGTTTTAGTGCAGCAAACCACAACTCAGCTGTACTGCTTTCAGCTGTTTTTAATGCATTTGGATTTACAATAGCATTTTTAAGTAGTACATAAATGCTTAATGCTGTTTAATAGCATATAGATGAACCATTATAATGCCACGTAAATCCGCTATACAGCTTTCAGCTGGTTTTAGTGCCTTAGGGTCTACAATAGCATTTTTAATTAGTAAGATAATGCCTAATGCTGCTAAATAGCATAAACTTGTACCATTATAATGCACCGTAAATATGTTATACAGCTTTGAGATATTTTTGGTGCTTTTTGTTGTGTAATAGCACTTTTAAGTGGTTAGTGAAGGCCCAAACCTGCTGAACAGCATAAACGCGAAACAATTTAATGCTTGCATTTTTAAAGACCAACTGAGTTCTTTCGTAAAGCTTTAATCAAATACACTTGAGTTATTGTAATGCGTAAAGCTGTATATAAGTTAATTTTACAATATTCGTAAAACCATTTGTCGGCCATATTGACGAAAAGAAAATATTCACTATATACATGTTTTTTTTTGGTTGACGGCACCATAATTAATTTAATAAGCCACGCGCAGGCTTATGGAGAGCATGCGTTCAGAAAGCTATTTTATCAACAGATTGTTGGCAAACGGATACAAGTTGTACAAACGTACTGAAACGGGTTTTTTTGTTTGCTCAAGGATCCCCAAAATTTGCGGTCAAGTAATAGCACTATTTCAGTCTACATTAAGTCTACTGTTATACTAGAGAACCCATATAGAACTACTTTATAGACAATGGCACTACAGTGGTTCATCAAAAGTCTTCTCTCTGGCCTCTGTCTTAATAATTGTTCACGTGTGAGTATTTATACTGCTGGCGGCATTACTTAGCCTTTTTAAAGACTCACCGGGATGCTGCAGACCGACACCATTTTGTAAACATTTTATATCCAAAAAGTATTATCATTCGGACCTACTAAATACACTTGTAATATTCCTGAATTAGAGCATAACACGATTGGGACCTTTGCTGATGATACAACCATAATGGCTGTAGGAAACAGCCACGTAGAAGCAGTAGAAAAGGTTCAAATGGCTGTTAATCAAGTTTATGACTGGACCAAAAAATGGAGGATTACCTAAATGAATCCAAATCTGTTGAAATATATTTTACTAACAAAAATCACCAGTATTTTCCAGTTTATATTAATATACCAATATTATAAAGAGGAAAGAATTTTTGTTTGTTTGTTAGTACCGAATAGGCTCCGAAACTACTGGACTAATTTGAAAAATTCTTTCACCATTAGATAGCTACATTATTCCTGAGTAACATAGGCTATATTTTAATCCCAAAAAAGGGTCCGGTGGGTTGGTCTACGGGAGCGAAGCCGCGGGCAACAGCTAGTTAGTAACAAGTCCCATACGAGAATACAGCCAAATATCTCGGTATGACCCTTGACGCAAAGTTACGCTGGAAAGACCACGTCAAAAAAAAAAAGAAGATCTCGACTTCCGATATAAATTAATGTATTGGCTGCTTGGAATAAACTCCATGCTGTCTGTGCAAAACAAATTATTGCTACACAAACAAGTCCTGAGGCCAGTTTGGACTTATGGTATTCAGCTATGGGGCTGCACCAAACAGAGCAATATATTAATTATACAACGATTCCAGAACAAAGTGCTAAGAGATAATTAAAACCTTTCACACTTTAAATGTTAAAAAGACTGCAGATCTGTGGGGTCATTCTGTAGAAGTTGCTAAGTCTATTATTGACATTGTCGCACCTAGTTTAGCTATTATCTTTAATAATTGTATCGACTGTGGGGAGTTTCCCGACCTTATGAAAAATAGTAAAATAATACCTTTGTTTAAATCAGGTAGTACATCAGATCCTACAAATTATAGACCTATTTCAGTACTACCTACGTTTAGCAAAATATTTGAGAAATTAATTTTAGAGCAATTGCAAAGATTTTTTAATAAACATAAATTATTACATACCAAACAGTTCGGTTTTACAAGGGGTCGTTCAACTACTTTTTTTTCGTTCAACTACGGTGTTGAACTTTTAGGACATATTTATAATGCATGGGAAGATAAGTGCGATGCCTTGGGAATCTTTTGTGATTTGTCCAAGGCATTTGATTGTGTTTTTCATGAAACGCTAATCAGGAAACTCCGCCACTACGGGATCCGGAACAGCGCTCTGGATCTTCTTACTTCATATTTGAGTAATAGGATTCAGACCGTTGACGTTAATGGAAAAAGATCTCCTGGATCTATGGTAACAATGGGAGTCCCACAGGGCTCGATTCTTGGTCCTTTCTTGTTTCTTATTTATATTAATGACTTGCCTTACCTCATAAAGGATAACCATGATATAGTGTTGTTTGCGGATGATACTTCACTTTTGTTTAAACTTAAACGTCAGCAACTGGTTACTGACGATGTAAATAGCGCGATCTCAAAAGTAGTTCACTGGTTCAATGTTAATAATTTACTTCTTAATGAAAAAAAAACCAAATGCATTAAGTTTACCCTACCTCACGTTAGGCAGGTGAGAACCGATGTGTTGATAAAGGGCGAAGAATTGAATCCTGAAAATAGCACAGTATTCTTAGGCTTAACTTTGGATGCTAAGCTTCAGTGGGGCCCACATATAGATAAATTGTCAAAGAAGCTAAGCTCCGCAGCATATGCTGTTAGAAAAATTCGTAATTTAACTGACATAGAGACAGCCCGTTTAGTATACTTTAGCTATTTTCATAGTGTAATGTCGTACGGTATTATGTTGTGGGGAAATGCCGCCGACATCCAGACTATCTTTGTTTTGCAGAAAAGAGCTGTTCGATCAATTTATAAATTAAGCCCGAGACACTCTCTCAGAGAGAAATTTAAGGAGATTAAATGTGTACGCTTTTATTATAAGCTTCCAAGCCACGTACAACATCTAAGTCTTAATAAGTTCAAATCTTTTATTAAACGTAAATTGTGCCAGAAAGCGTTTTATACAACTAAAGATTACCTTGAAGACAAAAAGGCTTGGGATTGAGCTGCTCCAATTAATTTTGTTTTTTTTATTATATTTTGCACCGTGAATTTTGTTTTGTTTTTATGGTTTTCTTGCAATGACAAGAATATTTACTTTTTAAAGTATTATATTATTTTATATTAATTATTGTGAGTGTGAAGACTATGTGGATCATTCTTTTTTATTTTAATTTATATTTATCTTAGTTTTAATCATGGTCTGGCAGTTTGAGTAGTTTATGCGGCCTACCCGAATGTCCTTTCTTTGGTATTGTTCGTCGAATCGTTGAGCTCCTTAAATTCTGAGTTGAGCTGCTCGGTTATTGACAAATGCGTGCACTGACTGGACAGGTCTACTCAATCTGGCTGGTTCTTTCCTCAAAAGACCATTTCAGACATCAGTCTACATGGTCTTCACATGATCTAACCAATATTTTGTCTGGACTTTAAAAGAGACTGTGACCTCTGAGTTTGTTTCGGCCTTTCTTCTCAGAGTAGTCAGATAGGAAACGCCGACCTCATCTAGTTTTAAAAAATATGTTCGACATGTAAAAGTGTTTGTATAAATCAACTTACAGAAATAAAATCATTTATCATTTATCATTAGAACAATTGTAAATGCACCTTGGTACATACGAAATGATGACCTCCATCGGGACCTAAAAGTAGAGTTCATCGATAAAGTCATCCAGAAATTTACAGAAGCTCACGAAAAGAGACTTCATCAGCATGTGAAAGTCGAGGCAATCCAGCTTCTCGACCACACAAATAGTGAGAAGACTAACAAGAACAAAACCGTTCGAGTTAGAGTTTAGTGTTAGTGAATAGTGTAACGTACGAAAGTGCTACCAAATAAAAACAAGAACGAAGTGTATTCGCCTTAATAGAGACAATAAGAAAAGTGCTATTTTACACATTCTTAGTAAAGACAATGTAATAGTTTAGGTTATAATTAAATTACTTATTAGTCTATTTATAAGGCTAGATTGTAATAAGATTAGGGCCATCCTATTGATGAAACCCTAAAAAGTAAAAAAAAATATAATATTGGACCTATTTATAAAAGCAAAAGGCATTTACAGTAACAATATGAATTAATTTTATACTGTCCAACCAATTTCTATTGTTTTGGTTATTTCACACATATATTTATATAAAAAATTAACAAAAACACAAAATATCGAAGGCGCGGGAAAACTTTCAATGAATCTTATATAAACATTTACAGTAAACTATATTGCGCAGTAATATTTGAAGACATGAAATAAAATAGGAGTCAAAAACTTAAACAATTTTATAATTTTTTGATGAAAACAAATATGGTGTCACCCCACCAGTTTTGACCCTCTTCGTCCATATTATATTGCCGGACAAAGTAGTTAAATTACAACGATAATTTATTATAACATTTGTTTCGTGGCATTAGAGATGTTTTTGCAATGATGTAGGGTTTAATTGAGTTCTAACTTTGAACACTTAACTAGCTCCAATAATTCTTTTAATACATTCTAATGCCAGTCTAATTATTTTGTTATGCAATTAACATCTTCATTATCAATAATATTGCTAGTATAATGCCTCTGTAATTCGTTTGGCAACTTCATTGACCGTAATTTTGCTTATTTAATGCAAAGGGCAATTCCATTGACCACAATAATGCTAATCAAATGCGTCTGTAATGCAATTAAACAACTCTTGTTAACCTATTTAGGATCTAAAGCCGTATAATTTGTGCCCAAATGAGCATTACAGTAGCGTTATAATCGTTTGTAATGCTACTATAGAACTGACTCAAAATGCGAAAACGATACAGAAATGCTGTAAGTCGGCCGCTTTGATGTGTTACTAATGTGTGTAATTCATTGACCATAATAATTATCTAATTTCCCAACCGTTACATAGCAATATTCATAATAGCCAAACAATGTGATAAATATAGAAGTTTAAATTAGTATTCATTAAGAAATAAGAAGAAAGAAAAAGTATTTAATTGGCACAAAACGACATACACACGTTACATTACAAGAACAAGAACAGTGGTAGTAGATTTTACAAACTAAACCCTTAAAGATAGTGTTAGTAGTTCTTTAATGAAAGTTAGAAAAGTGACTATAAATAAAAGCAGAGGCATGTCGTGGTTCTGGCAAGAAGGCTTCCACTCAGCATAATGCTGTGCCGTGGGGGACCCACAGTACGGCGCTGTTTTTCAGTGGTCGCCTAGGACGTGGCATACGGAAATTAAATCTGTTGTGTATCTAAAAATAGATACATAGACCATAAAATAAATACAGTAAGATAAAAATAAACCAACCAACATAAAAACATAAAAAGTAATACCCGCAAAACACAGGCACACTCCATGTTTCGTCTCGCTTCCACACAGCACTCGCGTGGCCCTATTTATCATCATAACATATCATATTTATCTTATTTCATTACATTGCCCGATTTGACTTGACTGGATTCATAATGCCCGGGTATTATGCATAGTGATTAATCACCTGGTCCATGACATATATAACGAAATTAAAAGGAAGACTATCACAGCTAAGTAGGCTTTACAAGTATACTAGAATTAGTCGACCAATTTATAAAATGTACTTCGAAAAGTAAAAAAAATATTTTCGTTAGAGCAATGACCGGTGCTTTCATTGTTTATGAACTTCAGTATTTTACCTGATTGTGTTGGTGAAGTTAGCTGTTTGTACGAAACCCTCGGTGCGCGAGTCCGACTCGCACTTGGCCGGTTTTTCATAATGTAGTATGTTGACAAATGCAAATGAGTCTTGTTAGCGGTGCAAGTTCTTTTGGTTTAAGTATATCTATAATAACTGAGGGGTGAACCATCTAGATTTATCAAATCTAACGGCCGAACTCTATAACGTATCTAATACTATTTTCATATTATATAAGTATATAAGTCAAATTAGTGGATATATCGACTAACAAATACGTTATGGGTTCGGGCAGGTTGGTGCCGTGAATTTTCCTGAAAACTCTCATTTCAAATATCCAGTCATTGATATAATTCTTTTTTCAATATTCAGCAGGGCTTTATTTCAGCTTAACACCCAGATCAGTATCAGGCCACCGAAGGCATATTTTCTCGTTTTATACGATCATGTATTTCTATATTCTGGTCGTAACCTTGAACCCCTAGTTTACGACAGGGTTCTACAAATACATATATGAATGTATGTATGTACGTAAAAACGTAGGTATTTTTATGAGACATCGTGCTCATTCGGTTTTATGTGTTTGAGACGAGACAATATTTATTATTAAATGGTTTTTTATGAACTTTGGTTAGGGAATAACTTGTCATATTTGTTTATTTGGAGTTCCATCACGATATTATGTTTTTACAAAATTAATTAAAGAATTTTAACATGAAATTACTATTTTAGGAACACTAAAATAAATCTTCTTTATTGGAGCCCATTGTCTAGGCGTGGGATGCAAAGACATCCTGCAAAAAAAACACAAAACTTAGTATTACATTTGTATTTAATTTTAAACTAAAATAATTGTTTATATAAATAAATATAGGTAATCGAGTACTGTTTTACTAAAATAACATAGCCTTTAATTTCTTCTCTTTACGACTAGCGACTACAGGAGAAAGCCACTAGATGATTGGGCACAATCATAATATTATCATCCCTTTTATACTTCAAAGTGACTGAACTCAATATTTTAATTATTTATTAACCACAATTCCATTTTGTCACTAATAAACTTGTTGCTCAAAGTGGTTTGCAAACAATTCCGCCATTACTTTTACGTAATCAAATTCTGTTTGCACAAAGTAGTTGTTAATTTTAATCTAAACTGAAGGTTAAATGTTTAAATTTTACAGTGCTAAATATTGTTAACTTCGTCAATTTGAACTAAAGTTCGAGGATACGTAGGGGTAAAGGAATGTTACTATCACCAATACGTACTTATAATCACGCATATAAGGGAAAATATCAGAAAGACGTTCACTGCTGAACATAATTATGCCTCCCCAAATGTAGCCACATCGACCGGTCCTGTGCGTGTCGTATCAGCCCACCTTGTGGGAGGCCTTCCAACGCAGCGTCTTCGTTACGTGGTCGCCACTCCAGAACTTTTTGGCACTACCGACCATCCATTCCACGAGCAATGCGTCCTGCCCACTGCCACTTAAGATTGGCAATTTTTCGGTGTAAGTTGGTAACTTTCCTCGTGCGGATATCGACAATTGGATATTGTAATTGCATTTAAAAGATAAATTCACCTTGTTTATTCACATTGATTAATTCTATTATTATTTTCGAAATAGAAATAATAATGTGGCCATAACTTAAGTCTTGCAATACATTTTTAATCTATTATTACTGGTTAAATCCATTGTTATTTTCGAGACAGAAAAAGTAATGTGACCATAACTTAAGTCTTGTAAAACATATTTTATCTATTATTTCAAGCTTTTTATAATCCATTTAATTGTTATGGATGTTATGGTATCCATGTGTCGTGGCCATATCTTAGAATTGATTACTTCATGATGTGGCTGACCATTTCATGACACGGTTGTATTTCATTAGAATTATGGTCAGCTAAAACTGACTAAATCGTTTAAACGTCAACATTTGACGATATGTCACGTTTGACCATAATATCATTAATGAAGAGTTGATATCAAAAAGGTTTTCCTGCTCTTGTTTGAGTGACTTTTGTAAATTCAAGTAGTTTTGTTCGGCAACGACATTTCGCTTAAATTTTATCTTCATTTAGTGCATTTTTATTAGCCCTTTTAATCAGAATAATTATCCGCCGCCATGATGCATCACAAAATCTAACGGTGGAAAATGTAATTATCTCATGTCATCTCACTTATATTATAAAGGCGAAAGTTTGTGAGTGTGTGTGTGTGTGTTTGTATGTTTGTTAATTCTTAACGCTCAAACTGCTGGACGGATCTGGATGAAATATATAATATTTAATATTTTAATAAACATTTAATATTTTTTATCTAGGGAATACGTTCCCTTGGGATAATTTGCGACAAACACGCGGGTGAAGCCGCTGGCAGAAGCTAGTTATACGATAATAATATGATAACTAATGTCTGACCATATGATGAAGAAACCGTGCATTTCGTGTTTCGTTTAGCTGTTCATATCATCAAATGATGATTATTCATTAATCTGGCCAGAAAAATCATGCAGTGGGCGGCGGATATTTTTAATTTCATGAAATATGTACAATCATTTTAGAATATTATTACAGACAATTATTACAGAGATCAGGCCACGAAACATGCACTAATTGAATGCATACCAATGTTATTTATGTGAAAGTAAATCTGTCTGTCCGTCTGTTTGTTACGTTTACACACCTAAACTGCTAATTTGGAATTTGGCAGGTTTAGGGAAAGACATAAAGATAGTTTTATCCCGAGAGCACGTTCCCTTGGGATAATTTTTGACTTTTGTGCGCGCAAAGCCGATGACAGAAGCAAATCTTCAATATTTTCTTAAACTTCTTCTCATCCTAAAGTATTAAATTGGTTTGGATTACAAACAAACAATATTAAATCTAACAATGCTGCTAAGACCCAGGCGTGTCTTTTTTCCGCAAAAAAGAGCCAATTCCACCCGGCTCCATCCTTCCGTGGTGTAACCGTGCCGATAACGGACCATCTCGAACTTCTTGGTGTTACGTTAACATCGACCCTCAATTTTGGTCCATTCATTGAGTCAAAGGCTCAATTGGCTGCAAAAAAGTTGGGGATCCTTGCGAAGGTGAGACGGTACTTCACGCCTGAACAGCTGCTCAACTTGTATAAAGCGCAAGTTCGGTCATGCATGGAGTACTGCTCTCACCTCTGGGATGGATCTGCCAAATACCAGCTTGATGCACTTGAGTCGATTGACAGACGGGCCAAAAGGCTTATTGGCAACGATGCACTGGTCGCCTCAAAGCTCCAGAGCCTCGAACATCGACGCCGAGTTGCCAGCCTGTCGGTTTTTTATCGGTTACATTTCGGGGAGTGCGCGACGGAACTGCACAATTTGATTCCGCCAAGCCCTTTCCATCATCGGACTACAAGACGTACGGCAATGTGCCATCGGTACATGGTTGATATCCCACCCATACGCACAAAGCGTTTTGAAAATACTTTCATTGTGCGTACAGCTAAGGAGTGGAACTCCCTGCCGGCGTCCTTGTTTCCTGATAGCTACAACCTAGGGGTCTTCAAGTCAAGAGTGAATAGGTTACTTCTAGGCAAGCGTGCTCCACCTTCGACCATATCATCGCTTAACATCAGGCGAGATAGTGGTCAAACGCCAGCCTATGACGAATAAAAAATAAAAAATAACATGAGTTATTTGAATTCGCTTAAAATTTGCCACTCTCAGTTTAAGACTTTTATTAAAAAAATTAATCGATTTTCAAAAAGGTTCAAGGGTGAAATGTATTTAGTTTTTACAAGAATTTATGTTACGCTTTTTGAAGAAGCATAATGAGGAAAGAACGGTATTTAGGCAAATATTTTCAAAAAGATAATCAATGAGTATTTTCAAGTACGTTCGGAGCACTTTGGGCAATCGACCCTGTTACCAATCTTCCTGATTGGCTTCATCATCTTTTGTACCATGAAATTAATTAGCTTATTTCGGTAATCTTATGGCCTTGGCGTTGCGCCGAAAGGTCAAGGGAGAAGTAATCGGATCCGTTAGAAATGTTTCAGAAAAATTATTTGCTTCTACAGTTGAAAAATATATTTTTTACGAAACGAAAAACATTACCTCGTTTTGTGCACTCGGCGAACTTACAAAAAAAGGACACGGTTAGTGTTGTGTGTTGAAATGTGAGGGTAGTTGGAAGAATTTTCTGCCCCAACGGAGCCAGTACACCGAGACACCAGTCTACCCGGGACCACGGTCGTTGCAACACGGCTGAAACGTCGGGTAAAATAAGTAAATAAATAATCGAAATCATCGCGTTAAATCCCGTTATATATTGTTTTTCAATTATGAAACGCAAAAGTTTTAAAGTTAATATATTTTTTATGTATGAAAAATTGGATACCTTAGGGTGCTTCTAAACTTAATATAGGGTTTCCCAATTGAAACTGTTTATTGTAGCTATCCGTGATTAAATCCAAAATTAGTTCTAATACTTGAGTCGGAACCAGAGACTCGTAAGTGACATTTTATCATCGAAAGCGTGGCGATAGCGATTGTCAATAATTTATTATATATATATTTTTTTTAACAAGCTTCTCAGCAAACCCTTTCATTTGATACCCATATCATGGCAGTGCACAAAAAATAACTAGTCCGCCATCTTGGGCCGTCCGCCATATTAGATTTGGAATGTCGTCACTTAGCTAATCATGCATTGTCATCCAAACTAAACGTGTATGCAAAATTTCATCTTAATCGGTGGAGGATAACTGCTTTAAAATTCAGTTGCAAGATTTGACCAGAACACACTTACATACATACACACATACATACATTGCAAGTTAATTCAATTTTGTATAAATAGAATTTGTAAAAAGGCAAAATTGTATGGGATTGCTTAGAGTTATTGAAAAGTCACGTGAACAATCTCTTACATTTTGGTAACCATCGCCATCACTGATAGTTTGACACCTCGTCTTGCTTCGTCTAGATATTTTAGGCATAAGTTTTTATGTAGATGTTGGCAACGCTAATAAGGGCTTTCGTTTTAGTGCCCACCAGTTACCACTACGGGCGAGTAAGGTCCTTTAATTTAATAGTTGAACGTTGTTATTACGCGTACGGAAGCTTGTTTGAATTAAAATCATTTCTAATACCGCAAAAGTGAGATTAAATATAAAATTGAGTATGCCTCTGTCTTGCGCAGCCCCTTTTTTTTTCGAAAAAAAAAGGAGGATTTAATTATCCGAAACATAAGAACTCTTTTAAAACAGAGCTTGGTAAAACCCGTGTCATCTGCCATATTTGTAAAATATTCAAATCAATAGAAAAGTAGTCAACAAACTGAATTTTGACATTTTGAAGATCAAACGCGGTAGCCTTCATTACAATACACAGACCGGCAAATTTAGCGGAACTAAATGAAAACACGGTTTTAAATTAAATACGGTTTTATGTTTTTAAACTTATATTAGGACAGGATTCCTTATTTAAAAATTCCCCTTTTGTGATAAAAATGAGATTGAATTTAATACATTTTGTGTGAGTAACATGATTTTATGTGAAAACTTCAAATTGCTATATTTGAAAACTTAAAAAAGTTAATTACAAAATCATTTTTACAAAAAAAAAAACTCATAATATTGACTGTATTCTTTACGTTCTTTTAATACAGGTTTCACCCGCTTAGTCATGTTGAGAATAATGGTATCCATTGTCTCGTGTGGTAGTCTCAATCATTCCTGTACAACGGCACTTCGCAGTGCATCCACAATGACAGGTGTAGGTATTATGTATTTTTCATCAGGTTTCAAACGTGTTCTATAGGATGCATAACTGGGGTTATCGCCGGCTATTCCAAAAATTAGATATTTAAATTTTTAACAAAGACCGAAGTTGAAAAAGTGGTATGTGGCCGAGCATTATCCTGGATCAAAACGAAGTGACCCCTGCTAAAAGGGCAAATAATATCACATTTTATTCTTAAATAACACTTCTACAGCGATCTTTAATAAGATCTCCTCTATCGATTACCTCCAAGTCCTTACGAGCTCCAAAACATATCCTACCTGAATGCAATATTGTTCCTCTACGGTCTACGGTAGTTTAAAAAAATTACAGATTATGTTGTTCATGATAAAACATTAAGTACAGTCCGTCAATTCCATTTAAATGAATTCCACAATCATCACTAAACAATATTTTATTCCATTAGTCCGTAGGCCAAAGTCGATGTTAACTAGCAAAAGTTATAATGTTTCTAAGGAGTGTGCCTCATGTTATGGACCTTTGGTCCTGTCCTGATTTTCGCAAAAAAAACATTAGTCTCTCTGAATCATTAAAACAGTAATAAATGGTTGATATAGGTTAACGATGAATTGATGCATATCATCTGTAGGTTTAATCATTTCTGCTCATCTCAAGTCCCCTGGCCCTCTCAGTTTGGATTAAGTTGGCCACAATGTAGTCCTTAAGGACTAAGTTAACTTCAAAAATGATCTAAATGTAAAAAAATTAAAACAAACAAATTCAGCATGTTAATTTTTTTTTTTCGAAATTTTAAAACATATCCATAAAGTGGCAATAAGCGAAATTCTCTCAAAATGTTGTAAGTTCGAATAAAGTTAAAACAATCGCATGATAGGTGATGCTCATTTGTTTTATCAATTAGACATAATCAGTCTTATTACAAAAAACGAAATAAACCATGGTTTAAACCTGTACTATCAAGTCCAGGCTTATCTGCAAAACCATGGTCTAAATTTATTCGTATTACAAAACTCAAAAAAACCGTGGTCTTCTTAGTACCGTCGTTTAAACCATTGTCTATACATCAACCACAGATTAATACAAATATCATTCGTTCACCATAATATCATTCTATTGCAACGTTCCGTATGCCCAGAAAAAAAAACATTTTGATAGTATGATAAGGATTAAATGATGTTTAGGAGTGTTATAAATATTGAGACTTTGTTATTTTGCAGAGCAGAAGAGAAGAGAAGAGCAGTGGTGGCCCAGTGGTATCGGCTGCGACTTACAAGTTGTAGGTCGTGGGTTCGAACCCAGGCAGGCGCTTTACTTTGTGTAAATTATTTCATCACCACTGCTCTCAAAAACGGTGAAGGAAAACATCGTGAGGAAACCGGCATGTCCTAGAACCAAAAAAATTCGAAGATATGTGACATCCACCAACCCGCACTGGGCCCGCGTGGTGGATTATGGCCCATCCCCTCTCACAGAGAGGAGGCCTGTGTCCCAGCAGTGGGAACATTAATAGGCTGATGATGTGATGATGTGTTATTTTGCATGGATATACCCATATGTTATTTATCAATTGAAGTTTTGTTTAGATTTAAGCAAATTACTTAAATTCGTATTAATTACTAATAATCCATCTACGTACCTACGTGTAACGAAATGTAACATTCTCGCACCTTATGAAACCATAACATTAAACAAAACCATCGCAAGTTAAACAAAGTTCATTAAGCTTGGGAGTGTTTAAAATATCGAAGTCTCTAATAGAACAATTGCCTCTTTATTAATAATATATATAATATAAAAATCTGTGCCTCGACTTGACAGACGGCTGCCAAAAGTTTTTCTCCACGAAATTTTTTACAATTTTAAGTATCTAAATTGTGCAGAACACCATGAAACCAAGAAAAAAATATAACACAATAATTTTATCATCAATAACCGACTTATAAATGGAACATGAATCGAGAAAAATTATGACGACGTCATGCTAACGAGAGCTGCCGCCGCTAGACAAGCACGCCTACCAACTCCGGCCTCGTCGCCCAGCTCCGCCTCGCCGCCGCCGGAAACCAGCCCCACCGTGAGTGCTGTGACACCGGCCGTGGCAGTTGCGTCGAGCTCGAGCGACGAGTACTTCTCTCCGCCGACGACACCACCACCTGCGCGTCGACGGGGAGGACGCCGGCCGCCGGACTGCTTATGACCTCGAGGCTTACCGGTCTCTGATAGGGTCCCAGCACCCGGCGGAAGTGTGCAGCGCATGAGATGGACACAATCCATTAACGAAAATGTCATGCGCGCATACTTTGGGGCTACAGAGGGAGGAAACAACCTGACCGCGTACCGTGTCCGGATGCTCTCTTTGTTTCAGGTGCTTGAGCCAGCCGTCAACGTTTCGGCCCAACGACTTTCGGATCAGGTGCGGGTCATCCAGCGTAATCGTATGTTGGATGATACTGTACTTGATCGCCTCCGAACGGAAATGGGTAACCGTGTCACTGCCCCATCGTCGCAGGCTGTGGTACCACCACAGTCAAACCATATTGCCATCAATGATGACGTGGAGAGTAGTGACAGGGTTACAAACGTAAGTACCCAGTGCAATGAGGAATTGAGGAGTGCTTTGGAGTGTGCTATTCGGGATTATCGCTACATGCCACCCGAACTTAGGCCACGATTACCTCGTTTGCCCATGCATAACAAAAATAGGGCGCTGGTGGCTGTTCTGGATTCGCAGTTGTCAAACTATTTTGATGACTGCGAAGACCTCACTGATGCACATTCGATTATGTACTGCGCGGCTGTAGCGGCATGTCGTGTAGCTCATGTCAAATTTGCAGATGACAGAGCTACACGACCGAAACCAGCCGTACCGGCTTGGCAGTGCAGGATCGAACGTCGTATTGGTGGGGCCGGAGCACTCATCGGCAAACTAATTTGTTTCAGGGAGGGCAATAGTGGCCCAAGAGTGATGCGCTTTGTGAGACGGGCGTTTTCGGGGACTGATGTCAGCCCCCGAGACTATATATCCCATGTCACAGAGCGCATCGACTTCCTGAAACAAAAAGTGTATGCATGGGCAAACCGTATTCGTAGGTACAGGCGGAGAGTGGAGCGATACACCCAGAATCGCCCATTCCAAAGTAATGAAAGGTGGGTTTATCGGGCTTGGGAGCGACCCGACCAAGGTGTGACTGATACGCACCTGCCGGATGATGACGCTATGTGTTCATTCTGGCGCAGCATCTGGTCGGTGCCTGTCAGTCACACCGAAGGTGAATGGACTCGGGAGGTCGAACGAGCGTGTGATCCAATACAAGAAATGGGGGCTATCACGATCAGCCCCCAAGATGTAGCCCGTGCAGTCCGTCCGTTGCCGAACTGGAAATCTCCAGGACCGGACGGACTGCACAACTTTTGGATCAAGTGGCTACAAAGGTCGCACGCTCGTTTGGCATCTCAGTACCAGGCAGCCTTAGAGTCTGGTTCGCTACCCAAGTTCCTTACAACAGGAATAACCCACCTGCTCCACAAGTCTGGTAGCACCGCGGAACCCAAAAATTATGGACCAATTACATGTTTACCAACGGTCTATAAGGTTCTTACATCCATTTTGAGAGTAAAAATTAATAAACACGTTGACAATAACTCCATCATGTCGGTCTCTCAGAATGGATGTAGGAACGGGTCCCGCGGTACTAAGGAGTTACTCCTTATTGATATGGCCATTAGCCAACAGGTTCGGCGTTCCCGAAAGGATCTGTTGACATGTTGGATAGATTACAAGAAGGCCTATGACTCGGTGCCGCATACATGGCTCATGAGGGTGCTAGAATTGTATAAAATAGATACAACTCTACGCACCTTCCTGATGTCGTGTATGAGGCAATGGAGCACAGTCCTTCGCTATCCAGGATGTCGAAATATCCAGAGGAATAGCGAACCTGTAAGGATCGAGCGAGGTATATTCCAGGGCGATAGTTTGAGTCCACTTTGGTTTTGCCTTGCCTTGAATCCTCTAAGCATGATGCTGGAGAATTCAGGGCTAGGCTATCGGTTGAAGAGAGGTGGTCAGGTTATATCTCACCTCCTTTACATGGATGACTTGAAGCTTTTTGCCCCCAGCAGTCTTCAGCTGATGGAGCTACTAAAGGTAACTGAAACTTTTAGTAGTGCCATCCGGATGGAGTTTGGTGTGGACAAATGTGCGGTCATGCATGTAAAGCGAGGGGAGATTGTGGAATCCGTAGGAATTCAACTTGCGGATTCCATAAACCTGAGATCCCTCTCTTCAAACGAAACCTATAAGTATTTGGGTATGTCGGAAGCGTTAGGTATCAGTACTATAGACATGAAGCAATCGTTAAGGGAACGCTTCTTTGGCCGCCTGAAGAAGGTATTCAATAGCCTTCTTTCGGGCGGAAACAAGGTGCGCGCCTTTAACGGTTGGGTCATGCCGGTGCTGATGTACTCTTTCGGCATACTCAAATGGACTCAAACGGAACTTGACGCCCTGGATAGGCGGGTCCGTACACTGCTGACTGCATATTGAATGCATCACCCACGATCGTCAGTCATGAGATTGTATATCCCGCGGAAGTGTGGAGGCCGAGGCTTTTTAAATGCCAAAAACCTCCACAACCGCGAGATATGCAATCTCAGAGAATATTTTCTAAACACCGAAGTGGGTATTCAACGAGATGTAGTAGCAGTGGACAAGGGACTCACCCCGCTCTCCTTAGCGAATGAGAACTGGCGCAAGCCTGTAGTGCTTGACACTAACGATCGCAGGGAGGTATGGCAGAGTAAGGAGCTTCACGGACGCTTTTTCCGGGCCCTACATGGGTCCGATGTAGACCAAGCAGCGTCCGTAGCCTGGCTGCGTTTCGGTGACCTCTTTGGGGAAACCGAAGGTTTTGTCTGTGCAATATGGACGAAGTTATCATGACGAATAACTACCGGAGATTTATTGTGAAGGATGGCACGGTTGACATCTGTCGGGCATGTCACCGCCCGGGTGAATCCATCCGACACATTATCTCTGGATGTTCTCGTCTAGCTAACGAGGAGTACTTGCATAGGCACAACCTTGTAGCCAGGATCATCCACCAGCAACTTGCTCTGAAATACACTCTTGTGGCATCGGAGGTACCGTACTACAGGTATGTGCCCGACCCAGTTCTCGAAAATGGCAATATCACATTGTACTGGGATCGGTCCATCATCACTGACAGGACTATTGTAGCCAATAAGCCTGATATAGTGGTGGTGGACCGAATCGAGAGGCGTGCAATGATTGTTGACATTACCGTCCCGCATGACGGGAACCTCGTGAAAGCCGAGAAAGATAAGCAAATCAAGTATCTTGACTTGGCTCGCGAGGTTGTCGACATGTGAGATTTAAACACAGCGATCATTGTACCGATAGTCGTGTCAGCCAATGGCTTAATAGCCACGAGCCTCGACCAAAACCTTGGGAGGCTCTCGTTAGGCGGCTGGGTCAAGGGCCTGATCCAGAAAGCAGTACTGCTGGACACGGCTCGCATTGTTAGGAGGTTCCTCTCTCTGGAGCCCTGACCGCCGGTAGCTTGGACCTTGTTCCCGATACCGGTGGGCCTCTATTTTCTATATTTTTAAATGTTTTTTTTATTTTGTGTTTTATAAAAATATTTAAAAATTTAGTTAATAAGAAAAGAAATTAAATATAGGTATATAATATTATATTGTGTTGGACCAACAAAAAAAAAACGATTTGAGAACTAGAGTACCGAGGAAAAAGTAATATCCTCCATTTTCGGGTAAAAACAACACAACTCAATAATAAAAAACTTTTTTGCAAAAAATTACTGTCTTTCGTAGGTACCATTTTTTTGCGTTATGGACACCGACTTCAAAAATTAAAGTTATTTTTCACTTTGTAGTTTTGTATTTGGAAGTCGGTAGTATATTTTTGCAAAAAAGTTTTTATTTTTCTCTTTTTAGTTGTGAGTTTACCTAATAGGCAAGTTAGTAAGGTAACTATAACGCCAGAATAGATTTCATGAAACTTGAACATAACCGGTGAAATGAGAGATCTGCGTACCCCTTAAGAGCGTACTGGCGTGATGTTATGTTATGAAATGGTATAAACAATACACAGACATGCGACTGCAGCAATCCCGAGAGATTTGCCGTTATTTATTGAAGAGTTCTGTTGTATATCTCCGAAGTTCTTCATCAGATCTTCACCAAATTAAAATGGGACCAATTTCGGAACATACTTTTTTTAACAAAAAAATCGGTCCACGATTGACGGAGATATCGGTGAACAAGAAATAAAAAAAAAACAATCATAATGTCGAACATAGAACCTCCTCCTTTTTGGGAAGTCGGTTAAAAAAGATGCTTTAACCCAATAACCTAAAAGAGAAACTTTAACAGATACGACATGACTTAGACCATCGTTAAACTAGGGGCCGCTAAACCTCGGCGGTTTAGCGTTAGACCACGATTTGGTCTATGGTTTATCGCTAAACCATGATTTGTAATATCATTTTTGTGTAAACCACAATTTATAGAGATTTAAACCTAGGTTTTTAGTTAAACCGCTTTTTGTAATAAGACTGAATTGGTTTTATTATAAAACAAAAGAAAACCAGCCAGTAACGGTTAAAAAAAAGATTTGCGATATTTTTTTCTTGTTACTTTAATGTTGCCAGTGTGTGTAGTAATGACTTCTTAGGACTAGTACATAATGATAGTCACAGTTCAAACCTTTGTGTTTTAATTTTCATACTCAAATACAAAAATTATTTATTGTAATTGGGCTGATTATCTCCAGTTTTTGAACGTCAAAAATGGTAGACCCGATAATATCTTCATAAATTAAACTTTATTAAACATGATTCTTGTTTTACATCAACTTAAAGAGAATTAAAGTGCCTCCGTTGTCCCGGATGCACACTGCGTAAAGCGTCGAAATAGCCGTAAAAATAAAAATTACTACACATACCCGTGTGTGTTTAGCATACTCCGTTTAATGGGGTTGTAAATTTTATTTTTGCCCAACTTGCTATGCAGAAAGGAGGTTAATGGTTTTCAGGGGTGTGTATCGGTGTATTTATTACTCTTTTGTTGCCACCTTTGTATGGGATTATGGTGGTTCGGTTCACTTGTTTCTTTAATAAACATAGTAGAATCGGAATTGTAGGATGTATGTAGGTCTAACTGCACAGAGCTTTAGATAATAATATAAGCCTTTATTCAGACACATTTACATTTTTACAATTATTTACTTAAGTTATGACTCTGGTGAGTCGACATCGACAACTTGGTCTGTTTGCCTATATTTGGCAAAGGCCTCCTCCAATTCTATCCATTCTCTTCTATCCAATGCCATCCTGGTCCACGCTTTCCCTGCGATTGCTGCTATGTCATCGTCCCATCTTCGAAACTGTTTTCCACAGAGCTTTAGATATCGAATGTTAATAATTGATCCGAGATTCTGGGCATTCTTTTTCTTTTTTATTTATGATGGGTTTGCTCTTGACTCTAGTCTAGGTCAGAGGTGACAGAGACAAAGTCGACGATGGAGTGAGCTTACCCAGAAGATGCCTGTTCACTCTAACTTTGAAGAGATTCGGGTTGTATGCGTTCGGAAACACAGACGCAGGCAGTGAGTTCCACTTTTTTGCCGTGCGCATTATGAAGGAAACTGGGTTATTTGTTTAACACAACAGCAATTACTTTTAGAAGTCTATTATCAATAATGGAGATATTTTTTTGAGAAAGAATGAAAGAAAAAAATATCACTTTACAGTCCAAAACAATAATCTTAATAGCTACTAGGAACGTGTCCGTTACACAAAAATCTTTTTCCCTAACATAGTCCACATTTCTCTAAATCTTATTCAGTCGCACGGCAAAAGTGCACATCATCCTCCCTTGCATGTAACAGATCGAATTTCGAACTAACCAGATGCGGCATTAGTAAACGAGGAACTAAATCTAATCCTATCAAATCTATCTGCAGTGAACCGAACCGGACAAATGGCGTGTCATCGAATTCGTTTTAGGGTCAGAAGTGTCACATGCAGTGATTTTTATTATGAATTCCGAAGTCTGTATGCAAATCTCTATATTTTTTTATATTTATTAAGTTAGGGATTTTTCTAGTTAAATTTTTTGCCACCTTCAAACGGCGCCGGTAGATAGGGAAAACAGCCTAAGAAAATATTTTGTTCTTTCAGGTCGATTAAACCCTTTCTGTAAACACCTGACAAAATTCAAACGATTATCTCCTCTACAAGAAAAAAATTTCGTTACTGCCAAAATTTATTTAACTTGTCCCAAAATCCGACCATTCCCGTCATTACGACCTTATTTCCTATGAAGGTACCAATAACTGGCGGTAAAAGTCAATATTTGACGCTTTTGGACCTAATCCGGCGTAACAGTACTGGAACCATCGCGCATAAAGCCATCATTTCGTACTTAACCCTTGTTTGCGACTGTCCATTTTTGCAGTTTTAATAAAACGACCCGTTGTAGAGACAGAGGGATGATAGAGGCGACCCGGGGGATTTTGGTTCCGACATAACGACAATTTAATTTAGTTGCCACATGATGGATATTGATAGCACTAATCCACTTTTTCATAGCCTGTGGAAATGTCAAATCGAACGCTTCCTGAGTTTTTATAAGGTTATCGAGTGTTGCTATGTGAGATATGGATTGGCGTTTATAACTCGCCGTAATGGAGACACGGTTTATGAACTTGATGGGTTACTTTTATAGGAGTCATGAGACCGTTTTTACTTCATTTTAAGGAAAGTTATTTAGGCTGAATGACAGCTGCCATATAAGTCTTGTTATACTTATCTAGGAGCAAAACCACTGCTTCTTGTTATGGTTTATTTTACAAAGTGCCCGTCATAATCATCAGCCTATTATTGTTCCCACTGCTGGGACACAAGCCTCCTCTCTGAAACAAAGGGAATAGGCCTTAATCCTCCACGCAAGCCCAGTGCGGTTTGGTGGATGTCACTTGCCTTCGAGTTATCGAGTGCAAATCATCAATAAAAAAAAATTGCCGCAATCAGGAATACTTTCACAAACAGCACGCTTACACCGCTTGGCACCGGTTAATTTCTGAGAGTTAAAATCGGTTGTCATGAAGTATTAGATTTCTAACACCCATTCGTTGAATTAAAAATTATGAACCTATCACTTAACTTTTATACCAAAAGTCAACACAGCAACGCATCCTAGCAATATTTTTTTTATCATATTTACACCAACAGAATATGAGAACCATATTACGAAAAAATTATAATACATGTTCATGGATGCCATAGTATTTTATATAATAAATAATTTAATAAATAAAATATTTGATATCAGTTATACTTTTTATAGATAAAGCTATATGTGTTAAATTTCATTTCTTATATTTTTGCCAAAAATGCCAAAAAATATACGGTGTGTGGCGTTCAGCCGTTTTAAAGCGAAGATTTCAACATTTAGTCCAAACACTAAGAGAACTTTCCTTGTTACATCAGAAACCATTAATACTACAATTAGGTAGGTATGTCTTACCTAATTTGCCTTCAAGGCAGACAAACTATTATTAAGCCTGAAATTGCGAGCTGGGATATTAAATAATATTTTAACTAAGAAACCTTTGTCTAGTTATTCTAGTTTCATGCAGAAAATGAGATTCATGAGATCCCTACAGTGAAAGATCAAAAGTAAAAAAATAAATAATTAGGCTTACTAGAAAACACACCCACACGTGTAGACTACCTAGTGAACAGTCTTAGCCATCCTTTTGCACAGACTTTCGTAGTCGAGGCCAGATACTAAAAATCTCAATACCGCATTAGCCTTCTTTCATTCGGACCAGAGCTGGGCAAAACTCATGCTTTTCTTTAATTAAAATATAAATTACAAAATATACTATGACGTGTTTATTTAAAATCCGAAATACAAAATATTTGTAAGTCTTGTATTTGAAATCTATACCAATATTATAAAGAGGAAAGATTTTTTGTTTGTTTGTTTGTTTGTACCGAATAGGCTCCAAAAACTACTGGACCGATTTCAAAAATTCTTTCACCGTTGGGATGCTACTCTATCCCCGGGTGACATAAGCTACTTTTTATCCCTGTATTCCCACGGGAACGGGAACTACGCGGGTGAAACCGCGAGGCGTCCTCTAGTATAAAATACAGTTGATCATCCATCATTCGTAATTTATTACTACGAATGCCTTAATCAATACACAGAAATTTGTGAAAATAACCGTTTGAAATGAAAAGCAAAATTTACAAGATACATATATGTATGTATGTAATTCAAATTCTGCCCAATTCCAATCCAGACCTCAAATTAACAAAATTAAAAAAAAACTGCACGACCAATATTTCTTTCTTGAATACAGAAGCAATTTCGCCCGACCATTAAGTAACCAAAGCAAATACCATGCGGCAAAAATATTAAAAATATTTATTTGAAGGTATTCTTAAAGTTATTACGATCGGGTAAACTGACTTTGGCTTGGATCCAAAAAATTGGTAACCGTTGAGTGCATTGCGGGTACAATGGGTCACCCGATTTAATTAGGTTAATACTTGGGTAAGCGAATTTATCGTGGAGTTAAATGTCAACCACGCGGCGCAACGGCTTGCAGTCTCTTTGCCTTTTTTAAATAAATTGCCCGTAATACGTAAAAAAGATTTTATGGTGGGTAGGGAAATTATTAGCTTTGTTTTTTGAATTAGGGTGCTTGTAAATAGGCTGATTTATAAATGGGACATTAGCTGTTTGGCATTAGCCGCGAACAGTAAGACACCATTACGGAAAATGAAAAATTCAGTAATTTTTATACTCCATAATAATGCATTAGCGTTTTGTTAACGATATGGAGAGTACCAGACATAAAATATGAAGCTACAATTTTTTAAATTAATTTAAACATAGGTTCACCGACTTGTGAAAAAACCTAAAAGGAGTTAAAATCTATTTTCAATTTTAAGACCCAGAAAATAATTTAGTCCCGTGAGGTACGCCAAACATTTTTCAATGGCGCCCAGCACGGGGCTAAATCATTTTTTCTGCATTTTGATCTTAACAGCCACATATTTTATTAAAAATAATAAGTAAAACACTTAGTCTTTTCTAAAACATTTGTAAGACGCGTCAGACATCGGCGGTGTAATCTGCGGCCACTCCGATATGAATGTTGGTTCTCCGCTTTGCTACAGAATGTTTTGCAGTTTTTAGTGTTTCGTATCAAATATAACGATGGAACGGGCCACTTGTATGGTATCAACGCCGTATCTGTCCTTTTGTCAGTCACAGCCTAGTTTTGCAGAGCCTATGCAATTTAGAAGGCTCATTTCCAGATGTGGACGTTATGGGACTGAAGTGATGAAGGCAATTTGTAATGCGAGCATCAAAACAGCTATTATTACGTCAGATAAGTTTTGAAGATAAATGACGCACAGTATGCCATATGCCTGTTATAGCGTGTCAGTTGACAGGATGGAATGGAAGAAGAAAACATGTTGCGTCGACCCCAGGTAATATGGGATAAGGGTAGTGACATTTGATTGGGGATTTATAGGATTGGATTGGAGTTTTGGTTGAGTGGCCTAAACGCAACGTTGGAAGGCCTCCCTCTAGGTGGACCGATGACCTGATTAAGACTGCGAGAATCTGATCGATGCAAGAGAGGGGGAGGCCTATGTCCAGCAGTGGACGACTTTTGGCTGAAATGATGATGATATTGATGTAGTGAAATTATGAGTATACTTAATGCCTATTGGACCAAAAAATCACGTATCCTCGTTTGTCACTCAAATCTACGATCACATTAAACATCAAAAAATAACTATCTCTGTGAACGTCATAAACTTTTTTTAAATAATTTTCCTTATCATAATATCAATCTTGGTTGTTGGACAGATTTTTTAATAACCGTCCTACTTTTGTTGAAGATTAGTTTCCTTAACAAGAGCTTCGTTTTCTACTAACTGAATAAAATGTAGGTGAGATTGGCTATTAAGCTAGGGCGGTTTAGTTTGCAGTTGTGGGTACATTATAATATTTTGAACTATAACAATTAAGTAGGTCTTAAAAACTGTTTTTTTTGCTGACATGGTACGCTTTGGCAAGAATGATAAATGTAACAACTGTCACGGAACAGAAATTGATAAAAATATCCTTCAATCTGTAAATAAAAAAATCGATGCTGCGTTTGACTTAGAAGAATATTAAAGTCTCTGCTACGTTTAGGAAAAAAACAAAAATGTGAAAAAACGCCCTTTGAAAACATTTTTACGTAACGCATTTTTCCAAATTCGCTCAGCACAGGGCACAAATTGTACATTATGCTAAAGTTAATTAAATCTTGTATTATTTAGTAAATTGTGATTTTTCGAAATTACCGATACAATTTTATGAAACAAAATTATTTTGTAATAAACGTTTTGATTGCTCAATTTTCGTAACATAAAAGTTGTGGTGCGGTAAGATTTAACCATCAAAATTTATCTATTAAAGAATTGAATTTTGATATGATACAGTAAATTTTATGAATTTATCGAATATTTAAAGTAAATGCTGTTTTTACCGAATTAAAAAAAGGGCAACTTAATCAATTTGACACGTATGTATGTATGTTTGTTTGTATATATATATGTTTGTCCACGCATTTCACTGATACTACTTTACGAACCGTCATCGTTCTTTTAGGATTACGTATCTCTCAACTTAGGGAACAGAGGAAGTTTCATCAAAATCGGTTCAACAGTTTTGAGATATGGAACATACAACCGAACTCCTTAGCGACAAACAGCACGAATGTGTAAATTATGTTATTATGGGTATTTCGTCAATCCTTTATGTACCTTTCTAAAGAATTTACTCACTTTTTAGTAAATGGTACTAACATTAAAAATAAATAAATAAAAGCTATTTTATAAAAAATAAAACTACTACTATAGCAAAACACCAAAAAGAGCAAGAATAAATTTCGTTTCGGAAGTCGGTGTTGAAAAATAATAAAAGCAAGAGGAAGCAAAGAAACTGGCTTCCGAAACGAAAGTTATTTTTGCACTTTTAAGTGTTATAACCGATTATTTTTCGAAAATTCTGTGTTTAAAATCATCTTAAAAATCACTTAAACACACGAAATCGACAGCATGGTTCTAAGAAAAATCCTTGAGTACATCTTCATGTCTCAAGAATAAACCAAGATATTAAATGCACTCTGAAACATAAAAGTAAACTGCGACCCACAGAACAAAAGCCAGAACAAAAGATGATTTAGAGCATGTAGTTCTATTGAAAGAAATCTCATAGAAGAACAGGATATTAAAACGTTTAACAAAAAATCCTGGCATTTGTAGTTGTAAAAATAAAGCAATATCTGAGCTGTGAGCTCGAGTGTGGCCTCTCCAAGCACGCCTCTAGATAGCTCGAGTGTAGTGCAAACAAAACAGCGCTCTAGAACAATTTGCTGCCTGTGTTCATGTTAGGTGCTTTAGAAATCTTTGAAGCTTGTCCAACAGCGTTGTTGGTATGACCTAGGCTGTTTTACAGTTTTGTGTTTTATATAAAGCGTAAGATTTGGAAGCCTTTCGTTAAAATTACAAAGGTCGAAATCTAGATTGGATAAAGCCAGTTTTGAGTAACCGGCAATCAGCATAGTGCATCGAGGAGTAAAGTTAAACAGTATACGCTTTTATAACAAGTTGCCAAAGTCAGTTATAGAACTGACCGATGGAAAGTTCAAAAACTACATCAAACGTATCCTTGTTAAAATAGCATATTATAAAATCAAGGACTACGTTGAAGATAAAAACATTTGGCCTTAGCTCCTTTTGCGCATGCAGCTTCCCTGGTAACTTGTGAACGGCACAAATATGTGGATGTCTCTAACTATTCTCAATCTCATTTTTTCTTTCCTTCTTTTAATTAGACTTTTTACAATGGTTTTCAGTCATCTTTATAGCCCTTTGCTAAGAATAGTTACAGCACTGATAACAAAATTTGTGCCACATGTTAAATTTAGTCTTGTTATACTTATTTTTATTTATTTTTTACCTTTGTATAGATTCTTTTACCGATTGTTTTGTGAATGTGTGAACATTGTCGCCTTCTAGATGCTAGTTAACATTAGTTAACTTTTTTTATATAATATATAATCTTTTTTTTTTTTTTTAGTTTCTTACGACTTATTGTCATAAGTCGGGCCTACGTTGTCCCCCATATCTAAGTACTAATGCTGTAACATGGAAATATTGTAAAACCAAACCATTTTTAAAAGAGTAACCATGGAGTTTCTTGCCGGTTCTTCTCCATAGGAAACGACCAACCCGAACCGTGCACCTTTTATCGACGTTTTATAAGTGCCCATGTAGGCCTATGTGAAATAAAAAAAATGTTTTTTTTTTTTTTTGGAGTAGATGGAAATAGTTTACCAATTGCAAACAATAATCTTAATATTATAAATTACATCAAGAATAGTTACAGCACTGATAACAACATTTGTGCCACATGTTAAATTTAGTCTCGTTGAATTGTTATTTTTTTACCTTTGTATAAATTCTTTTACCGATTATTTTGTGCTAGATGCTAGTTATACTTTTTTATATATTATATAATCTTTTGTTTTTAGTTTCTTACGTCTTGTCGGGCCTACATTGTCCCCCCATAGTACTTATGCTGTAACATGGAAATATTGTAAAACCAAAACATTTTTTAAAAGAGTAACCATGGAGTTTCTTGACGGTTATTCTCCAAAGGAAACGACCAACCCGAACCGTGCACCATTTGTCGACGTTTTATAAGTGCCCATGTAGGCCTATGTGAAATAAAAAAAATGTTTTTTTTTTTTTTGGATTAGATGGAAATAGTTTACCAATTGCAAACAATAATCTTAAAAAAAATATGGTTGTTACTATAAATAACGTCATACACAACACACACGACATATATCCTTTTTTTCAACTCTCCTCTCTCAGGTATGCTGGAAGAGATTTCTTTGAAATAAGCGTACCTTTGTACCTATTTTCTGTTCCTTCTTCTACTTGTCTCTTTATTATGTGTGTGTACATTAATGGTTAAATAAATAAATAACGCCCCCGTTGGGCGCCGTTAATACAACTTATTAACATTACCCATCATACGTGCCTAAGTTATAATAATGCACACTGTTTTTCTTATATTTTCTAGCTGTTTTCTACGAACCGATCCCGCATGGACAAAACATTATAGTCTATAAGGGGACTTTATTTCCATTTACCTACCGCTCATAACCTTGGTAAATATGGTATCTATCGAGGGCTTTATAAACAAAATGTGTAGGTAAAAATATGCAGGCTAAAGTCACAACATAAATAAATACAAAAGGTTTACTATATACAGCGAGTTAAAACGAACGCACGCATAGAGATTCTTCACTTACGTTACACTTACATTTACGCTTAGAGTGCAAGCGTACTCGCGACTGGCGTTTGTTTTGAATCGCCATAAATGCGCGTCTGAGTGTGCGTTTGACCGTTTTCACTTGTTGTATGGAGCCAACCTTCTGTGCCTCATCTTTCTGTGCTTACGTGCACCTCACATAAAATAGTGTATTCAGAATGTGTCGGGCATTCTATTTATTGGTGGATGTTGATGATCTCTCTGTGGGCATCAATTCTACTGGTGTTGAAGGTGTATTTGTGGTTGAGTAATTTGTGGACAACATTTATTTGGTGATGCACGCATGGTAAAGCTTAGAGCAAATATTGCTTTGCTGGAAATATATTCATAGATGAGATTATTGGTGATCGTGCTAAATTTGGTAAATTCAAATATTATTCTAGGCTTTCGATCGCGGGTGTAATGATAGTTTAATTGTATTTTTTCTAATGGGTGGAGCCAATTTTACTATTACGACACATTATTAAAATATCTAGTCTAAAGTGTTATATTTTCAAATGTTTTGTTGTTAATATTATTTTTTTATAAGCTGATATTTAAAATGTAAAAGTATGTATAGAAAGTCAATAAATGGAAACATTTTCTAAACAGTAAAATTGGCTTCGGCGAGATTATAAAAAACAAAATGTTTAATATGTTGTAGCGGCACCAGCCGCGTATCAGACTGCACCAGGCAGTCTATAAACAGAGAGAGATGGCGGCAGATCGTGAAAAGAGCTGTGTCCGCCTCTAACACCAAAGTGGATGACTCAACGTGACCACGACCGCTCTGCCAAGAGCGAAACGACAGAGGAGAGAGCGGCACCAACACCGCTACTTACGAACTAATGACATGCCGTCACACAAATCCTGCATCGCGAAAGTAAGTTTTCGGCGTGATTTGATCACATACAACAGTCCGACACCGTTGGGCAGTTGCCCGGACCAGACACAACACCCGTCTGGTCGGAGGAACCTCCCTTTCCAACTGAGGTTTGCGGGACTTTCCACCCTGTTCTGCATACTTCCAAAATCTCTTAATACAATCAAAAGTGCATGAGTAAGATAGAATACCTAAATATAAAATTACTAACAACCACTTCAAGAAGCACTGTTGCAATAGATGCAGCAACAAATGGACTGTCATTTTTTATAGCAGAGCGTAGCACATTGGTTCAGTGCTATGTGTACTCGAGCAAAGACGGTAGCCAGATCTTTTCTCTTCGACCCCTACTTTTAGGCGTTTGTAAATCACATGTCAACGGCTGAACCCAAAACATGAATATACCCAAGATTAGGATATAAAACACTCCTGGTAGTACGTTCCTGTGGGATTAGAAAGATAATATAAAGTATTTTTTGCAGCAATTTTTTTTTATAACAGTTCATAGCTTAATTCTGGTCGTTACTCCCTAATAAATTTACAGACTTCTGAATTTTTGCCAGATACGTTAAAATTATCCGCAAACACAATTTTGTAGCAACTCTGCTGTGAATATTAATTTCTTGATAATTTATAGCTGCGACACAACGTCACAGCGTGAAATGTAGGGCAAAATGACGCGAGCAGAAAATACTGAATGTCATTGTGACGTATTAACGTGAGTTGTTGAAAATTGTGTTATATTATATCACTGGTTTACAAAACGTTCGTATTGTAGTTAATGATATAGGTTTAATTTCTAGAAGATTGCGTAAAGATTGTTTTATTATCCCAAGATAATATACTGAGATGAAAAGTGTCCCGTGTCCTAATCTAGGTTCTGGTCAAACAATATACTAAGTTTCAGCGTGAAAGGTACCAGATAGATAGATTGTTGATTGGTTCGTCTTTGACCATTATCGCATCTGGTGGTAAGCGATGATGTAGACGACAATGGAGCACTTTTGTCTAGAAGTAATCTATTCACATTGTTTACTCTAGTAGATACCTACTCATTGTTGATATTTAATAATAATAATAAATAGTTTATTTGCATAACAAGTTTTACAATTTATATTAGACACATGGCAGTACATTATCATGAGGCAAATTGCACAATAGTGTGGCGACACCAGCTCCCTTACTAAGTTGACAAGACAACTTGTGTTAAAGATGCTGGGCCCGACCCTTATGTAGATGCTTCTTAATTGTATTAGGGTAGTTACATATATATTCTGTAAGCATACGAATAGTTAATTATACTTATAGCGCATTGTTTGCTTTGAGTAGACGGACAAATAAATTATTTAACTAAGGAGTAAACAAACATTTAAAAAAAATAGTACTCCTTAGCTTTACGCACAATAAAATATATCCAAAACGTTTAATGCTTATAGGTGTAATGTCCATCATGTACCGTCCACTATTAATAATGCAACGTAATGGAATATTGGTGTAACAATTTAACATGAGTCAATATTCACGAAAATATTTTATCAAAATCATCTCTGCCCAAGAAGTTCACTGCTGGGAATAGCCCATCCCAAGCATCACTATATCAACTTGTCCAGTACTAGCAAAACGGCCAATCCACATATTTTGACTAAGGTGTAGAGTTTGTAAAGTTAGGGATTGTAGAGTTAGGGCGTGTTGAGTTAGAAGCTTGGCTCTACATGAGATCTGATAACTTTTTGACAGTGCGAACCATTATGGTCCCGTCTTGGTAACATTTTACATGTTTTTTTTTTGGTGGGATTAAATCTACGCAAACAACGAATGCTTATGCTAATGCGAAAAACTTACAAATAATTATCTATTTCAATTCAATAATAACGACAAACTTCGAATAAGGAGCAATTACGACGATCTTTGAAGACTCCAGGAAATAAATTTCAACGGAATAATCTATTAAGTAAAGTTCCACCAAGAAATTCAATTCGAGAACCCGCCACAGTTTCTTCACACCACGAGATAACATGAAATTATTACCGGATTCGATTTTGGAATACATTGCGCGGTGACTGCGATGGAACTTTCTGGGTCTTAAAACAAAACGCGCAATGGATGGTGTCTAGCGATAGTATCGTGAAGATTTCTGTGTCCCTAATGAAGCCTTTGTACCGACTCTTATCTTACCACAACAAAGGCAAAAATAAACATCGCGCAAGTTCGCGGGAAGCTAGAAACTATGTTATGTACGAGTATCAACGCCAGATAACAAAAACAAACTTATCGGGGCTAGAGATAAACATAATTTAGTTTTGGGGGGAAATCTTGGATTGGAATCTTTTAAGACGTGACTGTATAGGTTCGATTGTTCGTGAGAAGTACACTTGGTTTCTGCTTTAATGTTCTATTTTAACCCGGAACTGAGCGGCAGGCTTATTACGTAAGAAACAGCAATCAGCAATCATCGTGCGATCAAACGCTTTATGTCATAAAAATAATTACCAGAATTACCTTCAGTGTAGGTATGGTAGGTCCTACACAATCGTTTGCTAATCGCTTGCTCGCTTTTTGTCAAATGCACTTATATCTAAAACAAACACTCTAAAACTTTTGTATTGAAGAGCAATTATTGCACAAAAATCGCGATCGTGATAGCCCGCGGGTCGTTTTCACGGAGATATACACAGAACCAGGTGGCGAGACGACAAGGACACGAATTGCGGGAGCTGGTTTGAGAAGGCACGGAAGAAGAGTTCCTGGAAAACTTGGAGGACGCCTTTTCCCAGCAGTGGGTTATATTTAAAAAAAAACAGTAAGCATCCATGTTAAGGACATATGCTTGACGCTATGGAGGTATAACCAATAAAACCTTTTTGACCCTCAGTGTTTCCTAAGATAAATATTTTTTCTTAGCACTATAATTATTCGAACGGTACGATACTCTGTTGTCAATTTTGTTGACAATCTTTGTCAAGAATACATTTGGGTGACTGTACTTTGTGTACCTACGTACTGCGTCTGATGTATGTAGACATACTGCACCGATACAAACAAATTGATAATGATGTCCTATTGTAGCTAAAACTACTACATTCACAACCGTGTCAAGTGTCAATAATAGTTCATTATTAGTATCAAGACTCAGTAATAGTTCATTATTTGTATTAAGACTCAATAATATTTCATTATAGATATTTCTAAGTTTTACTAAAGTTAAACGGCATAAAAAAACGACTATGAATTTCATCATCATCATCTCGCCCTTGACTTGGGGTCGGCGCAACACATTTTCTGCTTCCATACAATCCTGTCCTGATCCCCGTTACTAAGAATGTATTAACAAAAACAACGCGAATTTACATGGCCTAAAATAAAATTTCCCGGAATGACTTTTCTCTCTCTAAATAGTATCGAAAACGTGGAAAAAACGTAATTCGAAGCCACTTAACTTTTCACTTTACATCCTAAGTATTATTTTCTATCGGTGTTTTAAATGTTTCTTCCGTTTTAATAAATGATCCGATGTTTTCGTAACTTTATATCCTGAAATAATGACGTCTTAACAGGGGATCAAGGATTGTTGATGTTGTTTATTTATTTATTTATTTATTTAAACTTCATGTACAATAGTGGTACATAGGCGGACTTAATGCCACAAGGCACTCAAGGCATTGTTGTTGTGATGATTGGTAGAATATTTCAGAATTTCTCTCTTTTACTGAGTTTTATAAGTCGACTAGCGACCCGCCGACTTTACCCGTGACCAATTATTTACATAAACCATCCTCGTTTCTCACACCTTCTTTTTGATCCCCAACTTTTTGCTAGCCAGCTGAGCTTTTGCCTCAATGTTTGGCCCAAAATTGAGAGTCGATGTCAGCGTAACGCCAAGAAGCTCAATACGGTCCGTTATTGGCACGGTTACATCACGGAAAGTTGGAGCCGGGTGAAGTTGGCTCTTTTAAAAAGACACGCCTGGGTTTTAGCAGCATTAAACTTGACCAGATTGGCATCGCCCCATTCGGAGACTGCTTGCAAGGACAAGTTCAAACGCTCCACCATGGCCTCACGGAGAGACCGGATCAGCGGCCCGGTAGCCCGTGCGTTGGACAAGTATCTCTCAGCAACAGTGCTGTCGTCTGCATAGCCAAAGGTGCCGGGTTTTAGCAGATCGTAAATGTGCAACAAGAAAGATGTTGCTGAGAGTACCGACCCCTGAGGGTCCCCGGCATTGATATCCAATTGGTCCGAAGAGCAGCCATCGATAACCACTCGAATGGACCGATCTCTCAGGAAGTCTGCAATCCAATCACACAGACCACCGGGCAGACCAAATGAAGGAAGCTTACCGATAAGGCTTTCGTGCCAGACCCTATCGAAAGCCTTCGAGATGTCGAGGGAGACGGCAAGCGGTTCCCCGTGCCTCTCGATGGCCTCACTCCATATGTGAATGGCATACCCTAGAAGATCCCCAGTAGACCGATTTCGGCGGAAGTCAAATTTATTGTACCGCAACTTACACGTGCCGATTTGATGATAAAATAACTTACTAGTTCTATACCAACATTCAGTTCATTGGGGCAAACTAACTGGTATAGATCTGTACAATCCTTAGTCAGCAGACAATTTCCATTCCACAATCAACAACTGGAAAATTTCCAGTGAAAGAGCAAGCAAACCTTACACGAAATATATACAGAAACAATAAACACAGTTATTTTATGTTTGAACGCCATTACGCTCCGTATTGACATTAGTCGGAATAGTTTACAAACACGACGGGAGTTAACTTGAGTGTGAAATACTCGTACGTTCGTTCTGTAGCCCTGGTACAAACGTCGAGCAAAATAGTGAACCGATCTCGTGTCTCCATATACTTTGGTATAGATAGAAAACGTTACAGGGCTGTTTGGGCGTATTTGAAATGGCTTGCAGAACAGCTAACTAATCCTTATATGCGAGCAGCTGGACAACTGTAATTTTCACAGAATCATCTACCTTCCTTCCTTTTTGGTTGACTTCTGGTGTAAACGCATGCGAAATACATGATTTAATATGGAGCGACTGCTTATCTGACCTAGACAACACATTAATCGTAAGTAACTGTAAAACCCTTGATATGACCTAATACTTTCAGTAATCTGACTAATCGTAACATAGCGATTTACGAATGAAAGTCGAGACTTAAGGTGCAAAGGAGATTGCTAAGACACAGGATCTCGGCATGAATGGATGATAACCTATCTTCAGACCGGATTTGGTAAGAATTATTTTACCTTGGATCTAGCCGTGCAACAGTTATTACTTAGCTAGTAGCTTTATGCATTCAATACGCTCCAAATTCCAAACCTAAAGTAGTACGGAAATCCTGTCAGTGCGCAAGCCCAAAACGTATTTGGCCCGTTTTATACTTCACCTAGCGGTAACTTAAGAAGTTCAACGGACGGTGTTTAATTTGAAATAACTATTTCCAATTATTAAAAGCAATAATACTCGTATTATTAGTTTTGTTTTTGTATTCAGTTTCATATACGTTCTTACTGACAGACCATCTTGGAAATCAAGCGAAATAAGCAGTTATTTTATATACATATTCAGAAGATGCACTGTCTATTCAAGTTGATATTCATTGTTATCATATAGTCTATATTTTTTTGCCTTTACCTATCTGTGGTTTCTTTATAATGGCTCACCATCTCAAAAGAGATCGTCCTCTTTTGCCTTCCAGTAGGCTCAGAGCAGTCAACACGACGTTTTTCAGACATTTTCCAGAAACCGTTAAATGCTGTCAAATCCACAAATAAACGTTAATACTATTAGCATCACACCATCACTAGCAAAATCCTTCTTATCACGTCAAATACATAAATACTAGTATTTTTATACACTCTGAATACTTAGTAACTCACTAACGTTACGGTACGGGGTCTAAAGCGCGGCTAAACAAAAAAGGATTACTACAAGCCAAATGGCACTTCGCGAGGAAAGGCTTAAGACGTTCCAACGAGAGGGGTACGGACTGTAAAAGAGGGAAGGGGTCACAGCTAGCTCTCAGTTCCATCGTCCTAGATGGAAGACTAATGCGACACGATGCAAAATGTGGAATAGGCAGTATTTAGGTGGCTGAGCAACGAATTTGCATTCATCTATATTTGTATGTGGATTTTGTTTTTTTATTTATTTAAATAATCGTGTGTATCCTAACCGTGGTGATTAACATTCGAACCGTCCCTGTATTTAGAGGTATTTGCCCAACTGTGGGCTTATAATGTGCTGGTTTAATTACACAGGTAAGCGTTTTTTTTTTGTATAGCTATTAATATTAGTTATGATTGTCTTAAAAGTAATATAAAACGGAAATCTTATGATACACTAGCTGTGCCCGCGGCTTTGCTCCCGTTAACTGCCTACCCCTACTCCTACTTACCTACCTACCCTACTTACCTAGACCTACCTGTACCTACCTTACTTACCTTCCTACTTACCTAGATCGAGCGTTCGCTGCACAGAATACTACTTACTCTAGGGAGAAGAATATTGAATTCATACAAAAAAAAATAAGGGAAGATTTGATGCGCGCCATCTAATAGCACTCCAGAACACCACACCGAATAGAAAACATAAAAAAAATATCTAGAAAATACTACCGACTTCCAAATAAAAACACTACATAGTGAAAAATAACTTTCTTTTTGGAAGTCGGTTTCCATAACGAAAAATATTGGTACAAACCAAAGACACCAACTTCCAAAAAGAAAGTAATTTTATTTTTCCTATGGTTGGTTTTCGTTTATGAATTTTTATTTCATCCCTTCATATCATCCAGCAGTAGTCCGCTATCATATTAACGTCCCAACGGCCTAGATATTATCTTTCCATCTATTTTTAGTAAATAATAAAAAATTATATAGGCAGTCTAATGTATTATTCTTTATTTAAATATATGCTAATAAAAAAGTGTGCCGAGACATATTGAAACAAATTTCAGGTCAACATTTACCCGTTTCATATAAAATTACTCAAAAAACTTTTCCATCGCAGACCTGTGTTATTGTTTTGTAACTATGTAGTTATAGAGTGCAAGGTTATGGGCGGGACCTTTGCCCAGCGTGGGACACTATAAGTAGACAAAAAAAAATCAAGCCATTCTCCTCTTTCTGTAGTCGTCAATCGCAACTTTAAAATTCATCATGCAACATGGCAAAATAATCAAAGGATATTCAAAATACGAATCAGAATTTGAATCTTTACAATTCTATTTTCGGTTTCAATTTTGAAATTTTGTGTTCATTACATCATTTCTATTACCAACGCTGTATAGGGTTTGAGGCTCGCATGGGACAATGGAAGCATTATGAAGGTACTAATGCTTTAATTGATGTTAGTCATTAAGGCATGTGTGGAGTATTAGTGTCTTGACGTGAAAAGGCAAGGGTCGATCATTTGTTCTGTATTTGTGTTAGGTATTATTTATGTTATTTGTTTATACGCTAGGGCTTTAGTGATTGTTTGGGCTATAAGTTGTAATGTATTGTATTATTAACCACATTTAAAAAAAACTAAACGCCGTTATTTTTTTATTTAATACTTTATGCACACAAACGTACAGAGGCGGACTTAATGCCTTAATGCGTTATGAGTTTGTTTTTTTTATATTTGTTTAGAATACACTCGTAAATTATCTATAAAACTAGCTAGGATTGAGCGCTGAGCGCCACCGACAAATGTAAATTGTCAAATTGACAATCAATGTCAATATAATATTAATTCTTTGACGTTTGCGCCCGAGCTATATAAAAATTGTTAAAAACTATAGATTTACTCAGATAGTAAAAACAAAACTCCTCTCTTAGTTTATTTCATCCAAATTATAATAAATTAAACGCCTAGCAAAGATAATATACACTTTAATCGATATAAAATACCTTACCCGTAGTGCAGATTTTTTTTAAATTATATAACTTTTACCACCACTGCTGAGCAATATTTATAGATGATCAAATAACACAGATTTTATATCTGTATATTCTGGGGTACAAGCCCATATAATTGTTGGTCATGTCCTTTGTCCTAAAAGTATTAAGATTTTTTAAATAGACTCAATTGTATTAAATAACTATTACTGAATACATCTTACGTAAAGATAATGATTATGATGTTATTTTAAAATACTCATAATTATGAACATCTTTTACCATTGGAAAAATCCCGATACCGTGAAAAAAGCAGTAATCTATATTTTGTCGAGTTAAGCAAGCATAAATCAATGAAATAAATAGACGCTTATTACAAAGTTAGCCCTAATGAAACATAGTTTGTGTTCATGACTATTTTAAACCATCGTTTGTATCTAATTGCAAACCACAGTTTGTCTCAATCTGAAATAGTTTGGAATTTAATTAAGCTTCGTAAGAAAAACTTTGCCGTCATTCAGTCCTCCTTAATCAGAGGCATTCATTTATCGTTAAAATGCAAACTAACTTCGCCTTTCAAAGTCTAGACATTTCAATAGTCACAACAGAAAGATGCCCAGATATCAAGGTGACATTTTTCCTAATAAGTCTAATCTCTAGGTCAACTACGTGAACTAATTACTTCAGTTTGAGCTCGATATGGCTTTACTAATTAAACCAGAGAGTCTGTTGTTGGCAGAAATATCGACCCTATTAGTGTGTACCAGACTGAATAAGTCTTTACAGCTTAAGCAAAATATCAACCGCAACCACGGCAACTGTAAATATTTTACCGTGAACAAGTAATGAAATGAGCTTGCTTGTCAATCAAGTTAATGCAAAAAAATTATAAGCAAGTTATTTCAAACTCGCTTTTTCTATCAATTTCATTGTGAGAGTTTTGCAGCTACACTAAGAAACAGTGGAAGTATTGTGTGATGAATATTGAAATGACAGCTGATGATGATTTGTGAAAGAATAAAATGCTGTTCTGACTTAAAATAAATTGCTTATAGGGCAGAAGCATTGTGAAACTAGATAAAAAGGAGATAAAACGGTAGTAAAAAAGTTTCGTGTTAGTTCTAACTCCCATCAAGATATTGAGATAACGGTTCTTTGGTCTGTGTCGTATTCTATAAGCTTTGTCACTTGCGGACCCTAATTTAAATACATTATTTCATACAGGATATTGATAAGTGGGTACTTTCATAATGTTGGTGGTTGAAGAGAATTGGATTATTAAATATGGCAGTCATTACTGGAGCTTGTAGTTTGAATCACCTTCTACATACCTTTACATGGCGCAGTCGGTAATTAATAAAATACAATCGAATTAAGTTAGCAGTGAGTGAAATAAAGACGATAAAATAGCACAAAAACAATAATAAAAATGGAAACAGTGTTAACACCACCGTCACCGTTCCAATTTGATGAAAACTCGATTGATGTGGCGTCGGGCAAGCTGGGAACGATAGAAGAAGGGCTTCATGATATATTTCAACGCGTGTGAGCTAACGAAAAAAACATTAGTGGATCAATTCAATATTTTTCTGCACATAGTAGGCGAACAATGCCGCGAAATATTAGAACAAAGTGAAGAAACAACTTTAGACGGTGCGTGTAAAAAGTTAGATGAACACTTTAAAACAAAGAAAAACTTAACGGTGGAACGACACAAGTTTTTTACACGAGACCAGCAGCAAAATGAGTCGATAGATCAATATGTATTTTATTTGCGGAAATTATCCAAGACATGTGAGTTTGGAGATTAAAATGACGATCTAATAAAAGACCGACTTGTTTGTGGAGTGACTAGCCCAGCCATTAGAGAAAGATTACTACGAGAAGGGGACCTAACATTAAATAAAGCCTTGGAGATATGTCGAGCAGCGGTTGTTTCAAGAATGTACTCGGAGAACATAAAGAAGGAGAATGAAGCAGTTCACAGTATCAAACAGGACAGTAAAATACAAGAAGAAAAAAACGATATATTAAGGCGTCATAATAAAGTAGGATATGGAGTATCAGCGGCTACAAAAACATGCGACGGTAACATGAAAGGAGCAATGCGTTTACACAGTGGATACGAGCGCGGAGGTGCAAGCTGGCGAGGCGGGCGCGGGGTCGCCGCAAACGCCGCTCGACCGATGCAGCAGCCGACAAACAGACCGCGCACGTCGCCCCAGTGTGGCAGATGTGGTAGTATGCACGGTAGGAATGCTTGTCTTGCATATGGTAAGAGGTGCCTACGCTGCTCAAAAATGAACCATTTCGCAAAAGTGTGTGGTGTGTACTTTGTGGAGGAATCAGACGAAAAGGTAATATTTGCATTAAATAAAGACTTGAGTGATTGGACTTTGGATTTGAAAATTAATGAACATTGCATAAATTTCAAGTTAGATACGGGCGCAGATGTTAATGTGCTACCGATGCGTTATTTGTCCACATTAGGAATATCTGTTGATAAGTTATTGCAAACGAATACTAAATTGAGCGGTTATTCGGGTGATTTAATTAATGTCTTAGGAAAAACTCACCTAAAAGTATATCACAAGAATAAGTTGTATTTATTAGAGTTTAAAATTGCAGATGTTAATAGCACGCCTATATTGGGACGTCATGCATGTGTAGAAATGAACTTAATTAGAGGGTTATGTCTGTGCACAGGTCTGATATTAAATCCAAGATACATAAAGATTTTAAAGATGTTTTTGAAGGTATAGGTTTTCTACCGGGGGAATATAATATTCAATTGAGGGGCGACGCTGTCCCCGTCGTACATGCGCCTCGCAAATTACCATTTGCGATCAGCGAGGACGTTAAGAAAAAGTTATTGGAAATGGAGTCACAAGGTATTATAGCAAAGGTAGAGGGTCCCTCTGACTGGGTTAGCAGTATAACTGTGGTTAAAAAATCGAACGGTGACTTAAGAATTTGCTTGGATCTGAAAGAATTAAATCAAGCTATTAGGAGAGAATATTTTAAGCTACCAACGATAGATGAAATTGTGTCAAAATTAGCAGGGGCTAGGTATTTCAGCACATTAGATGCTTCGTCAGGGTTTTGGAACATAAAATTAGGAGAAAGTAGTAAATTCTGTACATTTAATACACCATTTGGTAGATTTAAATTTTTACGAATGCCTTATGGGATATGCTCGGCCTCAGAGATCTTTCATAAGATAATATACGAACATTTTGATGATATAGAAGGTGTTTGTATGTATATTGACGATTTATTAATATATGCCTCAGATCAAAACAGACATGACGAGATTTTAAAGAAAGTACTAGAAAGATGTAGAAAAATTAATTTAAAATTAAATATAAATAAGTGCAAATTTGGTTTACAGAATATAAAATATTTAGGTGATCGCATTACAAAAGATGGTTTGAGCCCAGATGATTCTCATTTGTCAGCAATAAAAAACATGCAAGTACCGAAAAATAGAAAAGATGTTGAACGATTTTTAGGATTGATTACGTACGTAGGCTCGTTTATTCCGAACCTTTCAGATAAAACATTGCCACTACGAGAGTTACTTAAAAAAGAAATAGAATGGCACTGGGATGACCGACATGAGCAATGTTTTACTTATTTAAAAACGTGTTTAACGAAACGGCCTGTTCTTCAATATTATAGTTTGGATAAGCCAATAGTCATATCCGTGGATGCCAGTTCTACAGGGTTAGGTGCGTGTTTAATGCAAAATTGGCTTCCAGTGTGTTATGCTTCGAAAGCTTTAACTATTACAGAACAAAGGTATGCGCAGATTGAAAAAGAATTGTATGCCTCCGTCTTCGCCTGTGAGCGATTTTATGCATATATTTTTGGACGTTCGGATGTAACAATAGAAACGGATCATAAACCTTTAATCAGCATTATTAAAAAACCAATTGTAGATGCTCCGTCCCGCTTACAGAGGATGCTATTGAGATTACAGCGCTATACGTTCACTTTAGTCTACAGACCGGGAAAACATTTGTACATTGCTGACGCGTTATCTCGTGCTTACGAAACGTCACCGCATGTGAGCGACGGAACGTCACAAACCGGTATAGATATCGAGAAGGACGAAGTATGCGTATTGACCGATAGTGTGAAAAATAAATGCGAATATCTTACAGACGCACAATTCATAAACATTCAGAAGCAGGTAGAAATAGATGAAGAGATGAGTGAATTAAACAAACTTGTTTTACAAGGGTGGCCTGAAAATAAAGATAAAATAAAAGACAATATAAAACCATACTGGAAATTTAAGGAAGATATAACTGTAGCTAATGGGTTAATCTAGAAATTGGATAAAATAATAATACCTAAAATAATGAGAAAAGAGATGTTAAAGAAAGTCGGTTAAAAAGGTTCATATTGGGCATATGGGAAAAGAAAAATGCAAACTACGAGCTAGAGAAATAATATTTTGGCCCGGTATTAACAATGACATAGAAAACATGATTAATAGCTGTAATATTTGTTTAACGCATAGAAAAAATAATCAGAAAGAAGAGCTAAATTGTCACGAGGTTCCAGATAGACCATGGGCTAAAGTCGGTGTAGATTTATTTCAATATAAAGGTACGGACTACTTGTTACTAGTGGATTATTTTAGTAAATATTTCGAGTTAATCAAATTACGTAGTACAACTTCTGGTAGCATAATTAATCATTTAAAAAACATATTTAGCCGACAAGGCATACCTAATACTGTGATGTCAGACTGTGGCCCACAATTTTCATCAGTTGAATTTAGGAAATTTGCACTAGATTGAAATTTTATTCATACGACGTCATCTCCTTACTATCCTCAGTCGAATGGGCAAATTGAACGCACAGTTCAAACCGTAAAAAATATTATTAAAAAGTCTACAGAAGACAACACGGATTTTCGTCTAGTATTGTTAGAATGCTTGAATACACCGCTGGGAAGTGATCTAGCATCACCAGCCGAAATTTTACAAAGTCGAAAATTAAGAAGTATTATGCCTACACCCATAAGATTATTGTTTCCAAAGGTACATTATAACATAAAAGAGAAATTAATAAACAGGCAAAATAAACAAAAATAATTTTATGATAAAAGTAGTAAGAACTTAACTCCGTTCCATGTTGGTCAAAATGTAAGATATTTCGATACAATAAAAAAATATTGGATACCAGGTGTAGTTGAGCGAATTCTGAGAAATAGGTCATATGCTGTTCGGTTGCATAATGGCAAAGTAGTTGTACGGAATAGAAGGCACATGATAGCAGACCACTCGCACAGACACAGCCCTCTTCGAGACTATGAGTTTGACTATGATTATGAAAATTCATCGTGTCTTAGAAATGAACATTGTGAGTCATCATCAAATTTTAATAATAATTATGTTACTCGTTCTGGCAGGACGGTGCGACCGCCGAATAGATGGGGGTATCCATGAAAAAATGAATGCACCACCCACAATGTAATCGTCATCCGTAATATCAACGGCAAAGTAATATTGATACAAATAAATAAACAAATAAATAAATTAAAATAATATTCTGAATAAATTGAAATGTATAATATTGTTTAATAATAAGATAATAATTGTAAATTAATATATGTGTGTTTGTTTGAGAATTAAATGTATATCCTTTAAATAATAATGTAATAGGAATAATATTGTATAAGTAATTTATTTCCTACTATGCAATACGTATATTATAAAGAAAACATTTTAAATGAATTTATAATGAAATACTATGATCTAATTACATTTATTATGTCAGAATACAGTAATAATGATTTTACTGATCAATGTAAGTTTTGAGATTAATTAGTTATCAAGTTAATGCTATGAGTACTCACTAGCTTATTATGCTAGTTAATTGATATCGTTATGTACATGCATGATATTAATGAACATACAATATCATATTATTTGTTTATGGAAATTTAAGTTTTTATTTTTTATTACCTACTGTTTTTTGTTTTTAATTTTGTTAAGGGAGGAAGATGTGATGATATTGATAAGTGGGTACTTTAATAATGTTGGTGGTGGAAGAGAATTGGATTATTAAATATGGCAGTCATTACTGGAGCTTGTTGTTTGAATCACCTTCTACATACCTTTACAACATACATTATGTATGAACAAATTTCTATTGTAAATTGAATGAAGTTCAGGACATATAAGACTTAGTAGGTCACGCATGAAAAATCTTTAGAACTATTAAACGTAAAGCTAATCATTATTTTAAATAGATTAAGGGTTTGGCTAACATATCGGCTCAATTAACTATGCTGAACCGGATCCCTTACACACGCTACCAATACTTAATCAACGTTAAATTTACATAAAACAAAGGCACATAATCTAAATCAACAACACTGTTCCCAAAACTAAAGAGCTCGGATTTCGGCTGTAAAGTCGAACAATTCCAATAATCTGCGTTAAGCTAAACCCGCTCTTCAACCTCTGAAACCCCTTAATTTCCGTCCCTTACAGTAAATTCTACACTATCCAACTTAACTTGACACATCACCATACATGACACTACCCTTGTGGGACCCATAAATATTCATACAATGATTTGAAGGAAAGGTCTTTGAATAGTGGTTGATTTATATTTCTATATTAAAGACACCTGTTTCCATCTCTTTACGATGTATGGATATTGTAACGAACTAATATTACGTTTTGTTAGTTAGAATTTTGAAAATTATTAGGGCTTAGGATTTCGATGTTTGTTTATTTATGGTGTATATAAAAAACGTATGTGTAGGACACAATCATGGATGGATTATATGAAAGAAAAAGCAGTGATAGCATGACGCTTGAAAAGGTGGAATGGATGAAGAAAACGTTTTACACTGACCTGAAGCAACATGAAATAAGTGCCAAGAAAATTACAAGTGAATGAGAGACTTATTATTATCCACTTTGTCTCTTAAATTGGTCGGTACTGCCTTGTATATTACAATTAATCATATATAAGACCCACCATTTTTATATTTCTACGACCATAAATTTTATTATATCCTTATATTTCCTTATCCTTACATAGTATAAAACAAAGACGCTTCCATCTTTCTGTCCCTACATATGCTTAGATCTTTAAAACTGCGCATCGGATTTTGATGCGATTTTTTTAATAGATGTAGTGATTCAATAGGAAGGTTTATATGTATAATACACGCGGGCGAAGCCGCTGGCAGATGCTAGTATACAATAAAAACATGTTCATCTTTCATTTATTTGCCGCTTCTTATTTAATTAAGCCTCCAAACTAAGCGATCGTGAACCCTGTTGTCAAGTAATATCAGCAATTTTTTTTTTAAACAACTATACAAATTTTAAAGGTTCATTGAAATAACAATATGCGAAGCGTTTTCTACGTACTTCTACATTTCTAGATACTAACACACACTCTTTCTGCTGAATCTTCCAGCCTATCTGATATATGTAGCATTTGGAGTTGTGGAGTTGAGGAGTTTTCTGACTTGCTTCGCAAGTTGGATACTTCTAAAGCGGCTGGCCCGGATAATATTTCATCCAAATTTCTTGTACGATGTTCGACTACGATTGCCCATCCTATCTCGATTCTCTTCAGGAAATCCTTAGATACTTATATTGTACCTGAACTTTGGAAATCGGCTTTCATAACGCCTATTCACAAAAAAGGAGTCAAAACCGAAATTGTAAACTACATGCCGATATCTAAGCTATGTATTGTGGCAAAAATCTTCGAAAGGATCATCTATAACCAGGTGTATAGTGCTCTCAGAAATTTGTTTAGTTCCTTTCAACATGGTTTTTTTGAAGGGAAGGTCTACCGTCACCAAAATAGTACTACTCAATGATTTTATTACTGACGCCATGGATAACGGTGGGCAGGTTGATGTCGTTTATACTGATTACAGTAAAGCTTTTGATAGAATTGACTATGAGATCTTACTATCTAAGTTATATGGTATGGAAATACGAGGCGATTTAGTCAGTTGATTTTCTTCTTATCTGGAGAACAGGTCCCAAGCAGTAGTATTAAGCAATTATATCTATGGTTGGATGCCTGTCCCCAGTGGGGTCCCCCAGGGTTCATTGCTCGGCCCATTAGTTTTCATTATCTACATAAACGATATCAACTCTTGCTTGCTTTCATTCAAACTGTTTTGCTTTGCTGATGATATGAAAATCTATGCCAAAATATCATCACATGCAGACGTGATTGCACTTTAGGATGATTTACGTCTGGAGGCTAATTATCGTGGAAGTAAGCTTGATCTTTACCCTGCTAAATGTTTACATATTCTCGAAAGCGCTCAACTACACCTTCATCCCATATCTTGGGTGACCAAGTACTACCTAGAATGAATTGCATCCAAGATCTGGGGGTATATCATGATTCTTAGCTTACGTTTGAATCTCATATCAATGCCATAGTCACTAAAGCATCTAAAGCACTAGGTTTCATAATGCGGCTATCCAAGTCTTACTCAAGCCAAAACTTAAAAATACTTTACTGTTCTTTTGTTAGAAGCAAACTTGGAATATGCGTCTGAAATCTGGAATCCATGTTATCACAAGTACATCGATTATAGAGAGCATTCAGAAAAGGTTCATCAAGTATTTGTGTTATCATCAGAAAGTGTCATACCGCTCTGAAAATTACCTCAATCTCTGCAAAAAATATCATATATTACCCCTAATTAATCGGTGAGCAGTCTCTGATTGTACTACATCATTTAAGATTTTAAATAATTCTATCAATAACTGCGATATTCTATCCAAATTTTACTTTAACGTTCCCGGAAGGTCGAAGCGATAGTACGCACCGTTGCTTGTTCCATCTGCCTCTACGAATTACAGGCAAAATTTATTTATAGTGCGTGCAAGTTTAATGATATATGTAAGCGGCAACATTTTGATCCTTTCATAACAGATGTGTCCTCGGCCAGAAAGTGCATGAGCCTTGGCTTTTTTAATTAGGATTTAGTATTTTCAGGTTTTTATAATTGTATGGAATATGAAATGTTAATTTAGTTTGAGCTTGAATGTGTGTAATACTGTTTTGTTTTTTTTTTGGTAGCTGTGTTGTGTTGTTCACACTCTTTTTATTATCTATTTTTAGAAGTGATGACTTTTGATTGGCTGTCAGTCTCACGTACATTTGTTATTCAGTTTGTTTTAGCTGTAAGTCATCCATAATTGATAAATAAAATTATTGCATCAATATTAATGTTGAATTGAGTTAATCACACAAACAAAACAAATCAACTCCAGTGAAACTGAACATTGACCAATCATTGTTACTTGGAAACAGTAATATGATTCCGCCATTATCCTAAATAACTTTTCATGTTTATGCAACACGTTGTCACGAATAGTTTGCATTCAAAATGTTATTACAAAAACCTTTAATTCAAATGTCATAACCACAAACTGCACGATAAAATGGCATTTGGTTTTGTGTAGTAACATAAATAACAGTAATAAATAAAATAAATGTGCTTATGTTTTTTGTATGAATATAAAATAAAACAATAAATGTTTAACTTTTGGTAGCAGGTGCTTCTTTATATTGGTTTAGAGAATAAGTAAAAAGTAAATTCGAATAAACGTTATGTATGAAAATGGTCCTTTGATAAATAGATTATCTTTGTGCTCTTTTATTGTTGTATAAGTAAAATAAAGAAGGGCACGGTTACCAGTAAAAATTTTATGTTCCAAGTGTTTTTATTACTAACAAAATTTTCTCTCTTAGCCAATCTGGCGTACTTAACATATCATCATAGTCATGTACGCTTGAACGGAGCTGTCATTGTGGTGTCAACAAAATAAAGGCAGCTTTTTTAACTAATGTGAAAGTTCTTCATCCATCATCTTTGTGTCAAGATTCTATAGTAATTTATTAACAAAATAAAAAAAAGAATACAAATATCCTCTTATTCCAATACTACATGTTTTAAACATAGAGAATGCATGTTTTCAAATAATTTTAAGTAAGTAAAATTCTAGGTATGTATATAGCAAAGCATAATTACATCAAGTAATATAGTATAGTACCTACCTACATAGTTACCTTTATTTCATAAAACTATTTTTTTTGTGTAGCTCTATCATTTTTAGTCAAGTATAAATTGCTTGTATAAGTTATATTGTGCATATAATAGCCATTTTTGGTGGACGTATTACGATATTTTTTTATACAAAACCAGAATATAAGAAGTTTTCATATTGTTGTGTCAAGCTACAGGTCCTTAGCTAGATAAATATCCATTAGAAGGTCACTGGAAGTCTTAAAGAGAAAATAATTGTTGAAGTAATTTCATTTATTTTGTTTGCAGAGCAACAGTCTAAACAATTTCTGAACATCTACAAAGGAATTCTCGCTATCGGTCCGGATACAAGACAAGGCGTCAATCAAAACTTTTTCAATAATGTAAGATTTCATGAGCTCACAAGACATCCACATTAGACAACTGTTACAAGTTCAGATATTGTACTTAGCAACGCTTCGAGTATTTTATCTCTTAAGTAATTACGAGAGCGAGAATATATATATTCGAAGTACCTATTACATTAAAGACATCAAAACTTGAAGCCTAAGATTACCATTAATAACAGATTGCTATCAAAGCTAACGAATGAGCAAAGTTGCTTTTAGAAGTTCCAAGAGATTTTCCTCTGTGACCAAAATTTAGGGCACCGAACCAAAACCGCTAATCGGAGAATTCGTTAACACGAAAGTTAAACTATTCTGGGACCTACATCGGAGGCAGGAGCAATAGATTTCAAGGAGCGAAATGTACGGGTGGACGTCAGGACATGTGTCTGGCAACGTCGCTCAAAGTGACTGACTGCACTTCCCGGATTCACAGTTTTCGGTTGAAAAACCTAGCTCAAAAATTTTGTTTTGAATGAAATTGTGTAGAAAGAACTGCGGTTTATGCAGAAAAGCTTTGATATTCTGGTGTCAGTATTTTTTGTGCATACGTATTGATTCAAAAGTAGAAAAACATAGAATTTATATATCTACAAATTAGCCAACGAAAAATTTACATGAACGGAAGTGTATTTATCTAGGTACAGCAGAATAATTTTCGTTTGTCCCAGTTCGTTCTCTTTGATTCTCAGTATCCAAAACAAACATTTTAGGAAATACAATTTTTCTCATTTCCTTATCCAGGCCATTACTGATTCCCTGAATCGCGATTACTTTCCTATTCATTCCAAAACGTCGGATTACTCCGTTCACTTTCTTGAATTGGGTCAATCAGGAATCAACGGAACGGGAATATAATTTGCACAAAGAAACAGCCCGGAATATCTAAATTAGAAGGCATGAGACGCCTTGTGCGACGTTTAATAAAATGACGTATGACGTCACGGATCACTTACGATTTTATGGAACGTAAGAGCCTGTGTTTACGCAATATATAACATCGTACGTGTATTTCGTCGGAGCGTAAAGTTTATACACAATTTAGCCCTTGTTTTTAGTACTCAATGTGAAGCTGTAGAATTTGTAGAATATTAGGGCAATGTAGAGTTGAGAAGGGTTTTGATGGAGTACCGTGCTTAGGAATACGGGCTTAAATTACGTGGTATTTGGCTTTTGGAACATTTGGTGGCGTGAATTTTAATCTTCGCTTAAGAGGGTATATTCATGACTTTACAGAATTGAAATCCGTGGTGGCAAATACTAAACAATCTGTTCAAGAAGACTTAGGGACCTTACTAGTGGCGCAATGTAATTTAAATTGCTATGACAAAAGATATAATGTACGTATTTTCTAAGACATTTTCAATCGCATTGCGTCCATGTAAACGTACTTGCAAATTCGCTTAGTAAAAATCGCTTATGGAAGAGATATACAGCGATTCACGTCAAACCATCAGAAAGGTTGCTTACTTAAATCCCTCTGTAGAAATGTTAGAATTCTCACAAGATATACATAGCTTTCCGTACCTTGGATGAAGGAAGTTTGCTAAAAAGAAAAGACAGTACCTACAACCGTGAGCTTAGTAAGCTCACGCAAGAGTGGGCACAATTCCTTCCTTTCTTTGAAACTTTGATCTTAGCAATAGCCCGGAACACGGTACGCGCTATCTGTAAGGAGCCAAGTAGGTAGCAAGCGTTTTACACGTTGTTACTTTGTATAAAATAATATTATAGATATGTTTTTTTGTTGTTTTATTCATATAATTTATCGACTGGCGACTCGCCCCGGCTTGCATGAAAAAAAGGGGTTAACCGTATCAAAATCCGTTGCGTATTTTTTTTTTATTATTGGCAGGCTCGCGCTTAGTCACTATCTCACATGATGGTAAGCGATGATGTGGTCGACGATGAAGCACTCTTGCCTAGAAGAAACCTATTAACTCTTGACGCAAAGACTACCAGGTTGTAGCCATCAACAAACACCGACTGCGACAGAGAATGCAAACTCTTAGCTGTACGCATAATTAAAGTATTCCCAAATGTTTGGTGCTGTCCACAATGGGTAGGATGTCCACCATGTACTGATGACGCATCGCCGTAAATCTTGTAGTCCGATGATGGAACGGGCTAGGAGGAATTAGTTTCATGAAATTCCAAAAAGATGCGGACAGTGACTTTGTTTTATTATACAATTAAGTGATAGATTTGTAAAAGGTGTCGATTACAAAAAAACATTTACTGATAAAAAGCTACACTATCGTTTAGAGTTAAAGCGTTCGCATTCCAATATTCGAATTTGGTTTCAGTTGAATGCTTGCGTCTTGATAGAAATGTGTACATTAATTTGTAGAGATAGAGGTCAATATGCTATGTACAATTGTACATTATTGTACATCTTGGAAAAAACACTCGACTTTTGCGATTGGTCACTCCGAAAAAAAAAGCGCGGTCTTTGAGAAAGGCAATGAAAGAGAAACCACGACAAAATCTAGTCTCTTATAAACACTGATGTGTATATTCTATAAAATGTACAAAATTTGGCTAAAATACATAAATTGAAACCCGGACTTCCAAACTGGGCAGATGCCTGTGTCTTAGAAATCAGTGTCTCTCCATGAATACCTACTCTGAACTTATACAATTCCCTTCACACATTCCGTTTAGATTAATGGTAAAGTATCTAAACAGGAAAGTACATTATCAAGTATAATTGCTCTAAATATCAAACTTCACAAACTCTGTGATTTAAATCACGAGTCAAGCACAAACTTGAACTTGTATGCAGATATTTTACAATTTCAACAGTTGAGTCAAAAGTTATGCTTGTGAACTGCGCTTGTCTTTGATCGGGCAAATGACCACTTCCGCGAACTATTATTAACATTAAGAGACTTTCTGCCTAATTACTTTGTGAAATAAATGATAAGACTGTGGATCAAGTGAACGGGTTCGTATATATGGGAAGTATGCTCACAGGGAATCAAAAGATTGAAGAAGATGTAGAAAGGAGAGTGAATGCAGGGAATAAAGTGAATAGTGCTATACAAGCGGTTGTGACCAGCAAGTCGATGTCTCCGGAAACTCGACTCGCCGTTCAAAACAGCGTGCTGGTGCCTACATTTATGTGTGGAAGTGAAGGTTGGGTATGGCAAAAAAGACATGAAAGTTGGATTAATGCAGTAAAAATGCGCTCCTTGCGAAGTATGTGTAGAGTAACTTAAATGATTGATTGAGGAATGAGGATATAAGACAACGTTGTGGTTTAAAACTGAAAAGAGTATGTTATAATGGTTTGGCCATGTTGGGAGGATGAATGAAAGGCGACTAACGAATAGTATTTAAAAAGCAGAAGTGAATGGAAACGCCGGGAGGGGACGCTTTAGAAAGACTTACATAGATCTTATAGAAGATGTTCTTCAGAAAGGCCACCTAGGTGCGCAGTACTCATAACCGGCGCGTGTGTATGACTAGATTTATGATTGTGAGTGAAGCAAAAGAAGTATGTAAGGATCGTAGCAGGTGTGTTCTGTAGTTTCTGCCTACCCCCATGAAAAGAGGCCTGAGTTTATGTATGAATGTACTTGGTGTTGGTGAAATTATATTTATTTAATTGTGTATTTAAAATAATGTAATCGATTTTGGAGCCGATGAAAGGTTCCTTAGTATATATATTGTGTTTGGGGTATTTGAGAAAAAAGTAATATTTTAATTTCTTTGTTTTGGCCCTTCTGAATTTTTGATATTGATGAAATGGCTGGGTAGTTTGTAAGTTTAATATGATCAATCGAATCATCCAGGGAGTTTTTGCGAGTAAATTAGTAGAAAGCTTGTTTTAATATTCAGAATTATCCATTTTTTGCAGTTGGATACTGCATTATTACTACTCTCTCATAAAAATAACTTTTGAGAGATCAAGTTACTTAATATTTTTGATTACGAAATTTTGATTCCTATAATTTATCCAAACTATTTGGTTCCAAACAACAAAATTAACGATCCATCCTAATTTTTTAATTGCCTTTATTAATATTAATGGTCACACAGTACATCAAATTATGCGATCAAACACACGTCAACATTGTCTCAACTACATTCCATGCATTTACCAACTCAAACTCAACTGACAACAACATTTGGGGACCCTACACCTTCCTTCTTATTTAACTAACGTGCTCTGCAATTTTGTGGCGTAATTTGGCAATACTCTACCCAAGAGCACTAGAAAGGGCAGAGAGGGCTGAGATCGTAAGATAAATAATGTACGAACATAATTATGGTGATGTCAGTCTACTTCGCATGTTTCATTATGAATTCAAGGCGAAGCGTAGATCATGCAAAACTTGCGCTTTGATTTCCCGTCAGTTTAATTAGAGAACATTCTGTATAAATCCGTCGTTGGAAAGGATTTCTTTTGTCTTTTCCGTGTGTGTTTGGCAAATATTGGCAAACCATGTAGCTTAGAGCTCTTGATTTGTTTTCAGGACTTACATTTTCAGAATATTATGTTACTCTTTTTGCACGATCAGGCATTAATTTTGACAACGAGTGTACGGTTTAAGGCTCTTTTTGCATGCGACAGTCTTTTGAACTTACATGTTTTTTTGCCCATGTTGTTTTACACGTATATATTTTTTAACGAGCCACCCGTATCGGGACGGAAATAGGTTCCATTTGCGTTTTTTTCTTTCTGAACAGGTACAATAGTTACAAAATTTCATACATCTACAATAAACTCCTTTGAGAATTAATTTGCAAATTACAAAATATTCGCTTTTTACTGATGGCGGGAGTGCCGCTGCCAGATTTATAATGTTCTCTTCATAATTTTATTTAACTTTGGATTGCAAAGTCTTTGTCGTGTCTCATTTTGATACAGAATAACGACTTTTAATATCATTAAGAAAGCCGTGCGTATTTTAAAGTCGGTTATGAGATTCCTATAAATAACGAGTTATCTGTAATGTAGTCTACTTATATACGATGTCATTTCATTATTTTTTTAGTTTTCCCTGAAAACCTTCGAACGGTGCACGAACGGTAGGGATCAGGGTGTGTGTGATGTAGAAAGTCATCACAGTGGTCACCATCAGCACATGGAAGGGGATTCCATATCTTCTTCAATGACCATCCCGGAACTGCCGCTGTACAACGCCTGTTGGGAAAAATTTCTGAGGAGATTGTAAAGGACTCTACCCTGAACTTTGGATGGCAGCATGTTACCACCATCCTCTCTGGGTTCACTCAGAAGAGGACAGAGTCCTCATAAACCACAAAAATATACCTGAAAAAATATCCACCAATTTGCCCTAAAGCAATTTTTTGTGTGACTAAGCTCCCAGCACAACCTGTCTAACTTCTCTGCTGAGGTACTTAACAAACGTAATAACTACCCAACTTCCAAAAATGTTGATCCCAACACGAATAAACTAGTCCGATATGAAGATAAAGTACAGGCACCGTGATGAGTGCTCACCTACATTTTATGTCGGAATGACTCCGAACTAATTAAAACACTGCTGAAGTTTCGCCCTTTGGGGGTACTAAAAACTTTTCAACATGTCCTCACATGGAATTTCGGGAGCTTTGAAAACGGGTTTTGCAGTATACTGGGTTCCTTGGACCCTTTTATGTTTTACGTGAACAGATTTCATCGCCTCATTAGTCTGTAGTGTAAGCTTGACTGCTGATCAAAAGGTACTGTTTTGATCTCTATATATTTTTTCTGTTGCTGTCGGAATTTTGTATGTTATCTTTACGATGGAATTCCTACCAATGTTTGTATTACGAATATGCCTTTGGTCACAAAAACATTATTGATGAAGGTTAAAACATAACCAGCGACAAAAAATTAAGATGTGAAAAACGATTACGACTAGACAGGGAAGGAGATAATCTCAAAAAAAAAAGTCACTGAATTTGGCAGAAGACATATATGTAGTCCCGATCCCAAATAAATTGAAATATGAGCATGGGATCAATTATGGTAATGGATTTAAAAAAAAAAGATGATATCATCATCATCATCAGCCATTTTTATGTTCCCACTGCTGGGACAAAGGCCTCCTCTCTATGAGAGAAGGCCTGAGCCTTAATCCACCACATGGGCCCAGTGCGGGTGGTATGTCACATGTCTTCAAATTTTTGATTATAGCTCATGCCGGTGCCCTCACGATATTTTTCTTCACCGTTTTTAGAGCAATGGTGGTGAAATAATTTACCCAAAGAAAAAGGCTGCCTAGATTCGAACACATGACCTACGGCACGTAAGTCGGGGCCGTTATCCCTGGGCCACAACTGCTCCTAAAAGAAGATATATGCCCACAGATAAACAATGATCATCATTAGTAATCCCTGTATAGTTCTTAGATCATTTTATTATATTTAGTTAAGAGAACCAGAAAAAATAGTATTACCCTCGTTCTATCCTTAAAATGAATGCTGGTCAGTAAAAAACCCGGAAAGAATAAAATCAAGTTGTTATTCCACATCATAGTCAAGTCTTGAGCTTCAAGTTTTAAAGATCTTTGGCATCAGCTGCTTCCCTTGTACATAAATAATGACAGCAGCGGATCATGTTAATCCGATCCCCTCATTTAAATTTCACAATGTGGGTTGATAAATAGGTGATTTAGTTGGATTTTCGTTCCGCGTAGAATTAAATATGCATTGTATAATAAACGACTTATGGGTGGTGTATTCGAGTGAGCGGTGATGGTTTAGCAGCTGTTTTGTTGACAGTAATGTTACCATTTATGTAAGTTATGCTTCTCTTGTAATGATGTAATCTTTTATTTACGTAATGCTCGAAAGACATAGATGACTTTCGTCAACTAGACAATTTTGTAAGTTTCTTTCGAACATTTTATACTTAGATAAAAGGAGGAAATTCTCATAGAATAGAATTTATAGTATGATTTTGACAATTAGTATATTTCGTTATCAATTATATTAATCAGGAGTATTCCTGATCCCTGTCTGAATCCCTGATCCCTGTATGGAGCCTGTAAAATCCTAAATATTGTACTTCGTAAAATAGCCATATGTATGGCTATTTATCGAACTGAGTGTTCAGAATCACCAAAAAAATTATTTTAGGTGTACTAGTTAAGCTGCATAAGTGCGAAAAAACTTATGACAATTAAGCCTTTTTGAATATATTGGCTTGACCTCTAAACAATTTATGCAAGTGTAACTAGCAATTCTAAATCTAAATTTGGGTTCTTCCTTTTTCCCTAAAAGCCAATTCCCCTATACATCCCGGTTGCCAACACTTCTACAAGCTAAGCGGTCTCTTGGCACCAATCAGCGTTCGCATTGAAAACATATTATCGAAATAAATTCTGCAATTCTGTCAACCAGCATTCTGTCTGATAAGTTTTTTTTACCGCTGTGCATTAGTCGCTACCGAGTCGTCGCTTGGCAAAACTTTTTAACTGCCATAGACTAATGTTTAGGCACTTAGGTATTGGAGCACTTAGGGGTATATATTGCCCGTCGAGTAAGGCATAATCACAGTACAATGTGCAATAATTTTGCGATCTGTACTCGTCACAGCTCTTACGTTTGACTACAATTATTATAGTCAAACGCAAAATTGTAGTATAGTGTAGTTTATTTTATGGCATCAAAGCAAATAACAGGCTTATTTATCGAAGGCGTATCATAGGCGTATGTATCCCAGTAGAAATTGACACTAAATAAACACTCTCTCACTCTCCTTCGTCAGTCGGGTAAAAAAGCTGTAATCGCAAAGCATGATGTAGTTCTGATTCATTGGCATGTTGTATGGACCAGATAGGGTAGTGATAATCCATATTTGACTCTTTGAAAAAAGTTTGTGCTCGCTGTGCACCACGCCGAAGGAGGATAATGTGTTTATCAGTCTATGTATGTATGTTTGTTTGTATGTGGCGTTCTAGAGAACAAACGCGTAGGCCGATTTTGATGATTCTTACGTCAATCGATTTATATTAAACTTACGAGTGTCAATGGTTACATTAAAGTTGTAAAATAGATAAATGACGGATTTTGGGCGCCATATTGTGGGGGCCCAATTTTTTTTTGCCCAGCCCATCGTATGGGGTATCGAAGTTAGGGGTTTTAAAAGGTGATTTCAAAAATATACATCTCTTATATATTGGAAACGGAACTAAAAAAAAAAAAAATTAACTAAAAAGTTATAAAAAAAAGTATAGGTAATAAAATAACCCGACTGCTTAAGAAGCGAACTAAAAATACGTAAATAAGAAGAAAATCATGCTGTGCAGTCGGAGGATACATCTTCGCGAGCTAGCTGACCAATACCAGATGTATCCTCCTTTTTATTTCATTTCTTAAGCAGTCAGGTTTTTTTTATTTATTAATTTCACTTTTTGCTCTAACAGAAAGATATAAACTATGCGTTAATAGACATACAAAATTGTGTATCTTTTAAAGTTTATTTTTGTAAGCTATGAGTTTAGAAGGAGCGGTGAGACTGGCTCGTTGTAAGTTGCTAATCGGATTAGTCCGCGGGAGCTTATTTCCTAGCCCTACTCGGTGGTGTCCTTCTCTACCACCAGCCACTTTTGCACTTGGTGGCAGATGCGGTACGCATGGAGCGCATACACAATGAGAACTGTTTTCATCATAAAATCATACCCTTATTCATGACAAGATTAAAAAGGCTACTATTTATTCAGTTAAGCGATTTTAGCTGAGGTTGTAGTCATGGCTGTACAGTAGACTTATTACATGTCATCATAACCTCAAAGTTACGAAATACTTATGTGTTGAGTTCTTTGATTCTGCTTTCAAATAATATATTTTCAATTTAGTATTACTGATAGTGCCTAGGGGAACGAAGTAATATAAACGTCATTCATGTTCGCGACATTTTACAGTTGGGTCACAACATGTATGGGCCGTGACCAAAGTTCTTTAATAAACTTTAAAAAAGTACGGTATTATGTTTGTTGAAAAACGTTTATGACTTTTAGAGCAAAAAGTGAAAAAAGGTTTTCGCAGTTTTTCGAGTAATGCGCAGCAAGTTCCGAGTTATTTTTTTTTTCGAGAAAAAGAATATACCCATATATGTGACGGAGCTAGATCGATTTTTTATACTATTTCGAATTATATCGAAATCGTTAGAGCCGTTTTCGAGAACTTGATTACAAATAAATTATATACAAATCATCATCAACATCATCATCATTTCAGCCGAAAGACGTCCAATGCTGGGCATAGGCCTCTCCCAGGCGTCGCCACATTGACCGATCCCGTGCGTCTCGCATCCAGCGCCTTCCTGCAACCTTAACCAGGTCATCAGTCCACCTAGTGGGATGCCTTCCAACGTATCGTCTTCCGGTTTGCTGTCGCCATTCCCGGCCCCTTCGGCCCCTTCGGCCATCCGTTCTGCGAGCAATGTGCCCTGCCCACTGTAACTTAAGTTTGGCAAGACGTGATCACGCAAGGGAATTCCGAGGATAGCCCTCTCCATTGCCCTTTGGGTGACTTTGAGCTTTCTGATAAGGCCCATTGTGAGCGACCACGTCTAGGTCCCATAGATGATCACTGGCAACACACACTGGTCATAGACTTTTGTCTTGAAACACTGCGGTAAATTGGACGCCACCCAGCCGAGTCGGATTCGACGGTTGACCTGTTTCTCGAAATTGGATCTACCCAATTGGACCGTTTGTCCCAGGTAGACATAATCGTCTACAACTTCGAGTGTACAGTCTCCGACCTTGATAGGAGTGGGTGTTACATGGGCATTCACCATGACCTTGGTTTTGTCCATGTTCATTTTAAGACCCACTCTTTCGGAAGCTCTACTGAGGTCATCGAGCATTTTACTGAGGTTCTCCATGGTCTCAGCCATGATCACTATGTCGTCGGCAAACCGAAGGTGAGTGATGTACTCGCCATTAACGTTGATGCCCAGCCCCCTCCAGTCCAGAACCTTGAAGACATCCTCCAGTGCAGCAGTGAACAGTTTCGGAGAAATGACGTCTCCCTGTCTCACACGGTTATATAGAAATATTGCTAGTTTAATAGTATAGGATAAGATAGGATGAAATCAAATCAAATCAAATAATTTATTTGAGTAATACATCGCTGCTTATAAACTAAAGTGCCACAAATAGAAATTAAGTTTTTTTCAGGAAAGTGAATAAAATAAAATATTTAACTATTTATTAGTTTTTTTGCACTTTTACAGCTTGGCCAGAAAGAGTAGAAAATAAATGAGGTCGCCACTATCGTTTAGATGGCATCATTTATACTATAACATAAATGAATTTGATACTTGAAGTATTTTTAAAGATAAATCAGAATGGGGAAAATCGTTAAATCAGATGCTAAATTTAAAAAAAAACTAACGGGTAAATAAAAAGCCTAGGAGAGTAAAAACATCTATAATATATGATAAACATCTATAATAGTAACAATATATTTTGTAATCACTATCTAAATATTCTAAACCTGACTCTATGCTTGACTGGTGTTGTAAAATTGCCTTCATTTTTATTGCCTTTTTTATTTTGCGTCGAACAGTGCTTTCTGATTTTCCTGTAATCAAAATAAAACATTAATCTAGAATGACGTGCGTGACGATCAAAAATTGCAGTCGCTCTATATAAAGTCATTGTGTCAAAGAACTTTCCCAATGTAAACATAGCCTCTAAAATTATATTAAATCCGTAAAAAACTTCGATGATTTGGTATATTTTGAAGACCTAACCGACTTTAACTGTAACTTAGATCATGAACTATGTATATTATATAAAATAAGAGTGATTAAATACCTGTCATATCAGCAACTCGTTTGTAAAGGTCGTCCAATTCTGTTAGAAGTTTGCCGGCATGATATTCCTCCAAACATCTCTTAAAAACATTGTAAATAACTTCTTTGGCACCAGTTTTTATCGTCTTTTCCATTTTCAATAACAATTCACCGACTAATAAGTTTAATATCTATCAAAAATCACATTAATTCACAATACACTTTTTTGTTTTGGTAGTTTGACTGATGTTTGACATTTCTCTCGAATTGCCATGTGTAGAAAAATTTAGTTCCTATTTATTTAATTTCTACTCTTTTTGGCCAAGTTGTACTTTCAATGCTTTTGCTCTTATCCTTCGATGCGTATTTGAATTCCCTGCCACTTGTTTATTTTAACTTTGTGGTAACTATAACCCAAAGAAGACTATCAGCACTTAAGTCCCTTTATCATATACAATATTTCTTACAAGTACTATTCATATTTTGAACAAAAGGCCACAAGAAGAAAAATTTAATTGTTTTATTTAAAATTAACATTAACCTTTTTAACCTTGTTGAATAAAGACACTATATATCTAAAAAAAGAACATAAAAACCCTTCCCTTTGCATATTGTTATTTTATAAATAAATCAAAAACTTGACAAAAATAGTGTTTTGGCACCATACAAAATATCTAATTAACAAAATTAAATGCTTATAAAAGGTCAACGTCAAAATTCACACGAAATTATAATTATCAAACAGCTTTCTATGCAAATTATAATGATTTATGGATAAATCCTTCGTACTAGTAAATAACAAGAGATCAGCAATTTCACTTGTTTTTATCCGACTTCGAAAACAGGAGGAGGTTAACAATTCGACGGTTTTTTTTGTTTGTTACCTCAGTACTTTTTATTGGTTGACCTGATTTTGATGATTTTTTTTATTCAAAAGCTGGTGCTTGTTATGTGGTCCCATTTAATTTTATCAAGATCTGATGAAGAACATGGGAGATATACATCAAAACTCTTCAATAAATGACGGCAAATCACTCAGAATAGCTGCAATCGCATGTCTGTTTATTGTTTACACCATTTCATAACATAACATCACACTGGTACGCTCTAAAGAGGTACGCAGATGTGAACAGTTACCCTAGTATACACTCATTCCACCTGTTTTATTTATTTAAGTTTCATGTCAATGGGTTAATCTATTCTGTATTCACTTTGGACATTATAAAACTGGTCCATTATGTACCACAACTAAAAAGTGAAAATAAAAAACTTTTTTACAAAAATTACAACCGACTTCCAAACAAAAACACTACAAAGTGAAAAATAACTTCAATTTCGGCAGTCGGTGTCAAAAAACGAAGAAACGAAAATAGGAACAATCAATTTTTGTGAGAAACTTTTTTTTATAGGTGGTTTATTAATTATTACTAAATAACAGTTTTAAATATTACTACGCTTGTATTATCAGTCTGCGTCAAAGGCAACTGTGTATTATCTTTAATGATTAGAATAAAAAACCACTTTGCCTGAAGTACGCTATTACAATCTCATGATCTCCTTTTCATTGAGACAATACCCCGCCGATTCCAGTACTGCTGGACTTATGAATTCATGTTTATTGTCAGGTTTAGCCTAGAATGGGTGCATTGCACAGATGTTCCTACAACTTCTGCAATGTGACGTCACGGCTTGCATTCCAGCAGAAATGTATCTTATCTTCAGTAAGCTTATGTAGAGGTCTAGCAAAGTCAGCAAAGTTCCTCGCAAACCGTCGACAGTAGAAGCACAAAACCGGGAAATGCCTTAACTTGCGGTTTGTCTCCAGGACTGGCCGATCATCCGGGATGACAACGATCTCATCCGGGTCCATATTAATACCTTCTTAGGAAACCACACGTACTAAACAGTTGACTTGCCGCCTGAACAAGGCGTCGTATCTTTGACAGCACTTGTTCCAGATTGCGGTGGTGATCTTCAAAGGTGAGTAACACCATCCAAGTAGACTAGGCAGGCGTCTCCAATTAATCCAATAAATACCTGCTCCATCAATCTCTCAAAGGTGGCAGAAGCATTCACAATCCAAATGGAATAGTGTTGACCAGCCACAATCCTTTGCGTGTAGAGAAACCTGTCTTTTCCTTATCTCGATGGTCTATCTCGACCTGCACGTAGCCACTTATCAGATCTAAGGTAGAAAACCACTTCATTCCCGTTAGTGTATCCAGCGTGCCGTCGATCATGGGCAATGAATAATTTAGTCCTTCCGTTTGTGTTTTCAAAAACATAAATAGTTAGTAGGTCAAATAATTGAATAAATAAAATACGATGCATGCCATTTTTTTAAAACTAAAGTAAACTCTATAAAATATTATTTATTTACCACGCAGTGTAACTCTCGTATTTTAGTAACTTTTTAAAGCAATAGTAAAATAAACCTTCTCTACACACCTTTGCTGTGGCTTTTTTTTCGACTTTACGCACACGCGAGCGCGCCGCTCGCTTCGCGGTAACAGTGGCGCGATAAATACCTACTTCGTAGGGAAAAGCTAGCCTTAATAAGTATGTTGCTACTTACCCGAGAATTTTTTTAAATACATGTTAGGCAGCTAAGGCCTTGTACATTAGAAATAAGGTTAAATTTGCAGAAAATAAAATCAAGACGGTTTGGAAAATTATAAATAATGAAACGAACAGGAATAAAAGAAATAATACTGATTACACGCTTGAGACCACACACTGACTTATTAGAGATAACATAAAAGATGCGCAAGAATTTTTAAATTTCTTTACCAACATCCCAATTAAAACTACTGAAACCTTAAATTCTTCGCCCTCACTTTTGGATTATTAAACGCGAAAGTTTCAGCCTGCCCGAATGTATTTAACTTTTCACATATAAACCCCATAACAGTAATAAAAGCTTTTAAGCAAATCAAGATCAAACCGACTGAAGATCTGTGGGGAATGTCCATCAAAGCTTGTACCTCCATTATTCAGACTATAGCGCCGTTCTTAGCTGTTATTTTCAATTTGTGTGTGGATCAAGGAGTCTTTCCGGATCTAATGAAATATAGTAAGGTTATACCTTTTTTAAAATCCGGGGACAGTAAAGACACAAATAGTTATAGACCAGTATCCGTGTTGCCGGTTTTCAGCAAGGTATTTGAGAAGATAATGCTAAATCAAATGCTCATTCATTTTAATACGAATAACATCTTGCATGATAAACAATATGGTTTCACCAAAGGACGTTGTACAACTGACGCTGGTGTCACCCAATTAAAACACTTCTTTAATGCGTTGGAAGAGTTGCAGGATGCCATAGGTATCTTCTGCGAGCTGTCGAAGGCGTTTGATTGCGTTAATCATGAAACATTACTTCTGAAACTTGAGCATTATGGGCTAGGTCAATCAGCGTTAAGTTTGGTTGAATCTTATTTGAGTAATAGACAGCAATTAGTTCAAATAAACGGTGTGAATTTGTCGGGGTTAAACTTGAAAATGGGGGTACCCCAGGGCTCAATTTTAGGTCCTTTCTTATTTTTAGTTTACATTAACGATTTACCCCATCTATTGAAAAACAAACTAAACATGGTGTTATTTGCTGTTGACACTTCTTTGATTTTTTAGATAAATAGACGTACGAGTAACGTTGCCGACGTAAATAATGCATTGCAGCAAGTTCTAAATTGGTTCACTGCTAATAATTTATTTTTAAATGCTAAAAAAACTAAGTGTGTAAAATTTGCCTTGCCGAATGTCAAAAGTTATGATTGTGACATTATATTAAACAACGAGAAGCTAGAATTCGTCGACAAAACGGCTTTCCTAGGGATCACGCTAGACTCAAGTTTACAATGGGATCCTCATTTAATATCACTTGTAGGGCGGTTAAGTTCGGCAGCTTATTAGAAAAAATCGTCAATTTACTGAGATACCGCGAGGCTGGTCAATTTTAGTTACTTTCATAGTATATTGTTTTACGGTACATTACTATGGGGAAGGGCTGCAGACATCCAGTAAATTTTTGTTCTGCAAAAACAAGCCATCAGAGCGATATACAATCTTTGCCGGCGCGATTCCCTAAGGGAACTGTTTAAGGACATTAACATCATGACGGTACCTAGTCAATATATTTACGAAAACATCATATATGTCAGAAAGAATTTACATCTTTGTAGTAAAAAACAGCGATAGACATATTTATGTTACTAGAAATAGGGACCAATTATTTCAACAAGGTTTCAGGGTGGCTAAAGTAGCGTCATCTATTATGGGGTACTGTATAAAATGTTATAATAAAATACCGCCCCACATTCTAGAACTGAATGAGGTGAAATTCAAAACCTGTATAAAACGCACACTATGCTGGCCAACTTATAATATGCCTATAATAAGTTGGGGGATTACATCGCTGATAAAAATGCTTGGCCTAAAGCTAGTCCAGCTCCACAGCCACTAGGGCACAAAAACAAGTGATAAGCAGAAAAGTTCTGAAGTATTGTTGGACCTGCTGAAGATTGTATGAATATATTTGTGTTGTATAAACTCAATTTATTTTTGTATTATATAACTGCACAGCACATATATGAGTACTATGTACCAACTGTAAATCTACCATTTACTGTACCTATGTGTCGTTCGTTGACTTCAGTGTGCCCTAGCAGTTGAGTGTGTCATGCTCTCTCTAATGTCTCTCTGATGGTGGCACATGTGTTGTATCATTCGGTTTCCTTCATGATGGTTGAGCTGAGTGGTGCCGATCCATGTGTCATGTTCGTGAACGGGCGCCATCAGTTGGGATTGGTCATAACTTAGCTGCCTCCGCCTGTTTTTGTTTACCTATTTATTGTATTTTAATTGTTTATTTTACTCTAGACGCTGTTAAGTGCGTTTTTTTTACCTCGTTCTCACATATACGTATTTTTCTAACAAGATTATTGTAACCAAATACTTGTAAAACACATTTAGTTTTAAAAGAGTAAGTGTGGAGTTTCTTGTCCGTTCTTCTCCATAACAAGCTACATTTCCGAATGGACGGTAAAATCAATTATTATTAAATTTAATCTTTTTTTGACGTTCGAAAGTGCCGCTTAATGGCCTAATTGAATGAAGAAATTTTATTTTGATTTTGATTGTAAGCGAAAGGATCTTGTTTCCATGATACGTAAACCGAACACTTCATGTTTACGTGAGAAGCAAATACATCTATGTTTGGCTTACCAAATGTATAAGTTATTTGATTAAATTCTCTAGATCCTATTTACCACTCATTGCAGGTATCAATATTGAGTTTTCTAGATTCAGTATCAGCTTCTACATTTGATGAAGAGCAAATATATGATGCGAAAATGAATATATTTCTTTCTTCACACCACTTCCAAATCACGTTTGCTACCTCGTTTAAGTGCTGGTTTTGAACTACCCCCATTCTGTTAACGTACGAAATAGCGGTAGTGTTATCAACGCGTAAAAGAAGTTCGTAGTTTCTTCTATCCTTCGCGAATGATCTTAGGCCAAAATAAATTGCCAACAATTCCAGATAGCTTATATGATTATTTCGCTCTGTGGTATTCCAATGCCCACACGTTTTTTGAGAACCACAGGCTGCACCCCAAACTGTTAAGGAGGCGTCTGTGAAAATCTCAAGATCGTATTTATGGTGACGAAAAGGATTGACTTTTGGTAAAATATTATTCTTGCACCAAGCTAAATCATCATGTAAATTATCTGGTAAACTTAGGAATGCATCATAATTGTTATTGTTCTTAAGCGGCGCCAAATATTTAACTATTTCTAGAGCCTTGGTTTAATTCCAGCTGTATGAAATAGCTGGATAGCTGCAATTAGATTGCCTAAGACACGAGCCAATTCTCTTAATCGAAGTCTTCTTGAATCTGATAACCAAATTACTCCTTTATGGATCTTGTGTCGCTTTGAATTTGGTAATTGTAAAGTCATGGAATTAGAGTCTAAAATAAAACCTAGAAATTTACAAGCCGTTTTGGTATCAAATTGCTCTTTTCATAGTTAATGTAATTTTGTTAAACAACTAATACTAGGTGCGCAGTACTCATAACCGGCTTGTGTGTATGACTAGATGTATGAATGTGATGAAAAAGAATTATGTAAGGATCATCACAGGTGGCGTTCTGTAGTTTCTGCCTACCCCATGGGAAAAAGGCGTGAGTTTATGTATTTATGTATGTATAATAATAATAATAATGATGATGACTGATGTCAGCCCCCGAGACTATATATCCCATGTCACAGAGCGCATCGACTTCCTGAAACAAAAAGTGTATGCATGGGCAAACCGTATTCGTAGGTACAGGGGGAGAATGGAGCGATACACCCTATATAAAGGTGGGTTTATCGGTCTTGGGAGCGACCCGACCAAGGTGTGACTGTGATACGCACCTGCCGGATGATGACGCTATGTGTTCATTCTGGCGCAGCATTTGGTCGGTGCCTGTCAGTCACACCGAAGGTGAATGGACTCGGGAAGTCGAACGAGCGTGTGATCCAATACAAGAAATGGGGGCTATCACGATTAGCCCCCAAGTTGTAGCCCAAACAGTCCGTCCGTTGCCGAACTGGAAATCTCCAGGACCGGACGGACTGCAAAACTTTTGGATCAAGTAGCTACAAAGGTCGCACGCTCGTTTGGCATCTCAGTACCAGGCAGCCTTAGAGTCTGTTTCGCTTCCCAAGTTCCTTAAACAGGAATAACCCACCTGCTCCACAAGTCTGGTAGCACCGCGGAACCCAAAAAATATAGACCAATTACATGTTTACCAACGGTCTATAAGGTTCTTACATCCATTTTGAGAGCTAAAATTAATAAATACGTCGACAATTACTCCATCATGTCGGTCTCTCAGAATAGATGTAGGAACGGGTCCCGCGGTACTTAGGAACTACTCCTTATTGATATGGCCATTAGCCAACAGGTTTGGCGTTCCCGAAAGGATCTGTCGACAAAGACAAAAAGACAAAGATATTTTATCTAGGCCACCTAGCGGCACTTTTGAACGTTAGATATCTACATTAAAATTTACAAGTAATAAAAATTGGTTCTACCGTGCATTCGGCAAGTAGCTTGTTATGGAGAAGAACGCACAAGAAACTCCAACAACTCTTTTAAAAAAAAAAGTATTTTTACAATATTTAGGTACATAAGTACATAGGTAAATAAATAAATTCATATGTGAGAGGACAATGCACCCAGACTCACTACACACTATACTATGTACAGGTACAAAGTATTAAAAGTACTCCCACATGTACTGTGCAGTTGTTGTTGCATGTACATAATAGGTACTAGAAAAACATTAGCATCCGAAGCAGTTAAGTTAAGACCAATCCCAACTGACGGCGCCCGTTCACGAATATGACGCATGAATTAGCACCACCCAGCTCAAGAGAGACATTTAAGAGAGCATGACACACTCAACTGCCAGGGCAAACACAAGTCAACGAACGACACCAAGGTACAGCAAACGGTAGATCTACAGTTGGGTACATAGTACTCACACACTTGCTGCGCAGTTATACAATACTAAAAGAAATTGAGTCTATATAATACAAATATATTCATACAGTCTTCAGCAGGTCAAACAATTCTACAAAACAATAATGTTCTGCATATCACTTCTTTTTGCGCCCTAGTGGTTGTGGAGCAAGACTAGCATTGAGCCAAGCATTTTTATCAGTGATGTAATCCCGCAACTTATAATATGCCTGCCTGCATAGTGTGCGTTTTATACAAGTTTTAAATTTCGTCTCATTCAGTTCTAGAATGTGGGGAGGAATTTTATTGCAACATTTTGTACAGTACCCCATGAAAGATGAGGCTACTTTAGCCAGTCTGAAACCTGGTTGAAATAATTGGTCCAATTAGTTATTGGTCCCTATTTCTAGTAATTTAATTATGTCTAACTCTGTTTTTACTAAAAAGATGTAAATTCTTTCTCAAATACATGATGTTTTCATAAATAAATTGACAAGGAACCGTCATGATGTTAATGCCCTTAAACAGTTCCTTTAGAGAATCGCGCCGGCGAAGATTTGAAGAAGCTCGTTTTTGCAGAATAAAAATTTACTCAATGTCTGCAGCCCTTCCTCATAGTAAAATACCGCAAGACATTATACTATGAAAGTAACCAAAATAGACCGGCCTCGCAGCATCTACATCACTAAATTGACGAATCTTTCTAACAGCATAAGCTGCCGAACTTAGCCGCCCTGCAAGTGATATTAAAGGAGGACCCCATTGTAACCTTGATTCTAGCGTGAACCCCAGGAAAACCGTTTTATCGACGAATTCAAGCTTCTCCTTGTTTAATATAATGTTACAATCAGGACTTTTAACATTCGGCAAGGAAAATTTTACGCAGTTGGTTTTTTTACCATTTAAAACTTAATTATTGGCAGTGAACCAATCCTGAACCTACCGTAGCGCGTTATTTACGTCGTCAAACTGACTAGTAGGTATATCCAGAGGAATATCGAACCTGTAAGGATCGAGCGAGGTATATTCCAGGGCGATAGTTTGAGTTCACTTTGGTTTTGCCTAGCCTTGAATCCTCTAAGCATGATGCTGGAGAGTTCAGGGCTAGGCTATCGGATGAAGAGAGATGGTCAGGTTATATCTCACCTCCTTTACATGGATGACTTGAAGCTCTTTGCCCCCAGCAATCTTCAGCTGATGGAGCTACTAAAGGTAACTGAAACTTTTAGTAGCGCCATCAGGATGGAGTTTGGTGTGGACAAATGTGCGGTCTTGCATGTAAAGCGAGGGGGATTGTGGAATCCGTAGGACTCCATAAACCTGCGGATTCCATAAACCTGATATCCCTCTCTCCAAACGAAACCTATAAGTATTTGGATATGTCGGAAGCGTTAGGTATCGGTACTACTGACATGAAGCAATCGTTCAAGGAACTCTTCTTTGGCCGCCTGAAGAAGGTATTCAATAGCCTTCTTTCGGGCGGAAACAAGGTGCGCGCCTTCAACGGTCGGGTCATGCCGTACTGTTGTACTCTTTCGGCATACTCAAATGGACTCAAACGGAACTTGATGCCCTGGATAGGCGAGTCCGTACACTGCTGACTGCATATCGAATGCATCACCCACGATCGTCAGTCATGAGATTGTATATCCCGCGGAAGTGTGGAGGCCGAGGCTTTTTAAATGCCAAAAACCTCCACAACCGCGAGATATGCAATCTCAGAGAATATTTTCTAAAAACTGACGTGGGTATTCATCGAGATGTAGTAGCAGTGGACAAGGGACTCACCCCGCTCTCCTTGGCGAATGAGAACTGGCGCAAGCCACTAACTGCTTGACACTATCGACCGCAAGGAGGTATGGCAGAGTAAGGTGTTTCACGGACGCTTTTTCCGGGCCTTACATGGGTCCGATGTAGACCAATCAGCGTCCGTGGCCTAGCTGTGATTCGGTGATCTCTTTGGGGAAACCGAAAGTTTCGTCTGTGCAATTATGGACGAAGTTATCATGACGAATAACTACCGGAGATTTATTGTGAAGGATGGCACGGTTGACATCTGTCGGGCATGTCACCGTCCGGGTGAATCGATCTGCCACATTATTTCTGGTTGTTCTCGTCTAGCTAACGAAGAGTACTTGCATAGGCACAACCTTGTAGCCAGGATTATCCATCAGCAATTTGCTCTGAAATACACTCTTGTGGTGTCGGAGGTGCCGTACTACAGGTATGTGCCCGACCCAGTTCTCGAGAATGGCAATATCACATTGTACTGGGATCGGTCCATCATCACTGACAGGACTATTATCGCTAATATGCCTGATATAGTGGTGGTGGACCGAATCGAGAGGCGTGCAATGATTGTTGACATAACTGTCCTGCATGACGGGAACCTTATGAAATCCGAGAAATATAAGCAAATCAAGTATCTTGTCTTGGCTGCGAGGTTGTTGACATGTGGGATGTGGACACACCGATCATTGTACCGATAGTCGTGTCAGCCCATGGCTTAATAGCCACGAGCCTCGACCAAAACCTTGGGAGGCTCTCGTTAGGCGGCTGGGTCAAGGGCCTGGTCCAGAAAGCAGTACTGCTGGACACGGCTCGTATAAGAAATTAAATAAATAAAGGAAAAAATAACAATACAGACACAAAAAATACAGAAAATTCATAATAAAAGATCCTACAGTAACAAGTGATAAATGTCGAAGATTTCCAGCCAGAAACCATTCAACATATTAATGGCGCTTGCACAACACTCACACAGACTGACTACACTCACAGGCATAACCATGTAGCAAACGTAATCCATCAAAAACTGGCTCTCAAATACACTCTCATACAAAGCACTAATACCCCTTACTATAACTATGCACCACAAACTATTTTAGAAAATACCACACATAAGCTCTACTATGACCGCGCCATTCTCACCGACAAGACCATTCACTATAATAGACCGGACATAACCTTGCAAGATAAAGTAAATAAAATAACTTAACTGATAGACATCGCAGTCCCCAATACGCACAACATTCAGAAGACAATCACTGAAAAAATAAGTAAATACGCAGAACTCAAGGACGAAATAGTTAGAATATGGCGGCAAGACAAAGTTTATGTGGTCCGTATAGTCCTATCTACAACAGGCTTTATTCCGAATCACCATTATACTTTCTAGCTCAGTCTCATCAGTATCCAGCAGCCCAAAAGATGTTAGTGTAGTGCTACCCATAAAAGGAGTGCCTGTTTGGAAATGTGATTGACCCCGAACTTTTTCTGCAAGACACTTTCCAACATTAACAAAGAAAATATTTGCCATGTTAGCCGATGTCAGCTGTGTCGAATGTGTTTGTAATAAACCTAATGATGACTCATTTTGTTTCGACGTATAAGTTACGTTTTTAATATATTTCCAGATCTTTTCTATTGTGCCAGCCTTTTCCAGTTCAGTTTTATCGTAGTCGCATTTAACTTTTCTCAGGAGATCATTACAAAAGTTCCTGTATCTTTCGTACGACAATTGAAATTATTATTGCATTATCTGGATTGGTTTTGCTATTATTATTTAAATGCAGTGTATCTCTATGTTTCATAAACCACACATCACCATCACACCGATCATCACATCGAATAAGCCCTGTCGTGATCCATGGTTATAAGTTGTGATTTTTATTGCTCAACTGCGATATAACCGTGTTTTTCTTAATTGCATGTCGTACATTTTCTATTACATACAACATGCAAAACTGCGGGTCAGCGGAATTGTAGACTGGTTCGAAATCGATGACGCGTAAATCATCCTCAAGTCTATTTATAATTAATTTTGAAATGGTTCGAGTGTTAAGTTTAGGTTATTTACAATTAAGGGTTGGTAGGGCAGCATTGTGATCGGTTATTGTTGAATAAACAACAAGCGCAAGGGCGGAAAAAATCGATTTAAGCATAATATGGTCCAAACAAGAGCCACTGTGATGTGTAGGAAAACTGTGGGCGGGGAGCAGGCCATGAAAGGCACATAAGTTGAGGTAGCCCTGAGCTGGTGCATTAGCATTTGAAAGAATATTTATATTAATATCACCAATTAAAATAGTGTTTTTGAAAGATGACAGGCTTTGCAAGGTGCCATTCAAAGAGTCAGTAAAATTGCTCGTATTTTAAAAGAGGGCGGTTAATATAACGCTAGTATAGCAAATTCTGATTCAATTTTGATTAATAATCTGTTACAGTCGTGCATATTTGGTTCCTCAAAAAAAAATTCATCTAAATACCGTACTGAAAAGAAACCTTTAGACCTTACATGAGTCATAACCGGTTGCAATATTTTTATAAAAATATAAGGCGCGGAACATAAGCCAAAGGGCAAAACTATGAATTCATATAGATCTTCTCTAAAATAAAAACGTAAAATTTTGTATGGATATCATGAATAGGAACTAATAAATAGGCCTCTTTAAGATCTATATTAATCATGTGACAGTCTATAATAATGAGTTTGGTAGCAGTTCTTACATCTTCCATTTTAAAATGTTCGGTATGTACATATTCATTTAATTTCTTAAGATTCAAAATAAACTTACTACCACCATCACTCTTAGGGATTAAGAAAATATCTGAAACATATTGAACAACGACTGGTTTACACTTCCTAATGTCCTTATTTTTTAAAAGATGTTCTATTTATTTTTCTATTGCAACAGATTCACATTTTGAAAAGCTACGATGTGGATAATTTTCTTGTTTTTGATTAGGTTTTTTAATAAACGGTATCATGTAACCAGACACAACATCTAAAATGAATTGATCATTGGTGAAGGATTGCCATTCACTAAAATAGTATTTTAACTGACCAGCGAGTACCTGAGTTTGCGGACTTGAGTTTAACGGTTCGCTGTGTACCGCGGCGCTCGGGTCGGCGTAGGCGCCGGCTGGGGTGTGCGCGCGGCATGCGGCGTGGCGACGGAGACCGCTGCGCAGAGCTCTTATTTTTGTCTGCAGGGTCTAAAGTAACATGAAGGAGATGACGGCAGCTGAAGTGAGCGAGCAAAATGAGCGAACCTAACCTATACGTATCGAGGTGCCCTAAGATTACTACGCAAGTAACACAGGAAGCATTTTAACAAACGAATAGTAAACTAATGTAGAACTTAAGGTCCGTATAAGCTCTTATATAAGCTCACCAAACATCTTGATGCTTTATATTGGCATTTTTAAACCATTATGATGCTTTGCATTGTATAACGTTTGGATAATGGCATATCAAAATGCTTTTGTAAAGCCTTTAGTTTTAGTGCAGCAAACCACAACTCAGCTGTACTGCTTTCAGCTGTTTTTAATGCATTTGGATTTACAATAGCATTTTTAAGTAGTACATAAATGCTTAATGCTGTTTAATAGCATATAGATGAACCATTATAATGCCACGTAAATCCGCTATACAGCTTTCAGCTGGTTTTAGTGCCTTAGGGTCTACAATAGCATTTTTAATTAGTAAGATAATGCCTAATGCTGCTAAATAGCATAAACTTGTACCATTATAATGCACCGTAAATATGTTATACAGCTTTGAGATATTTTTGGTGCTTTTTGTTGTGTAATAGCACTTTTAAGTGGTTAGTGAAGGCCCAAACCTGCTGAACAGCATAAACGCGAAACAATTTAATGCTTGCATTTTTAAAGACCAACTGAGTTCTTTCGTAAAGCTTTAATCAAATACACTTGAGTTATTGTAATGCGTAAAGCTGTATATAAGTTAATTTTACAATATTCGTAAAACCATTTGTCGGCCATATTGACGAAAAGAAAATATTCACTATATACATGTTTTTTTTTGGTTGACGGCACCATAATTAATTTAATAAGCCACGCGCAGGCTTATGGAGAGCATGCGTTCAGAAAGCTATTTTATCAACAGATTGTTGGCAAACGGATACAAGTTGTACAAACGTACTGAAACGGGTTTTTTTGTTTGCTCAAGGATCCCCAAAATTTGCGGTCAAGTAATAGCACTATTTCAGTCTACATTAAGTCTACTGTTATACTAGAGAACCCATATAGAACTACTTTATAGACAATGGCACTACAGTGGTTCATCAAAAGTCTTCTCTCTGGCCTCTGTCTTAATAATTGTTCACGTGTGAGTATTTATACTGCTGGCGGCATTATTTAGCCTTTTTAAAGACTCACCGGGATGCTGCAGACCGACACCATTTTGTAAAAATTTTATATCCAAAAAGTATTATCATTCGGACCTACTAAATACACTTGTAATATTCCTGAATTAGAGCATAACACGATTGGGACCTTTGCTGATGATACAACCATAATGGCTGTAGGAAACAGCCACGTAGAAGCAGTAGAAAAGGTTCAAATGGCTGTTAATCAAGTTTATGACTGGACCAAAAAATGGAGGATTACCTAAATGAATCCAAATCTGTTGAAATATATTTTACTAACAAAAATCACCAGTATTTTCCAGTTTATATTAATATACCAATATTATAAAGAGGAAAGATTTTTTGTTTGTTTGTTAGTACCGAATAGGCTCCGAAACTACTGGACCAATTTGAAAAATTCTTTCACCATTAGATAGCTACATTATTCCTGAGTAACATAGGCTATATTTTAATCCCAAAAAAGGGTCCGGTGGGTTGGTCCACGGGAGCGAAGCCGCGGGCAACAGCTAGTTAGTAACAAGTCCCATACGAGAATACAGCCAAATATCTCGGTATGACCCTTGACGCAAAGTTACGCTGGAAAGACCACGTCAAAAAAAAAAGAAGATCTCGACTTCCGATATAAATTAATGTATTGGCTGCTTGGAATAAACTCCATGCTGTCTGTGCAAAACAAATTATTGCTACACAAACAAGTCCTGATGCCAGTTTGGACTTATGGTATTCAGCTATGGGGCTGCACCAAACAGAGCAATATATTAATTATACAACGATTCCAGAACAAAGTGCTAAGAGATAATTAAAACCTTTCACACTTTAAATATTAAAAAGACTGCAGATCTGTGGGGTCATTCTGTAGAAGTTGCTAAGTCTATTATTGACATTGTCGCACCTAGTTTAGCTATTATCTTTAATAATTGTATCGACTGTGGGGAGTTTCCCGACCTTATGAAAAATAGTAAAATAATACCTTTGTTTAAATCAGGTAGTACATCAGACCCTACAAATTATAGACCTATTTCAGTACTACCTACGTTTAGCAAAATATTTGAGAAATTAATTTTAGAGCAATTGCAAAGATTTTTTAATAAACATAAATTATTACATACCAAACAGTTCGGTTTTACAAGGGGTCGTTCAACTACTGATGCCGGTGTTGAACTTTTAGGACATATTTATAATGCATGGGAAGATAAGTGCGATGCCTTGGGAATCTTTTGTGATTTGTCCAAGGCATTTGATTGTGTTTTTCATGAAACGCTAATCAGGAAACTCCGCCACTACGGGATCCGGAACAGCGCTCTGGATCTTCTTACTTCATATTTGAGTAATAGGATTCAGACCGTTGACGTTAATGGAAAAAGATCTCCTGGATCTATGGTAACAATAGGAGTCCCACAGGGCTCGATTCTTGGTCCTTTCTTGTTTCTTATTTATATGAATGACTTGCCTTACCTCATAAAGGATAACCATGATATAGTGTTGTTTGCGGATGATACTTCACTTTTGTTTAAACTTAAACGTCAGCAGCTGGTTACTGACGATGTAAATAGCGCGATCTCAAAAGTAGTTCACTGGTTCAATGTTAATAATTTACTTCTTAATGAAAAAAAAACCAAATGCATTAAGTTTACCCTACCTCACGTTAGGCAGGTGAAAACCGATGTGTTGATAAAGGGCGAAGAATTGCATCCTGAAAATAGCACAGTATTCTTAGGCTTAACTTTGGATGCTAAGCTTCAGTGGGGCCCACATATAGATAAATTGTCAAAGAAGCTAAGCTCCGCAGCATATGCTGTTAGAAAAATTCGTAATTTAACTGACATAGAGACAGCCCGTTTAGTATACTTTAGCTATTTTCATAGTGTAATGTCGTACGGTATTATGTTGTGGTGAAATGCCGCCGACATCCAGACTATCTTTGTTTTGCAGAAAAGAGCTGTTCGATCAATTTATAAATTAAGCCCGAGACACTCTCTCAGAGAGAAATTTAAGGAGATTAAATGTGTACGCTTTTATAATAAGCTTCCAAGCCACGTACAACATCTAAGTCTTAATAAATTCAAATCTTTTATTAAACGTAAATTGTGCCAGAAAGCGTTTTATACAACTAAAGATTCCCTTGAAGACAAAAAGGCTTGGGATTGAGCTACTCCAATTAATTTTGTTTTTTTTATTATATTTTGCACCGTGAATTTTGTTTTTGTTTTTATGGTTTTCTTGCAATGACAAGAATATTTACTTTTTAAAGTATTATATTATTTTATATTAATTATTGTGAGTGTGAAGACTATGTGGATCATTCTTTTTTATTTTAATTTATATTTATCTTAGTTTTAATCATGGTCTGGCAGTTTGAGTAGTTTATGCGGCCTACCCGAATGTCCTTTCTTTGGTATTGTTCGTCGAATCGTTGAGCTCCTTAAATTCTGAGTTGAGCTGCTCGGTTATTGACAAATGCGTGCACTGACTGGACAGGTCCACTCAATCTGGCTGGTTCTTTCCTCAAAAGACCATTTCAGACATCAGTCTACATGGTCTTCACATGATCTAACCAATATTTTGTCTGGACTTTAAAAGAGACTGTGACCTCTGAGTTTGTTTCGGCCTTTCTTCTCAGAGTAGTCAGATAGGAAACGCCGACCTCATCTAGTTTTAAAAAATATGTTCGACATGTAAAAGTGTTTGTATAAATCAACTTACAGAAATAAAATCATTTATCATTTATCATTAGAACAATTGTAAATGCACCTTGGTACATACGAAATGATGACCTCCATCGGGACCTAAAAGTAGAGTTCATCGATAAAGTCATCCAGAAATTTACAGAAGCTCACGAAAAGAGACTTCATCAGCATGTGAATGTCGAGGCAATCCAGCTTCTCGACCACACAAATAGTGAGAAGACTAACAAGAACAAAACCGTTCGAGTTAGAGTTTAGTGTTAGTGAATAGTGTAACGTACGAAAGTGCTACCAAATAAAAACAAGAACGAAGTGTATTCGCCTTAATAGAGACAATAAGAAAAGTGCTATTTTACACATTCTTAGAAAAGACAATGTAATAGTTTAGGTTGTAATTAAATTACTTATTAGTCTATTTATAAGGCTAGATTGTAATAAGATTAGGGCCATCCTATTGATGAAACCCTAAAAAGTAAAAAAAATATAATATTGGACCTATTTATAAAAGCAAAAGGCATTTACAGTAACAATATGAATTAATTTTATACTGTCCAAACAATACTATTGTTTTGGTTATTTCACACATATATTTATATAAAAAATTAACAAAAACACAAAATATCAAAGGCGCGGGAAAACTTTCAATGAATCTTATATAAACATTTACAGTAAACTATATTGCGCAGTAATATTTGAAGACATGAAATAAAATAGGAGTCAAAAACTTAAACAATTTTATAATTTTTTGATGAAAACAAATATGGTGTCACCCCACCAGTTTTGACCCTCTTCGTCCATATTATATTGCCGGACAAAGTAGTTAAATTACAACGATAATTTATTATAACATTTGTTTCGTGGCATTAGAGATGTTTTTGCAATGATGTAGGGTTTAATTGAGTTCTAACTGTGAACACTTAAATAGCTCCAATAATTCTTTTACTACATTCTAATGCCAGTCTAATTATTTTGTTATGCAATTAACATCTTCATTATCAATAATATTGCTAGTATAATGCTTCTGTAATTCGATTGGCAACTTCATTGACTGTAATTTTGCTTATTTAATGCAAAGGGCAATTCCATTGACCACAATAATGCTAATATAATGCGTATGTAATGCAATTAAACAACTCTTGTTAACCTATTTAGGATCTAAAGCCGTATAATTTGTGCCCAAATGAGCATTACAGTAGAGTTATAATCGTTTGTAATGCTACTATAGAACTGACTCAAAATGCGAAAACGATACAGAAATGCTGTAAGTCGGCCGCTTTGATGTGTTACTTATGTGACTAATTCATTGACCATAATAATTATCTAATTTCCCAACCGTTACATAGCAATATTCATAATAGCCAAACAATGTGATAAATATAGAAGTTTAAATCAGTATTCATTAAGAAAGAAGAAGAAAGAAAAAGTATGTAATTGGCACAAAACGACATACACACGTTACATTACAAGAACAAGAACAGTGGTAGTAGATTTTACAAACTAAACCCTTAAAGATAGTGTTAGTAGTTCTTAAATTATGTTAGAAAAGTGAGTATAAATAAAAGCAGATGCCTGTCGTGGTTCTGCCAAGAAGGCTTCCACTCAGCATAATGCTGTGCCGTGAGGGACCCACAGTACGGCGCTGTTTTTCAGTGATCGCCTAGGACGTGGCATACGGCAACCAAATATGTCGTGTATCTAAAAATAGATACAAAAAGCATAAAATAAATACAGTTAGATAAAAATAAACCACCCAACATAAAAACGTAAAAAGTAAAACCCGCAAAACACAGGCACACTCCATGTTTCGACTCGCTTCCACACAGCACTCGCGTGGCCCTATTTATCATCATAACATATCATATTTATTTTATTTCATTACAATGTATGTCTAGATTCATAATGCCCGAGTATTATACATAGTACCCTGATTAATCACTTGGTCCATGACAAATATAACGAAGTTAAAAGGAAAACTATCACAGCTAAGTAGGCTTTACAAGTTTACGAGAATTAGTCGACCAACTTATAAAATGTACTTCTAAAAGTAAAAAAAATATTTTCGTTAGAGCAATGACCGGTGCTTTCATTGTTTATGAACTTCAGTATTTTACCTAATTGTGTTGGTGAATTTAACTGTTTTTACGAAACCCTCGGTGCGTGAGTCCGACTCGCACTTGGCCGGTTTTTCATAATGTATTATATTGACAAACGCAAATGAGTCTTGTTAGCGGTGCAAGTTCTTTTGGTTTAAGTATATCTAAAATAACTATAATAACTGAGGGGCGAACCATCTAGATTTATCAAATCTAACGGCCGAACTCTATAACGTATCTAATACTATTTTCATATTATATAAGGTCCATTATAAATTATAAGTAATGTCAAATTAGTAGATACATCTACTAACAAATACGTTATGGGTTTGGGCAGGTTAGTGCCGTGAATTTTTCTGAAAACACTCTTTTCAAATGTCCAGTCAGTGATATAATTCTTTTTTCAATATTCAGCAGGGCTTTATTTCAGCTTAACACCCAGATCAGTGTCAGGCCACCGAAGGCATATTTTCTCGTTTTATACGATCATGTATTTCCATATTCTGGTCGTAACCTTGAACCCCTAGTTTACGACAGGGTTCTACAAATACATATATGAATGTATGTATGTACGTAAAAACGTAGGTATTTTTATGAGACATCGTGCTCATTCGGTTTTATGTGTTTGAGACGAGACAATATTTATTATTAAATGGTTTTTTATGAACTTTGGTTAGGGAATAACTTGTCATATTTGTTTATTTGGAGTTCCATCACGATATTATGTTTTTACAAAATTAATTAAAGAATTTTAACATGAAATTACTATTTTAGGAACACTAAAATAAATCTTCTTTAACTGGAGCCCATTGTCTAGGCGTGGGATGCAAAGACAAATTGCAAAAAAAACACAAAACTTAGTATTACATTTGTATTTAATTTTAAACTAAAATAATTGTTTATATAAATAAATATAGGTAATCGAGTACTGTTTTACTAAAATAACATAGCCTTTAATTTCTTCTCTTTACGACTAGCGGCTACAGGAGATAGCTACTAGATTATTGGGCACAATAATAATATTATCATCCCTTTTATACTTCAAAGTGACTGAACTCAATATTTTAATTATTTATTAACCACAATTCCATTTTGTCACTAATAAACTTGTTGCTCAAAGTGGTTTGCAAACAATTCCGCCATTACTTTTACGTAATCAAATTCTGTTTGCACAAAGTAGTTGTTAATTTTAATCTAAACTGAAGGTTAAATGTTTAAATTTTACAGTGCTAAATATTGTTAACTTCGTCAATTTGAACTAAAGTTCGAGGATACGTAGGGGTAAAGGAATGTTACTATCACCAATACGTACTTATAATCACGCATATAAGGCAAAATATCAGAAATACGTTCACTGCTGAACATAATTATGCCTCCCCAAATGTAGCCACATCGACCGGTCCTGTGCGTGTCGTATCAGCCCACCTTGTGGGAGGCCTTCCAACGCAGCGTCTTCGTTACGTGGTCGCCACTCCAGAACTTTTTTACACTATCAACCATCCATTCCGCGAGCAATGCGTCCTGCCCACTGCCACTTAAGTTTGGCAATTTTCGGTGTAAGTTGGTAACTTTCCTCGTCCGGATATCGACAATTGGATATTGTATTAACATTTAGATGATAAATTCACCTTTTTTATTAACATTGATTAATTCTATTAATATTTTCGAGATAGAAATAATAATGAGGCCATAACTTAAGTCTTGCAAAACATTTTAAATCTATTATTTCAAGCTTTTTATAATCCATTTAATTGTTATGGATGTTATGGTATTTATGTGTCGTGGCAAAGGTCGTGGCCATATCTTAGAATTGATTACTTCATAATGTGGCTGACCATTTCATGTAATGCTTGTATTTCATTATAATTATGGTCAGCTAATACTGACTGTATCGTTTAAACGTCAAAATTTGACGATATGTCACGTTTGACCATAATATCATTAATTAAGAGTTGATATCAAAAAGGTTTTTGTGCTCTTGTTTGAGTGACTTTTGTGAAATTCTAGTAGTTTTGTTCGGCAACGACATTTCGCTAAAATTTATCTTCATTTAGCGCATTTTTATTAGCCTTTTTTATCAGAATAATTATCCGCCGCCATGATGCATCACAAAATCAGCACGGCTTACGGTGGAAAATGTAATTATCTCATCAAATCTCACTTATATTATAAAGGCGAAAGTTTGTGAGTGTGTGTGTATGTGTGTGTGTTTGTATGTTTGTTAATTCTTAACGCTCAAATGGCTGGACGGATCTGGATGAAATTTGGAAAGATTATAGTCTGGAATAGCACATATAATATTTTTTATCCCGGGAATACGTTCCCTTGGGATAATTTGCGACAACACGCGGGTGAAGCCGCTGGCAGAAGCTAGTTATACGATACCAATATGATCACTAATGTTTGACCATATCATAAAGAAACCGTGCCTTTCGTTTTTCGTTTAGCTGTTCATATCGTCAAACGATGATTATTCATTAATCTCAGAAAAATCATGCTGTGGGCAGCGGGTATTTTCCATTTCATGAAATATGTACAACCATTTTAGAATATTATTACAGACAATTATTACAGAGATCTGGCCACGAACCATGCATTAATTGAATCCATACCAATGTTATTTATGTGAAAGTAACTCTGTCTGTCCGTCTATTTGTTACGTTTTTACACCTAAACTGCTAATTTGGCATTTTGTAAGTTTAGAGAAAGACATAAAGATAGTTTTATACCGAGAGCACGTTCCCTTGGGATAATTTATGAATTTTGTGCGCGCAAAGTCGATAACAGAAGCAAATTTTCAATATTTTCTTAAACTTCTTCTCATCCTAAAGTAATAAAAAGGTTTGGATTAAAAACAAACAATATTAAATCTGACATGTGTTATTTGGATTTGTTTAGAATTTACCAATCTCAGTTTAATCCTTTTATTAAAAGTTTCTAATCGATTTTCAAAAAGGTTCAAGGGTAAAATGTATTCAGTTTTTACAAGGAATTATCTTACGCTTTTTGAAGAAGAAAAATCGGAGAAGAACGGTATTTAGGCAAATATTTTCAAGAAGGTGATCAAAGAGTATTTTCAAGTACGTCCGGTGTACTTTAAGATACCGACCCTTTTACCAATCTTCCTGATTGGCTTTATCATCTTTTGTACTACGAAATTAATTAGCTTATTTCGGTTACATTATGGCGTTGGCGTTACGCCGAAAGGTCAAGAGAGAAGTAATCGAATCCGATAGAAATATTTCAGAAAAGGTATTTATGTTTATTTTTATTCGCTTCTACAGTTATAACATAATTTTTTTAATTATGAAAAATTGGGTACCTTAGAGTGCTTCTAAACTTAATATAGGATTTACCAATTGAAACTTTTTACTGAAGGTATCCATGATTAAATTCAAAATTAGTTCTATTACTTGAGTCGTAACCAGAGACTCGTAAGTGACATTTTAACATCGAAAGCGTGGCGATAGCGATTGACAATAATTTATTAAATAAAAAATACTTTTTTTTAAACAAGTTTCTCAGTAAACCCTTTCATTTGATACCCATATCATGGCAGTGCACAAAAAATAACTAGTCCGCTATCTTGGGCCGTCCGCCATATTAGATTTAAATTGACGTCACTTAGCTAATCATGCATTGTCATCCAAACTAAACGAGTATGCAAAATTTTATCTTAATCGGTGGAGGACTTTAAAATTCAGTTGCAAGATTTGACCAGAACACACTTACATAAATACTTACATTGCATACATGGTAAATATCCCGAAACAAATATTAATTCTTAGTTAATTAAAAGTTTGTAAAAAGGCAAAATTGTATGGGATTGCTTAGAGTTATTGAAAAGTCACGTGATCAATCTCTTACATTTTGCAACCATCGCTATCACTGATAGATTGACACTTCGTCTTGCTTCGTCTGGATATTTTTAGGAATAAGTTTTATGTAGATTTTGGCAACGCTAATAAGGGCTTTGGTTTTAGTGCCCACGGGCGAATAAGGTCCTTTAATTTAATAGTTGAACGTTGTTATTACGCGTACGGAAGCATATTTGAATTAAAACTCATTTCTAATACCGCAAAAGTGAGATTAAATATAAAATCGAGTATGTTTCTGTTGCGCAGCCTCTTTTTTTTCGGAAAAAAGGAGGGTTTAATTAACCGAAACATAAAACTCTTTTAAAGCAGAGCTTGGTAAAACCTGTGTCATCTTAATCTGCCATATTTGTAAAATAAATCAATAGAAAAGTAGTCAATATACTGACGCCAAATGCAACAAATCTATGAATTTTGACATTTTGAAGATCAAACGCGATAGCCTTCATTGAAATACAAGCGGAACAAAATGAACACAAGGTTTTAAATTAAATACGGTTTTATTTTTTTAAACCTATATAAGGACAGGATTCTTTATTTAAAAATACCCCTTTTGTAATAAAAATGAGATTGAATTTAATACATTTTGTGTGAGTAACATGATTTTATGTGAAAACTGCAAATTGCTGTTTTTGCAAACTTGATAAGTTAATTAAAAAATCATTTTTACAAAAATTTATATATCATCATATTGATTGTTTTCTTCACGTTCTTATAATACAGTTTTTACCCGCCTGGACATGTTGAGAATAATGGTATCCATTGTCTCGTGTGGTAGTCTCAATCATTCCTGTACAACGGCACTTCGCAGTGCATCCACAATGACAGGTGTAAGTATTATGTATTTTACCCATCGTTTTATCAAGTTTCAAACGTGTTCTATAGGATGCATAACTGGGGTTATCGTCGACTATTCCAAAAATCTGATATTTAAAATTTGAAGAAGTTGAAGAAGTGGTATGTGGCCGAGCATTAACCTGGATCAAAACGAAGTGGCTCCTGCTAAAAGGACAAATAATATCACATTTTATTCTTAAAAAACACTTCTACAGCGATCTTTAATAATATCTCCTCTATCGATTACCTCCAAGTCCGTACGAGCTCCAAAACATATCCTACCCGAATGCAACATTGTTCCTCCACCATATGTATACGTAGTTTAAAAAATTACAGATTACGTTGTTCTTGTTCATGATAAAATAATACGCGCTTAGACGTGGAGTTGCGGACACCAGCCCGTCTTAATCATCATCATCATCAACATTAAGTATAGTCCGTCAATTCTATTTAAATGAATTCCACAATCATCACTAAACAATATTTTATTCCATTAGTCCGTTGGCCAAAGTCGATGTTAACTAGCAAAAGTTATAATGTTTCTAAGGAGTGTGCCTCATGTTATGGACCTTTGGTGGGCACGAACGAACCAAAACCAGCTTCCTTCAACCTCCGTCGTACTGTAAACTCACTTACTGTTGCACCTCGAACTTCCTCCAGCTCATTTCTGGTTTGAACGGCCTTTAAACGCAGGTTTTGCGAACTCGAAGTGAAATGAAACGATTATTACTGTTAAAAGTACGGGTTTTCTGCCTTGTCCTGATTTTCGCACAAAAATATTAGTCTCTCTGAATCATTAAAACTGTAATAAATGGTTGATATAGGTTAACGATGAATTTATGCATATCATCTGTAGGTTTAATCATTTCTGCTCATCTCAAGTGCCCTGGCCCTCTCAGTTTGGATTAAGTTGGCATCTTAATATTTTTTTTTCGAAATTTTAAAACATATCCATAAAGTGGCAATAAGCGAAATTCTCTCAAAATGTTGTAAGTTCGAATAAAGTTAAAACATTCGCATGATAGGTGATGCTCAATTGTTTTATCAATTAGACATAATTGGTTTTATTATAAAACAAAAGAAAACCAGCCAGTAACGGTAAAAAAATATTTTTGCGATATTTTTTTCTTGTTACTCTAATGTTGCCAGTGTGTGTAGTAATGATAGGACTAGTACATAATGATAGTCACAGATCAAACCTTTGTGATTTAATTTTCATACTCAAAATCAAAATTTATTTATTGAAATTGGGCTGATTATCTCCAGTTTTTGAACGTCAAAAATGGTAGACCCGATAATATCTTCATAAATTAAACCTTATTAAACATTATTCTTGTTTTACATCAACTTAAAAAAAATTAAAGTGCCTCCGTTGTCCCGGATGCACACTGCGTAAAGCGTCGAAATAGCCGTAAAAATAAAATTACTACACATACCCGTGTGTGTTTAGCATACTCCGTTTAATGGGGTTTTAAATTTTATTTTTGCCCAACTTGCTATGCATAAAGGAGGTTAATGGTTTTCAGGGAGTGTGTATCGGTGTATTTATTATTCTTTTGTTGCCACCTTTGAATGGGATTATGGTGGTTCGGTTCACTTGTTTTGTTAATAAACATAGTAGAATCGGAATTGTAGGATGTATGTAGGTCTAACTGCACAGAGCTTTAGATATCGAATGTTAATCATTGATCCGAGATTCTGGCCATTATGTCTTAAGGATGGAAATAATAACTAAGCGTTTGAAAAAAAAACTGGGTTATTTGTTTAACCCAACAGCAATTACTTTTAGAAGTCTATTATCAAAAATGGAGATATTTTATAGAGAAAGAATGAAAGAAAAAAATATCAATTTACAGTCCAAAAAAATTATCTGAATAGCTACTAGGAACGTGTCAGTTACACAAAAATATTTTTCCCTAACATAGTCCACATTGCTCTCAATGTTATTCAGTCGCACGGCAAAAGTACACATCATCCTCCCTTGCATGTAACAGATCGAATTTCGAACTTATCAGATGCGGCAGTAGTAAACGTGGAACTAAATCTAATGCTATCAAATCTATCTGCAGTGAACTGAACTGGACAAATGGCGTGTCATCGAATTCGTTTTAGGGTCAGAAGTGTCACATGCAGTGATTTTTATTATGAATTCCGAAGTCTGTATGAATGCAAATCTCTATATGATGTTTTCATTTATTAAGTTAGGGATTTTTCTAGTTAAATTTTTTGCCACCTTCAAACGGCGCCGGTAGATAGGGAAAACAGCCAAGAAAATATTTTGTTCTTTCAGGTCGATTAAACCCTTTCTGTAAACACCAGACAAAATTCAAACGATTATCTCCTCTACAAGAAAAAAATTTCGTTACTGCCAAAATTTATTTAACCTGTCCCAAAATCCGACCATGCCCGTCATTACGACCTTATTTCCTATGAAGGTACCAATAACTGGCGGTAAAAGTCAATATTTGACGCTTTTTGACCTAATCCGGCGTAACAGTACTGGAACCATCGCGTATAAAGCCATCATTTCGTACTTAACCCTTGTTTGCGACTGTCCATTTTTGCAGTTTTAATAAAACGACCCGTTGTAGAGACAGAGGGATGATAGAGGCGACCCGGGGGATTTTAGTTCCGACATAACGGCAATTTAATTTAGTTGCCACATGATGGATATTGATAGCACTAATCCACTTTTTCATAGCCTGTGGAAATGTCAAATCGAACGCTTCCTGAGTTTTTATAAGGTTATCAAGTGTTGCTATGTGAAATATGGATTGGGGTTTATAACTCGCCGTAATGGAGACACGGTTTATGAACTTGATGGGTTACTTTTATAGGAGTCATGAGACCGTTTTTACTTCATTTTAAGGAAAGTTATTTAGGCTGAATGACAGCTGCCATATAAGTCTTGTTATACTTATCTAGGAGCAAAACCACTGCTTCTTGTTATGGTTTATTTTACAAAGTGCCCGTCATAATCATCAGCCTATTATTGTTCCCACTGCTGGGACACAAGCCTCCTCTCTGAAACAAAGGGAATAGGCCTTAATCCTCCACGCAAGCCCAGTGCGGTTTGGTGGATGTCACTTGCCTTCGAGTTATCGAGTGCAAATCATCAATAAAAAAAAATTGCCGCAATCAGGAATACTTTCACAAACAGCACGCTTAGACCGCTTGGCACCAGTTAATTTCTGAGAGTTAAAATCGGTTGTCATGAAGTATTAGATTTCTAACACCCATTCGTTGAATTAAAAATTATGAACCTATCACTTAACTTTTATACCAAAAGTCAACACAGCAACGCATCCTAGCAATATTTTTTTAATCATATTTACACCAACAGAATATGAGAACCATATTACGAAAAAATTATAATACATGTTCATGGATGCCATAGTGTTTTATATAATAAATAATTTAATAAATAAAATATTTGATATCAGTTATACTTTTTATAGATAAAGCTATATGTGTTAAATTTCATTTCTTATATTTTTGCCAAAAATGCCAAAAAATATACGGTGTGTGGCGTTCAGCCGTTTTAAAGCGAAGATTTTCAACATTTAGTCCAAACACTAAGAGATCTTTCCTTGTTACATCAGAAACCATTAATACTACAATTAGGTAGGTATGTCTTACCTAATTTGCCTTCAAGGCAGACAAACTATTATTAAGCCTGAAATTGCGAGCTGGGATATTAAATAATATTTTAACTAAGAAACCTTTGTCTAGTTATTCTAGTTTCATGCAGAAAATGAGATTCATGAGATCCCTACAGTGAAAGATCAAAAGTAAAAAAATAAATAATTAGGCTAACTAGAAAACACACCCACACGTGTAGACTACCTAGTGAACAGTCTTAGCCATCCTTTTGCACAGACTTTCGTAGTTGAGGCCAGATACTAAAAATCTCAATACCGCATTAGCCTTCTTTCATTCGGACCAGAGCTGGGCAAAACTCATGCTTTTCTTTAATTAAAATATAAATTACAAAATATACTATGACGTGTTTATTTAAAATCCGAAATACAAAATATTTGTTAGTCTTGTATTTGAAATCTATACCAATATCATAAAGAGGAAAGATTTTTTGTTTGTTTGTTTGTTTGTACCGAATAGGCTCCAAAAACTACTGGACCGATTTCAAAAATTCTTTCACCGTTGGGATGCTACTCTATCCCCGGGTGACATAAGCTACTTTTTATCCCTGTATTCCCACGGGAACGGGAACTACGCGGGTGAAACCGCGAGGCGTCCTCTAGTATAAAATACAGTTGATCATCCATCATTCGTAATTTATTACTACGAATGCCTTAATCAATACACAGAAATTTGTGAAAATAACCGTTTGAAATGAAAAGGAAAATTTACAAGATACATATATGTATGTATGTAATTCAAATTCTGCCCAATTCCAATCCAGACCTCAAATTAACAAAATTAAAAAAAAAACTGCACGACCAATATTTCTTTCTTCAATACAGAAGCAATTTCGCCCGACCATTAAGTAACCAAAGCAAATACCATGCGGCAAAAATATTAAAAATATTTATTTGAAGGTATTCTTAAAGTTATTACGATCGGGTAAACTGACTTTGGCTTGGATCCAAAAAATTGGTAACCGTTGAGTGCATTGCGGGTACAATGGGTCACCCGATTTAATTAGGTTAATACTTGGGTAAGCGAATTTATCGTGGAGTTAAATGTCAACCACGCGGCGCAACGGCTTGCAGTCTCTTTGCCTTTTTTAAATAAATTGCCCGTAATACGTAAAAAAGATTTTATGGTGGGTAGGGAAATTATTAGCTTTGTTTTTTGAATTAGGGTGATTGTATGTAGGCTGATTTATAAATGGGACATTAGCTGTTTGGCATTAGCCGCGAACAGTAAGAGACCATTACGGAAAATGAAAAATTCAGTAATTTTTATACTCCATAATAATGCATTAGCGTTTTGTTAACGATATGGAGAGTACCAGACATAAAATATGAAGCTACAATTTTTTAAATTAATTTAAACATAGGTTCACCGACTTGTGAAAAAACCTAAAAGGAGTTAAAATCTATTTTCAATTTTAAGACCCAGAAAAATTATTTAGTCCCGTGAGGTACGCCAAACATTTTTCAATGGCGCCCAGCACGGGGCTAAATCATTTTTTCTGCATTTTGATCTTAACAGCCAAATATTTTATTAAAAATAATAAGTAAAACACTTAGTCTTTTCTAAAACATTTGTAAGACGCGTCAGACATTGGCGGTGTAATCTGCGGCCACTCCGATATGAATGTTGGTTCTCCGCTTTGCTACAGAATGTTTTGCAGTTTTTAGTGTTTCATCTATATATATAAAAGAAGAAACTGACTGACTGACTGACTGACTGACTGACTGATTGACTGATCGATCAACGCACAGCCTAAACCGCTAGGCCTAGAAGAATGAAATTTGGCAGAAATATTTCTCATATCGCGTAAGTGAGCACTAAGAAAGGATTTTTGGAAATTCTACCCCAAAGGGGGTAAAAAGGGGGTTGAAAGTTTGTATGTAATTTCTACAGTTTTTAAGTTGGGCACGTGAAATTTTAGATTTACGCTCTTGGTTGATAAAAAGAATTAATGTATTTATTAGTTTTTGGATATTCGACCCCTAAGTGGGTAAAAAGAGGGTTGAAAATTTGTATGAAGTTTTTACAGTTTGCAAATTGGACACATGAAATTTTACATTACGCTCTTGGTAGATAAAAATAATTAACGTCTTTATTGGTTTTTCTAAATTCCAACCCTAAGGGGTTAAAAGGGGGTTGAAAGTATGTATGTAATTTCTACAGTTAGTAAGATGAACACTTGAAATTTTAGAATTACGCTCTTGGTTGATAAAAAGAATTAATTCATATATAGGTTTTTGGAAATTCTACCAGTGAGGGGTTAAAAAGGGGGTTGAAAGTTTGTGTGTATTTTTTACAGTTTGTAAGTTGGGCACGTGAAATTTTAAATTTACACTTATTGTTCGTAAAAAGAATTAATGTATTTGTTGGTTTATGTAAATTCGACCCCTAAAGGGGTAAAAAGAGGGTTGAAAGTTTGTATGTAATTTCTTCAGTTTGTAAGTAGGACACGTGAAATTTTAAAATTACGCTCTTGGTTGATAAAAAGAATTAATTCATATATTGGTTTTTGGAAATTCGACTAGTGAGGGGGTAAAAAGGGGGTAGAGATTTTGTATGATTTTATTTACAGTTTGTAAGTTGGGCACGTGAAATTTTAGATTTAATCTCTAGGTAGATAAAACAAAACCATGCATTAATTATTTTTTGGAAATTCTACCTCTATGGGGATAAAATAGGGGTTGTAACGTTATATGAAATTTCATCGGTTTGGAAGGTTAAACATCTAAAATTGTAGGTTTTCGCTCCTGATTTATTAAAAAACAATGAGTGTAATTATTTCCGGAAATTCCACCCCTAACGGGGCTAAAAAGGGGGTTGAAAGTTTGTATGTAATTTCTATAGTTTGTAAGTTAGAGTTGGAGTTGATAAAAAGAATTCATGTAATTATTAGGTTTTAGAAATTCTACCCCTAAAGAGAATAAAGTAGGGGTTGAAACTTTATTTGAAATTTCTTCGATTTGGAAGTTAAAATATCTGAAATAGTTGGTTTACGCTCTTGATTAAAAAAAAATTAATGAGTTTATTGATTTGCGGAAATTCTACCCCTAATAGAGGTTAAAGATGGCAATTTGTTGGGCTTATATATTTGAAACTTGGCATCAATACTAACAGCAAATATTTTATACTTTTTTTATTGATTTTAAAGTAAAGGTTGTCATTACAAGTTTTTCAAAACTACTCCTGAAATACGATTTAAGGGATGTTAAAGTTTATACAGAAAATCTCATTTCTTGGATTAATAAACTTGAGACAAATACTAACGTAAGTAAATAATAAAGGATATCATTACAAGTTTTTCAAAACTACTCCTGAAATACGATTTAAGGGATGTTAAAGTTTATACAGAAAATATCATTTCTTGGATTAATAAACTTGAGACAAATACTAACGTAAGTAAATAATAAAGGATATCATTATTAGTTTTTCGAAACTACCCCTAAAATATGATTAGGTGGGTGTTGAAGATCTTGGTTTAATAAACTTGAAATTTTGCACAAATACTAACCTTAATAAATAATGTGGGTTGCTATTAGTTATTCGTTTTTCATTACTATCCCCAAAATACTATTTAGGGGGTGATCAAGATTTTTGAAGTATTTAATTACACATAGCTTCTTTTAATGATGTAAGTGAGCACTAAGGAAGGAGTTTTGGAAATTCAACCTTTAAAGAGACATTTAATTGTATAAAAACTTTTTTACAAAAATATATTACTGACCTCCAACTAAAAACACTACAAAGTGAAAAATAAATCTATTTTTCGAAGTTGGTGTCTTTGGTAGGTACCAATTTTTTTCGTTATGGACACTGACTTCGAAAAAGAAAGTAATTTTTCACTTTGTAGTGTTTTTAGTTGGATGTCGGTAGTATTTTTTTGAAAAATAGATTTTTTGTTTTTCACTTTTTTTAGGTGGACCTAATAGGGAATTTGCCTTAAGTAAGGTACTTAATTATTTTTTGTGTTTGTTCACCGATATCTCCGTCAAACAGCACTGTTCAAACGGTCCAGCTCGGTAGTTCCAAATCGAGGAAGAGGTCATCTTAGTGCCGTAAGATTCTTCAAAAAACCGTTGACACACCTAAAACATCTTCTGGGGGTAATTCTGAAAAACTAATGGTGGCAATTTATTATTGCCCAAGGAATAAGATTTTTAACCGGCTTTCCAAAAAGGAGGAGGTTCTTTGTTCTCTAAATCCTAACTTAAACCGTAGGTATCTACGATAGCCCATTTATTATTGATTTAACAGTAGCTTATTTTTGATCGCCTTCACTAACTGCACATAATTTAGTTGAATAAAATACAAAATCATGCGAACGAAGTCGCGGGCGGAGTGCTAGTATCAAATATAACGATGGAACGGGCCACTTGTATGGTATCAACGCCGTATCTGTCCTTTTGTCAGTCACAGCCTAGTTTTGCAGAGCCTATGCAATTTAGAAGGCTCATTTCGTGATGTGGACGTTATGGGATTGAAGTGATGAAGGCAATTTGTAATGCGAGCATCAAAACAGCTATTATTACGTCAGATAAGTTTTGAAGATAAATGACGCACAGTATGCCATATGCCTGTTATAGCGTGTCAGTTGACAGGATGGAATGGAAGAAGAAAACATGTTGCGTCGACCCCAGGTAATATGGGATAAGGGTAGTGACATTTGATTGAGGATTTATAGGATTGGATTGGAGTTTTGGTTGAGTGGCCTAAACGCAACGTTGGAAGGCCTCCCTCTAGGTGGACCGATGACCTGATTAAGACTGCGAGAATCTGATCGATGCAAGAGAGGGGGAGGCCTATGTCCAGCAGTGGACGACTTTTGGCTGAAATGATGATGATATTGATGTGGTGAAATTATGAGTATACTTAATGCCTATTGGACCAAAAAATCACGTATCCTCGTTTGTCACTCAAATCTACGATCACATTAAACATCAAAAAATAACAATCTCTGTGAACGTCATAAACTTTTTTTAAATAATTTTCCTTATCATAATATCAATCTTGGTTGTTGGACAGATTTTTTAATAACCGTCCTACTTTTGTTGAAGATTAGTTTCCTTAACAAGAGCTTCGTTTTCTACTAACTGAATAAAATGTAGGTGAGATTGGCTATTAAGCTAGGGCGGTTTAGTTTGCAGTTGTGGGTACATTATAATATTTTGAACTATAACAATTAAGTAGGTCTTAAAAACTGTTTTTTTTGCTGACATGGTACGCTTTGGCAAGAATGATAAATGTAACAACTGTCACGGAACAGAAATTGATAAAAATATCCTTCAATCTGTAAATAAAAAAATCGATGCTGCGTTTGACTTAGAAGAATATTAAAGTCTCTGCTACGTTTAGGAAAAAAACAAAAATGTGAAAAAACGCCCTTTGAAAACATTTTTACGTAACGCATTTTTCCAAATTCGCTCAGCACAGGGCACAAATTGTACATTATGCTAAAGTTAATTAAATCTTGTATTATTTAGTAAATTGTGATTTTTCGAAATTACCGATACAATTTTATGAAACAAAATTATTTTGTAATAAACGTTTTGATTGCTCAATTTTCGTAACATAAAAGTTGTGGTGCGGTAAGATTTAACCATCAAAATTTATCTATTAAAGAATTGAATTTTGATTTGATACAGTAAATTTTATGAATTTATCGAATATTTAAAGTAAATGCTGTTTTTACCGAATTAAAAAAAGGGCAACTTAATCAATTTGACACGTATGTATGTATGTTTGTTTGTATGTATATATGTTTGTCCACGCATTTCACTGAAACTACTTTACGAACCGTCATCGTTCTTTTAGGATTACGTATCTCTCAACTTAGGGAACAGAGGAAGTTTCATCAAAATCGGTTCAACAGTTTTGAGATATGGAACATACAACCGAACTCCTTAGCGACAAACAGCACGAATGTGTAAATTATGTTATTATGGGTATTTCGTCAATCCTTTATGTACCTTTCTAAAGAATTTACTCACTTTTTAGTAAATGGTACTAACATTAAAAATAAATAAATAAAAGCTATTTTATAAAAAATAAAACTACTACTATAGCAAAACACCAAAAAGAGCAAGAATAAATTTCGTTTCGGAAGTCGGTGTTGAAAAATAATAAAAGCAAGAGGAAGCAAAGACACTGACTTCCGAAACGAAAGTTATTTTTGCACTTTTTAGTGTTATAACCGATTATTTTTCGAAAATTCTGTGTTTAAAATCATCTTAAAAATCACTTAAACACACGAAATCGACAGCATGGTTCTAAGAAAAATCCTTGAGTACATCTTCATGTCTCAAGAATAAACCAAGATATTAAATGCACTCTGAAACATAAAAGTAAACTGCGACCCACAGAACAAAAGCCAGAACAAAAGATGATTTAGAGCATGTAGTTCTATTGAAAGAAATCTCATAGAAGAACAGGATATTAAAACGTTTTACAAAAAATCCTGGCATTTGTAGTTGTAAAAATAAAGCAATATCTGAGCTGTGAGCTCGAGTGTGGCCTCTCCAAGCACGCCTCTAGATAGCTCGAGTGTAGTGCAAACAAAACAGCGCTCTAGAACAATTTGCTGCCTGTGTTCATGTTAGGTGCTTTAGAAATCTTTGAAGCTTGTCCAACAGCGTTGTTGGTATGACCTGGGCTGTTTTACAGTTTTGTGTTTTATATAAAGCGTAAGATTTGGAAGCCTTTCGTTAAAATTACAAAGGTCGAAATCTAGATTGGATAAAGCCAGTTTTGAGTAACCGGCAATCAGCATAGTGCATCGAGGAGTAAAGTTAAACAGTATACGCTTTTATAACAAGTTGCCAAAGTCAGTTATAGAACTGACCGATGGAAAGTTCAAAAACTACATCAAACGTATCCTTGTTAAAAAAGCATATTATAAAATCAAGGACTACGTTGAAGATAAAAACATTTGGCCTTAGCTCCTTTTGCGCATGCAGCTTCCCTGGTAACTTGTAAACGGCACAAATATGTGGATGTCTCTAACTATTCTCAATCTAATTTTTTCTTTCCTTCTTTTAATTAGACTTTTTACAATGGTTTTCAATCATCTTTATAGCCCTAAGAATAGTTACAGCAATGATAACAAAATTTGTGCCACATGTTAAATTTAGTCTTGTTATACTTATTTTTATTTATTTTTTACCTTTGTATAGATTCTTTTACCGATTGTTTTGTGAATGTGTGAACATTGTAGGCCTTCTAGATGCTAGTTAACATTTGTTAACTTTTTTATATAATATATAATCTTTTTATTTTATTTTTTTAGTTTCTTACGACTTATTGTCATAAGTCGGGCCTACGTTGTCCCCCCATATCTAAGTACTAATGCTGTAACATGGAAATATTGTAAAACCAAACCATTTTTAAAAGAGTAACCATGGAGTTTCTTGCCGGTTCTTCTCCATAGGAAACGACCAACCCGAACCATGCACCTTTTGTCGACGTTTTATAAGTGCCCATGTAGGCCTATGTGAAATAAAATAAAAATAAATGATTTTGATTTTTTGAGTTGTTTCTTTGGGCACAGGTTGTAAGTGTGACCAACCTTGGATCAAAAGATAAAAATTTTGGCTTTAGCTCCTTCTGCGCATGCGGCTTCCCTGGTAACTCATAAACGGCACAAATATGAGGATGTCTCTAACTATTCTCAATCTCATTTTTTCTCATATTTTTGTTTTTCTTCTTTTAATTAGACTTTTTACAATGTTTCTCAATCATATTTATAGGACTTCGTTAAGAATAGTTACAGCACTGATAACAACATTTGTGCCACATGTTAAATTTAGTCTCGTTGAATTGTTTTTTTTTACCTTTGTATAAATTCTTTTACCGATTATTTTGTGCTAGATGCTAGTTATACTTTTTTATATATTAAATAATCTTTTGTTTTTAGTTTCTTACGACTTGTCGGGCCTACATTGTCCCCCCATAGTACTTATGCTGTAACATGGAAATATTGTAAAACCAAAACATTTTTTAAAAGAGTAACCATGGAGTTTCTTGAAGGTTCTTCTCCAAAGGAAACGACCAACCCGAACCGTGCACCATTTGTCGACGTTTTATAAGTGCCCATGTAGGCCTATGTGAAATAAAAAAAAATATTTTGTTTTTGTTTTTGGAGTAGATGGAAATAGTTTACCAATTGCAAACAATAATCTTAAAAAAAATACGGTTGTTACTATAAATAACGTCATACACAACACACACGACATATATCCTTTTTTTCAACTCTCCTCTCTCAGGTATGCTGGAAGAGATTTCTTTGAAATAAGCGTACCTTTGTACCTATTTTCTGTTCCTTCTTCTACTTGTCTCTTTATTATGTGTGTGTACATTAATGGTTAAATAAATAAATAACGCCCCCGTTGGGCGCCGTTAATACAACTTATTAACATTACCCATCATACGTGCCTAAGTTATAATAATGCACACTGTTTTTCTTATATTTTCTAGCTGTTTTCTACGATCCGATCCCGCATGGACAAAACATTAAAGTCTATAAGGGGACTTTATTTCCATTTACCTACCGCTGAAAGCCTTGGTAAATATGTTATCTATCGAGGGCTTTATAAACAAAATGTGTAGGTAAAAATATGCAGGCTAAAGTCACAACATAAATAAATACAAAAGGTTTACTATATATAGCGAGTTAAAACGAACGCACGCATAGAGATTCTTCACTTACAGCGAGTGAAGCGTACTCGCGACTGGCGTTTGTTTTGAATCGCCATAAATGCGCGTCTGTGTGTGCATTTGACCGTTTTCACTTGTTGTATGGAGCCAACCTTCTGTGCCTCATCTTTCTGTGCTTACGTGCACCTCACATAAAATAGTGTATTCAGAATGTGTCGGGCATTCTATTTATTGGTGGATGTTGATGATCTCTCTGTGGGCCTCAATTCTACTGGTGTTGAAGGTGTATTTGTGGTTAAGTAATTTGTGGATAACATTTATATGGTGATGCACGCATGGTAAAGCTTAGAGCAAATATTGCTTTACTGGAAATATATTCATAGATGAGATTATTGGTAATCGTGCTAAATTTGGTAAATTCAAATATTATTCTAGGGTTTCGATCGCGGGTATAATGATAGTTTAATTGTATTTTTTCTAATGGGTGGAGCCAATTTTACTATTACGACACATTATTAATAAAATAACTAGTCTAAAGTGTTATATTTTCAAATGTTTTCTTGTTAATATTATTTTTTTATAAGCTGATATTTAAAATGTAAAAGTATGTATAGAAAGTCAATAAATGGAAACATTTTCTAAACAGTAAAATTGGCTTCGGCGAGTTAATAAAAAAAAAAAAAAAATAATATGTTGTAGCGGCACCAACACCGCTACTTACGAACTAATGACATGACGTCACACAAATCCTGCATCGCGAAAGTAAGTTTTCGGCGTGATTTGATCACATACAACAGTCCGACACCGTGGGGCAGTTGCCCGGACCAGACACAATACCCGTCTGGTCGGAGGAACCTCCCTTTCCAACTGAGGTTTGCGGGACTTTCCACCCTGTTCTGCATACTTCTCTTAATACAATCAAAATCTCTTAATACAATCAAAAGTGCATGAGTAAGATAGAATACCTAAATATAAAATTACAAACAACCACTTCAAGAAGCACTGTTGCAATAGATGCAGCAACAAATGGACTGTCATTTTTTATAGCAGAGCGTAGCAAATTGGTTCAGTGCTATGTGTCTAGTACTCGAGCAAAGGCGGTAGCCAGATCGTTTCTCTTCGACTCCTACTTTTAGGCGTTTGTAAATCACATGTCATCGGCTGAACCCAAAACATGAATATACCCAAGATTAGGATATAAAACACTCCTGGTAGTACGTTCCTGTGGGATTGGAAAGATAATATAAAGTATTTTTTGCAGCAATTTTTTTATAACAGTTCATAGCTTTATTCTGGTCGTTACTCCCTAATAAATTTACAGACATCTGAATTTTTGCCAGGTACGTTAAAATTATCCGCAAACACAATTTTGTAGCAACTCTGCTGTGAATATTAATTTCTTGATAATTTATAGCTGCGACACAACGTCACAGCGTGAAATGTAGGGCAAAATGACGGGAGCAGAAAATACTGACTGTCATTGTGACGTATTAACGTGAGTTGTTGAAAATTGTGTTATATTATATCACTGGTTTACAAAACGTTCGTATTGTAGTTAATGATATAGGTTTAATTTCTAGAATATTGCGTAAAGATTGTTTTATTATCCCAAGATAATATTATACTGAGATGAAAAGTGTCCCGTGTCCTAATCTAGGTTCTGGTCAAACTATATACTAAGTTTCAGCGTGAAAGGTACCAGACAGATAGATTGTTGATTGGTTCGTCTTTGACCATTATCGCATCTGGTGGTAAGCGATGATGCAGACGACAATGGAGCACTTTTGTCTAGAAGTAATCTATTCACATTGTTTACTCTAGTAGATACCTACTCATTGTTGATATTTAACTAAGGATAAATAGTACTCCTTAGCTTTACGCACAATAAAATATATCCAAAACGTTTAATGCTTATAGGTGTAATGTCCATCATGTACCGTCCACTATTAATAATGCAACGTAATGGAATATTGGTGTAACAATTTAACATGAGTCAATATTCACGAAAATATTTTATCAAAATCATCTCTGCCCAAGAAGTTCACTGCTGGGAATAGCCCATCCCAAGCATCACTATATCAACTTGTCCAGTACTAGCAAAACGGCCAATCCACATATTTTGACTAAGGTGTAGAGTTTGTAAAGTTAGGGATTGTAGAGTTAGGGCGTGTTGAGTTAGAAGCTTGGCTCTACATGAGATCTGGTAACTTTTTGACAGTGCGAACCATTATGGTCCCGTCTTGGTAACATTTTACATGTTTTTTTTTTTGGTGGGATTAAATCTACGCAAACAACGAATGCTTATGCTAATGCGAAAAACTTACAAAGAATTATCTATTTCAATTCAATAATAACGACAAACTTCGAATACGGAGCAATTACGACGATCTTTGAAGACTCCAGGAAATAAATTTCAACGGAATAATCTATTAAGTAAAGTTCCACCAAGAAATTCAATTCGAGAACCCGCCACAGTTTCTTCACACCACGAGAGAACATGAAATTATTACCGGATTCGATTTTGGAATACATTGCGCGGTGACTGCGATGGAACTTTCTGGGTTTTAAAACAAAACGCGCAATGGATGGTGTCTAGCGATAGTATCGTGAAGATTTCTGTGTCCCTAATGAAGCCTTTGTACCGACTCTTATCTTACCACAACAAAGGCAAAAATAAACATCGCGCAAGTTCGCGGGAAGCTAGAAACTATGTTATGTACGAGTATCAACGCCAGATAACAAAAACAAACTTATCGGGGCTAGAGATAAACATAATTTAGTTTTGGGGGGAAATCTTGGATTGGAATCTTTTAAGACGTGACTGTATAGGTTCGATTGTTCGTGAGAAGTACACTTGGTTTCTGCTTTCATGTTCTATTTTAACCCGGAACTGAGCGGCAGGCTTATTACGTAAGAAACAGCAATCAGCAATCATCGTGCGATCAAACGCTTTATGTCATAAAAATAATTACCAGAATTACCTTCAGTGTAGGTATGGTAGGTCCTACACAATCGTTTGCTAATCGCTTGCTCGCTTTTTGTCAAATGCACTTATATCTAAAACAAACACTCTAAAACTTTTGTATTGAAGAGCAATTATTGCACAAAAATAGCGATCGTGATACGCAATAAGCCTGCGGGTCGTTTTCACCGAGATATACACAGAACCAGGTGGCGAGACGACAAGGACACGAATTGCGGGAGCTGGTTTGAGAAGGCACGGAAGAAGAGTTCCTGGAAAACTTGGAGGACGCCCTTTCCCAGCAGTGAGTTATATTTAAAAAAAAACAGTAAGCATCCATGTTAAGGACATATGCTTGACGCTATGGAGGTATAACCAATAAAACCTTTTTGCCCCTCAGTGTTTCCTAAGATAAATATTTTTTCTTAGCACTATAATTATTCGAACGGTACGATACTCTGTTGTCAATTTTGTTGACAATCTTTGTCAAGAATACATTTGGGTGACTGTACTTTGTGAACCTACGTACTGCGTCTGATGTATGTAGACATACTGCACCGATACAAACAAATTGATAATGATGTCCTATTGTAGCTAAAACTACTACATTCACAACCGTGTCAAGTGTCAATAATAGTTCATTATTAGTATCAAGCCTCAGTAATAGTTCATTATTTGTATTAAGACTCAATAATATTTCATTATAGATATTTCTAAGTTTTACTAAAGTTAAACGGCATAAAAAAACGACTATGAATTTCATCATCATCATCTCGCCCTTGACTTGGGGTCGGCGCAACACATTTTCTGCTTCCATACAATCCTGTCCTGATCCCCGTTACTAAGAATGTATTAACAAAAACAACGCGAATTTACATGGCCTAAAATAAAATTTCCCGGAATGACTTTTCTCTCTCTAAAAAAGTATCGAAAACGTGGAAAAAACCTAATTCGATATTGTTAAGCCACTTAACTTTTCACTTTACATCCTAAGTATTATTTTCTATCGGTGTTTTAAATGTTTCTTCCGTTTTAATAAATGATCCGATGTTTTCGTAACTTTATATCCTGAAATAATGACGTCTTATCAGGGGATCAAGGATTGTTGTTGTTGTTTATTTATTTATTTATTTAAACTTCATGTACAATAGTGGTACATAGGTGGACTTAATGCCACAAGGCACTCAAGGCATTGTTGTTGTGATGATTGGTAGAATATTTCAGAATTTCTCTCTTTTACTGAGTTTTATAAGTCGACTAGCGACCCGCCGACTTTACCCGTGACCAATTATTTACATAAACCATCCTCGTTTCTCACACCTTCTTTTTGATCCCCAACTTTTTGCTAGCCAGCTGAGCTTTTGCCTCAATGTTTGGCCCAAAATTGAGAGTCGATGTCAGCGTAACGCCAAGAAGCTCAATACAGTCCGTTATTGGCACGGTTACATCACGGAAAGTTGGAGCCGGGTGAAGTTGGCTCTTTTAAAAAGACACGCCTGGGTTTTAGCAGCATTAAACTTGACCAGATTGGCATCGCCCCATTCGGAGACTGCTTGCAAGGACAAGTTCAAACGCTCCACCATGGCCTCACGGAGAGACCGGATCAGCGGCCCGGTAGCCCGTGCGTTGGACAAGTATCTCTCAGCAACAGTGCTGTCGTCTGCATAGCCAAAGGTGCCGGGTTTTAGCAGATCGTAAATGTGCAACAAGAAAGATGTTGCTGAGAGTACCGACCCCTGAGGGTCCCCGGCATTGATATCCAATTGGTCCGAAGAGCAGCCATCGATAACCACTCAAATGGACCGATCTCTCAGGAAGTCTGCAATCCAATCACACAGACCACCGGGCAGACCAAATGAAGGAAGCTTACCGATAAGGCTTTCGTGCCAGACCCTATCGAAAGCCTTCGAGATGTCGAGGGAGACGGCAAGCGGTTCCCCGTGCCTCTCGATGGCCTCACTCCATATGTGAATGGCATACGCTAGAAGATCCCCGGTAGACCGATTTCGGCGGAAGTCAAATTTATTGTACCGCAACTTACACGTGCCGATTTGATGATAAAATAACTTACTAGTTCTATACCAACATTCAGTTCATTGGGGCAAACTAACTGGTATAGATCTGTACAATCCTTAGTCAGCAGACAATTTCCATTCCACAATCAACAACTGGAAAGTTTCCAGTGAAAGAGCAAGCAAACCTTACACGAAATATATACAGAAACAATAAACACAGTTATTTTATGTTTGAACGCCATTACGCTCCGTATTGACATTAGTCGGAATAGTTTACAAACACGACGGGAGTTAACTTGAGTGTGAAATACTCGTACGTTCGTTCTGTAGCCCTGGTACAAACGTCGAGCAAAATAGTGTACCGATCTCGTGTCTCCATATACTTTGGTATAGATAGAAAACGTTACAGGGCTATTTGGGCGTATTTGAAATGGCTTGCAGAACAGCTAACTAATCCTTATATGCGAGCAGCTGGACAACTGTAATTTTCACAGAATCATCTACCTTCCTTTCTTTTTGGTTGACTTCTGGTGTAAACGCATGCGAAATACATGATTTAATATGGAGCGACTGCTTATCTGACCTAGACAACACATTAATCGTAAGTAACTGTAAAACCCTTGATATGACCTAATACTTTCAGTAATCTGACTAATCGTAACATAGCGATTTACGAATGAAAGTCGAGACTTAAGGTGCAAAGGAGATTGCTAAGACACAGGATCTCGGCATGAATGGATGATAACCCATCTTCAGACCGGATTTGGTAAGAATTATTTTACCTTGGATCTAGCCGTGCAACAGTTATTACTTAGCTAGTAGCTTTATGCATTCAATACGCTCCAAATTCCAAACCTAAAGTAGTACGGAAATCCTGTCAGTGCGCAAGCCCAAAACGTATTTGGCCCGTTTTATACTTCACCTAGCGGTAACTTAAGAAGTTCAACGGACGGTGTTTAATTTGAAATAACTATTTTCAATTATTAAAAGCAATAATACTCGTATTATTAGTTTTGTTTTTGTATTCAGTTTCATATACGTTCTTACTGACAGACCATCTTGGAAATCAAGCGAAATAAGCAGTTATTTTATATACATATTCAGAAGATGCACTGTCTATTCAAGTTGATATTCATTGTTATCATATAGTCTATATTTTTTTGCCTTTACCTGTCTGTGGTTTCTTCATAATGGCTCACCATCTCAAAAGAGATCGTCCTCAGCCTCTTTTGCCTTCCAGTAGGCTCAGAGCAGTCAACACGACGTTTTTCAGACATTTTCCAGAAACTGTTAAATGCTGTCAAATCCACAAATAAACGTTAATACTATTAGCATCACACCATCACTAGCAAAATCCTTCTTATCACGTCAAATACATAAATACTAGTATTTTTATACACTCTGAATACTTAGTAACTCACTAACGTTACGGTACGGGGTCTAAAGCGCGGCTAAACAAAAAAGGATTACTACAAGCCAAATGGCACTTCGCGAGGAAAGGCTTAAGACGTTCCAACGAGAGGGGTACGGACTGTAAAAGAGGGAAGGGGTCACAGCTAGCTCTCAGTTCCATCGTCCTAGATAGAAGACTAATGCGACGCGATGCAAAATGTGGAATAGGCAGTATTTAGGTGGCTGAGCAACGAATTTGCATTCAACTATATTTGTATGTGGATTTTGTTTTTTTATTTATTTAAATAATCGTGTGTATCCTAACCGTGGTGATTAACATTCGAACCGTCCCTGTATTTAGAGGTATTTGCCCAACTGTGGGCTTCTAATGTGCTGGTTTAATTACACAGGTAAGCTTTTTTTTTTGTATAGCTATTAATATTAGTTATGATTGTCTTAAAAGTAATATAAAACGGAAATCTTATGATACACTAGCTGTGCCCGCGGCTTCGCTCCCGTTAACTGTCTACCCCTACTCCTACTTACCTACCTACCCTACTTACCTAGACCTACCTGTACCTACCTTACTTACCTAGATCGAGCGTTCGCTGCACAGAATACTACTTACTCTAGGGAGAAGAATATTGACTTCATACAAAAAAAATAAGGGAAGATTTGATGCGCGCCATCTAATAGCACTCCAGAACACCACACCGAATAGAATACATAAAAAAATATCTAGAAAATACTACCGACTTCCAAATAAAAACACTACATAGTGAAAAATAACTTTCTTTTTGGAAGTCGGTTTCCATAACGAAAAATATTGGTACAAACCAAAGACACCCTTCCAAAAAGAAAGTAATTTTATTTTTCCTATGGTTGGTTTTCGTTTATGAATTTTTATTTCATCCCTTCATATCATCCAGCAGTAGTCCGCTATCATATTAAAGTCCCAACGGCCTAGATATTATCTTTCCATCTATTTTTAGTAAATAATAAAAAAATATATAGGCAGTCTAATGTATTGTTCTTTATTTAAATATATGCTAATAAAAAAGTGTGCCGAGACATATTGAAATAAATTTCATATTTGCAATATATAGGTCAACAATTACCCGTTTCATATAAAATTACTCAAAAAACTTTTCCATCGCAGACCTGTGTTATTGTTTTGTAACTATGTAGTTATAGAGTGCAAGGTTATGGGCGAGACCTTTGCCCAGCGTGGGACACTATAAGTAGACAAAAAAAAATCAAGCCATTCTCCTCTTTCTGTAGTCGTCAACCGCAACTTTAATAGTAGTTTATGAAACTGTTGCATAATGAGGGGTATTAAAACATGAGTGTGTGTTTAAAAACCGAGCCGTAGGCGAGGTTTTTAATAGTTTTCACACGAATGTTTGCGACTGCGATCTTTATTCGCGCGATTTTTTCCGCCCATTCTGTGACCTATGGAATTGTATGAAGTTGTTCGCATTGCGGTAAAGAAATCGTGCGGAAATAATACCGCAAGAAATCCGTGTTTTGCCACAGAATCCACCGCACTACGGCGCGAATTTTATTCGCCCGAATATTTTGAGCTCTATGAACAGGTAGAAGGAAACAAAATTCGTGCGAAGAAAAATCGCAGTGCGTGCTAAGTCTAAAGCGGGCATTGTCATAGACAATTTAAAATTGGAATCAAATCTTTTTATAATAGGTACTATAAAATGGCATTACAAAAAAAAAATATAGAAACTCCTTGGTGATTAACTTCTTGGATTTGTCCTGTATCGTAATAGAAAAAAAATTGTTTTATAGCATTATTTTGTTAGAGAAATAGTGTTATAATAAGATTCTATTTTTAAATTTCGGTATTGTGTTTATAAAGTATGCCAATATAAACTCGTTTTGAATTTTATAATTCGAATATTACGATATGAGAGTAGATAAAATTCATCATGCAACATGGCAAAATAATCAAAAAATATTCAAAATTCGAATCAGAATTTGAATCTTTACAATTCTATTTTCGGTTTCAATTTTGAAACATTGTGTTCATTACATCATTTCTATTACCAACGCTGTATATGGTTTGAGGCTCGCATGGGACAATGGAAGCATTATGAAGGTACTAATGCTTTAATTGATGTTAGTCATTAATGCATGTGTGGAGTATTAGTGTCTTGGCGTGAAAAGGCAAGGGTCGATCATTTGTTCTGTATTTGTGTTAGGTATTATTTATGTTATTTGTTTATACGCTAGGGCTTTAGTGATTGGTTGGGCTATAAGTTGTAATGTATTGTATTATTAACCACATTTAAAAAAAACTAAACGCCGTTATGAGTTTGTTTTTTATATTTGTTTAAAATACACTCGTAAATCTATACCAATATTATAAAGAGGAAAGATTTTTTTGTTTGTTTGTTTATTTGTACCGAATAGGCTCCAAAACTACTGGACCGATTTCAAAAATTCTTTCACCGTTGGGAAGCTACTCTATCCCCGGGTGACATAGGCTACTTTTTATCCCTGTATTCCCACGGGAACGGGAACTACGCGTTTGGAACTGCGAGGCGTCCTGTAGTTATCTATAAACCTATCTAGGATTGAGCGCTGAGCGCCACCGACAAATGTAAATTGTCAAATTGACAATCAATGTCAATATAATATTCCTTCTTTGACGTTTGCGCCCGAGCTATATAAAAATTGTTAAAAACCATAGATTTACTCAGATAGTAAAAACAAAACTCCTCTCTTAATTTATTTAATCCAAATTATAATAAATTAAACGCCTAGCAAAGATAATATACACTTTAATCGATATAAAATACCTTACCCGTAGTGCATATTTTTTTTTTAATTATACAACTTTTACCACCACTGCTGAGCAATATTTATAGATGATCAATACTATTAAATAACACAGATTTTATATCTGTATATTCTGGTGTACAAGCCTATACAATTGTTGGTCATGTCCTTTGTCCTAAAAGTATTAAAAAAAAAATAGACTCAATTGTATTAAATAACTATTACTGAATACATCTTACGTAAAGATAATAATTATGATGTTATTTTAAAATACTCATAATTATGAACATCTTTTACCATTGGAAAAATCCCGATACCGTGAAAAAAGCAGTAATCTAAATTTTGTCGAGTTAAGCAATCATAAATCAATGAAATAAATAGACGCTTATTACAAAGTTAGCCCTAATGAAACATAGTTTGTGTTCATGACTATTTTAAACCATCGTTTGTATCTAATTGCAAACCACAGTTTGTCTCAATCTGAAATAGTTTGGAATTTAATTAAGCTTCGTAAGAAAAACTTTGCCGTCATTCAGTCCTCCTTAATCAGAGGCATTCATTTATCGTTAAAATGCAAACTAACTTCGCCTTTCAAAGTCTAGACATTTCAATAGTCACAACAGAAAGATGCCCAGATATCAAGGTGACATTTTTCCTAATAGGTCTAATCTCTAGGTCAACTACGTGAACTAATTACTTCAGTTTAAGCTCGATATGGCTTTACCAATTAAACCAGGGAGTCTGTTGTTGGCAGAAATATCGACCCTATTAGTGTGTACCAGACTGAATAAGTCTTTACAGCTTAAGCAAAATATCAACCGCAACCACGGCAACTGTAAATATTTTACCGTGAACAAGTAATGAAATGAGCTTGCTTGTCAATCAAGTTAATGCAAAAAAAATATAAGCAAGTTATTTCAAACTCGCTTTATCTATCAATTTCATTGTGAGAGTTTTGCAGCTACACTAAGAAACAGTGGAAGTATTGTGTGATGAATATTGAAATGACAGCTGATGATGATTTGTGAAAGAATAAAATGCTGTTCTGACTTAAAATAAATTGCTTATAGGGCAGAAGCATTGTGAAACTAGATAAAAAGGAGATAAAACGGTAGTAAAAAAGTTTCGTGTTAGTTCTAACTCCCATCAAGATATTGAGATAACGGTTCTTTGGTCTGTGTCGTATTCTATAAGCTTTGTCACTTGCGGACCCTAATTTAAATACATTATTTCATACAGGATATTGATAAGTGGGTACTTTCATAATGTTGGTGGTGGAAGAGAATTGGATTATTAAATATGGCAGTCATTACTGGAGCTTGTAGTTTGAATCACCTTCTACATACCTTTACATGGCGCAGTCGGTAATTAATAAAATACAATCGAATTAAGTTAGCAGTGAGTGAAATAAAGACGATAAAATATCACAAAAACAATAATAAAAATGGAAACAGTGTTAACACCACCGTCACCGTTCCAATTTGATGAAAACTCGATTGATGTGGCGTCGGGCAAGCTGGGAACGATAGAAGAAGGGCTTCATGATATATTTCAACGCGTGTGAGCTAACGAAAAAAACATTAGTGATTCAATTCAATATTTTTCTGCACATAGTAGGCGAACAATGCCGCGAAATATTAGAACAAAGTGAAGAAACAACTTTAGACGGTGCGTGTAAAAAGTTAGATGAACACTTTAAAACAAAGAAAAACTTAACGGTGGAACGACACAAGTTTTTTACACGAGACCAGCAGCAAAATTAGTCGATAGATCAATATGTATTTTATTTGCGGAAATTATCCAAGACATGTGAGTTTGGAGATTAAAATGACGATCTAATAAAAGACCGACTTGTTTGTGGAGTGACTAGCCCAGCCATTAGAGAAAGATTACTACGAGAAGGGGACCTAACATTAAATAAAGCCTTGGAGATATGTCGAGCAGCGGTTGTTTCAAGAATGTACTCGGAGAACATAAAGAAGGAGAATGAAGCAGTTCACAGTATCAAACAGGACAGTAAAATACAAGAAGAAAAAAACGATATATTAAGGCGTCATAATAAAGTAGGATATGGAGTATCAGCGGCTACAAAAACATGCGACGGTAACATGAAAGGAGCAATGCGTTTACACAGTGGATACGAGCGCGGAGGTGCAAGCTGGCGAGGCGGGCGCGGGGTCGCCGCAAACGCCGCTCGACCGATGCAGCAGCCGACAAACAGACCGCGCACGTCGCCCCAGTGTGGCAGATGTGGTAGTATGCACGGTAGGAATGCTTGTCTTGCATATGGTAAGAGGTGCCTACGCTGCTCAAAAATGAACCATTTCGCAAAAGTGTGTGGTGTGTACTTTGTGGAGGAATCAGACGAAAAGGTAATATTTGCATTAAATAAAGACTTGAGTGATTGGACTTTGGATTTGAAAATTAATGAACATTGCATAAATTTCAAGTTAGATACGGGCGCAGATGTTAATGTGCTACCGATGCGTTATTTGTCCACATTAGGAATATCTGTTGATAAGTTATTGCAAACGAATACTAAATTGAGCGGTTATTCGGGTGATTTAATTAATGTCTTAGGAAAAACTCACCTAAAAGTATATCACAAGAATAAGTTGTATTTATTAGAGTTTAAAATTGCAGATGTTAATAGCACGCCTATATTGGGACGTCATGCATGTGTAGAAATGAACTTAATTAGAGGGTTATGTCTGTGCACAGGTCTGATATTAAATCCAAGATACATAAAGATTTTAAAGATGTTTTTGAAGGTATAGGTTTTCTACCGGGGGAATATAATATTCAATTGAGGGGCGACGCTGTCCCCGTCGTACATGCGCCTCGCAAATTACCATTTGCGATCAGCGAGGACGTTAAGAAAAAGTTATTGGAAATGGAGTCACAAGGTATTATAGCAAAGGTAGAGGGTTCCTCTGACTGGGTTAGCAGTATAACTGTGGTTAAAAAATCGAACGGTGACTTAAGAATTTGCTTGGATCTGAAAGAATTAAATCAAGCTATTAGGAGAGAATATTTTAAGCTACCAACGATAGATGAAATTGTGTCAAAATTAGCAGGGGCTAGGTATTTCAGCACATTAGATGCTTCGTCAGGGTTTTGGAACATAAAATTAGGAGAAAGTAGTAAATTCTGTACATTTAATACACCATTTGGTAGATTTAAATTTTTACGAATGCCTTATGGGATATGCTCGGCCTCAGAGATCTTTCATAAGAAAATATACGAACATTTTGATGATATAGAAGGTGTTTGTATGTATATTGACGATTTATTAATATATGCCTCAGATCAAAACAGACATGACGAGATTTTAAAGAAAGTACTAGAAAGATGTAGAAAAATTAATTTAAAATTAAATATAAATAAGTGCAAATTTGGTTTACAGAATATAAAATATTTAGGTGATCGCATTACAAAAGATGGTTTGAGCCCAGATGATTCTCATTTGTCAGCAATAAAAAACATGCAAGTACCGAAAAATAGAAAAGATGTTGAACGATTTTTAGGATTGATTACGTACGTAGGCTCGTTTATTCCGAACCTTTCAGATAAAACATTGCCACTACGAGAGTTACTTAAAAAAGAAATAGAATGGCACTGGGATGACCGACATGAGCAATGTTTTACTTATTTAAAAACGTGTTTAACGAAACGGCCTGTTCTTCAATATTATAGTTTGGATAAGCCAATAGTCATATCCGTGGATGCCAGTTCTACAGGGTTAGGTGCGTGTTTAATGCAAAATGGGCTTCCAGTGTGTTATGCTTCGAAAGCTTTAACTATTACAGAACAAAGGTATGCGCAGATTGAAAAAGAATTGTATGCCTCCGTCTTCGCCTGTGAGCGATTTTATGCATATATTTTCGGATGTAACAATAGAAACGGATCATAAACCTTTAATCAGCATTATTAAAAAACCAATTGTAGATGCTCCGTCCCGCTTACAGAGGATGCTATTGAGATTACAGCGCTATACGTTCACTTTAGTCTACAGACCGGGAAAACATTTGTACATTGCTGACGCGTTATCTCGTGCTTACGAAACGTCACCGCATGTGAGCGACGGAACGTCACAAACCGGTATAGATATCGAGAAGGACGAAGTATGCGTATTGACCGATAGTGTGAAAAATAAATGCGAATATCTTACAGACGCACAATTCATAAACATTCAGAAGCAGGTAGAAATAGATGAAGAGATGAGTGAATTAAACAAACTTGTTTTACAAGGGTGGCCTGAAAATAAAGATAAAATAAAAGACAATATAAAACCATACTGGAAATTTAAGGAAGATATAACTGTAGCTAATGGGTTAATCTAGAAATTGGATAAAATAATAATACCTAAAATAATGAGAAAAGAGATGTTAAAAAAGGTTCATATTGGGCATATGGGAAAAGAAAAATGCAAACTACGAGCTAGAGAAATAATATTTTGGCCCGGTATTAACAATGACATAGAAAACATGATTAATAGCTGTAATATTTGTTTAACGCATAGAAAAAATAATCAGAAAGAAGAGCTAAATTGTCACGAGGTTCCAGATAGACCATGGGCTAAAGTCGGTGTAGATTTATTTCAATATAAAGGTACGGACTACTTGTCACTAGTGGATTATTTTAGTAAATATTTCGAGTTAATCAAATTACGTAGTACAACTTCTGGTAGCATATTTAATCATTTAAAAAACATATTTAGCCGACAAGGCATACCTAATACTGTGATGTCAGACTGTGGCCCACAATTTTCATCAGTTGAATTTAGGAAATTTGCACTAGATTGGAATTTTATTCATACGACGTCATCTCCTTACTATCCTCAGTCGAATGGGCAAATTGAACGCACAGTTCAAACCGTAAAAAATATTATTAAAAAGTCTACAGAAGACAACACGGATTTTCGTCTAGTATTGTTAGAATGCTTGAATACACCGCTGGGAAGTGATCTAGCATCACCAGCCGAAATTTTACAAAGTCGAAAATTAAGAAGTATTATGCCTACACCCATAAGATTATTGTTTCCAAAGGTACATTATAACATAAAAGAGAAATTAATAAACAGGCAAAATAAACAAAAAGAATTTTATGATAAAAGTAGTAAGAACTTAACTCCGTTCCATGTTGGTCAAAATGTAAGATATTTCGATACAATAAAAAAATATTGGATACCAGGTGTAGTTGAGCGAATTCTGAGAAATAGGTCATATGCTGTTCGGTTGCATAATGGCAAAGTAGTTGTACGGAATAGAAGGCACATGATAGCAGACCACTCGCACAGACACAGCCCTCTTCGAGACTATGAGTTTGACTATGATTATGAAAATTCATCGTGTCTTAGAAATGAACATTGTGAGTCATCATCAAATTTTAATAATAATTATGTTACTCGTTCTGGCAGGATGGTGCGACCGCCGAATAGATGGGGGTATCCATGAAAAAATTAATGCACCACCCACAATGTAATCGTCATCCGTAATATCAACGGCAAAGTAATATTGATACAAATAAATAAACAAATAAATAAATTAAAATAATATTCTGAATAAATTGAAATGTATAATATTGTTTAATAATAAGATAATAATTGTAAATTAATATATGTGTGTTTGTTTGAGAATTAAATGTATATCCTTTAAATAATAATGTAATAGGAATAATATTGTATAAGTAATTTATTTCCTACTATGCAATACGTATATTATAATGAAAACATTTTAAATGAATTTATAATGAAATACTATGATCTAATTACATTTATTATGTCAGAATACAGTAATAATGATTTTACTGATCAATGTAAGTTTTGAGATTAATTAGTTATCAAGTTAATGCTATGAGTACTCACTAGCTTATTATGCTAGTTAATTGATATCGTTATGTACATGCATGATATTAATGAACATACAATATCATATTATTTGTTTATGGAAATTAAGTTTTTATTTTTTATTACCTACTGTTTTTTGTTTTTAATTTTGTTAAGGGAGGAAGATGTGATGATATTGATAAGTGGGTACTTTAATAATGTTGGTGGTGGAAGAGAATTGGATTATTAAATATGGCAGTCATTACTGGAGCTTGTTGTTTGAATCACCTTCTACATACCTTTACAACATACATTATGTATGAACAAATTTCTATTGTAAATTGAATGAAGTTCAGGACATATAAGACTTAGTAGGTCACGCATGAAAAATCTTTAGAACTATTAAACGTAAAGCTAAACATTATTTTAAATAGATTAAGGGTTTGGCTAACATATCGGCTCAATTAACTATACTGAACCGGATCCCTTACACACGCTACCAATACTTAATCAACGTTAAATTTACATAAAACAAAGGCACATAATCTAAATTAACAACACTGTTCCCAAAACTAAAGAGCTCGGATTTCGGCTGTAAAGTCGAACAATTCCAATAATCTGCGTTAAGCTAAACCCGCTCTTCAACCTCTGAAACCCCTTAATTTCCGTCCCTTACAGTAAATTCTACACTATCCAACTTAACTTGACACATCACCATACATGACACTACCCTTGTGGGACCCATAAATATTCATACAATGATTTGAAGGAAAGGTCTTTGAATAGTGGTTGATTTATATTTCTATATTAAAGACACCTGTTTCCATCTCTTTACGATGTATGGATATTGTAACGAACTAATATTACGTTTTGTTAGTTAGAATTTTGAAAATTATTAGGGCTTAGGATTTCGATGTTTGTTTATTTATGGTGTATATAAAAAACGTATGTGTAGGACACAATCATGGATGGATTATATGAAAGAAAAAGCAGTGATAGCATGACGCTTGAAAAGGTGGAATGGATGAAGAAAACGTTTTACACTGACCTGAAGCAACATGAAATAAGTGCCAAGAAAATTACAAGTGAATGAGAGACTTATTATTATCCACTTTGTCTCTTAAATTGGTCGGTACTGCCTTGTATATTACAATTAATCATATATAAGACCCACCATTTTTATATTTCTACGACCATAAATTTTATTATATCCTTATATTTCCTTATCCTTACATAGTATAAAACAAAGACGCTTCCATCTTTCTGTCCCTACATATGCTTAGATCTTTAAAACTGCGCATCGGATTTTGATGCGATTTTTTTAATAGATGTAGTGATTCAATAGGAAGGTTTATATGTATAATACACGCGGGCGAAGCCGCTGGCAGATGCTAGTATACAATAAAAACATGTTCATCTTTCATTTATTTGCCGCTTCTTATTTAATTAAGCCTCCAAACTAAGCGATCGTGAACCCTGTTTTCAAGTAATATCAGCAATTTTTTTTTTAAACAACAATACAAATTTTAAAGGTTCATTGAAATAACAATATGCGAAGCCTTTTCTACGTACTTCTACATTTCTAGATACTAACACACACTCTTTCTGCTGAATCTTCCAGCCTATCTGATATATGTAGCATTTGGAGTTGTGGAGTTGAGGAGTTTTCTGACTTGCTTCGCAAGTTGGATACTTCTAAAGCGGCTGGCCCGGATAATATTTCATCCAAATTTCTTGTACGATGTTCGACTACGATTGCCCATCCTATCTCGATTCTCTTCAGGAAATCCTTAGATACTTATATTGTACCTGAACTTTGGAAATCGGCTTTCATAACGCCTATTCACAAAAAAGGAGTCAAAACCGAAATTGTAAACTACATGCCGATATCTAAGCTATGTATTGTGGCAAAAATCTTCGAAAGGATCATCTATAACCAGGTGTATAGTGCTCTCAGAAATTCGTTTAGTTCCTTTCAACATGGTTTTTTGAAGGGAAGGTCTACCGTCACCAAAATAGTACTACTCAATGATTTTATTACTGACGCCATGGATAACGGTGGGCAGGTTGATGTCGTTTATACTGATTACAGTAAAGCTTTTGATAGAATTGACTATGAGATCTTACTATCTAAGTTATATGGTATGGAAATACGAGGCGATTTAGTCAGATGATTTTCTTCTTATCTGGAGAACAGGTCCCAAGCAGTAGTATTAAGCAATTATATCTATGGTTGGGTGCCTGTCCCCAGTGGGGTCCCCCAGGGTTCATTGCTCGGCCCATTAGTTTTCATTATCTACATAAACGATATAAACTCTTGCTTGCTTTCATTCAAACTGTTTTGCTTTGCTGATGATATGAAAATCTATGCCAAAATATCATCACATGCAGACGTGATTGCACTTTAGGATGATTTACGTCTGGAGGCTAATTATCGTGGAAGTAAGCTTGATCTTAACCCTGCTAAATGTTTACATATTCTCGAAAGCGCTCAACTACACCTTCATCCCATATCTTGGGTGACCAAGTACTACCTAGAATGAATTGCATCCAAGATCTGGGGGTATATCATGATTCTTAGCTTACGTTTGAATCTCATATCAATGCCATAGTCACTAAAGCATCTAAAGCACTAGGTTTCATAATGCGGCTATCCAAGTCTTACTCAAGCCAAAACTTAAAAATACTTTACTGTTCTTTTGTTAGAAGCAAACTTGGAATATGCGTCTGAAATCTGGAATCCATGTTATCACAAGTACATCGATTATAGAGAGCATTCAGAAAAGGTTCATCAAGTATTTGTGTTATCATCAGAAAGTGTCATACCGCTCTGAACATTACCTCAATCTCTGAAAAAAGTATCATATATTATCCCTAATTAATCGGTGAGCAGTCTCTGATTGTACTACATCATTTAAGATTTTAAATAATTCTATCAATAACTCCGATATTCTATCCAAATTTTACTTTAACGTTCCCGGAAGGTCGAAGCGATAGTACGCACCGTTGCTTGTTCCATCTGCCTCTACGAATTACAGGCAAAATGTATTTATAGTGCGTGCAAGTTTAATGATATATGTAAGCGGCAAGATTTTGATCCTTTCATAACAGGTGTGTCCTCGGCCAGAAAGTGCATGAGCCTTGGCTTTTTTAATTAGGATTTGGTATTTTCAGGTTTTTATAATTGTATGGAATATGAAATGTTAATTTAGTTTGAGCTTGAATGTGTGTAATACTGTTTTGTTTTTTTTTTGGTAGCTGTGTTGTGTTGTTCACACTCTTTTTATTATCTATTTTTAGAAGTGATGACTTTTAATTGGCTGTCAGTCTCACGTACATTTGTTATTCAGTTTGTTTTAGCTGTAAGTCATCCATAATTGATAAATAAAATTATTGCATCAATATTAATGTTGAATTGAGTTAATCACACAAACAAAACAAATCAACTCCAGTGAAACTGAACATTGACCAATCATTGTTACTTGGAAACAGTAATATGATTCCGCCATTATCCTAAATAACTTTTCATGTTTATGCAACACGTTGTCACGAATAGTTTGCATTCAAAATGTTATTACAAAAACCTTTAATTCAAATGTCATAACCACAAACTGCACGATAAAATGGCATTTGGTTTTGTGTAGTAACATAAATAACAGTAATAAATAAAATAAATGTGCTTATGTTTTTTGTATGAACATAAAATAAAACAATAAATGTTTAACTTTTGGTAGCAGGTGCTTCTTTATATTGGTTTAGAGAATAAGTAAAAAGTAAATTCGAATAAACGTTATGTATGAAAATGGTCCTTTGATAAATAGATTATCTTTGTGCTCTTTTATTGTTGTATAAGTAAAATAAAGAAGGGCACGGTTACCAGTAAAAATTTTATGTTCCAAGTGTTTTTATTACTAACAAAATTTTCTCTCTTAGCCAATCTGGCGTACTTAACATATCATCATAGTCATGTACGCTTGAACGGAGCTTTCATTGTGGTGTCAACAAAATAAAGGCAGCTTTTTTAACTAATGTGAAAGTTCTTCATCCATCATCTTTGTGTCAAGATTCTATAGTAATTTATTAACAAAATAAAAAAAGAATACAAATATCCTCTTATTCCAATACTACATGTTTTAAACATAGAGAATGCATGTTTTCGAATAATTTTAAGTAAGTAAAATTCTAGGTATGTATATAGCAAAGCATAATTACATCAAGTAATATAGTATAGTACCTACCTACATAGTTACCTTTATTTCATAAAACTATTTTTTTTGTGTAGCTCTATCATTTCTAGTCAAGTATAAATTGCTTGTATAAGTTATATTGTGCATATAATAGCCATTTTTGGTGGACGTATTACGATATTTTTTTATACAAAACCAGAATATAAGAAGTTTTCATATTGTTGTGTCAAGCTACAGGTCCTTAGCTAGATAAATATCCATTAGAAGGTCACTGGAAGTCTTAAAGAGAAAATAATTGTTGAAGTAATTTCATTTATTTTGTTTGCAGAGCAACAGTCTAAACAATTTCTGAACATCTACAAAGGTATTCTCGCTATCGGTCCGGATACAAGACAAGGCGTCAATCAAAACTTTTTCAATAATGTAAGATTTCATGAGCTCACAAGACATCCACATTAGACAACTGTTACAAGTTCAGATATTGTACTTAGCAACGCTTCGAGTATTTTATCTCTTAAGTAATTACGAGAGCGAGAATATGTATATTCGAAGTACCTATTACATTAAAGACATCAAAACTTGAAGCCTAAGATTACCATTAATAACAGATTGCTATCAAAGCTAACGAACGAGCAAAGTTGCTTTTAGAAGTTCCAAGAGATTTTCCTCTGTGACCAAAATTTAGGGCACCGAACCAAAACCGCTAATCGGAGAATTTGTTAACACGAAAGTTAAACTATTCTGGGACCTACATCGGAGGCAGGAGCAATAGATTTCAAGGAGCGAAATGTACGGGTGGACGTCAGGACATGTGTCTGGCAACGTCGCTCAAAGTGACTGACTGCACTTCCCGGATTCACAGTTTTCGGTTGAAAAACCTAGCTCAAAAATTTTGTTTTGAATGAAATTGTGTAGAAAGAACTGCGGTTTTTGCAGAAAAGCTTTGATATTCTGGTGTCAGTATTTTTTGTGCATACGTATTGATTCAAAAGTAGAAAAACAAAGAATTTATATATCTACAAATTAGCCAACGAAAAATATACATGAACGGAAGTGTATTTATCTAGGTACAGCAGAATAATTTTCGTTTGTCCCAGTTCGTTCTCTTTGATTCTCAGTATCCAAAACAAACATTTTAGGAAATACAATTTTTCTCATTTCCTTATCCAGGCCATTACTGATTCCCTGAATCGCGATTGCTTTCCTATTCATTCCAAAACGTCGGATTACTCCGTTCACTTTCTTGAATTGGGTCAATCAGGAGTCAACGGAACGGGAATATAATTTGCACAAAGAAACAACCCGGAATATCTAAATTAGAAGGCATGAGACGCCTTGTGCGACGTTTAATAAAATGACGTATGACGTCACGGATCACTTACGGTTGTATGGAACGTCAGAGCCTGTATTTACGCAATATATAACATCGTGTATTTCGTCGGAGCGTAATGTTTATACACAATTTAGCTCTTCTTTTTAGTACTGAATGTAAAGCTGTAGAATTTGTAGGATATTAGGGCAATGTAGATTTGAGAAGGGTTTTGTAGGTATACCGTAGGAATACGGGCTTAAATTACGTGGTATTTGTCTTTTGGAACATTTGGTGGCGTGAAATTTAATCTTCGCTTAAGATGGTATATTCATGACTTTACAGAATTGAAATTCGTGGTCGCAAATACTAACCAATCTGTTCAAGAAGACTTAAGGGACCTTACCAGTGGCGCGATGTAATTTGATATGCTACGGCAAGAGATATCATGCACGTATTTTCTAAGACTCTTTCAATCACATTGCGTCCATTTAAACGTACTTGCAAATTCGTTTAGTATAAATCGTTTATGGAAGAGATATACACCGATTCACGTCGAACCATCAGAAAAGTTGGTTACTTAAATCCCTCTGTAGAAATGTTAGAATTCTCACAAGATATACATAGCTTTCCGTACTATGGATGAAGAAAGTTTGCTAAAAAGAAAAGACAGTACCTACAACCGTGAGCTTAGTAAGCTCACGCAAGATTGGGCACAATTCCTTCCTTTCTTTGAAACTTTGATCTTAACAATAGCCTGGAACACGGTAAACGCTATCTGTAAGCAGCCAAGTAGGTAGCAAGCGTTTTACACGTTGTTACTTTATCTGTAATATTATTATAGAGATGTTTTTTTTTTGTTTTATATTAGACTGTAAACCGTATCAAAATCCGTTGATGTTTTTTTTTTATTATTGGCAGGCTCGCGCTTAGTCACTATCTCACATGATGGTAAGCGATGATGTGGTCGACGATGAAGCACTCTTGCTTAGAAAACCTATTCACACTTGACGTAAAGACTCCCAGGTTTTAGCTATCAGGAAACACAGACTGCGGCAGGGAATTCCACTCCTTAAATAAATAAAAAAAATAAAAAAGCCTTTTATTTCTTACAGCTTATAAAACATTTAAAAATTATTAGTTTTGTTAGTAATTTAGTTTGGTTCCTAAATTTACTTGTGTTAGTTTTTCTTTAATCTTATACTATACTATTATTCTTCATTCTGTAAGAACTCCTCTGTAGGTGAAGGCCTCCTCCAAAGATAGCCAGTCCTCTCTAGATTGGGCTACTTGAATCCAGTTGGGGCCAGCTGTTTTTTTGATGTCGTCTTCCCAAGTAGCTACAGGTCTACCTCTCTTTCTTTTTCCCTGTGGACTCGCCCATGTGGTCACCGTGTTTGTCCATCTCTTGTCACGTAGACGCGCCACATGTCCGGCCCACCTCCATTTTAGTGACTGAGCGTGTTCTAATCCATCCCTTGCCTTGGTTATATTTCTAATTTTGGTGTGCCTTATTTTTTGCATCTTTCTAATATTCCATTCCACTCCTTAGTGCACATAAATAAAGTATTACCAAAATGTTTGGTGCTGTCCACCTACTGATGACGCATCGCCGTCAGTCTTGTAGTCCGACGATGGAACGGGCTAGGAGGAATTAGTTCATGAAATTCCAAAGAGATGCAGACTTTGTTTTATACTATTAAGAGATAGATTTGGAAAAGGTCTCCTGTAGAAACACTTTGTCGATTACAAAAAAAACATTTACTGATAAAAAGCTACACTGTCGTTGAGTTAAGGCGTTCGCATTCAAAAATTCGAATTTGGTTTGGTTTGAATGCTCGCGTCTTTTTTATCTTGATAGAAATGTGTGCATTAATTTGTGGAGATAGGGGTCAATATGCTATGTAAAATTGTGCATCTTAGAAAAAATACTGCGTCTTTTGCGATTTGTTACTCCGAAAAAATGGCACGGTTTCTTTGGGATAGTCAATGAAAGAGAAGCCACGAGAAAAATCTAGTCTCTTATACACATTGATGTGAACTTTTTTTAAATTTACAAAATATGGCTAAAATACAATAATTGAAACCCTGACTTCCAAACTGGGCAGATGCCTGTGTCTTAGAAATCAGTGTCTCTCCAAGAATACTCTGAACTTATACAATTCCCTTCACATGTTCCGCTTAGATTAATGGCAAAAGTATCTAAGCAAGAAAGTACTTTATCAAGTATAATTGCTCTAAATATCAAACTTAACAAACTCAGTGATTTAAATCACGAGTGAAGCACATACGGGAACTTCTATGCAGATATTATACAATTTGAACAGTTGAGTCAAAAGTTATGCAAGTGAACTGCGCTTGTCTTGATCGGGCAGATGACCACTTTCGCGACATATTATTAACATTTAGACAGTTTCTGCCTAATTACTTTGTGAAATAAACGATAAGAGTGTGGAGCAAGTGAACGAGTTTGTATATCTGGGCAGTACGTTCACAAGGAATGAAAAGATTAAAGAAGATGTGGAAAGGAGAGTGAATGCAGGGCATAAAGTGAACGGTGCTATACATGCGGTTGTGACCAGCAATTCGATGTCTCCGGGAGCTTGACTCGCCGTTCACATCAGCGTGCTAGTGCCTACACTTATGTATGGAAGTGAAGGGTGGGTATGGCAAAAAAGATATGAAAATTGGATTAATGCAGTAGAGATTCTTGCAGCTGGCAACACTGGCGACAGGTCGTCAAAAAACGGCCTCGTAACTAATTTATTTTAAAATTATTGTTTTATTGTGTTTAGTTTGTTAAAAATCATTTATTTGTATTAGAATCAAAGTATAAAGTGACACACGTAGTTATGGATACACCTCGCCCGTCTGCTTTAGATTAAGCTAAGTACATTATATGGCTCCTTCTAGCAACTAGATATCTTTTGCAAGCTCAGCGGTCTATGTCCACCGGATGAGTCATGTACGTGTTATAATTAGAATAAAAGTCGCCTCCAAATCGGCAGTACGTCTTTTATTTTCATCCTCAGTCAAAATCCTGAGAAATAATTAAGTTTAGTACCTAGTAAAAAGTTTCTGACGCTCCGAAACCAAAAGTGGCGCAGCCGGTAGGATTTCCTCCTAGAAATCCGTAGTTTTCGCGTTTTTCCGTCGTCCAAATTCGATTAGAAAAATTAGGCATAAATCTACGAAAGCAGAGGAAATCCTTCGAACCAAAGAAATATTCTTTTGAATCGCGTGTGTGCAGAAATCATCGAGTATGGGAGTTGCGGGAAATTGGTGAGTAAATCTTTTCCCCTAATCCTCCTATATTTTTCATAAGTTTTAATTGTTATTTTTGAGATCGAAACTTGCTCATTATAACAGTGTTTAGTGATTATTTAGTTATTAGTTGATATCTCTGTATGAAATTATATGGTCTTATCTCTGTTCAATTCTCAGAACATAAAACATAGAGTAATGTTAATGTTAGAGAGTACACATTTATTTCGGTTAAGTATAATTTTCTAATCTTGATTGATTGAATTCAGTAAAATAAACTATATTAACTGTGAATTCAATGAAAAGTAGTAGCTTTTAAGGAAAAACTATTTTTACAAAATCTTTATTTTTATAGGTAATAGAAATTTTCCAATTGTTATTTTCCAAATTTAGCCAGTGTTTCGATTATCATAGTGATTTATAATTGTGTGGTTGTTGTATTTTAAGTGTGTGTAAATTTTAATAGAATTGTTTTAAAGCGAGCTGCAGCCTCTGAACAGTTAATTACTCTGTACTATAATCATGACGACGCCCACATCAGTTGCAATTGAGCCAATACCAAATGAAATTGTTCAATTAATTCCACTGTATAATGGTGATAAACGACAGTTAAACCTTTATTTGAGAAAATGTCAGTACGTGGTTGATCGATTTAAGGGCGGTGTAGAACAGAATCTATATGTTTTTAATGTTTTAACGAGTAGATTGAAAGGGATGCAGCTGCGCTCTTATCGGAACGTGAAGACATTGTTACGTGGTCCGCATTAAGAGAATTGCTGATTCAACATTTTGGAGACCCCCGTAGTGAAGCGTGTATTAATATTGAATTAGAATCTTTAAAAGTTAATTCAGGTGAAAGCTTTTTAGACTTTTGTAATAGAATCCAAAATGTTCGCTCGTTATTAATGTCGAAGGTGAATACAATTGATGATATGGAATTAAGACGTGCTAAGTCAGTTATCTACAACAATACGGCTCTAAATGTATTTTTGTACAACCTTCCTGAAAATATGGTGCGTATCGTTAGGCTTAAATCGCCTACAACCTTAGAAGCTGCCTTGAGCATCGTACTTGAAGAAGTCAATTTCATGGACCAATATAAAATGCGTAACCGCATTCATGGTAATAGTCAAAATTCTGAATCAAGTTCAAGGTCATCGACCCAACCAGTAGGGAACAAACCCGCCTTACCTTTTCAAGCTAAATTTAATGAGAATAATCCTCCAAATACACAAAGTAAGATACCTCAAACTATGGGTCAAGGTCAAGCATTCAAACCAGTATTCGAGTATCGTCCTCAATCGGGATTGCAACTGCAACAGTTCGGTTATAGACCACTGCAACAATTTGGCTATAGGCCATCCCTACAGTTTGGTTATAGACCACCACAACAATTTGGCTATAGGCTACCTCAACCGTTTGGCTACAGACCACCCCTACAGTTAGGATATAAACCACCACAACAATTCGGGTACAAACCACCGCAACCATTCGGTTACAAACCACCGCAACAGGCTGGATCGAATCTTCCCCAGGTATTAAAACCCCAAAATCAAAACAGTGACGTGTCTATGAGAACAGCCCAACCTCAGCAGCAACACGTATTTAAAACTGCGCTCGCCCAATCCCTTCTTCTCCCAATCCTCGATTATGCCGATGTCAGTTATTTAGATCTAACTGAAGTGCAGCTAGATAAGCTTGAGAGACTCCAAAATGTTTGCATTAGATTCATATTTGGTTTACGCAAATATGACCATGTTTCTGATTTTCGTATTAAGCTCAAGTGGCTGCCAATCCGCCTTCGCCGGAATGCCCATATTTTATCATTACTTTACAGTATTCTGTTTATTCCTACAACTCCCTCTTATCTCAAAGAACGCTTTAAGTTCCTTCATGACACACATTCAAGAAACCTGAGATCATCGGAAAATTTGAGACTTTCGATGCCTACTCATTCCACTAAGTTTTACGATAAATCGTTTACGGTCCAGGCTGTGCGATTGTGGAACGAGTTGCCCTTGTCAGTAAGACAAGCCCAGTCACATGCTGCTTTTAAGAACCTGGTTAGAAACCATTTCCTTTCTATATAACGTTTTCCTATTTAGATCTAATTTATTCCATCATTATTCAACCCTTTTTATTTATTTATTTCCATCTATGTATATGTGTAACACATAGTATTATATGTGTATGTTTATATATAAGCTTATGTATAGTATTTAATATAGTAATATATATATTAATGTAGCATTACACCACAGACTACCCCCTGTTTTATTCTTAGTCATTAACGTCCATCTAAAGGTTGTCTGGTAGATATCGCTGTCAGCGATAAGGCCGCCTTTGTACCCGTAGAAATAAGTATAATTGTAAAAGAGATGTGTAACTTTAGTTTTTGGTGTACAATAAAGTATATTCTATTCTATTCTATTCTATTTAATTTAAATGAACTTACTATGAATGATTACGGATATGAATACGATCCCTATTGTGACGAATTTTACTATTATAATCTAACAGATAACTATGACTACGCAAATGACCTCAACTATTACTATGGTAATGAGAGTAACACGAACGATTCTAACGTACCTAATGACAAATTAGAACCAACAAATGAGAGTCAAAATGTGGATTTTCAGGCAAAAGCCTCGTTGAAGGACAAGAAGTCTTAGCACTAAATTGCGATCCTAATTTAAAGCTTCCCTACATTTACTTAGAAGAAATAGACGCAAGAATGATGATTGACACTGGTAGCATGAGATCATTCATAAGTCCTCAAAAGGCTTATCAATTTTTCAGTGAATATATTAAGAAAGAACATTTTCAAGTGGTAAGCACCCATGCTTCTAGTAGACACGATGAAGTAATGGAAATTCCTCCATTACCTACCTTTGTAACTAACGCTTGGCATAAATTTTATTTGTATGACGTTGACGCGCGATATGACGGGCTGATTGACCTTTTATTACAATTAAACGCAGTAATTGATTTAAAGAACCAAGTGTTAACAACTAACACTACTCGTATTCCAATAATTAATAATAACTTGAATTATATAGTTGATATACCGTCAAGAACAGAACAACGAGTTAAGTTACCTGTAAATCAATATGCAGGCGATGCTATTCTTGATTTTCAAGGATTCGAGGATGGTCTGCGTATGCCTAGCGCGATAGTAAATTGCGTAAATGGATACGCATATACAGTAATCCAAAATACTTCAGATAGTCCAAAACTACTTAATATAACACAACCCTTTACAGTGACTAAATTTGAAAATAATGAATGTCATATAAATTGTACTAAAAACAATACTGACACAGAGATAGATGAGTTACTTGAAGACAATTTGAGGAAACTCAGACTCGATCATACCAATGATGAAGAACATGAAAAGATTTTTAGACTTTGCAAGGAGTTTAAAGACATATTTTACTGTGACCAAATTCCCTTGACGTTCACTAATTCGGTAAAACATAACATAAGGACTAAAAACGAAGACCCTATATATGTGAAACCGTATAGACAGGCTCCGCGTCAAAAGTAGCTCTGGGCACAGTTTTGTCACAAGGACAAATTGGCAGTGACAAACCTATTGCTTACGCTAGTCGCACTCTTAGCGATACTGAATCACGCTATAGTACAATCGAACGGGAATTGCTTGCTATAATTTGGGCAGTCAAACATTTCAGACCATACTTATATGGTCGAAAGTTTTACATATACACTGACCACCGTCCTTTAGTATGGCTCCGATCTCTGAAAGATCCCAGTAGTAAACTTACACGTTGGGGACTCCGTTTGCAAGACTATGACTTTGAATTAATTTACAAAAATGGCAAACAAAATACCAATGCCGACGCCTTTTCTAGGATTAAAATAAATGCTTTAGACTCTGATGATGAATCACTTGCAGTTAACGTTGATGAAAAAGATACAGAATACCTAGATAGTGTAGTTACGGCAAAGCCCACAGTTAAAAATACAAGAGAACGCAGCGATTCATCAACTATAACAATATCAGATACAAGTCGAACAGCGACTGCTAGTTCTATAGAGTTTACCGACGAAAACATTAATGAATACCCTGTTCCATTTGAAACTAGTAAATCAGATACAATTCATTCAGCTTTAAACGAGTCCACTGGAATACCAATTTTACCCGAAGCTATAGACACTAAGCCAAATCAAATTTTAGTGTTCATGAGAACACTAAAATTTTTCAGATTATCAGCAGTCACTCATGACCAGGCACTGAAGCGTATATCTGTACTAGAAGCAGAATTGTGCAAGGCTCATAACACCATTACCTCCATCGACTCGCTGAAAGTCAGCGAAGAGGTTTCTAACACCAGTAACCTGTACAATGAGCTGATGGATGCATCCAAACTGGAGTGTGAGCCGCCAACCATTACTATAGACCTTACAGGAGATGATACCATTGCTAAATGTCCAATTCTAAGTAGTCATAATAAAATTAAGAAATATATTAAAATCAATAAAAGTATTAAGAAATATAAGAAACTTATAAAAACTCAAAATGTTTGCAAAAATAATGTTAACCTTAGGAAAGATTTAAGAAACTTAAAAAACCAATTAAATATATGTAATAGTAAATTAGAAACTAGTACACAAATGTATGATGTTGAAATTCAGAACCTTGAAAGGGAATTATTGAGTAGGGAAAATACACTTACGGAAATATTTTGTAAATATGAATGTAGTCAACAGATGTTGAGTGAACGCATGCAGGAGGCTTGTGAGTTGGTGGACCTGGTGAAGTATAATGCAGAGAGGTGCGAATCATTGACTAACAACCTCACCTGTAGTTGTGCTGCCGCTCTGCCACCTTTCATGTCACAACATGTTGCTACTACATCTTTACCTATTGATCATACTGCAACAACTTTGAACCCCACCAAAAGTAATGTCTTAGTATTTTCTGATAGATTAGGAACAGGTTTTGGATCTTTGTTAAATAACCGTTCTAAACATACAATAGTGAACCATTGTTATCATAAACTGCAATTTAATGAGCTTATCCATAAAATTCGAAAGACACAATTGAATGAGCAAAGTACTGTAGTACTTCTTATTGGAAATAGCCTTAGTATAACAAAAAAGGACATAGTTAATGGTATTGACACCCTACTTAAGTTAAGATTAGGCAAATTAATATTATGTGCATTGCCCTATTCTAGCAAGTTACTTGTTCATGAAAATGAATACATTTCTAGTTTGAATAACCTGATGCACATTTTATCTTGTCGTCATAGTGACCGTTTATTGTTTTTTGACACCAACAATTTTGTTAGTGATTTTGTTTTGATTGGGAACCATATGTTTCTTCCCAAAAATAGTCGACATTTATTAGCTACATTGTTAGCTTTTAATATACACGCAGTTATTGATTTAACTGAGACTAGGTTTAGTGATTTAACAGTATTATCCAGTTTTTCTGATAATACTTTAAACGATGATTTTTTAAACGATTAGAGCCGACAAAAGAGAAGTCGAATAGTAATATTTTACTATATCATCAAAATATAAATCGCTTCTCCGGCAAAATTTTAGACGTGGAATTGTTAGTAGATAAATACCACATGGATATCTTATGTTTTTGTGAAACTTGGTTAAAACCAGATAGGATGTTGTTTAATGTAAATAATTTCTCAGTTGCCAGTGCGTACAACAGATCCACAGTGGGTGGTGGTACCCTGATACTTTGTAATAGTCATTTAAAATATAAGGAAAGGAAGGATATCACTGCTTACTCTGTTGATCGCTTGTGTGAGGTAGCATGTGCAGAGGTCGAGGGGCATACTGTCTTGTGCGTTTACAGACCACCAGCATCAAACTTGTCATTGTTTTTGATAACAATGGAAGAATTATTAAGTAAACTTTTCAGAGATAATAAATTAGTTTTTGTTTGTGGTGACTTAAATATAGATCTGTTAGTCAACTCACCTGAAAAATGTAAGCTCATTTCATTATTTAAATCATTTAACCTAACATATTTATTTAATAAACCAACAAGAATAACAGCAACTTCAGCTTCTTGCATAGATAATGTATTCACTAATTGTAAAGTAAAAGATTCGTTTTTAATTAGTGGCGTTAAGTCAGACCATACTGGTCAACTAGTATCTTTTGAGTCAGATAAAAAAATTAACCTAGCTAAATCAATTCGATTAAGACCACTTACTAAAAATAAATTAATCTCTTTTAATAATAATGTTTTAAGCAACCTTTGTAACGCCAGTTTTGATTCAAACGACCCCAATATAAATTACGGCACGTTGTTTTCAACAGTCTGCCAAGAATTCAATAAAACGTGTCCTGTAAAAACAGTTAAAGTCAACAATTCCAAATCGAAATATAGTGAATGGGCCACTGTGGGCATAAGAAAAAGCCGAGATATCTTATATAATTTATATTACGAAAAATCTTTGACTTCGGATCAAGTTTTTCACACTTATGTTAGAAACTATTCCAAAATATTCAAAAGAGTCTGCGCTCAAGCAAAATCTCAAATAATAATTAACAAAATTGGTGTTTCTAATAATAAAATAAAAACTGTGTGGCAATTAATTAATAAAGAAACTGGAAAGATACAACAACGCGATCAGAATGAGTTGTCTTTGAAAATAACTAATCAAACCATTTCTGATAGGCAAGAAGTCGCTGAGACATTAGAAAATTTCTTTACCAACATTCCGTTTTAGGTTACGAAGTCTCTTCCTTCCTCTTCTAAATTAGCTGAAGCTCTTCTTAAAGAAAACTTTACTAAAGACATACCAATATTTAAATTTAAACCAATATGTATTGATTCAATTAAAAACGCGTTCAAAAGTCTCAATAAAAAAAATACTGAAGACTTGTGGGGGATATCCGTTAGGGTTCTTGGAGATATTATTGACTCAATTGCTCCTGTCCTAACAGGCATATTCAATCAATGTTTGGACAGCGGCACTTTTCCTGACTTAATGAAACACAGTAAAGTAGTACCAATTTTCAAATCAGGCTGTAAGAGTGATCCTTCTAATTATAGACCTATATCCGTGCTTCCAGCATTGAGTAAAATCTTTGAAAAAATCATGCTGGAACAGATGTTGTCTCACTTCAATTCAAATGGGATACTGCATAGTCAACAGTTTGGTTTTACGAAAGGTAGGTCGACAACGGACGCGGGAGTAAAACTCATCAGTCACATCTTGGAGGCTTGGGAGAGGTCCTAGGATGCCATTGGCATTTTCTGTGATCTCTCAAAAGCTTTCGACTGCGTCGACCACAACACACTGATCTGTAAATTACACCACTAAGGAATTCGTGGAAAATCTGCTGATCTCGTGCTTTCCTATTTATTAAACAGACAGCAAAAAGTAAATGTTAATGGGGCGACGTCCACCGGGTCTCTAGTCAAGATGGGCGTGCCCCAAGGTTCAATTCTCGGCCCTTTCCTTTTTCTTGTTTACATTAATGATCTCCCTTTTATGATGGCCAAATTATCGGATATAATTCTATTTGCTGATGATACTTCGCTAATTTTTAAAATAGATAGGCAAGATACGGATGTCATAAATGTCAACGAAAGTCTAATTGTTCTCTCAAAATGGTTCGCAGCTAACAATCTTTTACTGAATGCGAAAAAAACAAAATGTCTAAAGTTCTCTTTACCAAATGTACCACAACATGACCTAAACTTAAATCTTGACGGCAAAAATCTTGAAGTTATAACGGAAACTGTATTCTTAGGGATTACTATCGATTCAAAATTGCAGTGGGGCGCGCACATTAGAACTCTTTCGGGTAGGTTAAGATCGGCTGCATGTGCAGTAAGGAAAATAAGGCATCTAACCGATGTAGCTACAGCTAGGTTAGTATACTATGCTTATTTCCACAGTATTATGTCTTATGGCATTCTGCTGTGGGGATCAGCAGCAGACGTTGACTCAATTTTCATCCTACAAAAGAGGGCAATCCGCGCAATCTATAAAATGGGTCCTCGCGAGTCCCTCAGAGAAAAATTTTAAGAGATCGATATACTGACTCTACCTTCACTTTATATTTTGGAATGTATTTTGTATGTCCGTAAAAATCGGGGGCTTTTCAAAACTAGAAGCGACTTCCATAATTTAAATACACGCAGTAAGCACGAAATTGTAATACCCAAATTCAGATTAACGAAAACTAGGAAGTCTTTTCTTATAAACAGTATACGCTTTTATAACAAGTTGCCAAAGTCAGTTATAGAACTGACCGATGGAAGGTTCAAAAACTACATCAAACGTATCCTTGTTAAAAAAGCATATTATAAAATCAAGGACTACGTTGAAGATAAAAACATTTGGCCTTAGCTCCTTCTGCGCATGCAGCTTCCCTGGTAACTTGTAAACGGCACAAATATGTGGATGTCTCTAACTATTCTCAATCTCATTTTTTCTTTCCTTCTTTTAATTCGACTTTTTACAATGGTTTTCAATCATCTTCTTAGCAAAGGCTAAGAATAGTTACAGCACTGATAACAAAATTTGTGTAACATGTTAAATTTAGTCTTGTTATACTTATTTTTATTATTTTTACCTTTGTATAGATTCTTTTACCGATTGTTTTGTGAATGTGTGAACATTGTAGGCCTTCTAGATGCTAGTTAACATTTGTTAACTTTTTTATATAATCTTTTTCTTTTTTTTTAGTTTCTTACGACTTATTGTCATAATTCGGGCCTACGTTGTCCCCCCATATCTAAGTACTAATGCTGTAACATGGAAATATTGTAAAACCAAACCATTTTTAAAAGAGTAACCATGGAGTTTCTTGTCGGTTCTTCTCCATAGGAAACGACCAACCCGAACCGTGCACATTTTGTCGACGTTTTATAAGTGCCCATGTAGGCCTATGTGAAATAAAAAAATTGATTTTGATTTTGAGAAATGCGCTCCTTGCGAAGTAAGTGTAGTGTGACTTTAACTGATTCATTGAGGAATGAGGTAATAAGACAACGTTGTGGTTTAAAACTGAAATGAGTATGTTAAGATGGTTTGGCCATATTGAGACTATGAATGAAAGGTATTTTCAAGGCAGGCTTGAATGGAAACGCTGGGAGGGGACTCCCTAGAAAGACATAAAATTAATATTTATTTCGAGACATATATAGACGTTATAGGTGATGTACTTCAGAAAGGTCAGGTGCATAGCACTCATAACCGGCGTGGGTGTATGACTAGATGTATGAATGTGAGTGAAGCAAAAAAAGTGGGTTAGGATCGTAGCAGGTGGCGTTCTGTAGTTTCTGCCTACCTCCATGGGAAAAAGGCGTGAGTTTATGTATGTATTTATGTGTGTACTTTGTGATGGTGAAATTCTATTTATTTAATTGTGTATTCCAATAATTTTATCGATTTTGGAGCCGATAAAAGTTTCCTTAGTATATTGTGTTTGGGGTAATTGAGAAAAAAAGTAACATGCTCGGTGCCTTTCTTGGTTTTGGTCCTTCTGAATTTTTGATATTCATGAAATGGCTGGGTAGTTAGTAAGTATGATCAATCAAATCATCCAGGGTGTTTCTATGAGTAAATTAGTAGAAAACTTATTTTAATACTTCTCTCTCATAAAAATACCTTTTGAGAGATCAAGTTACTTGTTGAAATTTTGATTCCTATATTTTAACCAAACTATTTGGTTCCAAACAACAAAGTCAACGATCCATCCTAAATTCCAATTTTCTTTATTAATATTAATGGCCACACAGTTCATCAAATTATGCGGCAAACACACGTCAACACTGTCCCAACTACATTCCAAGCATTTACCAACTCAAACCAAACTGACACCAATATTTGGGGACCTGACACCAACATTTGGGGACCCTACACCTCCCTCCTTATATATCTAACGTGCTCTGCAATTTTTTGGCGTAATTTAGCAATACTCTACACAAATACCCAAAACCACTAGAAAGGGCAGAGACGGCTGAGATCTTAAGATAAATAATGTACGAACATAATTATGGTGATGTCAATCTACTTCGCATGTTTCATTAGGAATACAAGGCGAAGCGCAGATCATGCAAAACTTGCGTCAGTTTAATTAGAGAACATTCAGTTTGTATGTAATCCGTCACTTGAAAAGATTTCTTTTTGTTTGTTCTGTGTGTATTTGGCAAATATTGAAAAACTATGGAGTTGTACAGCTCTTGATTTGTTATCAGGACTAACATTTTCAGAATATTGTGTTATTTTTTTTGCACGATCTTTTGGACCGGCATTATTTTTGACATCGAGTTTAAGATTTAAGGCTCTTTTTGCATGCGTCAGTCTTTAGGACTTATATGTTTTTTTGCCCATGTTGTTTAACACGTATATTTATTAACAAGCCACCCGTATCGGGACGGAAATAGGTTCCATTTGTTTTTTTTAGTTAAGTGAAAATATGAATATTCGCCTTTTTCTGATGGCGTGAGTGCCGTGGCCAGATTTATAATTTTCTCTTCATAATTTTATTTAACTCTGGATTGACAATGAAAGTCTATGTCGTGTCTCTTTTTGATACAGAATAATGACTTTTTAATACCATTAAGAAAACCGTGCGTATTTTAAAGTCGGTCATGAGATTCCAATACATAATGTGTAATCTGTATTGTAGTCTACGTATATTAACTACGATGTCATTTAACAATAAAAAATGTCTAATAATAACATATTTTTTTTAGTTTTCCCTGAAAACCTTCGAACGGTGCACGAACGGTAGAGATCAGGGTGTGTGTGATGTAGAAAATCTTCACAGTGGTCACCATCAGCACATGGAAGGAGACTCCATGTCCAAAGACCATCCCGGATCTGCCGCTGTACAACGCCTGTTAGGAAACATACTGAGGAGATTGAATGGACTCTAGCCTGAACTTTACTGTGCATGGCAGCATGTTACCACCATCCTCCCTGGGTTCACTCAGAGGAAGACAGAGTCCTCGTGAACCACACAAATATACCTGAAAAAGAACTAATCCACCAATTTGCCCAAAAGCAATTTTGTGTCACTAAGCTCCCAGCACAACCTGTTTAACTTCTCTGCTGAGGTACATAACAAACGTAATAACTACCCAACTTTCAAAAATGTTGATCCCAACACGAATATACTAGTCTGATATGAAGATAAAGTACAGGCAACCGTGATGAGTGCTCACCTACATTTTATGTCGGAATGACTCCGAACTAATTAAAACACTGCTGAAGTTTCGCCCTTTGGGGGTACTAAAAACTTTTCAACATGTCCTCACATGGAATTTCGGGAGCTTTGAAAACGGGTTCTGTAGTAAACTGGGTTCCTTGGACCCTTTTATGTTTTACGTGAACAGATTTCATCACCTCATTAGTCTGACGTGTAAGCTTGACTGCTGATCAAAAGGTACTGTTTTGATCTCTATATATTTTTTCTGTTGTTGTTGGAATTTTGTATGTTATCTTTACGAAGGAATCCCCTTCAATGTTTGTATTACGAATATGCCTTTGGGCATAATAACATTATTGATGAAGGTTAAAACATAACCAACGACAAAAAATTAAGGAGTGAAAGACGACTACGTCTAGACAGGGAAGGAGTGAATCTCAAAAAAATAAATCTCCCAAATAAATTGAAATATGAGCATGGGATCAATTATGGTAATGCATTTTTTTTTGGAAAAAGAATATATCATCATCATCCTCAGCCTTTTTTAATGTTCCCATTGTTAGGACACAGGCCTCCTCTTTATGAGAGAAGCCATGGGCCTTAATCCACCACAGGGGCCCAGTGCGGGAGGTATGTCACATGTCTTAAAATTTTTGGGTATAGTACATGCCGGTTCCCTAATGATATTTTTCTTCACCGTTTTTAGAGCAATGGTGAAGAAATCAATTACCCAAAGTACAGAGCCTGCATGGGTTCGAACACACGACCTACCGCACTTAATTCAGAGCCGTTACCACTGGGCCACAACTGCTCCTAAAAGAAGATATATGCCCACAGATAAACAATGACAATCATTAGCATTCCCTGTAAAGTTCTTAGATAATTTTAAGTACATTTTATTATATTCAGTTAAGAAAACCAGAAAACTTAATATTTACCCGCGTTCTTACCTTAAAATCAATGCTGGCCAGTAAAAAAACCGGAAAGATAAAGTCAAGTTGTTATTCCACATCAAAGTCAAGTCTTAAGCTTCAAGTTTTAAAGATATTTAGCATCAGCTGCTTCCCTTGTACATAAATAATGACAGGAGCGGATCATGATAATCCGATCCCCTCATTTAAATTTCACAATGTGGGTTGATTAATAGGTGATTCACTTGGATTTTCGTTCCGCCTAGAATTAAATATGTATTGTATAATAAACGACTTATGGGTGATCTATTCGAGTGAACGGTGATGGTTTAGCAGCTGTTTTGTTGACAGTAATGTTTCCATTTATTTAAGTTATGCTTCTCTTGTAATGAAGTAATTATTTATTTAAGTAATCCTCGAAAGATTAGTCAGACAGATGACTTTCGTCAACTAGACAATTTTGTAAGTTTGTTTCGAGCAATTTATACTTTATTAAATATCACCTTTTACATAAAAGTGAGAATAGAATAGAATTAATAGTATTAATTTTTTGACAAATATATTGAATTGTCAGTTATATTAAACAGGGATCAGGAGTAGTCCTGATCCTTGTCTGAATCACTGATCCCTGTTTGGAGCCTGTAAAATCCTAAATATTGTACTTCGTAAAGGACCTTTTTAAGTATGGCTATTTATCAAATTGAGTATTCAGAATCACCAAAAAATATATATTGGTTTAAGCTTCATAAGTGTGAAAGACAAATGACAATTTAGTATGAAAATGAGAATTTTTATTAGGTATTTTGGCTTGACCTCCAAACATTTTCTGCTACTGTAACTAGCACTTTTAAATCTAAATTTGGGTTCTTCCATTTTCCCTAAAAGCCAATTCTCCTATACATCCCGGTTGCCAACACTTCTACAAGCTAAGCGGTCTCTTGGCAGCAATCAGCGTTCGCATTGAAAACATATTATCGAAATAAATTCTGCAATTCAGTCAACCAGCAATTCTATCTGTTAAGTTTTTTTTACCGCTGTGCATTAGTCGCTACCGAGTCGTCGCTTGGCAAAACTTTAAAACTCCCATAGTCAAATGTCTTGGAACTTAGGTATTGGAGATTGCTAAATTATAACACATTGTAATGTGATTATGCCTTACTCGATTGGCAATATATGTATTTCGGAAGGGAGGACTCTTCTCATTAAATTCGAGGTCATGCTCCATGTCACTCTTGGGTCTCGTGGGCGTCATGCTGGGTTGCAATGCTGGCACAAAGCAAGTAGCAGGTAACTAATGCCATTGAGATAGTCCTTGGTCCAATTTTAACAAAGCAGCGGATTCGGTCACCAAGCATTTCGCTTTCTCTCAACAAAAACACACTTCTTCAAGTTTATACACGTCACTTTTCTGGCTACTTCACTTCTCAACTCTTTTCCTCACAACTCTTTTTAACTCCGAAGCGCGCGCCGCGCGCTTCTTTTTCTAACTCCGAAAAACATGGCGAAAGGCTCCACTCAGGGCGCCGATCTCGACGCCCCTGCCTTTTTATTGGCCAAAGAACTAATCTGGCAAGTTACCGCTTTTAAAACATCCAATAAGAATCGAGTATTTTGACATAAGAAGAATAAAGTGTTGTCAATCGAATAAAATCGAACTAAGCTTTGAAACAGAAGCTAAATGTTGCCAATTAAACAAAACTGAATTAATAACTTTACAAGCAATATTTCCTTGTTCCTAATTATTAATCGTATACCTTCCTCCGACACGGCCATCTTGACAGACAAATGGACCCACATTTGATGTAGAGCGACGAGCAGCATCGTTACTCAATAGTAATAAAAAAAAAACAAGAGGAGAGAAAAAAATAGTAATAGGTTAAGTTCGGCCGCTCCTGACCAAATAAAAAAAAATAACGTGGTCGTGACATCTTCCACGTGAAACCTTCATATTACCAGCCTACAACAAAAATCAAGTACTTCTTTACTCATGAAAACTGAATTCTCATAGCTTTCATACTGTTCATTTGTTTTTTCCATGTAAATCTAGGTCTCCACACCATACACCGTACACAACCATCGTCGTACTATCGAAACAGCCACCTCACCGTTTAGACAAACATATTATCACATTCTAAACGGTTACCGAAGCACCAGAGGTACCAGGTTCCGGTTCCAGGTTCCGTACAGACGTCAAGTCGGTCTCGAAGCACTAAGTGTGCCAGAAACCACCCAAACGCCCAACACAACATACCATGCCACATACACCAAACAACAGATTACCGAGGCCCCAGAGGGACCAGGCTCCCCCAGACAGACAACAGGTCACCGAAGCCCCAGAGGGACTAGGCTCCCCCCAGACAACAGGTCACCGAAGCCCCAGAGGGACCAGGCTCCCCCAGACAACCGGTCCTCTCGAAGCAACAAGACTGCCAGATACCCATGCCACATACACTAAACAACAGGTCACCGAAGCCCCAGAGGGACCAGGCTTCCCCAGCCAGACAACAGGTTACCAAAGCCCCAGAGGGACCAGGCTCCCTCCCTTACATATCCAGCAATGTTTCTTGGTCCCACAGCAATCGCTGTGGCTCCTGATGGTCAACCCTGTGACCATCCTGCAACCATAGTCATCCTGACCAGGCCTCGTAACCCACCTCGGTTACAGCAGTCATCTTTGACCACTCACCTCGTAACCCACCTCGGTTACAGCAGTCATCTCTGACCACTCACCTCGTAACCCATCTTGGTTACAGCAGTCACCGCAGTGACTACTCATCACCATACAGTCAGTCCTTTGACCATACACACCGACCTCACCATTGCAAGATTGATTTAAATCAGTCTTCAACACAGTACATTCAGTTACGTCAATGGGTACTTGATCTTTCACCTTTCCTTTAACTCATCATGAACCAAACAAAGCCTTTAATTCAACACATAGTTGCCACCATTCAGAACTCCAATAACCATAAACAGCACCTTTAAGCCATAATGATATTTGCTATTTCAATCTATATTCTCAGTACTAAATACAACGGCAACCTCACATTCATAATTTCTTACCCAGCCAAAAGCATACTCAAGAACTCCATTTTATGTTCATGATTTCATACCAAAGCCTCATTGCGAACTAAAAATGAAATCAAGCACCGCATGTGACCGACTTTACATTTCTGCATTATCTTATCCAACTTGGTCAGATAGCAAGTAACACAAAATTACGATAAGTATGTTCACATTGATCAGCACAGAACATTAAACAAGTTAGAACACCACAACCATTACTGACAGTATACTTTCTTCAAAACAAAACCTATGATGAAACCGAAAAGTGCCTCAGGGGTGACAGTGACAGGTTGAAGAACATCTTGCAAGACCTAACAATCAAACTAAACATCAACACACCCACACATAGAAACACTCGCACACACATGCACTCAAAGATAAATAGTTGTAGTATTAAATAACTTCTAAATTACTGTAGTATTAGATTTTTTTGTACTAGTTTAATTTCAACATTTTGTAAGGGACAGGGACTGTCATTCCCTAACACAGGCCATTCCGCAACCCAGCCAGGAAAGCAGAACTTCACCCAACCTGATTGTAATTGCTATGGTCTAAACCTCTATTTAAGTTTGTATATACCCATGTACCACAATCTCCGCTCCCACTGAAATAAATTATTTGATTTGAAATTATTTGACTTTAAATTCCAAAAGTTATGTAGGTACTAGACTTCCTACATGACACCACAAAATCACACAATTCACAACTTTATTTTAAAAAGATGTTACAATTATTAAAACTTTTGAAACAATGTTCAAGATTACCGAGGCCAAGAATCGTTGAACAACACAGAACAAGGAAACCATTCCTAGATTCCTTAAAAAAAAATGTATCAATTAAATCAAATAAAACCCAAGTGTCCCATTTATGGTCCACAATCCACAATAACTTAGCAAATACATTCACTACACAGAATGCACTTTCAACTTAAATACCGAATCAACTCTTGACTGACTTGACTCCGTCACCTCTTTGACCCACAAAACTGTTCTAAGTAAATTAAAATGTTGGAAATTGAACATCTATCTCATATGCAGCCAGAACTTCAACAGTTATTAGCTTGCGTACATCTCATAATACCTGAATACGTCTTCTAAACACCATCTAAATGTCTAGTTGCACTTTTCATTCACCATAGTCAACTTATATCAAGTTTATTTGTAGGTATTGTTAAAATGACATGTTATCATTTGGTTAGTTCTCTACAATGCGATATATATCAACTACAGACATTAACTTTACCTTTATTCAACTGTTGGTAGCAACAAAACTAAACACCAACTGTCTAGGCTATTATAACGTTAATCTTCATGATATTTTAAGATACTTTAACAGTGGTTTGAAAATAATCTTGATCACTCTCTTAACTGAAAGTTATCACAAGTCTTTGGAACAAAGCAAAAGTTAAAAGTTTAATCCTCACAGTGACTCACACCCTGTAACAATTTATTAATAGTCTAGTCTTTATCTAGTAACTTTTAAGTTAAAAATCATATCACAGTTAAAAGTTATTTGTTAGGTTTGTCTGACTTTTTCGAATGTTGACACTTAAATGTCACTCTCTGATAGGGATGGCGATCTGTTATCGATTAATTGACGAACCGATTGTAAAGACAAAAAAAAAAAATAGTAATCGATTTTCAATTGATATCCAGTACTGAATCGATATTTCATCAGAAAATCGAGATTAGATTTTTCTGTTTATATCTAAGGAACCAATGATTAGAACCAAAATATTATTAAAAATATAATCGAATATATTACACAAACCTATGTGAATTCAACGTAAACAAAATAAATATCTTTCCCCTGAACCTGATCCTTTAATTTAGTTGTAAAAATAACTCCAATCAACCAAAGATGTTATAAGATCGACTATTATTACGATTTTTCTTTTTGCGTTCCGTAACTGTATTCACACTCGCATTGAAAATACCAACACGAATAGTTAGAAATTACGATATTCACCAATTCCCTTGGAGATCAAATCAACTACACTCAGTGGTAGTAATATTTACGGGAATTCTGAAGTGACTCCTTATAAATAAAAAATGCATCGCTAAAATTCCTAGTGTTCAAACATAAAAAAAACGGATTGCTAATATTTTTACTTCTCGTTAATTGTCAGTAATAAACTTACAACCTATTTAATAATCTGTGACAGCACTAGTGGTCACAAACCGTATAATGTTCTAATTCTAACAACACAACATAACAACGTAATGAAATCTAACTTCTTTGCGTTTCGTCCTCACATTCCAATGCTCCCAGTACATCAGAAAGATGAAATTACGAAAATCGTTTCGTTGTTTATTTTGTTGGTGAATAAAAATGATTAAATACTTGAAACAAAATATTTCAAATCTCAAACACAACAAAGATTTAAATAGATGGCGTGGCATGCACCGACTCCTCATTCTGTCTATGTAAAAATTATTTGTTTGTTTTTAAATTAATCATAAAAGATAAAACATGAACCTATTCAGTAAGTTCCCTCAAGCAGCAAATTACGGCAAAATGGGGTCCCGAATCTAATTTCGATGATTATTGAATGAAACACAGTATCAATACACACAACACAACGACATAGATGGCGCTGTTTGAATATTCTTTTCTCTTCTTAACTTACATTACACATTTCCATTAAACAAAATAATGCAATAGTTATAAATTGCAATGAATGCAACTATTAACTGTAAAACTTAGGTACTTCCAAACTTAATACATACTTCAGCTGCCACAAATGTATGCCGATGCACAGATAGTTGAATGCAGATCAAAGTAACATACCTTATGCCTGTACTCCCGGAAAGGTCAGGCAGCAGTGCCAACCATGCACATGTCCAGACTCCTAGATGCTATCAGAAAATATTAAATTGATTGATCACCACAGCGGCATGTATAACACCGCTAAATTTCCTCTTTCATAGCGCTTCAAGCTGCAGTTTGTGTGTTGCCTCTTGAAATGGAACTTGAGCTCTGCACTTGTATCACCACACGCAGCTGGTCACAACAGGTCTTGTGGTATACACAGCCACGTTGAAGGGCTTAGACATCCATACTATTTGTTGCATATTGTGCGAATGGTTCCCTGAAAAATTCATGTCCATGAGCAAGTTTTCACACAAGCGTGTTTTGTTTAATAAAATTGTAGCTTAGGATGTTTATTCTCTTGCACTGTATTTGCATAAGTCATCTTAATCTCTTGTGAATTCCGCTGACAGTATGACACTGGCTGAGTCCATTTAGCATCATACCGAAAATAGAGATTTATTTTAAATTTTAGCCACTTTATACCATGAAAAAAAAAACAATATTGTGGCTAAACTTCACAAGGCATTAGTTAGGTACTTATTATTGTCAGAATACTTAAGTTTATACTTCCCTGAACATCACCACCACAGTTGCGTTTCCCAAGTATCTATCAGGATTAGGCATCGATGTCATCATTAACATTATCTGCGACCCGACTTCGCATATTGTCCAGGATAGGCCACACTATACGGTTGAATTCGGACAATATGATATTCCTGTCTCTAGTAGCCGACGAGTTGCAAAACGTCTCCATTAGGTAGGTACATCCATGCAATTTTTTTTTTTTTTTTATTGCGCACAAAGAGAGCGCGCCAGCCATTGTCCATTTCGTTTGTTCCGTCTTCGCTTTGTGCTGGCACCGTTACCACTTCCGATTTCGGAAGGGAGGACTCTTCTCATTAAATTCGAGGTCATGCTCCATGTCACTCTTGGGTCTCGTGGGCGTCATGCTGGGTTTAATGCTGGCACAAAGCAAGTAGCAGGTAACTAATGCCATTGAGATAGTCCTTGGTCCAATTTTAACAAAGCAGCGGATTCGGTCACCAAGCATTTCGCTTTCTCTCAACAAAAACACACTTCTTCAAGTTTATACACGTCACTTTTCTGGCTACTTCACTTCTCAACTCTTTTCCTCACAACTCTTTTTCTAACTCCGAAAAACATGGCGAAAGGCTCCACTCAGGGCGCCGATCTCGACGCCCCTGCCTTTTTATTGGCCAAAGAACTAATCTGGCAAGTTACCGCTTTTAAAACATCCAATAAGAATCGAGTATTTTGACATAAGAAGAATAAAGTGTTGTCAATCGAATAAAATCGAACTAAGCTTTGAAACAGAAGCTAAATGTTGCCAATTAAACAAAACTGAATTAATAACTTTACAAGCAATATTTCCTTGTTCCTAATTATTAATCGTATACCTTCCTCCGACATGTATATATTGCCAGTCGAGTAAGGCAATCTGTACTCGTCACAGCTCTTACGTTTGACTACAATTATTATAGTCGAAACGCAAAATTGTAGTTTAGGTACTTTATGGGATCCAAGCAAATAAAAGGCGTGTTTAGTATCCAAGTAGAAATCGACACTAAATAAACACATTACCCTCCTTTGGCAGTCAGGTAAAAGGGCTATAATCGCCAAGAATGATGTAGTTTGATTTATCGGTATGTTGTATGGATCAGTTAGGGTAGTGTGAATCCATATTTGCAACTTTGAAAAACTTGTGCTCGCTGTGCACCACGCCGAAGGAGGATAATGTGTTTATCAGTCTATGTATGTTTGTTTGTTCCTATGTGGCGTTCTAGAGAACAAACGCATAGGCCGATTTTGATGATTCTTTCGTCAATCGATTTATCTTAAGGGCAGGTAGTCTCACTTTTACATCTTTTTGATTCAATACTAAACATAAAAATAGTGATAGTTTAAATGCAATAAAAATATATATATATATTGTAGTTGACTACATGTACTTGCTGAGATTCAAAACATGAAATTGAAAACTTCGCTCGATAAAAAAAAAACTGAAAAGGCCTCTTATCCGCATGTCTTTTTGATCATTTTCTTATTTTTCTGGAAGATTATGAAAGATTCAGTACATAAAACACATATCCAAAAAAGTTAACAACCTGTAGAACTTTATTCTCAGAGTAGAATTTATAAAATAGTTTAATTGTTTTAATAATAAATTTATATATAACACAGCGACCGCCGTACGGCTCTTCAGTCGCTCGCGAGGATTTGACGAGGCAGGACCTATGCCAGTTTTATTCGTGCTGGACTTCTCGATAATCTATCGACCGATTTATTATGATACCACAGTGTAACAGAATCAGTAGGTTAGGATTTTTTTTTAACAGACTTCAAAGAAGACTGAAATATTCGTCATGGGTGTATTTTATTTTGTTTTTTTGGGTTATTAGTCGTTTATTTGGATGAACGCGACCAACTGCAGGTAGTCACGGACGGTTTCCATAATTTCAGTGATCTATATCAGGAGGCTTTAGGTAAAGTTAGGGACCTAGAAGATGAATTGGCTCATGCTTATTATCAAATTCCGAAATCGCAAAAAGAACAGTCATGTACTCAGGTACAGGAAACGTGCCATTAATATAGTGAGTTAATAAAAGCAAATTGTAAACCTCATTCCATTTCTACTATTGACCTGACTGAAGATTCCTTATTAAATGAGACAAATAGATATAAAGTTAGTCATAAAAAAATGAAAAAGCAATATATGTATATGTATGTAGTATGCAAAATTTAATAAAATAATTAAAATTTATGCCCAGAACAGGAAACAACACAAACTTTTCTTTAAAAATATTCCACTCAGAAAAGAACGAGTTGACCTGCTTAATAAATTAAACAATTACCAGATCAAATTAGAAGACAGCATAAAAAATTATGAAATTGATACACAGAGCTTACAAAATGATATTCACGTACTTGAAGACAAACTGGGCTCCCTTTACAATACATATATTAGTTCGAAGTTACAAATGTAACTCATTCTGGCCGCAAATGAGTTGGTGATGTGTCAATGCAATTGTCAGATAGTCTCAAACCTGAAGCCTGTCAAGCCTGAGGTAACGGAGAGCCCGGCCCAGGCTGAGAGGGTGTCTCAGGACGGTATCTTTGTACAAGACCAAGACATACCTGATATTTCAAAGGAAGTGTCTCTAGTAGACCAGCCTGAGACTGCTACCTTTGCATCTAGTAATAGTAATCATGGGTCTCATTCGGTTATATTTGCAGATGGTGTTGGAAGAGGTTTAGGTAAATTATTAAACAGCAATCAGAGTTATACGAATTTTAATTATTGTATGCCTGGGTCATCTTACAAGAATATCATGGAATCTGTAACAAACAATGTATATAAATCAGACACCAATGTAACTGCCTTTATAGGTAACAGTTTGGATGTAAAAAAGATGACATCACTGAGTGTGTAAAAAAGTTACTAAAATTAAATTGTAATAAAATCATATTGTGTGCTTTTCCATATTTGGAAAAATTGACTAGCAGACAAAATAATTATATCCACATGCTGAATAAACATGTTCATTTCCTTGTCAGCGATTACAGTGACAAATTAGTTTTCTTTGACATCAACATTTTTGTTGATAAATTAAAGTCAACAGGCAATACAGTGTATCTGCTTATTAGGGTGAGACGTCAAATAGCGAGGCTATTATATTTTACTTTAAACTCAGACATAAATAGTATGTCGAAGTCATGTATTGTAGTTGATATTAGTAGTAATACTAATTTACAGGTCTCCAATAACATTAATAACGTTAGCAATTCTGCTATTAATATTTATAATTTAAACTAGTTTGTGTCCTACAGGGAGGCTACCAATAACCAAATAGTTAGGAGTATATCCTACAACAAGAAGTTACCTTCTTGCTCTCACTTAGTTAATTTAGAAAAAGGAGCTAAGCAGAATTCTTTAAAATTATTCCATCAAAACATTCAAGGTTTTTCTGCAATGCAATAGGAAATAGAACTGTTTTTAGAAAAGACAATGTTTGAAATTATTTGTTTTACTAAGCATTGACTGAAAGATTATTTAATGCTTATTAACTATGAAAATTATACTGTGGGCAGCTGTTTTTAACAAAAATTTAACACTTATTTTAATCAAAAATGGTATTAAATCAAAACCACCTAAAGATATTCTCGATCTATCAGTTGAACATAGTGTTGAACTGTCCAGTGTTGAGCTGTATAAGCATATTATAGTGTGCGATAACAGACCCCCCAATTATAAAAACTACTGTATATTTGAGTCAGTGATAGAAGATGTTTTGGCAAAACTTGCAACTGGTAATAAACAGTCATAATCTGTGGTGACTTTAATATAAATATTTTAGAAAATAATTCAGATAGCTGTAGACTATTATATCTCTTCAAATCATTTAATTTGTCGCATGTGTTTGAGGAACCAACCCGAACAAATGTGACTACTGCTACATGTATTGATAATGTTTTTTGTTGCTGCGACTACTTAAACAAAGCCATTATGAATTGTCTGCCTTCTGATCATAACATCCGGTAAATTAAATAAATTTAACAGCACTTTAATTGGTAAGTTAAGTTATCAGGACCTCACAGTGAACGATGGTAATATTTTAATACAAAAAAATTTTCGCAGTTGTTCAAACAGAATTGAATAACACTTTTAACAAGAAAACTAAAACTATATGCCCTAAGTTTTTTTTCAGTGACTGGGCGACTAAAGGAATCAGGAAAAGTAGGGAAAGACTTTACGAGCTGTATGGCCTTAAGCCTTATATTACCACTGAAACTTTTAATAAGTATGTTGCTACTTACTCAAGATTTTTTTAAATACGTGTAAACTAGATAAGGCTTTATACATTAGCAATAAGGTATAAAGCCTTAGCTAGTTTATTAAATTCGCAGAAAATAAAATTAAGACGGTTTGTAAAATTATAAACAATGAAACAAACAGGAACAAAAGCGGGCGCACGGTTGGCGCAGTGGTTGAGCGATTGACTGCTGCTCTGTGTGTTGCGGGAACAAATATTTGTATGACCTTTAGATAGTTGTTCCGGCTCTGGATGTTTGATGCTTGTGTATGTGAGTTTATATGACTGTAAACGCACCCACGATACAGGAAGAAATTCCTAGTGTGGGGAAACGTTATAAAAAAAAACTGATTACACGCTTGAGATTACACATGGACTTATTAGAGATAACAAAGAAGTTGCTCACGAATTTGTAAATTTCTTTACCAGCATCCCAATTAAAACTACTGAAACCTTAAATTCTTCGCCGTCGCTCGCTTATGGTTTATTACACGCTAACGTTCCAGCCTGCCCGACTAAATTTAACTTTTCACATATAAAACCAATAATAGTAATAAAAGCTTTTAAGCTAATAAAGATAAAGTTGTTTGAAGATCTATGGGGAATGTCCATAAAAGTTTGTATCTCCATTATTCAGACTATAGCGCCGTACTTAGCTTTTATTTTTAATTTATGTATAGATCAAGAAGTCTTTCCAATGAAACATAGTAAGGTTATACCACTTTTTAAATCCGGGGACAGTAAAGACACAAATAATTATAGACCAGTATCCATGTTGCCGGTTTTCAGCAAGGTATTTGAAAAGATAATGCTAAATCAAATGCTCATTTATTTTAATACAAAAAATACCACACACTAACACGAGAAACAGTATGGTTTCACCAAAGGACGCTGTACAACCGACGCTGGTGTCACCTTAATAAAACACATCTTTGAAGCGTGGGAGGAGGGACAAGATGCCATAGGTATCTTCTGGGACCTTTCGAAGGCGTTTGATTGCGTTGATCATGAAACATTGCTTTTGAAACTTGCGCATTACGGGCTAGGCCAATCAGCATTAAGTTTAGTAAAATCCTATTTGAATGATAGACAGCAATTAGTTCAAATAAACGGTGTCAATTCGTCGGGGTTGAACGTGAAAATGAGGGTACCCCAGGGCTTAATTTTGGGTCCTTTCTTATTTTTAGTATACATTAACGATTCAACCCATCTATTGAAAAACAAACTAAACATGGTGTTATTTGCTGATGACTTTTCTTTGAATTTTAAGATAAATAGGTGTACGAGTAACGTTGCCGACGTAAATAATGCATTGCAGCTAGTTCTAAATTGGATCACTGCTAATAATTTAGTTTTGAATGCTAAAAAAATTAAGTGTGTAAAATTTGCCTTGCTGAATGTGAAAATTTATGATTGTGACATTATATTAAAAAACGAGAAGCTGGAATTCGTCGACAAAACGGTTTTCCTGTAGATCACGCTAGACTCAAGGTTACAATGGGGTCCTCCTCCTCATTTAATATCACTTGCGGGCCGGTTAAGTTCGGCAGCTTATGCTGTTAGAAAAATTCGTCAATTTACGGATTTTCTGAATTTGCTAGGCTGGTCTATTTTAGTTATCTTAAATAGGGTCCCAAACCAGGAGCTCACGCCGGGACCCATAGCAGCGTTGGGACTCCTGGACCCTGTTTGAACCTGTATCCCACGATGTAAGATGTCACAAGGGTTGGCCGGTACCATTATATTCACTTACCTGGGATTCCTGCGGTAGGCTCCTAGGGGTCGATCAACTCCGTGCCGTGCCGGGAGATTAGGGATATGAGAATATATATAATATTAGGACGATAAGGGATAAACTGACGGCTGTCTGGACCGAAGGCTCTGGCATCCACCAGGCTTAGCACGTTCCCATCAAAAGCACTTCAATGTGCGTGAAATATATTCAAAACCGACTTCGTGGGCGCCCCACAACGCCGATTGTGATCGGCGGGCGCAATTATCACTTACAACGGGCGACACACATCTCGATTAGATATGTTCCCACAAAAAACCGAATTTCACCTGCTCAATACAATTTTTTTCTTTCGACTCTTGCCAAGTATCAGCTGCCAATCCAAAGACCGTCAAACTCAAAATGACAGCGAGCTGGCACAGTGTTGCAACAATATATAAAAAATCGGGACAAAACAAGTTACTTTCATAGTATAATGTCTTACGGTATATTATCTTATCTTATCTTGTGGAGGGGCCGAGAAATAACTCGGACACTTCGACCCATTGGGATCTATTGTGGTCCCCTAGATACCGTACTCCTCCCCAATCTCGTTGAAAACTCTTTTTATGAATTTTACAACTAGACTGGGAGATATGAGCCTATAGTCTTCTGGTCTTGGATATCCAACCCCTAAGAGACTCATTTGCTTACCAGCCAGTGCATCGCATGTGCAAAGAAGGTGCTCCATGCGTTCCGTATGTTCCCCACACAACCTGCACATGGGTGTCGCGGTTAGACCGATCTTCCTGAGCATGTCGTTGGTTCCAAAGTGCCCAGTAAAGGCCCCAAGCAGGTAGCGGATTTGTCCCCTGCTCATGTTCCAAATGCATGCCCGGGCTTTGAACGTAGAGCCTAGGAATTTCTTGGAGTGTTGTAGACCGGTGCTAGATTGCCAATGAGTTCGCTGTCTGTGATCTGCAAACTCCCTAAATGCGGCTTTTACGAGGCATGTCGAGATGCCTACACATGGTTCTGGACCCACAAAGTCATTTGCTGAGCCCTCTCTTGCCAGTTCATCTGCCATTTCGTTACCATGGATTCCTTTGTGCCGAGGGACCTACATCAGTCTTACCCTGTTGTGCTTCCCAAGCCTGTTTAGGGTTTGGACAGCATCCAGAATAAGTCCGGAGTCCACTTTGTAGGATGCCATGGCTTTGATTGCAGCCTGACTGTCACTAAGAATATATATGGATTTACCTCTGGTTCCTCTATCTATATTCTCTTGAGCACAGGTTATTATGGCATAAGTTTCCGCTTGGAATATAGTTGCCATTTTCCCTAGGCTTTTGCTACATATGTAACCTTTTGCGTATATTCCCGCCCCTGTACCTGATTCCATTTTGGATCCATCAGTGTACCACACCAGACTGTCTTGTTCTGGTGGATCGATTCCCTTCGTCCAGTCCTCTATTGTAGGGATTTGGACCTTGAAAGACCTTTCAAACACAAACATAGTTTGCATTTTATCGGATAACATGCTTGTTACCCGATCCAGGCCTTCATTCCCGTCAAACTTTGTATGGTTGGTCCTTGGCTTAGAGGCATCCCATAGCCCAGACACAGCAAGTCGATGTAATGTCTTCCTTGCCTCGAATTCAACCATCATATGTAGAGGAGGGATATTGAGGTATCTCTCAATCGCTGCCGTAGGTGTTGTCCTGAAAGCACCCGGTGAGTGGCGCTTTGCACGAGGCAAGCTTTGTTCTGGGCCACCACACTATGCTGCCGTATGTGATAATAGGTATTATCATTGTCCGGTACAGCCATCGTATCACTTTGGGCTTTAACCCCCAATTTTTACCGTAGGTGGAACGACACATGCCGAACACTCGTAGGGCTTTCGTCGTAATATTTTCCACATGAGTTTTCCACCTGAGTTCTCTATCAAGCGTTACACCCAGATATTTTACTTCGGTAGACCAGGGCAGCTTTATTCCATTGAGGGAGAGCTCTCCTAGGTTTCCTAATTGTCTCTTCCTCGTGAATGGAACAATGACTGCTTTGCTTGGGTTGATCGAGAGGTGGTTCTTTGTACACCATTCCTCTGTCATCCTCAATGCCTGTTGTAATAATCCAGAGACTATGTTTGGGTATAATAATAATAATAATAATAATAATTTATTTCTTTCAAAAAGTACAATAAATAAATCAATGCAACACAATGGTAATGGTGAATGATTGTACAGTGGGGCAATTATAAATAACACTCTGATTCCCAAACTGAGACAAGCTCGTATTTCGGGATTCGGCGGCTCTCCGCTCTCATGTCATTATAACATCAATCTGTGTGCAATATTGATTTCACTTATGATAAATTTAAATTTATTTACTTATCTATATATTATATCATATTTTATTCAATGAATTGTATTTTACTTAACAATTAATATGAGTTTTTCTGTTTCATCATAATTCAAGGACTTAAGCCAATTAGTTAATTTATTTTTCAAGTTATATTTATTAAGTTTATACAGTGAGATTATACTATTAATTTTGTTATAAATTCTAGAACTCAATGCGCTATATTGACGTAATGCGAAACTGGTCCTGCATTGTACAGGAGAACAAACAAGTGCTCCGCGTCGTTTTTGTAAAATCTGGTTACTAAGGGGAAGTTGTGAATGTCGCCGAAGTATGGTACGGAGGACAAATAACTGTCTAACGGTTAATAACTGACATTCCCTATATAGGTCCGCAGTCGAGTAGTAACGCGGTTTATAATGCATAACTTTTAGGAGGTATCTCTGGGCTCTTTCTAATTGCAGAAACAACGTTTTATAAGTACCACCCCATGCAGGTATACAATAACTAAGTATTGATTGGCACAGTGCAATATATACTGTATGCATTACCGATAGATCGGCAGAATGACGAAGATTCTTAAAAATATAGAGTAATCTTCTTACACGCCCGGTTAGAGTTTTAACCTGAGTGCTCCAGTCCAGCCTTTCATCAATCATAACACCCAGATATCTTACGTTGGCAACATTTGCTAAAAGTGGACACGAGCAGGTGATTGTCGAGTTATTGCAAAAATGGGCCGTGATGGTTGTGGTTTCAGTTGGCGGTGTAGGAGAATTTGGGAGATAGAAACGTATGAATTTTGTCTTATTTATATTTAGAGTAAGTAGATTCGAAGACAACCATAACATTATTATTTACCATTAACCATTATAGCTATGTCATCTGCATAGCCTACGGTGTAGAATGGTCCAGTATTGAGCTTGGTAAGTAGCGAGTCTACTACCAAGCACCACAATAATGGTGACAGCACTCCACCCTGCGGACAACCTCTTGTTGTTTTTGCACTAAGTCTGTCTCCCATCAGTTCCGATCTGACTATTCTGCTTCTCAGCATATAGTCAATCCAGTTGCACGTGGTATCATTGATGCCATGTTCCTTTGCAGCGATGCGTATGGACTCAAATGTTGTCTTGTCGAAGGCTCCCTCTATGTCGAGGAAAGCCCCGACACAGATCTCTTGTCCCTCTAGCGCAGCCTCGGCTCGACTTGCAACATAGTGCAATGCCGTTTCTGTAGATTTGCCAGGGCTGTAGGCGCACTGTAGTTTATGTAGAGGGAAGATTTTAAGTGGTCCCTCTCTTAGGTACCTGTCTACTAGTTTCTCTAGAGCTTTTAAGAGAAAGGATGATAGACTAATTGGCCTGTAAGCTTTAGCTTCTTCGTAAGTCGGCCTACCCACCTTCGGTATAAAGGTGACTTTGACCTCCCTCCATGCCTTGGGTACGTACCCAAAGGCTATGCAGGCTCTGTAGAGCTTACTCAAATGAGGTATCAAAACAGATGCCCCTTCTTGCAATAGTATTGGGTAGATTCCATCCGGACCAGGGGATTTGAGAGGCTGGAAGCCTCTCAAATCCCCTGGTCCGGGCTTACGCTACTTATACGCTATGGCAAGCTTCAGTTTAGTTTCATCTACCACTTTCTTTGCCGTGAGCCAGTTATTTTTGGACGTGTGCCTTGTGAGCTCATCCCTTGTGACTGGATCCTCTTCATCGCTGTCGCGCAGTATACATTCCGGGAAGTGAGTTCTAAACATCACGTCCAGAGTGTCCTGTCCAGTTTCCGTTAGATACCCATTCTCATCCTTTACAGATGATAGTGGGTTTGTCTTAGTCATAGACATCGCTTTGCACAACCTCAATCCATTTGGCAGAGCTTCGATGGAGGTGCAATGCTGCCGCCAACTAGTTCTTTTGGCCTTGCGTACCGCCGTCTTATACCTCGTCAGCATGCTATGATAGTCAGAGAAATCTTTCCTGACTTTTGCATCATTGAAGGCCTGTCGTGTTTCCTGACGTATTTTAGCTAGTTCAGGAGTCCACCATGGTACCTTTTTGCAAAAGGCCTTTTTCTCTGGGCAGTTATCTACCCATGCACCGATGGTGCCCACCTTGATTCTATCAGCTTCAAATTCTATATCTAGTATGGAATTGAGCTTACCTTTAGGGCTCCCTAGATTTACTTTTAGGTCCCTCCTGTACGAGTCCCAATTTGTATGTCTTGGGTTTCTCCTTCGTCTAGTTTCGGCTTCTGCCGCCGTCCTAAACCTAAAGCATATATAATTATGGTCAGACAGAGAGATTTCGTCCGATACATGCCAATTCTCGATGTAAGCGGCATGGCCTCAGGCCTCCTCACGTCGGTGTAGTCCATCCTCGGAGGGTTCCGCCTCTGCTTCCGCAGTGTGTGCCTCCCTTATCTTCTTCCAGGAGCTTGAACGAGTACCGTTCAATTCCTCCTGGAAGAGAGTAGCGCGCGGCCTTGATGACCCCAGCGGACACCCCGTCCATGAGGACGATACGACGGATGCCGGTCTGCTCTGTGAGAGTATTCACGACCTTCCAGTCGCTCGTCCTCAAGGCAGGGTTAAGCCGCTGGAGCAGTCGAATGGCCCGGGCAGAGTCCTGCAACGCCAAGTTGCGACTCTACCATGCCATTTTGACTGGCTTTGGAAGGTCCTTGGTGTCAACAACCTTGAGTTTCAAGGAGCCAAGTTCCACATTGTGGATAGCCCCCCGAAACCAGCTAGCTGCATCAGAGTTGTCGCAGGATACATGAACTGCACCTGCGACAACTCCGGGAGCAACCGTTAAAACAGGCAGAGGATCCGGCGCCACTTCCAGTTTCTCAATTATGAGCTCCTGGATTGGCACCAAGTCCTCCGCCCTCAAGTACTCCTCCGGGTACCTGACTGTGACGACAGCGAGTTTCACAGTCGCCACCGCATCCCTAAAGGATCCGGTTGAGGATGATTGCCCTTGGGTCTTCATCCTCTTGGCCGCCATGTCCCCGCTGTCGCCGCTGAGAGCAGCACGCGGTCTCTTTGATGGGCCCTCCTTAGGAGTCCCCTCTAGAGCCGCCTGCTGTCTCAGCTTTTGGCGCTTTTTTCTGCGCGCCCCAGATCTTCCAACCGGAAGCCAGCCTGGTTCATGCCGGCCGCCGGGAGACGACGAGGTGCTGTCTTTGCCGGTCGCGTCCGAGGCCCCAAGGTCCGAGGTCATTCGACCTCCGACACAAGAGTCACGTGTCGCGCCAGTTTTGGCAGCACCTTTATGCCCGGTGGGCTGGTTTGCAGTTCCGCCCTTAGGTGGTCCCGCAGTAGTGCCGGCCCTCGGCAGTGCTGCAACAGTACCGTCATTTGACAGTCCCACCGCAGCCCCACTTCGAGACGACCCCACTGCAGTCTCGCCTCCGGGCGTTCCTGCTACGTAAAATGCATTTCAGTTACGTCTATTTCACAGGGAATTAGACCAATAACAGGGCGGCAACCACGAGAAGGAAAATCACCGCACTTGCCTTGAGGATCTACACGACCGTAGCGCTCTCCCTCAAGACCACGCCACCTTGCCGGCTCCGAAGGAGCCAGGCAAGGTAGGACTGCATCGACAAAGCCAAGCCCTACAGGGCTTGTCACTGACAGCTCAAAGCGTAAGTTTGCTAACACAGACCAGCCCCTTAAGGTATATTACTATGGGGTAGGGCTGCAGACATTCAGTCAATTTTTGTTCTGCAAAAACGAGCCATCAGAGCGATATACAACCTTCACCGGCGCGATTCTCTAAGGGAACTGTTTAAGGACATTAACATCATGACGGTACCTTGTCAATATATTTACGAAAACATCATGTACGTTGGAAATAATTTACATCTTTTTAGTAAAAACAGCGATAGACATAGTTATGTTACTAGAAATAGGGACCAATTAATTAATTCAACCAGGTTTCAGGCTGGCTAAAGTAGCGTCATCTTTTATGGGGTACTGTATAAAATATTACAATAAAATACCGCCACACATTCTAGAACTGAATGAGGCGAAATTCAAAACTTGTATTAAACGCACACTATGCAGGCAGGCAGGCAGGCAGGCAGAATGTGGGTAGGCGACCGTCCGAAAGTGAACAGTGCAGTAATAACGCTCCTCAGTTATAAATAGTTTTAAAATAGTTCTAACAACGTTTCGGCTGAGTGTTGGTGATTTAGTTGTGTTTGGACATACATACTATCTGTGAGTGGAACAATTTACAAATAAACATTACAAATAAGGACTAATTTATAGAATATAGTGTGGGCTTTTTGTTAACCTACCCAACCACACACGGAATGCAGTGCCCTTGAAGCGAACGCGTAAGCGACGCTGTCTGCCGCGCACTTACGATCTTTTGGTCGCGAACTCTGGGCCACACACTCGGTGTGGGCATTTATTAGTGTGCACTTTCAATAAGTGAAAAATTTTTTTGGTCGTGGACCTTTGTTCGTGTACACTTTTATAGAAGACATTGTGTAAATTTTATCTACTATTCGGACTTAAAGTTTGGACTTTGTTTATTCTCACAAAATGGAAGAATTAAAACAAATGTTGATCGGAATGCAACAAGATATGAAACAACAAAAACAAGACATGCTAGAAATGAAGGAAGACATAAAAAACACAATAATCAACAACATCAACGACAAAGTGAATAGTCTGGAACTGAAAAATGAACTTTTAGAGAAAAAGGTGGAGGAACAAAACACAAAAATAAACAACTTGGAAAGGCATATAAGACGCAAAAACCTAGTCATGTTCGGAGTAGAAGAGTGCGAAAAATCCTATTGCGAACTGGAAGAGATTATAATCAAAATAGTTAACACTTATTTCAAATTGCCGTGTGACGGAAATAACAGTGAAGCCGTCAGAAGAATGGGGAAGAAAGGTGATAAAATCAGACCGGTTGTGATATCATTCACCACGTTGGGTTATAAAATAAATATGCAAAAAAACAAGTCTTGCCTACAAAATACTCCTTATTACATAAAGGAAGATTACTCGATGGAAGTCCTAAATAAGCGCAGAGAACTACAAGCTGAACTGCAAAGTGAAAAAGAAGCAGGCAACACCGCTTTCATAAAATACGACAAACTTATAGTGTTAAGCAACAACAAGCGCAGCCCTCGCAATCAGTCACAAAAGAGGAACCTGTCTGAATCTCCGGAGACATTGCATCCTAGCGGACAAAAAGCTCAAACTGAGAATAAACAGCGACAGAAGAAAAACAAAGTTACGAACATAAAAGACTATATATTACAGAAACCGAAACTCACCTTCAATCAGACAGATTCCTCCCAAAGCCAAGCGAAGACAACACAGCACAACCTATCATAGCAACCAAAATCGGACCCCCTTCTCCCTCCTCATCTCCCAGTACGTTCGGTCAACGTGGGGGAGATTTACCAAAACCATTCAAAGGAAATCAAGAAAAAGAAAGTTAATTTTAATATTTGTAGTTTAAAAACACAATAAAACATGAAGAAAACATCAAACACAAGATCTCCCAGTACGGCTGGTCCCCGCGGGAGTGATCGACTGAAACCCTCCTTGCATTATAATGAAAATAGCACCACATCACATCTAAATATATGCACACTTAACGTCAGATCCATAGCAAGCGATACGAGACAGGATGAACTGCTACATGCCTTGAAGGAAATCCATTGGGATATTTTGGGTATATCGGAGACAAGACTAAAAGACTGTGAAATCCTGGAAAAAGACAATCTCATATTCATGTACTCAGGCAACAAGAGCGGCTACAGTGGCGTTGGCTTTTTGTTGAAAAACTACATGAAAATACACGTAATGGATTTAAAATAAATCTCAGACAGAGTAGCTCGACTCGACATAAATATAAACAATACCCAAATTAACATTATCCAAGTCTACAGCCCAACAGAAAAATCAAAAGAAGAAGACATACAACTATTCTACGAAAATTTAAATATGGCTTTGTACAATACAGGCCCAAATACAATAATAATGGGTGACTTTAATGCCAAAATTGGCACCGCAAAAATTGAGGACAGAGACATAATGGGCCCTTTTTGCTACATTGGCAAAAGAAGCAAAAGAGGAAAATTATTAACAGAGTTGTGCATAGAACACCGGCTTCATATTATGAATACTTATTTTAAGAAGAAACAAAAACAAAAATGGACTTGGTGTTCTCCTGACGGCAAAACATACAATGAAATTGATTACTTCCTAACAAATAATAAAAACAGAGTTAGAGATATTAATATTATAAACACATCGCACGCTACTGACCACAGAATGATACGAGCAAAGTACTCAATAGGGATGCAAGTGAAACCAAGAACAAAATTTAAAGGTCGAGTGTGCGCCCTGACACCACTGGAAAAAGAAACATTTGAAAACAAATTTATTGAGGCTTCTGCATCTATTATTAATACTGAAGATGTACAAAAATCATACTCTTCAATTATTAAAACTATTAAAAATATAACTTCGTCATCAACCCATAACTCTAAACAACCATCACCCAAAGTAAATATTCCACGAGATGTTGCTGAACTCATAGAACGACGAACTCTCCTAAAAGAAAAGAAAAATAAAACTATAACCGAAAAATTAGAACTCACCAAACTATACAAAACTATTAAAAGAAAGAAAAAGAAACACACAGAAAGACTAAAAATAATTGAAGAGGAGCTAACCTTGAATAATTCTGTGAAGAGAGGACAACAACGGTTGAATGATGTAAGAAAATGGATTCCCTCTTTAAAATTGAAGGACGGCAGATGTACTTCCAATAGAAAAGAGCTGGTAGAGGCTGCAACGGAGTTTTACGAAGATTTGTACCAACGCAGAGACGAATTTAACAATAATTTAACTATAGTTAGACCGGAAGATGTAAATACAGATGTACCAATATTTATGGAAAGTGAAATAAGCAACGCTATTTCGTCTCTAAAGTCCTTAAAGAGCCCGGGCGAAGATGGGGTTACCAACGACATACTGAAGACTTTGATCGAACCACTGTCTCCTATTATAACGAAATTATTCAATAACGTATTGGAGTATGAAAGCATACCCACGGAATGGGAGACTTCAATCATTACATTACTGTACAAGAAAGGAAATCCGGAGGACATGGGTAACTATAGGCCTATAAGCTTATTACAGACTACGTACAAATTATTTACGCAAGTGTTGCTTAGACGATTTATGTCTACTCTAGAATTAAACCAACCTAAAGAACAAGCCGGTTTCCGCCCAGGATATTCTACAGTTGACCATATATTCACTGTGACACAAGTCATCGAAAGGTACGAAGAATTCGGCAAGACGCTTTACATTGCTTTCGTTGACTATTCGAAGGCTTTCGACTCTATTGGACACTTGGCTCTGTGGAGGGCCCTGGATCAGCAAGGAGTCCCACACAAGTATTTAAACATACTTAGGGAAATCTACAAGAGGGGTAAAGCTAAAGTGAAATTAGAATGGCAAGGAAGACCTTTTGAGGTACAACGTGGAGTCAGGCAGGGTGACCCAATATCACCGAATCTATTTACCGCTCTCCTGGAAACCATTTTCCGAAAATTAGAATGGGACTCTATGGGGATCAACATTAATGGAGAAATATTGAACCACTTACGCTTAGCAGATGATATTGTACTGATCTGAGAACACCACAAACATTTGGAATACATGCTGCAAACCTTAGATACAGAGAGTAGAAAATGTGGATTAACAATGAATTTCGAGAAAACTCGTATAATGACCAATGCAGAAAACATACCAGTACAAATATCATCTAAGGAAAAAGAGTACGTGGAAGAGTATGTTTACTTAGGACAGAACATCACATTTAAAGATCAAACTGCGGGCAAAGTAGAGCGTAGAATCAAACTCGCTTGGAAAAGATATTGGTCATTAAAACAAATCTTTAAATCTAAACTCCCAATGACTATAAAGAAAAAAGCATTCGAAACTGTTGTGTCTCCTACACTGCTTTACGGATGCCAGAGCTGGGCACTAACAAAGGAAACATTGAACAAACTCCGAGTTTTTCAGCGGGCCGTCGAAAGAAGCATGCTGGGAATAAAACTGAGAGACAGAATTAGAAGCAATGAAATCAGAATTAATACTAAGCTAATAGACGTGGCAGACTTAGCTTGTCGGCTGAAATGGCGATGGGCAAGTCACGCGGCACGCGCAGGCGATGGACGCTGGAGCGAGCGTGTGCTGCACTGGTGGCCGCGCGGCGAGGTGCGCCGCCGCGGCCGCCCGCGCCGCCGCTGGAGCGACGACGTGGTGCGAGTCGCGGGCCACACTTGGACCAGGGATAGGAGAGTGTGGAAATGCATGGAGGAGGCCTATGCCCAATCTTGGGTATCCAAAAATTAAAAGAATATCTGTTCTAGTCCATATTTTATCATTTTTTTTTTATTCTTACTGTTATAATCGAATTTGTTTCTATGAATTCAATTTTAGCAAATATTTTTGTTTTTTTTAATTGCAATTTTGCTAATTTATTTTTAATTAAATTATCGATAAATTTTATTTTATTAATTGGAATTTTATGGAACTTTTTATTAATTGATTACATTTTTGTCAGTCATAAATTGATACTATATTAAAATTGTTTGAAATAATTGTTTGAATTAAATGTGACATTTTGGTGAAATTTATATTATAATGTGGCTTTAATAGTAAATTATTTATTCATAAAATTATAATCAAATTCATTTAACTATATGTTTTAAATCTACCAGATATTTTGTATTTATTAATTGATTTTGTATGGATCAAAATTGTAGTCTATATTGAAATTATCTAACTGATTGTTCAATTGATTTGAATTGTTGGACATTTTGATGAACTCGATTAATTGAAACGCATAATGAGGATATTATTGTGAATTGTATTATTGTAAATGGATTGCCGATGAAATTTATTTAATTTATTGGAACTTTTTATCAATCATTTATTATTAATTAATTACAATTTTAATTGTCATGAGTGATATCATCCAGAAGGTATAGGACTAGGGCCGTTTTTTCATTGGTCTGATGGCTTTTGACTGAGGAGTGGGAATGGCCGTTTGACATATTTTCTATACAAAATCTGTCGGGCCGCCGTTTTTGTGCCTCGGTTGGGGGTAGACGGAGTATTGAGGGTTCGGGCCTTGGTTGTTTTTGATAAGATTGAATGTGATTGTTGACATTTTAATGGAATCGATTGGATTGATTGTAATGTAGATATAATGGAATCATAGGGTCTATAAATATAATATTTGTTATGATTATAGTGAGATAATTTATGTCATTTCTTACTGCATGAAATGGATTAGATGTTAGTGATTGTAATAGTTGTAATATTTTGTGTTTTTGGAAATAAATGGCTTATTATTATTATTATTATGCAGGCAGGCATATTATAGGTCGGGGGATTACATCGCTGTTAAAAATGCTTGGCCCAACGCTATTCCAGCTCCACAGCCACTAGGACACAAAAACAAGTGATAAGCAGAAAAGTTCTGAAGTATTTTTGGACCTGCTGAAGACTGTATGAATATATTTGTGTTGAATGTTTTGTTTGTATGAATATAACGGTTGTTGTCGGACACTCCCCTGAGACGGAGACCGGAGGTCGATAGCAGGTTGAGTCGTCAGTACATCTTGTGATGCTTGCCTGGCCAGTTGAAGGTTGGTTCCCGTGAGTCAGAACCGGAAGTCGCAGAGTTCGTGGTGAGTCGGAACTGTATGCGGTTGTGCCCCAGTGAGTCGGTGATTTGATCCCAGTGATTTGTGATAGTGTTGCTGGCTCTAGTTGTTTGGAGCGGTGAAGATGTCCCGGTGAGTCGGGACAGTGCTGCTGGCTCCAGTGGGTCGGAGCGGTGATGAAAGAAGCTTGGGGTGATGACCAGGAATGCGCGTCCGCTGCATGCTGGTGGTCAGGATACCCCCGTAGATGCCGTGGGTACTGGCTGGCCGTGTGACTCGCTGCTAGAAAGCTTGAGAAAGTGATGATGACGTCACGGTGAAGTAGCTCTGCACGAAGGCTGCGCTAACGTTCATACTCGGGGTCACTAGTTTGGGGGTAGTGGAACAGGGTGTAAAGTCCCACAAACCTCCATAGAAAAGGGAGGCTCCTCCGACCAGACAGGTGTTGTGTATGGTCCGGGCAACTGCCCAACGGTTGTTGTCGGACTTTTGTATATGTTCTAATCGCGCCGAAAACTTTGCTTGCGCGATGCAGGATTTGTGTGACGTCATGTCATTAGTTCGTAAGTGGTAGCGTTGGTGCCGCTGCAACACCTTGAGGAACACCCGCAGCCAAGTAGCCAAGTCACACCATTCAGAGGAATCATCTTCAGATCGAACAGACTGCGAATGACCCTGGAGATTAGATTTGAGCCATTCAATTACCCTAGCAGAGACATTAAGGGAGGAAAGCATTCCTGAGAGAATGTCAAAGTCAACTGTGTTAAAAGCACTGCTTAAGTCCAGTAGAACCAATATAGTTACACATTTATTGTCCATAGCCAGTCGTATGTCATCGGAAATTTTTACTAGAGTCGTAACGGTGCTATGCCAGGTCTGAACCCAGATTGGTAAGAACTCAGCAAGCAATTAGAGGATAAGTAACAGGATAGTTGCTTCTGAAAAATACTCTCTAGGACTTTGACTTTTACTTCGCTTATTTGTATAGTTACTAAAAATATAGATAGCAGATATATAAAACGTAATGTTTTATCTATTGCATAACTTATAGCAAGTATTATTTTATTAAACATCAATCCCAAAATGTATCAAAGCCTATATTTTATCTACCTCTTACTACAATTTTTTGAGCAAAACAGACATTTCACAGAAAAAAATCTTAAGCTTATAACAATAATAACATATTAGACATATTTTTTATGGCTAAACGGACACTTTTCAGAACGGTGGCATCTTTGTCTTAAAAATAATTGCGTACTTACTTATGTTTTTTTAAGCGATACGGACGTATTTCCAAATGTGGCCCTGTTGTCCAAAAGATTCACTCACAACATAGGTAACTTATCGCGTTTTGGCTCTTTATCAGTAAACTGGCATGCACTTGCAACGACTGTCAAGTCGCAACTCAAAAAATGGCTGCTTTGCTCGGAACTTAGCCATCGATGAGTGAAAATGCCAAAAGGGTGTATGCATAAATTTGTGATTATGGGGCTGATTTTGACAGGTGTTTTCGTGAAATATGAAATAAATGATGATTTTGGACACATTTTTAAATTAAAAGTGATGTTGAAAAGCGTTGTGATTGATGTTTCTTAAATGATTCTATCACTACAAAATATATTCTTATAAGAATTTCATATACAATTAAATGTGATTTTTTCGATTCATATTATGTACTTTATGAGAGAGAGAGAGACGAGGCCTGCATTATAAGACTAAATGTTGACTAAAAGTTGATAGGAGTCAAGTCACCAACCCAAGCGTGGTGATAAATGCTCATACCTTCTCTGTGTGAGAAGAGGCATTTGCCGTGCAGTGGGAAAATAACAAGCTGGGATTATGATTATATTACTCATACGCAAACTAACTGTTCACTCAATGCCGCAAAGTAAACTAACATAAATAAACCAAGTCTAAATCCACCATTGTTTGATATACTCGGTTTGTAAGTGCTTGGTTAGTTTAGTGGGACTATATAGTGATGTGATTTGGCAGCACTAACATAAGCTACCGCAGACCGTCGCTGAGAGTAGACCAACTCAAAACTTAGCTAACTTGAAGCCAATGTAGAGCGCTCAAGCTTATATCATTAAGTCAATAAACTGAGTCTAGTTACTCTAAATAAGTAAATCGGTCGATGTAATGTTAACGTAAGTTTCTTTGTAATAGCAGAGAAATAAAATGTGTTCGTGAAATTTAATCATTTATTATTAATATCTTTATCCTGTTCTGTCCAACTGCAGGACAAAGGCCTCCCATTCTTTATCCATTCCTTCCGGTTTAAGGCAATTGTAGACAAATCCTATCGATAGGCGTCAAGCTCGTCAAGCCATCATTATGCCATGATGTCGCCGGACTATTTCCGGAGCCCATATTGTGGTTGATTTAGCTCATTAACCGTTCGACATGCAGCAGACGTGTCCGGTCCAGTCCCATTTTAACGAAGCTGCTTTTTGATGCTACAACATTTTGATATTTTTTATTTTTTATTATATGTCTACATATGCGTTATAAATGAAATAATATTAGATCTTTATTGACACTTTTACTCGTCAATATTTTAAAACTAAATGTTCCCGACATAAATGAAGTTAAAATGTAATGGATTTACAATTACTTTTGATATATAAATTCATAAAGAAAACAGGGTATTTTGTTATAATTCCAAGAAGTCGAATGAAGCAGCCATTAATTTAATCATGGTCACCTTTGAGTCGTGGTATTAATACTTACATTTACCTTTCTACCTAATTTGTGTGCCTTCGTACATAATAATTTTAATTAATTTTCGAATTACATCATTTTCAGGACGCCACTATACGATTCGCTGCTTTCGTATCTGCCTTCTTAGTATTTACTAAAGTTTATAGAGTAGTCGGCATATGCATACCATTATGCTATATAGCCAGCTTTAAAGAACAGCATACAGATTAGACCTGCAGTTGGCTTGTGGATGCCGTCAGAATTGTTCGCTTCATGTAAAGTTTTGATAGTTGGCCCCATCTGCAAAATTAGAATCCGAACTTAAACTATTTTGGAAAACGTAGTGTATGAACAACAGGCATAAATTATTTAATTTAAATTTATTATTCACAGATTGAAAATAATATTTATTTTTCCTATTGTGTATTTCTTATGAATGTTTTAGAAAGAAAATCCACATTGCATCCAAGCTGAATACATGAAATATTGAAAGAAGGTGTGGGTGTTCGGTTGTGGGATTAAAAGAAAGAAACAAAGACTTTTCCAACATCAACCTTTAATGAAATTATTAATTAATAAATTATTATACAAAGAACTATTTACATTTATAACCTAGTGGAACTTAATTAGATAGGTATGAAAAATATAATACCTAAAGAATCTGAATCTTTATTATAAAGTAGACTTTTATGGTTGAAATGTTGAATTCATTAAAAATATTGTATTATTTGTAATATTATTCGTTTTGTGCTAATTTAAACAGGAGAAATAATAAAATACAAATTCAAATATCAGTAGATTCAAAACAAAAGGGTTTTTAAGTAACTTATACAATTAGCACAAATTGGCTCAAATTCTTTGAGAAAACACATGGATAACATCGTCAACGAAGGCGATAGAAATGCAAATGTTAGGGATTGATCACGTGATTTTTCGATATCATTTGTCAATCCCATACAATTTTACCTTTTTGACAGTCGCTATCACCACGCTTTCGATGATAGAATGTCACTTGTCTAAGGCCTCTCGATTGATGGCAAACACAACAATTCGTATTATACAAATATTTTGTAACAAGTAAAATTTCAAAATTTAAAAAACTCCCCAACACATTTATCTTGCGAAAACATCCCGATTCAAACAGTAAAACGCCCATAATACCATACCTTTTTGAACGGCTGAACCGATTTTATTCAAACATAGCTACACAATTACCTTTGAAACAAAAAAAAAATCAAAATCGGTTCACAGCAACACACTTCAAACTTATAATACTCCTCTTTTTCCGTCGGGGGTTAAAAAATATATTATTGTAAGGTTAACTGTGAAATTTTCAAGACGACACATTTTATGTAAATTGAATAAATAATCGCATACCACATTTTAACAAAATGTATCGCGAAGTTTCTTAAATTCAGTTATTTTTCACTTACTCGATACTGTCCGTATCTGATTGGCGACCTTCCAAAGAAATGTTAGGTACTGTTTCAATGAATAATAGGTATTTAAAGTGGTCTTATTTTTATATTCTTACAAGAGTGACTTAAATGAAAGCTTTCCTTGGTAATTTTTCTTAGAATATGTATTGGGTTGTTCCAGTGTTATTTTTGTGTTTCCAGTGTTTTATAATAACACGGCGGAGATGCGTTTTTGCCACCTTCACAACGGCCTCAAAAATGCCACCCCAATGTGGGCACACTGGGGGGTCAAATTGCCAATTAATTCCCATTTGCGCCATGGCAAATCTCAAATTCTGTTTATCCTTATTTAGATAATTACAAATATCATTTAAATATCTATCAGCGCCCTTATAATTAGTACCGTTATTAGAACGGATCAAAGATGGTAGTCCTGGGCGGGAAACAAATCTACCTAGCGCTGCAACAAACGCATCTGTGCTGAGGGCAGTTAAAAGTTCCAAGTGAACCGCCTTGGAGGCCAGACAAATGAACACACACAAGTAGGCCTTGACAGCCTTGGCGTTCCGAAGTTGAGAAGTCTTCACCAAGAAAGGACCAGCGAAATCGGTTCCGACCGAAGCAAATGGTCTGCTTTCCGTCACTCGGTCGGATGGCAAATCACCCATTATGGTTTGAGTGGGAGCAGCCTTCAACTTATAGCACTGCATACATTTAAAGATGATGCCACGAATAGTGCGTCTGGCCGACAAAATCCAAAACTCACGCTGCAAAATGGCTACGAGGGCGTTGCAACCGGCGTGTGCGTTATTAATGTGTCGATCGGACACCAACAATTTCACCAACGCTCCTCCTTTTGGGAGCAACAAAGGATGGCGAGCACCATAAGGCAAGTTCGAATTCCGCAATCGTCCTCCGACTCGGAGCAAACCAGATTGGTCTAGGAATGGATTAAGACGAGCGATTGAGCCTTTCAAAGCTGAGCATTTCCTCAGGGTTTCAATAGTCTGGTCAAAGTGCTCGGCTTGTACAGCACGAACCAACAACAGCAGGGCCTCTTGGCGTTCATGAGGCGACAAAACTGAGGATAACAATTTATTATTAGGGTTCCGTCCGTTACGTATGAAACGCCGGACCCAAGCGGTAACTCCTACCAATTTCGACAAAGAACTGTATCTGTCCCAAAGATACTCCAAATTATATGCAGGTTGCGTTTCCACAATTCCAATACGCAAGCCTGGCAAAACCTCTGGAGAGGAGAACCTATTCTGGGGCCAGGACGACTCGCGATGCGACAACCAGTCTGGTCCCCACCAAAGAGAATGGTCAACAAGGGCAGGAGCCTCGCAACCACGGGACGCGCAGTCTGCGGGGTTCAATTCTCCTGGGACATGTCTCCAGATCAGTTTAGTCTCAGAGTTCTGAATCTGTGAGACTCTATTCGCCACAAAAACCTCCAAAGTATGAGCTGAGGTGCGAAGCCAACAAAGAACGATCTCGCTATCAGTCCAAGCGAAAACGTCTGAGATATCAACTGAGCGACCCAGAGTGCTGTAAACATGGTGAAGGAGCCTAGTAAGAAGAGCTGCTCCAGACAATTCCAATTTAGGAATGGTTAACCGTGACCTAATAGGCGCCACCTTACTCTTAGCCATCACCAAGTGGACCTCTACAGAACCGGATGGACCTACAGTCCGTAAAAATACCACGGCCGCATAACCTCGTTCGGACGCGTCACAAAATCCGTGGAGACTCACTCGACACTTACCAGCTGGTAGAAGGAGTCTGGGCAAGGAAATCCGGTTTACATCCGGAAGGGAAGATACAATCGCAAACCATTCCCTCATCAACTCTTCCGGCAGAGGCTCGTCCCAAGTAATATTGGCTAACCAAAGTTTCTGCAAAAACCACTTAGCCAAGAATATGACAGGAGTGATCCATCCATTGGGATCAAAGGTCCGGGCAACAGTTGACAAGACCATGCGCTTTGTCCAGGTCTGGGGAGTATCCAATTTAACTTGATAGGTGAAGACATCCTGGACGGGCTGGTACTGGATACCAAGGACGGCAATCAAATTAGGGTTATTCACATCCTCAAAAAGGAGAGGATCCTGCTGATGCTCTACTGGCAGATCACTCAACAACTCCGGACTATTCGACAACCATTTACGCAATTCGTAACCTCCTGATTTCAGGATTCCACGCAACTCATCTCGCAAAACCAAGGCCTCTTCCACTGTAGAGGCCCCGGTGCACACATCGTCGACGTATACGGAGTCTTTCAGAATAGCAGCTGCACGTGGATACTTCAACTGTTCACGGCTGGCCAACTCCAATAAAGTGCGGATGGCAATATAGGGACTAGACCTGAGTCCATACGTTGTAGTATTCAACTCGTACACAGAAATCGGATCACACGGTCGCTCACGCCAAAGGATCATTTGATAGCGCCGGTCGTCCGGATGAACAAGAGATTGTCTGAACATCATACGGATGTCAGCCACAAAAACAATCTGGTGACGGCGGAAATTGGTGAGGATATCCGAAATGTCCCTATGCAGTTTGGGACCCGAGTGCAAGCACTGGTTCAAAGAAACTCCATTGGACGTAGGGGCCGAGCCATCGAATACCACGCGGATTTTACCACCCGGAGTTTTCAAAACCGCATGGTGCGGCAAAAAGTAATGCTCGATTGAACGGCAATCAAGATAAGAAGGAGACATGTGTCCCAAATCTTCATACTCCCGCATGAAGTCCACGTATTTCTTACAAAAATCCGAATCTCAAACGAAAATATTAAACGAATTAGAATTTTAAACGAGAGCTTCTGCGTACCTGTTGTTAACGTCACACAAAACTGCTGCATTCCGTGGCAGTTTCAAATTCGCTGCCTCTCGTATCTGGAATGATCTTCCTCCACCATTTCGCGCTATAAAAACGATTGCAACATTTAGTACTAAATTCAAGCAGTACTTATTACTTAAACAAAAGGAATCCGGAAGATAAGCTTACCCGGGGTTTGCACGCAGTTAGTATTACTGCCGTTAATCCATTTTCATTATTTTGAACTTGCGAACACCACACCACACATAACATACACATCACTCTGTTTTATCCAATACTAGCAAAACACTATTCTATGTATTCTTTTCGCCTGGTTTATTTACTTTTATTTATTTACACTATTTCATAACATAAACATATTTCTTTTGACAGCCGACCATAGATTTCTTTTTTCCATGATTTAGGGTCCTTTCTAAGAAATTTAATACATTACCCTTTGGTCCGCGCGCTCTGTTATTTGTCTATGGTTTTGACAAATGATCATTGAGCATCGCGGACTTTGTACTCTTAGTTCTACCTACATTTAATATGATTTTTTATTTATAGATTTGTAACTTACACATAATTATAATATACATACTTTGACCCACCTTCTGTGTTTATTCTATTTTGTTTGTTATTTATAAATTATTTTATTATTTAAGTATTTTCTGTTTCCATAAGTGTGTCCGTGGCATCAACAGTGGGTCCTATCAGAATATCAGCGCGGCGTTATTTTCTTTTTGGATATCGCTGCACATGCTGAGATAGGAGCCTTTTTGGTCTCGCACGGGGTTTTTATTTAAATTTTTTATTATTGTTTAAATTTATGCGTATTTCTCGTGTCTCCTGTGCGGGTCACAAATAAATATTTTTTCTTTCTTTTTTTCTTTCTTTCATTCGACGCTCCATGGACAATAACCTCTTTTCCGCTAAAGCATAGGAATGACCAAGAGGAGGACGCGCAGCCTGAAACGGCAAACGAGTGACAAAACGACCATCAGCGAGGCGACCAGTATTGTTCTGGTAATTCGATTCGCACTCTTGTTCAGCTGGATCGACTCTTGGAGCAAGTGGAAGCTCTTCGACTTCCCAGAAGCGCTGAACGGCGTCGGATAGAGAGATCCCCACATTCAATTCTTGGTCCTCAATCCGCGGGGCGGAGCCCTTTAACACGGGACCCATGAAGCTAAAGCCAAAAACTGTCGGTATAGCTACTAACCCATTCGTCTGCAGAACCCGCTTGGTCCCGGACGAAATCAAACCCAAAACATCCGCACCTAAAAGCACGTCTACGGGTCCGGGTACAAACCACTTCGGGTCGGCAGGAGTTAGATCTGACGTTAATTTCACCACGGCAGGGCTAATGGTTACCTGCGGGTGTCTGCCCATGATATCATTCAAAACAACGGCCTTGGCCAAGATTCTTGGCCCACAATGAACCGGCGAAACACAAATTTCAACTTCTCCCCGTTGACCACCCGCTTCAATACCACCTATGCCGTATATAGCAGAATGGTGGGGTCCACGTGGGAGACCCAATCTCTCCACTAAACAAAAGGATACAAGACAGCCTTGAGCACCCGAATCCAAAAGGGCACGAACTAACAAAGAGTTACCCTTCGGGCCCCAGATCCTTACAGAGACAGTTGGCAGAAGGACTGTCTCTGGCTGGGCGGCTGTAGTGGAGGAGAGGGAGGCGACCACCTATTGTTGATAACCCCCCTGGGGTTGGTAGTCGTCCGGAAGATCGGACTTGGGCCAGTTGGAGTGTAGGTAGTGGTCTACCGGAGTGCCGAAGTGTCTTCCGACTCGCCCAGTCACCGGGTTCTGGTAACCACGGGCACGTCCAAACTGGGGCGGGCGGCACTCCAATCGCGGTCGCTCATGTAGCGGTGGTGAGAATGGCCGCGGCGCGGCCTTCCTCTCCATTCCCAAATACCTCTCCTCCCGTTGAGGAGGGGGTGGAGGGGTGCCCCCACCTGTGCGAGGTGAGCCCCGTCGAGGATCCACGTGGGTTTGGTGGGGTTGGTGGGGATGCGGACCCCCCGCCTATGGGGGAGCGTCGGGCATCATCAGGCCCGCCAACACCATTTTGGTTAGAACACAACACGCGGTGGTGCTTACCTTGACAGTGCGGGCAAGGATCTGACCTCTGGCAATCCCGCTGCAAGTGCTGTCCCAGACAGGTGTAACACCACTTGCGGCTGTTGGCGATTCCCCGTCGGTCCTTTGTGTTCCTTGCCAGGAACTTCGGACAGGAGGTGACCATGTGGCCATCCGTGTTGCAGTATATGCAGCGCATACTGCGAGCCTGGGTCGCCACATTTTGATGAGGAGGGCGTCGTGACTCACCCTTCCCACGAGGGGGGGGGCGCGCACCAACACGACGCGGGTCCGGAGAGGACCGCTCTGGGGCCAGCGAGGGACCTTCAAATCCAGACTGGTCCAAGAGGCGACATTCCTCATCCAGGAATTTCAACAAGTCATCGAAAGGGGGGAGGTATATGGCATTATCCCCACCATACCTCTGCTCGAAGCGAACCTTCAATACGGAAGGCAACCTTGACAGAACAAGGTGAAGTAGCATGAAGGACCATTGGTCAATAGGTAGGCCCAATCGCCTCAAGGCGTTCAAGGCCACCATCAGTGGGTTGACCAAATCCATTCGTAGGGTGGCAACTCGATGGATGCGAGGCAACGACAAAATCTGCGAGACGTGGGCGTCCGCTTACAGCCTCACGTTCGCATAACGCTTGATCAACAGTTCCCGGGCAGTATTATAACTTTGATCCGTAACAGTTAGGTGGCTGACTAAACCTAGGGCCTCTCCTCTTAACGTGGAGAACAAGTAGGCCTGCTTTTGACTAGGCGACAAGTCTGTCCTAGCATCCACCAAACTGTTGAACAGGTCGAAGTAGGCAGTCCAGCAACCCAAATATCCACTAAAGTGTGGCAAGTCTAGCGTAGGCAACCGTCCTAACAAAGCAGGATGGGTGGGAGACCTCGTCTCGACACAGGATGTTTTGAAGGTGGAGCCTTCAAAACATCCTGTGTAGAACCCCTCAATTTACTGGTTGCCTCAACAATATCATCAGAGAAACCGTAGAACTGTGTGACGTCTGCCTCAACCGCAGCGGCTAACTCAGTGTCCTCGGTGGACAATAGTTCCAAACATTCCGCATGATATTTATCTACCCTGGCCTGACGCACTGGGAGTTCACTAGAACGCGCCAACAAAGCGTCTGATCTATCAGGTCTACTTATTAAAGAGGCCGCCGTGGTCACCCATCTCAATTCCGATCTAATCTTACAAGCAAATGTATTGGCAGTCATACTGTCAAAATGTAAGCAACGGTGATTAAATATTAATTAATAAACAAAAGGTTCAACAAATTAAATTAATAATGTATGTGTGTAACCTAAATAACAGTTTGACAGTAATTTTCTTACCAAATTAAATATCAAATAATAAAGTCTGTAAAAGAAACAACAAGTTAATTTAACAAATAGTACTGAACCCTGTTACATTTACTTAATTATTTTCCAGTACAAAATTATTATGGAACCCCAAATATCAATTTATAAATTATCAAAAACAAAGTGGGTAGGTTGATTTTACAATAGAATTCAATATTCAATTTACTTTAATAGTTAAAAACAATGGATTTAACTTGAATCAATTAGAATATTACTGTCAATATCAAACAAACTAACCAATTTTCTTATATAATTGGTAACAATATACTTTACAACAATAACTTCTATAGCGGACACTGAGTATGTTTATAATGTAAACAAACTTACAAACCCAAGTTAGAAGGTTCAAGGTCCAACAATAACTATGATTCAATTTAATACAATTAGGGAAGACTATTTAGTCTGCACCAAACCTATATTGTCTACAACAAATAAACAAATTTCAATACAAAACTGTAACCTTCTATCCCGGAGTGACAATATTAAGTTGTGAGTTGTACACTTTATTTTAACAAATTGGAATGTAACTATGGGGGTTTTTCGCCTCTAACAGGACACAGCTAACTCTGAGTGACTCAAAATGTACTACTTTCCAACCCAGTATTCTCAACAATAAAAAGCAAACCGACAAACAATACAGCGTTCACTGTGAACGAGTGTCCTAGCGTTTACTATGCTCGTGGAATGAACCCACGCTCTTGCTACCAAATGTTAAATACAGGTCTGCGGATCCCAAGCCAGGAGCTCATCACTGGGGCCCATTAGCAGCGTGTCACTCCTGGATCCAATCAGAACCTGTACCCACGAAACTGCCGTAACGCAGCAGTGGAAAGCTAGGGATTTGCCCCCTATTGCGAGAGATACTGGTACCTATCTCACAGGTGGCACAAGGATTGGCGTATATAAGTTCGTACTTACCTTAGATTCCTGCGGTAGACTCCTGGGCGTCGATCAATCTCGTGCCGTGAGTTTAGGGATAGGAGAATATATATAATAAAGGAAGTAATGGGAAAGACTGACGGCTGTCTGGACCGAAGAATCCGGCCGGCGTCCACCAGGCAGCACGTTTCCCGCAAAAGCACCTCGATGCGCGTGAAAATATACTCTAAACCCACTTAAGGGACGCCCCACAACGCCGATTGCGAACGGCGGGCGCGATTAACAAATACAATCACCGAAATATCGTTCGATTACGTTATTAGAATACAAGACACCGATTTTCTCGCGTGTTCCGTTCAAGTTTTCTAACTACACTGTTAGTGTCAGCTGTCAAAATCGTTGACAGCCCACGGACACGGTGTTGCGAGTAAACATAAACTCGGGACAGAACAGTAATAATAAAGTACATGTACAAAGGCGAGCTTAACTCAAATGTTGAGTTCTCTTACAACAAACCCTAGAGAGACAGAGAATAATGACAAAAGATGGTAGGATCTAGCGTACAATTTTAAATTAACATAATTATAATCATAAGAAATAAATCATAAATATAAACATACATACATAAATACAAATATATATATCTAATAACATTGCGTTGAAAAGAAATGCTCTTAAATTTTCCTCTTCAAGACATCAAGAGAAAGGCTATTGCGTAAGGAGTGTGGGAGTGAGTTCCAGAGGTGTACTGCAGTTACAGAGAATCAGCCATCATATCGGCTGGAAGTGTGACGTGGAGTACGAAGGAGAAGCGAAGTAGCTGTGCGACAAGGTTTGCCCCTCGGGACGAGGTACTCAAACCGTTCGCGAAGGTATTGGGGTGAAGTAGGATTGTGCGGGATATTATAGAGAAGGGATAGGATATGAATATCTCGTCGACGCCGAATCGGCAGCCACTTCAATCTGGTCCGAAATGCCGACACATGGTCATACTTGTGGAGGTCGAAAATAAAGCGGATGCAATCGCTCGAGTTTGTTTAGGAGTTCCTCCGTTGCACCTAGAAAACAGACATCCACATAGTCTATGAGCGGCAAAAGAAGAGACTGAGCAAGAGTGACCTTAGTGTGAAATGGTAAGAATTTTTGGAGAGACTGAAAAGAGTAGAAGACCTTCTTACTCACATCAGCAATATGAACCTCCCAAGAGAGGTTAGTGTCTATATGGACGCCCAAGTTTTTCGTGCTTTTGGAGTAGTATATGGGTATACATTACATTTTATATATTACTGGTGGAAGAGACTGGGGATCCAATAGATTGAGCATGTATCTGCCACCATTAATGAGTGCTTGAGATTTAGTTGGCTTCAGGAGGAGTCTAAAGGACTGTGTCCACTTGTTGATATTTTCAAGGTCATCAGTGATGGCAGCCAAAGACACGGCGAGTTCACCCACCTTATAATGTCGATACAACTGCAAGTCGTCTGCATAGAGATGAAAGTTAGAAGTTAGAACCTTAGTGATAGCATTTATAAAAAATGAGAAAAGAAGAAGAGAGAGAACACCACGGGTAGTGGAATAGGGTGTAAAGTCCCACAAACTTCCATAGAAAAGGGAGGACCCTCCGACCAGACGGGTGTTGTGTCTGGTCCGGGCAACTGCCCAACGGTTGTTGTCGAACACTCCCCTGAGACGGAGACCGGAGGGCGATAGCAGGTTGAGTCGTCCGTACATCTTGTGATGCTTGCCTGGCCAGTTGAAGGTTGGTTCCCGTGAGTCAGAACCGGAAGTCGCAGATTTCGCGGTGAGTCGGAACTGTATGCGGTTGTGCCCTAGTGAGTCGGGGTGATGATATCCCAGTGATTTGGGATAGTGTTGCTGGCTCTAGTTGTTTGGAGTGGTGAAGATGTCCCGGTGAGTCGAGACAGTGCTGCTGGCTCCAGTGGGTCGGAGCGGTGATGAAAGAAGCTTGGGGTGATGACCAGGAATGCGCGTCCGCTGCATGCTGGTGGTCAGGATACCCCCGTAGATGCCGTGGGTACTGGCTGGCCGTGTGACTCGCTGCTAGAAAGCTTGAGAAAGTGATGATGACGTCACGGTGAAGTAGCTCTGCACGAAGGCTGCGCTGACGTTCATACTCGGGGTCACCAGTTTTGGGGTAGTGGAACAGGGTGTAAAGTCCCACAAACCTCCATAGAAAAGGGAGGCTCCTCTGACCAGACGCGTGTTGTGTATGGTCCGGGCATTCAATTACCGGAGCAGAGACATTAAGGGAGGAAAGCATTCCTGAGAGAATGTCAAAGTCAACTGAGTTAAAAGCACTGCTAAAGTCCAGTAGAACCAATATAGTTAGACATTTATTGTCCATAGCCAGTCGTATGTCATCGGAAATTTTTACTAGAGTCGTAACGGTGCTATGCCAGGTCTGAACCCAGATTGATAAGAACTCAACAAGCAATTAGAGGATAAGTGACAGGATAGTTGCTTCTGAAAAATACTCTCTAGGACTTTGAAGAGGATTAATTATTTGTATAGTTATTCGCTTATTTGTATAGTTACAAAAAATATAGATAGCAGATACATAAAACGTAATGTTTTATTCTATTGCATAACTTATAGCAAGTATTTTTTTATTTAACATCAATCCCAAAATGTATCAAAGCCTATATTTTATCTACCTCTTACTACAATTTTTTGAGCAAAACAGACATTTCACAGAAAAAAATCTTATAACATATTAGACATATTTTTTATTGCTAAACGGACACTTTTCAGAACGTGGCATCTTTGTCTTAAAAATAATTGCGTACTTATGTTTTTGTAAGCGATACGGACGTATTTCCAAATGTGGCCCTGTTGTCCAAAAGATTCACTCACAACATAGGTAACTTATCGCGTTTTGGCTCTTTATCAGTAAACTGACAAACACTTGCGCCGACTGTCAAGTCGCAACTCAAAAATGGCCGCTTTGCTCGGAACTTAGCCATCGATGAGTGAAAATGCCAAAAAATTGTGGTTATGAGTCTGATTTTGACAGGTGTTTTCGTGAAATATGAAATAAAGGATGATTTTGTACACATTTTTAAATTAAAAGTGATGTTGAAAAGCCTTGTGATTGATGTTTCTTAAATTATTCTATCACTACAAAATATATTCTTATAAGAATTTCATATACAATTCAACGTGATTTTTTCGATTCATATTATGTAATTTATGAGAGAGAGACGAGGCCTGCACTGGTAATGTTAAAAGGCTAATGATGACGTAGTTTATAAGTTTATATTTGATAAAGCTGACATTGTTGAAGGATAACATTGTGAGGAAATGTTGACTAAAAGTTGATAAGAGTCAAGTCACCAACCCAAGCGTGGTGATAAATGCTCATACCTTCTCTGTATGAGAAGAGGCATTTGCCGTGCAGTGGGAAAATAACAAGCTGGGATTATGATTATATTACTCATACGCAAACTAACTGTTCACTCAATGCCGCAAAGTAAACTAACATAAATAAACCAAGTCTAAATCCACTATTGTTTGATATACTCGGTTTGTGAGTGCTTGGTTAGTTTAGTGGGACTACATAGTGATGTGATTTGGCAGCACTAACATAAGCTACCGCAGACCGTCGCTGAGAGTAGACCAACTCAAAACTTAGCTAACTTGAAGCCAATGTAGAGCGCTCAAGCTTATATCATTAAGTCAATAAACTGAGTCTAGTTACTCTAAATAAGTTAATCGGTCGATGTAACGTTAACGTAAGTTTCTTTATAATAGCAGAGAAATAAAATGTGTTCGTGAAATTTAATCATTTATTATTAATATTTTTATCCTGTTCTGTCCAACTGCAGGACAAAGGCCTCCCATTCTTTCTTCCATTCCTTCCGGTTTAAGGGAATTGTAGACAAATCCTATCAATAGGCGTCAAGCTCGTCCATCATCATGCCATGATGTCGCCGGACTATTTCCGGAGCCCATATTGTGGTTGATTTAGCTCATTAACCGTTCGACATGCAGCAGTCGTGTCCGGTCCAGTTCCATTTTAACGAAGCTGCTTTTTGATGCTACAACATTTTGATAAATTCTCTTTTTATTATATGTCTACATAAGCGTTATAAATGAAATAATATTAGATCTTTATTGACACTTTTACTCGTCAATATTTTAAAACTAAATGTTCCTGACATAAATGAAGTTAAAATGTAATGGATTTACAATTACTTTTGATATATAAATTCATAAAGAAAACAGGGTATTTTGTTATAATTCCAAGAAGTCGAATGAAACAGCCATTAATTTAATCATGGTCACCTGTGAGTCGTGGTATTAATACTTACATATGCCTTTCTACCTAATTTGTGTGCCTTCGTAATACATAATAATTTTAATTAATTTTCGAATTACATCATTTTCAGGATGCCACTATACGATTCGCTCCTTTCGTATCTGCCTTCTTGGTATTTACTAAAGTTTATAGAGTAGTCGACATATGCATACCATTATGCTATATAGCCAGCATTAAAGAACAGCATACAGATTTGACCTGCAGTTGGCTTGTGGATGCCGTCAGAATTGTTCGCTTCACGTAAAGTTTTGATAGATGGCCCCATCTGCAAAATTAGAATCCGAACTTAAACTATTTTGGAAAACGTAGTGTATGAACAACAGGCATAAATTATTTAATTTAAATTTATTATTCACAGATTGAAAATAATATTTATTTTTCCTATTGTGTATTTCTTATGAATGTTTTAGAAAGAAAATCCACATTGCATCCAAGCTGAATACATGAAATATTGAAAGAAGGTGTGGGTGTTCGGTTGTGGGATTAAAAGAAAGAAACAAAGACTTTTCCAACATCAACCTTTAATGAAATTATTAATTAATAAATTATTATACAAAGAACTATTTACATTTATAACCTAGTGGAACTTAATTAGATAGGTATGGAAAATATAAAATATGTTGAATTCATTAAAAATATTGTATTATTTGTAATATTATTCGTTTTGTGCTAATTTTAACAGAAGAAATAATAAAATACAAATTCAAATATTAGTAGATTCAAAACAAAAGGGTTTTTATGACAATTAGTACAAATTGGCTCAAATTCTTTGAGAAAACACATGGATAACATAAACGATTTCGTATTTTACATTACTTTATAGGACATAAAATTAGTTTAATAGTGTTACAATCTAAAAGTGTCGGCTAAAACATTAATCTAGACATATATAAAAGTCTGCACATTACAACTCAAGTCAATATTTATTATTCGAAATTAAACAGGCTCTAGACGAGTGGCATTCGATGTCAGCGAAGGCGATAGAAATGCAAATGTTAGGGATTGATCACGTGATTTTTCGATATCGTTTGTCAATCCCATACAATTTTACCTTTTTGACAGTCGCTATCACCACGCTTTCGATGATAGAATGTCACTTGTCTAAGGCCTCTCGATTGGTGGCAAACACAACAATTCGTATTATACAAATATTTTGTAACAAGTTAAATTTCAAAATTTAAAAAACCCCCCGACACATTTATCTTGCGAAAACATCCCGATTCAAACAGTAAAACGCCCATAACTTTTGAACGGCTGAACCGATTTTATTCAAACATAGCTACACAATTACCTTTCGAACAAAAAAATAAAATCAAAATCGGTCCATCCGTTGAGGCGCTATGATGCCACAGACAGACACACAGATACACAGCAACACATCTCAAACTTATAATACCCCTCTTTTTCCGTAGGGGGTTAAAAAATATATTATTGTAAGGTTAACTGGGAAATTTTCAAGACGACAAATTTTAGGTAAATTGAATAAATAATCGCATACCACATTTTAACAAAATGTATCGCGAAGTTTCTTAAATTCAGTTATTTTTCACTTACTCGATACTGTCCGTATCTGATTGGCGACCTTCCAAAGAAATGGTACTGTTTCAATGAATAGTAGGTATTTAACGTGGTCTTATTTTTATATTCTTACAAGAGTGACTTGAATGAAAGCTTTCCTTGGTAATTTTTCTTAGAACATGTTTTGGGTTGTTCCAGTGTTATTTTTGTGACATTTAAAACATAACTTTTAAAGTTAGTTGTACTGAAAACTTTGGTCAGCTTCTTTGCGGAATGCGATGCATGTTATGTTATAAATTTCTCACAAATCAGAATTTTTGAGACCAGTGTTGGTAATGGCTCTGAAATACAATATAGTCGTGGTTGCCTTTGCATAATTTATTTCATCACCACTGCTCTCAAACGGTAAAGGAAAACATCTTTGAGAAAAGTGTCAAGTCCTAAAACCAAAAAATATCAATTTCTCTCACAGAGAGGGCTGTGTCCCAGCTGTGGGAGCATTATAGGCTGATTATGCTAATTAACTTTGCAAACACTTAATTAACATTCAATATATATCTGTAGATCTCACCCATCAAAGATCTTCAACATAATCGCTCATTGCCTACTGTTCAAACTTTAAATTTATACACATCAACAAAATAAAACTTTATCAACGTAACGTTCAGAGCATTCCTTTAAATTGCACTTACAACATTGTTGATTCAGGATTCTAACGATGCTAGTAACCTTACAGATGACAGTAGGGATTGTATTAATTTTTTTGCTAATAAGGGCGTGACTAACGAAGGTCGATGTGACGAAGGTAATTACCTTGAGCAAAATGGTCGACGTAAGAGCCAGGAACTTAACAAGGAGAAATCTGCATTACACTCTTAATTACATATTGTATATAATATTAAAATGATGAGTTAATTTTACATGCTAATATATTAGAAATACGTTCAAGTTTCTGCCATATAAACTATGAATGACAGATTGCCGTAACGCTGAACGTGATCAATGATGTGGAACACGGTTAATTAATATTAGCTTTTTGTTTATTTATTAATATGGCACCTACTACAAAGCCTGATTAATATATATTAGAATCATATTTTGTCATGTGGTAGCTCAAACATAAACTATCTGCGTATATATTTCAAATGTGCATCAAATATCAACCCTATCATATATTTTAGTGTCAATAAAAAAGTTATGAATATGCATCTGTACAAATATTTTCAAATCCTGGATTCGTCAAACATCGTTAAAATATATTGCAACCAATTTTTGATTTATAAAACTAGCTTCTTTAAACATCCATATTTGCTTATACATAGAAAAATAGCAATAATTGCATGAATGCAAAAGTAAACACAATAAACAATATGTGGTAAAATAAGCACACAAAACGTTTAATTTACCTCTAAACATTCTGATTGAAACATTAGCATTTAGGGATGTTTGCGCCATTAACAGAATGTCTAATATTAACACAACCTCAGAGTTTTATGTAGTGATTCAATTAAATGCTGTGTATGCGGTCAGTGCTGGGTTGTTTGCCCTCAAAATACTTGGGCTTCAAACAAAATAGTGTTAAGTAAGGGAAATAAGGCTTAACTAGGTAATGGACGAGACCCTCTCTTATCGATTTTTTGGTGTTTTATTTACTGTTCGTAGATACTAGAGAACATCTGTGCATTTATCAGGATTACCGATACTCGGCTTTGCGTCGTGTTCTGTACTATTCTATTATGTTTTGCTATAGTGTTTCTGTCACTTTATCGTCCTTTAGTAGCAGCTAAAAGCTAAAACATAGTAAAGAAAACTATTTTGGAAATAAAAATCAGAAGTCGAACTTAATTACATTTAGATGTATACATCTGCTTATTACACTGGTTAAATAGACCGTGAAGGTTAAAAAAGTCTTTCTCCATATTACCCAGATATTACTATGGTTTATGCATGCGTCGTTCACTACGCGAAGAATGGAACTACTGAAGTGTGATGATAATTTACATTTTTATTATTCCTTGTGTTCAGTCACCACAAAAAGACGCCAACTAAAGCATGAACACATTGCAGATAAAGCTATACATACTCGTACCAAGTTCTATGTAAACTAATATTTATAACATGCTCATTATTTTTAATATTTCAATCATCTCGTCCATTATCAATAAACAATATTTTACCATTACAATGACATTGGCAAAAGACATTTTATTATTATTTTTTACATATTAATACATTCAAATTCTCATTTCAACTTATTATCTATTATATATACAACCAATTTATTTTTAATATCTTAAATATTTACATAAAGTTCCTCAATAGAATCGCAACAATATATAAATGAAATTCCATGATGAGAAAAAATCATGTTTTCTTTTAGAAAAGTACCCTACCGATAAAATTTATTTTTCCAAGACAATCTCTATTATAATTACACTTATACTTTATATCACATTTTTTACATAGAATTATACTATTATTTACAATTTCATAAGGTTTTGAAATTCAAAAAACAAAATATGCTTATTTTTGTTTGTAGTTGACAGTTCTTATTTACATTCTTAGTAAGCATACCAAATGTGTCATGAAAAATAATAGAGCCTAGCAAATAAGACGTTTATAATATTCCTTCAAAGGAGAACAAAGTAAACACATACGTCTCCATTTCTTTTACATTCGCGTGGTCCATATTAATATTATAAACGCTGACAGGGACACGGCTCTGTTCAAGTCGATCGATGTCGACTTTGAAGATTGGATTAAGTTCCTGTAATCTTTCGCCTCATTTTGCGACGGGTACGTGTACGTTCTGTCGGTCACACTTTTGACGTCCGGAGGGCACGGCAGCGTTTCCACCGGGATCTGAAGTAATGTCCTCTCATTTTCGCCCTTAACGGCTTTTGGTTCATCAACGTAAGCGTCGTCTGTTTCGTCTTGAAAAAAATCATCCGGATTATCCGAATAATCTTTTATTTTACTTTTGTCATCGCTATCGTACAAATTGTTTGATCCGATAACGCTCCTTTCGAAATAAGTAAAGTGTGAATTTAACGAAGGCTCCGCGTTGAATTTGCAAATGAAATTTTCGAGAGATGTTCGCACTTTGACGCTTTTGGCCTCGTGACGAAGCTTATGCATCCATGCGAGATGACAGTCGCACGGGAATTCGTTTCCTGTAACAATTGACGCGTTAATTAATTCCCTAATTGGAGTAATGATAACTTCTGAGAGCGAAGGCTGTTCAAACTAATTGATTTTTATTCGATTGTTTAATACTTCGTCTATGTTACAATAATTATCTAATTAACTGTGTTATCGATACTTGTTCCTTCTGATAGTAAACTAAAAAGTCACTATAACATTAATTAAGATTTACTTACCTTCCAAGTAGATGTAGCTGTTTTGGTTCTTCATGTTGTCGTATATTGGGTGGAGGTTTTCGAAGGTGAACCTCTTTAATTTATTACGTCTTAAGTCTAGTGCGGCCAGTCCCCTGACCCCTTCGAATAGGCTGCTGGCCAAAGTTACAAGTTTGTTATGGCTTAAACTCAACTTCCTTAATTGCGATAATCCATCAAACGTCCTCTGGGCCAAAATATAAATTTCATTATAATCTAATAACAATGTCTGCAGATTCCACAGTTCGCTGAATGTAAACGAATTAAGTTTGGATAATTTGTTTCTTCTTAAATCTAAGCGTTTAAGATTTGCAAGTCCATAAAAACACTCCTTCTTGAGTTCGCTTATATTATTTCTATCGAGTTCTAAGTCAATTAGGTTGACAAGATGTTTGAACGCGCCATCATGGATGACGGTAATGTTATTACTAGTAAGATATAATTTCTGGAGTGCCGGCAGCTCGTAGAACACTTCAGTCTCTAGCTCAACTATTCTGTTCTCATCTAAAGTAAGTATAGTTAGATTTGGCAAGTTATAAAATGCATGTTTACCAAGATAGATGATCTGATTCTTAGTAAGCGTCATTTCTTGTACAGACGTAACGTTGACAAATGTGTAACTCTCTATCTTATGGATTGAGCTGTATTTTATGCTGAACTGTTTTACTTTTCTCAAGTATCGAAGGACTTTCGATGGAACAAAATCTAGTCCTCCATCTGCTCTTACATTGAAGGCTAGTGTTTCTATGTTTGACTGTGATGTAAAGCTTGTCCATAGTGGGTCTGTTCTTTCTATTCCTCCGTTGAAGACCCAACATTCTGTTTTCACAGCTTCGTTGATTTCTTGGCTAAATTCACAGTAGCAATGGACTTTGGAATCTCTGTCGCTGATGTCACATATATTTATGGCCGCTGGTATAACTTTCTCTTTCTGTTTTCTTCTGTTGGCATCTAGAGCTTCTATTGCGAAGAGCAACAGTAGCAAGGTAGCGGGTACCTTCGAAGCCCGCATACCTCCTACCTGAAACAAAGACAAAGGGAATTAGGCTATTTAATTTTGCCTTTATACATCAAAAGGGCCTCAAGGATTTCCGTGTTATTTTTCTTTTAAAGATATTTTTGTAATAGAATGTTGCTGAAATTCATAAAATAAAGGTTAATACGAACAATAATACATTGCGGTGGATAAAACCATTTAAAAACATGATTCAAGTCTTTTTCTTTAATTATAAATGGCTTATGTTTAACTAACCATCTCAAGATCTAGTAAAATGTAACAGCAGAAAATCACTTGATATTGCCAAAAATAGTAAATGATCATCAAAATTAAATCCCCATTTTAGCGTGAAATTAGAACCAAAAAAATTATAACTTGTGATCCAACTTAAAACAACCAACTCCAAATTATGATTGTTTAATCCAAAAATAGTTAATGACAACAAAAAAAATCTGCAAGCAACTTGGAAGTAGCGCTCGCCGGCCGCGGCACCGCTAGCTTCGCTCGCTCAGCACAGGCGCGGTTGGCCACTGTTCTTATTTTTTTTTTTCGTTTGGACTCTAACTGACTAAAACCACACGGTGTTTCTCTTCATCACTTCTTGCTGCGGTGAGGGGACACGGACGCATTCTCCACAATCACTACAGCTGTAACGGTTTGCGACAGCAAACCCCATCTAAGGGCAAAGGGAGGAATGAGCTGCTCCTCACCCTTTCTTCATTGAGAGAAGCGCGCGGAAACACCATACGACGCAAACTCTGGCCTATGTGCTTGGACAACAGATTTCCCCAAGTCCGTCACCCGTAGGCCACTTTACGGTGGATGGAAGAGAGCATTATCAGCCCTCCTCCTGCGCCCAGTCCGTCGGACGCATATTGGCAGAGTGGAGTACATCTCCCTCTTCCTTTCTGCAGCCTCTTTCATTGCCATCACCTCTTCGGTGAAGGCAGCCACTGCTTGCCATGATCTATCGCTTCCGACCATAGATTTGATTATGGACGGAAGCGAGAGATCGCTCCCCACTTCAGCACCTAGAGCATTCCGCTACTCTACCCAGGCTGGGCACAGCTCAATGGTATGTTGGGCAGTTCTTTGCCTCCGAGATCTTTTTCCGGAGCGTCTTTTTAGCTTCTCTATAGACATTGTAAAGCCGAGCTTCTTCTTCTGGGTCACGGGTTGCGGTAGCTAGCCTCCTGTATACCTACGTCGAAAATCCACAAACAAACCAATAAACCTGGTGCCTGCTCACTATTCTAACCTAACCTAACCTATTTCACCCGGTCAAAATAACCTATTTCACAAAATTAATGTGCTATTAAAATTTGGTGATCATTTACTAAATTTGGTTTCATAGTACAATTTTAGGTAATGGTCACAAAGTTATTTTTGGTGGTCATTATATTTATTCCCATTTTAAACTTTAAATAAAATAACAAAGAAGACTACAATTTATGTTATTTGCTAGGTACAGCAGAGTATTTCTATTACTATAGGAGGACCAGGATTAGAAAATTTACATATTGACAAAATCTCTTTTAATGCCAGAGCGGCTGAAACATAAAAACATTTTTTACTGTTCCATTTCACGTAATAAGACACAAAATACCTACTAATAAAAATAAGTAGCTTCTGAAACGTAATCTCAGTATTAAATTGGTAAGCGAACCTCACAAATGAGTAAGCAGCTTAACAGGCGATGTTATGAAAATAAAATAAAAAGAGACCCGACATTCGGCGTTTCCAATTACAAATACCGGATTTCAACGGCGATTAAGAAGGAAAATGTATAATGAATAATTCGAAAGCATTTTTAATTAAATTATTTTAATATGAACCGTTTGCTTTTATTTTGTTCGTCATGATTTCTGGCTGTAGAAAAAAGTAATTTAATCCCATATCCGTTTAATCAGAAGTGCGATGTCAGTTTATTCAATGGATAAAGCAATTAATTGTTCGAGACGACGAAGTGTGGAGTTTAATAAAAATAATGGCCCGTAACAGACGAACTTGCAATAAACATATAACTCCCTGCAGGCACTTTGCGAATTGTCATTTGAAAAAAGGGGCTGTTTACAAACTGCCTTTAAACGCAATAAATATTTTTGATTTACATTCTGCTGAAAATGCAGTGAAGATTTAAATTCGCAAAGGAAATTTAACGAACCATTAAAATGGCTCAACAACAAATAACATAACATAGCATCATCATCATCAGCCTTCTAATGTTCCCACTGATGGGACACAGGCCTCCTCTTTGTGAGAGGGAATGGGCCGTAATCTACCACGCGGGCCCAGTGCTGGTTGGTGGATTTCACATATCTTTGAATTTCTGGTTCTAGGATATGCCGGTTTCCTCACGATGTTTTCGTTCACCGTTTTGAGAGCGGTGGTGATGAAATAATTTACACAACGTAAAGCGCCTACCTGGGTTCGAACCCACAACCTACAACTTGTAAGTCGTAGCTGATACCACTGGGCCACCACCGCTCATAACATAACAAAAAAAAAAAAATAGTAAATAGTATATTTTTTTAATATCAATAATAATCTAAGGATTTAAAAAGGTTCTAGAGGGATGTCTGTTCTTATTCATGCTCCATTATAGGACAATACCAAAAATATACACTAGTTAAAAAAATTACAAAAACATCTACCAATAAATATTCCTCCATACAATATATATCCACAGGACTGGTGCAGTTTTGTGAAAAGAGTTATCAGTTCAATTAGCAACAACAAACAGCGCAGAGTTAGTGACAGAATGAAACACTGACAGCTATATTTTGTTTTTATTTATTGTAACTGTGTTGTCCGACTAGAAAAAAAAATAGAACGTTAATAACAGTCGGTGCCTTTTTAATAGTTTTCTCTAATCGTTTTTCAAATAACCATGATGTTTAGGACGAGGAAGGGTCCCGTTGATGCAGTAATTGTTTTCATGCTTGCTTGCTTAGGTAAGATCTATGTTTAGAAGTTTACTGCTTTCGACTAGATGATGATTTATTTGTTTATACTCGCACTGAAAAGCCTTGCAGAATTTACGCCAATTGCAATGGATAAAAAAATCGGCCAAGTGCGAGTCGGACTCGCGCACGAAGGGTTCCGTACCATTATCGCAAAAAAACGGCAAAAATATCACGTTTGTTGTATGGGAGCCCTACTTAAATATTTATTTTATTCTGTTTTTAGTATTTGTTGTTATAGCGCCAAAAGAAATACATCATCTGTGAAAATTTCAACTGTCTAGCTATCACGGTTCATGACATGCAGCCTGGTGACAGACAGACAGACGGACCGCGGAGTCTAAGTAATAAGGTCTCGTTTTTACCCTTTGGGTACGGAACCCTAAAAAAGCTATATGAAAATATCTTGTTGAGGTTTTTAGCTTGCGGAGGATAATATAAAGAAAAAAAAAATGATTTTATTTACGTTACGACGCATACCATTGAAAAATTAGGTAATCGAAAAAAATACAAGTACATACATAAACTCATGCCTATTTCCCATGGGTGTAGGATGAACCTACAGAACGCCACCTGCTACGATCCTTACATCCTTCTTTTGCTTCTCCTACGTCCATGCATCTAGTCATACGAGTATACGCACGCCGGTTGTTGGTACTACGCGTCAAGCCTTTCTGTAGAACATCATCAATAAGATCTATGTATGTCCTTCTAGGGCGTCCCTTCTCGGCATTTCCACTCACGTTTACCTTGTCAATACCTTTTCCTAGTCGCCTTTCATTCATCCTCTCAACATGGCTATCATACTCTTTTAATTTTTTGTCACTACATCTTCTTTTAAATCTCGTCGTTTTATTACATTATTCCTCTATCTATTATTCAAAGTTATCTATTAGTCCACACATAATTCGCAAGGAACGCAATCGGCAAAACTTAAGTACAAATAGGGAAAGTATGCGTCACATTCACAATAATTACTAATAATTTACTGAAAAGAAAAAAGATACTGATAGAAAAAAGGATTGCCGAGAATAGAATTGTAGTGGAATTTTATAATACCAACGCAAGCAAATGCATCAAGAAACAAATTGAACAAGCATTAGAATTGCAGCAATAATTGGCTTTTCAAGAGCTTGTGAACTTACAATAGGTACTTAAACGTTCAATACTCTTTGAGCGGTCAACTTTACTGCAGGTGACCTTGCTGACGCTATTGAAGAAAACGTCTAGTTTTGGCTTTTTAGTAAACAAAATCACAATGGGTTCGAATCCAAGCGAGCGCTTTACTTTGTGTAAATAATTTCATCACCACTGCTCTCAAAACGGTGTAGGAAAACAACGTGAGGAAACCGGCAAGTCCTAGAATCAAAAGTTCGAAGACATGTGACATCCACCAACCCGCACTGGGCCCGAGTGGTGGATTTAGGCCCATTCTTTCTCACAAAGAGGAGGCCTTTTTGTCCTTTCAATAGAAAAATTAAAGAAATAGGCTGACGATGAATCACAATTAACTTTCATAAAATCTCTAGCGTGCTCTTAATTATAATACAAAAGAGGTAACGGACCAATTTCTCAAAGATTATGTTTTCCATATGACAATTTTAATGACCATGCTAGCAAAAACTCAAAATAATGATCTATAACAAACTATGTTTTAATTACCAAATCGGCTTTAAAATGAAACCTCATGATATTCCGATTACAGAGTCGTTCGCACGTCATCCAGACTGGGCATTAAAAGCACAGACTTTTGTTAATTAACGTGGTTTTACAAAGTTCAAATATCTGACGAGTTATTTAAAATTTTGATAATTTTGTCAGTGTTTTTTTTTCATGTAAGAGCTTTGGGGATTGGTAAATTACGAAATGTTGCTCTCAAAGCTGTAGTGTGATGAAAAGATGACTATTTAAAAGGTTTTAGTTTTTTGCAAACTGCTCGTAGCTAAATAATACCAGCCGTACGGGTCGCACTAGATAAAAAACGCTTGCCGAGTTCGGTCCGTAGATGGGTGACCATGCATAAGATACCTACCGAGACTCCTTCTTACCTCGAAAAGCACTGCAACTTCTTGACCTGACAAGACAGCACCATCGTGTTTGGGCATTAGATGTGCATTAACAAGCTATATTATTTTTCATAAATTTTGGTCCATTAAAAGCTTGTTTTAAAAATATTTTTACTTTTAATTAGGTATATGAAAACAATTTTTTTATAGTCCTTTTCATCAAGCTTCAAAATTGCTTTGACATTGTAGCTTATAGTCTCCAAGACGATACTATACGAAATATAAATCCTGTCCTTGTCTTAAGCTCCGCCACTATAACCCGGGTAAGAAGTCTTAGAGATGTTGCGGCCGAATTTATCACATTTATCACCTTCCTTATCCTTAGTGTTATGATTAAACGCCTTAGCCGTTAAGTCTTGGATTTAGAACGGTGAATTAATCAGGGCCTGGATTCTGTTTTATGGACTGTTTTGTTATTTAATGGGCTGTTTATGATGGCGATGTTTCATTGGAGACGTTTTGATAAGGATTACGTTGTTAAATATTAATTTTGGTTAGGATTTGGGTTGCTAGTTGATGAAAATATTGATAGAAATATCGATATTTACATCAAAGGGTTTGAATTTCAATAATCGATCATATTGAAGGTTCCAACGCGATAAAATTAACTATAGTTAAACAAAAAATATTCCAATATTCGGGCAAAAAAATTATACGATAGTAAAAAATTATATGACAATATTGTATCAATATTGTATTGTGTGATATGCTCGGTAATGTATGTAGGTTGTAGAACACTCGATATATCGCGGCATCGCTAGGTAGAATGGATGGTATAGTTTTGGATTTTTTGTGAAGTTACTATAAGCTTTAAAAGGACTATACACAAGCAAAAAGTTTGGCTAACGTATACCTAGATTTCTCTAATGTACAATTCCTCTTTTAGTATGCACTGGTTCAAGTCGATTCAAACTTAATGGTGACTTGGAACACTCCGCGAGTCATTGCGCAATTGCAATTTTATATTATTATGCCAGTTGGGTGACGGGTGGGGTACTACACAGAGAGTAACGAACGAGTGAACATCAAAGTCACCATTAAGTTTGAATCAAACTGTAAAACTGTAGCCACATCAGAGTATCTGCAAATACATTTATTTTTGTACCATAACGATTCGTATCTTCACTCCCAGTGAATGAGCTACGAGTTTATCATGGAGTAAGAAGAAACGTAGATCTTTCGGCTAATAACCACGTACAATTAAGCAAGTCATTCGTCAAGCATTGTTATTTGAGCAACAATATTCTTTTACTGTAGCAATCTACCAGGAGATCAAAACACTGAGAAGAGAACGACAATCCATAGATTAACAGACCATATAAAACAAATATTAAAGCTTTATTTCCTCCATGAAACGCTCACTTCCACTTTTATTTCATTTTCAATTGAAACCTGAATCGCGAGAAAGATTTCTCGGTACCTCCATATATAAGACGACATTCATATTAGTCTCGCCTTCCCGTCATTTTATCACAAACCTTGGTACGTTTCCATGCGTCGTTATTCTCAACGTGAGAAGGTGTTGTACATAAATTTTAATATTTCTTCACTTTATTCGGGTGATGGCAAAGTGTTCCTCTTATATAAACATCCATCATATGCCAGTGTGTGTCGACGTTCGACCCAATTCGATTTTTATGTGTTAGTGCGAATTTCACTTACTAATGGTCGAATGATTGAACGGAATATGCTGCTTATGACTTGAATATTATATTAGGTGCTATTGGGTACCAAGAAAATATTTTACTTGGTTCGCGTTTTCGATCATTCAAGCGGAAAATTGCACTTATTTTATCGTTGGTATAAGGTTAAGTTTTCTCAGAAGTTTTTTTTTTATGACAGATTGATATTTATAGCAGTTATAAGTAAAATTGAGTCACAATATAATCTTAAACACAATCGATGTCATTCATATAGGGAAAACGGAGGTATTTATGCATACAACTAAGGTGTGGCTCTTGACGTTACTTAAAAATACGGGATTGTACCTAAGATTAAATCATGGATCTGAATTTTACTGAGTTCTCATTTTTAGTAACTATCTAATGTGAAAAAACTTTTCAACAAAAATTTAAACCGACTTTTAAAGCAAAACACTACAAAGCGAAAAATGACTTTGTTTTCCGAAGTCAGTGTCTTTTGCTTTAGAAGTCTGTTTAATTATTTTGTAAAAAGGTTTTTTATTTTACTCTTTTTAGTGTTGGTACTTCATATTACCATGCTTGAAAATCATTTATAGCCAAAGTAAATCTCATTTCAATTCCAAGAAGCCCAAACACGACTAGGATACGTTGTTTTATTACGCAGTCCAGTGCCTACCTTCCGGCTTCAAAATCAGATCAGTTCAATGGTACCAGTTTCATTACCATTTATTTATATGTATTTCCTTCATCCTCCTTCCATTCCTCAGAGTCGCTGAATTATTCGAGATATTATTCACCCATGGCATACTTATTAAGAAGTTCCAGTGGCCATCTATGGTCTTCTTCATCAGTTCCACTTTAACAAATGATACTTTCTGAGTGCAAATGTTTGCCATGTTATTGCAAATACCAAATCGCTATATGTTTACCTATAATATTTGAGGAGTATTCTCGATTTCCTTGTGATCCCATCATCAGACAATGGGACCACCTCGAGAGTATACCCTTTTATTCAAAAAAAATATTTTGCATATATATGACGGAGCGTGGCGGATCGTCTATATATGACGGAGTTATGCCCCAAAAATACATTTAAAAAAATGGGTCATCCGAATTGAGAACCTCCTCCTTTTTGGGCATTCTTTTAAATACAGCAGTTAATCGTACGTATATCGCAACAATTGCGTTCAATGCTAAAAAAGTTCTGATTATTTTCCATTGACAATCTATACTCTAATATTATAAAGCTGAAGAGTTTGTTTGTTTATTTGAACGCGCTAATCTCAGGAATTACTGGTTGGAATCGAAAAAATATTTTTGTGTTGGATAGTCCATTTATCGAGGAAGGTTATAGGCTATATAAAATCACGCTACGACTAATAGGAGTGGAGCAAAAATGAAAAATATTGCAAAAACGGGAAAAAATATTCCTTCTTTAGAGCTTTCGTTGCGTGCGCTGCGTAAACGGTTTAGGGTAGGTAGGGTAGATGGGTAGGTAGCTAGACAGTTGACGGGAGCGAAGCCGCGTGGGACAGCTAGTGTTTTATAAAACTTTTTACCGAACTGACATTTATTCAAATTCGTATTGTTTTACAAAGAAAAACTTAAAATAACTTGTTCGATAACATACTAGCCAGACTAAAAATACTTTGATCTTTGTCCAGTCGTTTACTAATAAAATAGCCTTCATGTACCTACCAAGGACATGAGACTCGTTTAGATAATACTAGAACACCTAGTTACAGAAGTTTTTGTATTTTCTTGAGGGCTCAAAGCGGTGGTTAGCCCAATATTATTTCACAAGTGTTTTACTAAAGTTTTCTCTATTTTCACCCAAGCAGAGCTCGGTCGCCCAGGTACTAATACCTTTAAACGAGCAATTCTTGTATATTTATGTATTTATATATTCTGATTCTCGGAAACGGCTCCAGCGATTTTCATGAAATTTAGTATGCAGCAGGTTTCGTGGGCGATAAATTGATCTAGCTAGGTCGTTTTCACCCGAGCAGGGCTCGGTCTCCCAGTAACAAATATATAACAGCAATTGATTTTTATATATTATATGAAAATCAACAGTTGAGTTTTACTAAAAACGGCTGGACCGACTTGGATAATTCTGTTTTTGTTTTGTTCGCCCGAATACAGGGAAGGTTTAAAAATAAAAATTGTTAATGTGGGGGGTAGGTAGTTAGGCAGGTAGACAGGTAGGGTAGGTAAGTAGGTAGGGTAGGTCCTCCATCTGATGTCGGACGCGGTGGGGCCGCAGGAAAGGAGGATTATCGGTATAACTGTGACCACTCTCCATACGCCCTGCGGTCGAAAAATGATAGATGCCGGGGCCACTGACCTGACCCATCACAGTGGACCAAGGGTTCCATACACGGGGTCGTCTGGCGCCCATTGGCCGATTTCGTCCGTGGATGGTCACAGCGTACAATGAGTTCTGGTGCGCCGGTAAAATCAGAATGATTATGAGGTGATGAGGGATACACCCCACAGGAGGGTCCGGTGACGGAGAGCCGCGGTGGGTTCTCGGTGAGTGCTAACGCGTGCTCGTGTTCGCGCCATAAGCGGCACAGACGGATACCGTGGAGTTTTAGTGGGTTGGAGTACCACATAACTGCACTTTCTCCCCGTGGTAGAGCAGTATGTATGAGCATATCTCTACGCAAAAGAAATAAATAAATGGAGCTAGGGTAGGTAGGATAGGTAGGCAGGTAGCTAGCGTAGGTAAGTAGGGTAGGTTGATAGGTAGGTAGATGCTCAGTGATTAAATTAAAATCGCTGATAAAAGCACTACTCGAGAATATATTCCACAATCTTTACCAAAACTGAAACCCTAATAATCGTAATACCGTATCTCTAAATCAACAGGGGTAAGGGCTTCGATAATCACAGTTTAGTTAGCCGAGGATGATTAAACAGCGGCTTTCTGCTAATAATTGGATGATAGATACGCGTAGATATGTGTGAGTGGCTTCGTGCCTCGCCGAACTTTAGGTAGTTAAGCTCGATTGATTTTGGTTGCTAGTGCGTTGTTCTCTTTGTAATTTAATTGTTGTGGTGTGTGTGTTTTGCGTTTAAATTGCTGTGAAACACTTTAATTAATTCAATTAAAAAATAATTTAATAGTTTTTATCGTTTAAAATAATCAATCTGCCTAGCCCTTTCCCAAGTATGTTGGCATCGTCTTCCAGTCTAACCGGATTCAGCTGAGTACCAGTGTTTTACATGGAACGACTGCCTATCTGACCTCCACAACTCTGTAACTGGGTAACGCGATACCCCTTGGCTAGGCTGGTATCAGATATCAGGCAGACTACCCGTAACGACTGTGAGTGAATTGACAGCCGGCACCAAAGGCTTAACTGCCGAGGTACGGAAGAAAATCACTATGTAAAGATGGTCACCCATCCACGGACTGACCTCGGCAAGTGTTGCTTAACCTTGAAGATCGACCCGTGCGGCTGTTATTATTTAGCCACTATAGAGCTCCTTTTCAAATCGTTTAAAATAAAATTGAATGCAATATAAAAGCTCTGTCTTTTGGTTCTTTCAACTTAATGTTCGTCTTGTGCCCTACCTCGGTTTTGCTATGACAAGATATTACAACAGGCTAAAAGAGCAACCCTAGATATTCTATCTCAAAAACGTATGGGATTGACATTTGCTAACGAAATTCACGTGGTCTCGTAATCTGAATCATATTGAATTTTTGCCAATAATATTCCCTGATATAATTACACTTTTTCTATATAATTATTGTAGATATAATTTGTTTACCAAAGATATTATATTTACGATGTTTTTCAAACAGATCAGGGTTGCACATTCCAAAGTCCAATAACAAGGAAAAGGCGACTTCTAAAAAAAAACTTTCCGAAAATGGCCGAACTTTCACGAAAGAGTAACGAATAAATAATAAACTATAGGAAAGTTAATTACGCGAACACAATTGCTGCCATTACTTCGTTTACCGATAAATTCCTAGCAACTTGAGCTGAAAGTGAGTGGAAAATGTGCCTGGTTATGAGAGTAGGCGACCAACTATTTATGATTACGGTATACCGAGTCGTTTCTGAGCCTAGAACGATGGGATGGAATTGTACCTATTTGTAAGATTTTTGCTAGATCGCTTCTTCATTTTTGTAGTTTGGGTTTAGGTATAAGATTATGCCTCTTAGGAAAATTGAGAAATAGGTATAACCTAAATGAAAAATAGCTTTAGCGATTACAGTTTTCCTTGAAATATAATTTCTTTGTCGCTTAGGTTAAATATTTATTTTCAGATAAAACGGCTTCTGCCTGTTTCAAAGTGATACTAAATAAATTTTATCAAATTCGAAAAATCCAAATATTATTCTTTTCTGTTACCAGCGGCTCGAGGTGATATTTTTTTGTTAGGTGTATTAAACCAATTTAATTAACTTACTACAAACTACGAGTATGTACCTATCAGTGAAACCAACTCGTATTTGGAAATATAAGTTGTCTCTAGAATGACAACTAAATCATGTTGGAAATTCATCGCATTCATCCTCTTTTGTACACCCTTTCATCACATGTATTTATCTACATCCATCTATCCACCACTTTCCATCGCCCATTGTCATTAAACATCTGGAGATATTGTTGCTAAATGCGAGCCTTTCCATGATATTAAAAAAATAAATATCACTGATAAAATATAGGAACTATGTCAGATCTCAAAAAAACTGCCCACAGTTGCTTTGCGGGGCAAGTTGGCCGATCATCCTCAAGATATAAATGGATTTATGACAGAGAACTGGGTCATTTGTTTTTCCAACTATGATAAAATCCTTTCAGTTCGGGTATTTGTCTTGGCTAATAACAGTAAAAAGTGATGGCGGTCCCTATCGGGTGGGCGAGCGAGAATTAATTACTCCCCTTTTTGTTAGGGCTCATATTTTATGTGTGATACGATAATGGCTCCTAATTTATTGTTTCTTTTACGCTAACTCTTTGGGCAATTAGAAGTTGATATCGTCGGGTTTTCGAATCACGTAACATTTGAAATTGATAACCCCTTTTCCTGAATTATAAATTTGAAGATAATATTTGTCAAGCTCTTCCTTCGCCTGAAAATCTGTCAAATCTTGGCATTTAAGTAGCGTTAACTTCAACATACTCAATTTAGAAACCTGCCGAAAGTACGCATCCTGATCTACGAATATAAAAAGCAGGCAACGTGTTGGAAAATACAATAGGTACTTTAAAACCTCCTTTGAGGCTGTATAAATGTATCTTGAAATCTCAAAGTGAATCTCCTCAATCAAACAAAAGGCTGAAAGAAGACATTTTAAATCCCGACCTACTTTCATAGAAGCAATAATAAACTCGAGCTAAAAGCTTTACTCAACACAGCAGAGAAACTAAATACAATGAATTTCTAAAGCAGAAACCGTTTAACTTTGATATTAAAAGCCCACACAGCTGCAAAGTCACACATTAAAATGCGTGCGCGCGACGTTGAGAGCTACAAGTCCGAGCGAGCGATGAACATCCAAAGGAAATTTTTTAGGTCATATTTTCACTTGTACCTTGATACTTTTTTAATACCACTCACAACGATTGCAACGAAAAATAAGGAAAAAGAAATCAGGAATAGGTTGAAGCGAGCCGAGATTTATGTATTTACAAGGAGAATTTCGAAAACATTCACATTCAAAAGAACAAAAACAAATGAAAAGGGTAATGTCTTCGCTCGGCCGCGTTTTCAGCGAAATGTAAGGCGACTGAAATATTTACTTGGTATGTAAGTACGAAAATAAAGCAACAGAATAAGCTCGTACGTTAGTGTACGTAAAAAAAGTATCCTTAAAATGAGGCCGTTTTATTAAAAAGGTAGTGAAATAATAAACAAAAACGTCAGCAAGATTTAGTTTTGAAATAAGTTTTCCGTTGAAATAATTTGATTTATACACTCATTCATGAAGAAAGTATACTGTTTGTCTTACTTATAGCTATGTTTCTTTGGAAAATTTTTTCATGTTAAGTAATTTTACGAATATAAGAGACGTTAAACAATTATTCGAAAATTAAGTTATTCTATAGCAACTATACCTTGTAGCGTTACGTTTAGCTCAGAGGGAGCTAAACGTAAGCCACGTTAATAAATTAAATAATAATAAACTAAAAAAAAAAAAAAAGGATATTGAGTATAAAAACAGAAGGGCCGGCTTCGCACGTCGTGGGGTGCTGGAGTTAGGCAGCTAACCGGGCTGCAGGTCAGACAGGAAGACGTGGTAGGCCCTGGGTAGGCAGATGAGCTGGCACCACGACGGACAAGCAGGCAATCGGATAGGCAGGCTGTAGAGTAGGCAACAGGACGGATAGGCAGGCACATGCAGATAGATGGTCGAAGGCACAGGCAGCAAGGGGTGTGGAGGCCGGGCTGTGACTTCATACGCCGATCAAACGAGCCCTTTAAGATGAAGCGGTGTCCCAGTAAAAATGCTCATATTTAAGTTCACACTGAATGAATTATATTTATTGCACTCAAAGATTAGATAACATTCATAGCCGTATATGTTATAGTTTAAGGAGTCTTCAGATATAATAGTACACTTGGTAGTATTAAGAATTCTACCGTCTTTCGGCGTTCAGTCCAGATCCGAAAACTAAAAATTGACGCCCGTTTTTCTTCGTTCTGTGTCATATCTACATTTCAAATTCAAATTTCAATTAAGAAATAAAGACCAGAACGAATAAAAACGGTTCACAAAGGGGTCTGTCTACGCTACCCTAATAATAGTGTACCATGGTACCATGGACTAAACCTCCTTTAAGCTAGGTTTAGTCCATGGTACCTATGTTACGGTCTATGGTTATAAGAAAAATAAAATAGACAGACAGATGTCATGTCAGATGAAAATGTCACAATAGAAAAATATTGCAAGAATCACAAATTATCAATATAATTTAAGTTTCAGATATTAAAACAATCAGATATAACTAAAAGTATGCTTTTCAGATGATAACAATAGAAAGAAAACATAAATATGAATTACAAAAGTTGATAAAATATCAAAATATATGAAGGTATGGTTTGTATAGTGTTATGAATTGTAAATAGAGTTAAAAAATGTGGATCTGTAAATCAGAACACCACAACCTATATAGCAAATATTTGCTAGATTTATTGAAAATGTTTTAGAGTAACTGAGACTGAGTGATCCGGTTTGACGGGACCGGTCAATGTGGTGACGTTTGGGGGACTTATGTCCAGCAGTGGACGTCTTTTGGCTGAATAGATGATGAGTGATCCGGTTTGGTTTGGTAAGGATTAAGGTCTGATCCAACCAACGATGTAATTAGAATACAATTTGGAAAGCTCGGTCTAGTCCGAAATAGCAAGACAATAATTTTGTTTCTCATTTCTGAATATAGATGATGTTTCCACCTTTAGGTGCAGTAAAATATGTCAGTAATGGTTTCATTTAAGGAAATTCTCGCAGAGAGAGCAATTTCACGTAACATTTTCAAGAGTAATTAAAACAATAATTACTTTTCGTTCGTTGTGAAAATAAAAGCCGATTTCAGAATGTTGAAATCACGATATAGTAGTCAGGGCATCCAATAAAATTATCGATTTGTCGTCGACGAAACAAAAACGACTGCGTGCTTTTATAAACTGTCAACACTTTTTGTTTTACTATAGTGTGTTGTTTCGTTTCTAAATAACAGCCATTTCGAAAATTGTAAACATGCAGTTTTTGCTGAGGTTTCATTATTAAATTAGGTTTTATATTATATTGTTAGAGGTGATATCGTACACACATTGTCTGAATCTATGAACCATGCTGAAAAACAATGTATTTTCTTTTTGTGTCTTTCAAAATACAATGTGTCCGGACCTAAAGTTATAAAACTTTAATGTCGTAAAATACATTTAATTTTATCGATGAAAACACCCCACAAGGAGTTTGAGCCCTTATTTTTCCTATAGCACTTCCTAAAATTCTGCAAAAATTATATGGCAAAATGTGGGGGTGTGTAGAACAACTCAAATACTAACAAAAACCCATAAAATAAATTTGCAGAACTTTAGGCAATGCAATAAAATCTTGTGATATTACGTTTAAAATTTGACTTTTATGGCTCAATACAGTGGTGGCCATAAGTGGTAACGGCCGTGACTTAAGTGTTGTAGGTCATGAGATAAAACCCAGGCAGGGGCTTTACTTTGTGTAAATTATTTCATCAATACTGCTCTCAAAGCGGTGAAGGAAAACATCGTGATCAACAGAACATGAACGAAAACCATGAGCATGAACCAAAAATTCGAAGACATCTGACATCCATCAAACCGCACTCGGCTCACGTGGTTGATTACGGCCCATTCCCTCTTACAGAGAGGAGGCCAGTGTGAGTGTGACCAGGAGAGTGTCCCAGCAGTGGGAACATTAAAAGGCTGATGATGATGACAAAAATCTTATACGAGTATTTTGAGTGTTATGAATATTTTTAAATGTACGGCTCTGTGAGACTAAGATCCAAAGTTATAGTTGTTAGACTATGTGGATATCGTAATAAGTAAGGGCAGGTACTAAAATTGCTCTATCTTGAGGGTGTAGTTAATTAAGGGAATAAATATAATGACTACCAAAAATAACTTTGTGACCATAACCTCTATGACCTAAAGTTGTACTATGAAACCAAATTTGGTAAAAGACCACCAAATTTTAATAGCAAAATAATGTTGTGATATAGGTTATTTTGACCGCGTGAAATAGGTTAGGTTAGGTTAGAACAGTGATCAACCGCGCGCAAGCCAAGCGAGCGAAGCAAGCGGTGCCGCGGCAGCGGCCGGAGAGCGTTACTTCCAAGTTGCTGATTTCTTTTTTTTTGTGGCCATTAACTATTTTTGGATTAAACAATCATTATTTGGAGATGGTTGTTTTAAGTTGGATCACAAGTTGTAAACTTTAAGGTTCTAATTTCACGCTAAAATAGGGATTTAATTTTGGTGATCATTCACTATTTTTGCAATATAAAGTGATTTTTTGCTGTTACATTTTACTTAATCTGGTGGCTAGTTAAACATAAGCCGTTAATTAACCCTTTATGTGGGTTATTCTTTATCGATAAAATTAAGCGTTTTTTACGGCCTTAAAGTTTTCTTTTACTACAAGTCCGGACACTTTGTATAGCGAGAATATTCTCGATTGCTTCTTGTAAATATCTGGATACAGACAATGTTAAATACGTACCTACCTACATGTATCATCATCTACCTAATCTTTTCCCATCTATGTTAGCTTGCAGTTACCAGTATTTTGTAGGGAACGACTGCCTTTCTGACCTACATAACCCAATAACTTTGTAACACGATATCCCTTAGTAAAACTTGTAGTGAGAATTTTACGATTCTGACTACGTAACGATTCTCAAAGATCTACAAAATAAGCCAGGATCAACGGCTAGTCACCTATCTGTACAATAATTTGAATATACATTCAAACAGCTTTATGCTGATATATTGGCCATTTACCTAACTAGGTATTAATTTAATGAAACGGTTGTAAACTTTATAGACATAAACCAACCGCGGTATTTTACCAAAGCAAACCAATGAAGAGCAAAACCAGTCCGCTCTCCCGATATTATAATCTACCAACATGTATCCAATAACTAGGTTATGCGAACGCACGAGTAATTATCGCTGTAGATCCAGTATGAAATAAGAGATAAAATGTCCATATTCCATAAATAAATACAAATACAGAGTAACCTTTTTTTTAACTCGACAGGGTTTTAATACTTGCTGGCTTGTATTTCCAGCTTGATTTAAACGATCGTTTTTTTTCTTTCTGGCTTTGAAATTCCATCGTTATTTTTTACCGTTTTTTTAAAATTACTAGTTCACGTAATATCCGTCAACTTTTCATGTAAATGAACCATTTGCATCGGACGTTCGATTTGTTTAGATACCGTTAATTATCAGTTTTTTTACAAATAGTTTAGATTTCAACAGAGTGCTTCGCTTAAGTGAGTATCACCAAAAGGATTGTCAAAAGTCACATATACTTGGAATTTACTAGCCACATAATATTAGCCCTTTGTTCGCATAAGGACAGATTCTCATAAAGACAGATTAGTAGAAGGACAGATTCTCATAAGGACTAAGGAGTTTCGCATAAAGACAAAGTACAGTTAAGTTGAAAAAATAATATATATATTTATTTACTTTTTTACTTTACAAACTAAACCAAAACAAAATTATTTCGTGGTACTATATTCAATTCATTAAAAAATACTTTTCTTAAACCTAGTTACTGTAGGTTTGGCACGGTTCACATTTTGCACGTCTCAGTATTACGAGGCGTTGACTCTATGGCCGATATTTTATCGTTTGCGAAATCCAAAATAATGTTCTCAATTTTACTGTCAACCAAAATATCAGATTTCCTTCTTTTCTTTTCCTGCACAATAAAAACCGAATAGTCTAATCACCACCGACTATTTTTAAATTTGACAGTTTTTCTTCCTCTTTCAAGAGTGTGATGAAATACAATAAAGATGATCTTTTAGGAATCTTAGAGTTAATCCTTCGACGGCATTCGTGGTTCGAAATTTGGCTATAGCAATTAAAATTATCGCTAGTAATGAGTTTCATCCACTGTTTACTGAAATAGTCTTGAAATAATAAGCTTTCCTCATTACTAGGGCCTAACTCGTATAAACAACTCCAGTACGCCACCGGTATAAGCGTTGCTGGCAATAGTGCTAATAGGGAGAAAGAGTGTATTTACGACCCTCTTTAGAAGAACTGAATCCAATTAACTTTTGACTTCTGCCAAATTGCATTTATAAAATGATAGTAGCAGCCTTTTAGTACTATGTCAGGATATGTTAACTTGATAGCTTGGATGATAGCTATTTCATAATCTCACTGCTTTGGAAAACTGTTGTATGTATGCGTGGCGGTGAAAGTGTTAAGGGCCTAAAATAGTGTGCGGAACTGTACCTTTTCTGTCTTTATGCGAAACTGTCCTAATGAGAATCTGTCCTTCTGCTAATCTGTCTTAATGAGAATCTGTCCTTATGCGAACAAAGGATATTAGCTAATGTCAATCCCATACCTACGTTTTGGTCTTTTTAGGATTCCGTACATTGAAAGGAAAAAACGGAATCCTTATAGGATCACTTTTTTGTCCGTCCGTCCGTCTGTATGTCAGGACCCTTTTTCTTAGGAACGTGTGGAGGTATCAAGCTGAAATTTATATCAAATACTCAAGTCTACTATCCCTTAAAGCTGTGCAAAATTCTAAGCCAACGCAATCAAAAGATACAGCCGTTTATGCCGCAACTATCCGCAAATTTTCGACACTCGCAAGGGAATCAAAACCTGCAGGGTACTTCCCGTGAACTCAGAATCTTGAAATTTGGTACGAAGCAACGTCTTATAGCACAGATAAAGGAAAATTTGCGAAAACCGTAATTTTTTTTTACATCATATAATAATTATATTTTTAATAATTTTAAACTTACTACCCCTTTCCTCATGAACGCGTAGAGGTATTAAATTGAAATTCATATCAAATACTCAGGTTTATAATACCTTTAAGCTGAGGTTTGTACGGAATCCTCGGTGCGCGAGTCCGAATCGAACTTGGCCAGTTTTTTTATTAACTTTATCAGTAATAGGATGCCACATTTATCTAGGCCCTCTTATTTCACTGATGTTATATCAAAACCTTCATATTAAAGAAATTACAAAACATTTCAATATTTAAATTCAATAATTTCGATTATCATTCGGTATTGAACAATGAGATCTGACACCAGTCTAGCCAAAGGGTACCGTGTTACCCAGTTAATGGGTTGTGGAGGTCAGATAGGCAGTCACTCCATGTAAAAAACTCAGCTGAATCCAGTTAGACTGGAAGCCGACCCCAACATAGTTGGGAAAAAAGGCTAGGCAGATATATATATCGAAACCATAATGTTAAAGAAATTACAAAACATTTCCTATTTTTAAATTCAATCATTTCGATTATCATTCGATATTGAACAATACCGAACGGGGTCGAGCTATCCGAATAGTCTTTTTCCTCTAGAGACGAAGTTTATTTTAGTTTTACAGCCAAGTAAGACTCGTTATTAATTTCTTTTTCTTCTTGTGTTGCTATTATTTTCCTGTCGTGCCGTAGTTTGTTAAGAAATATGAGCTGTTTCACGGTAATGTAGTGTAATTGTGTCAAGGATTTAAAATCTATTATTACATTGTTGGGTTTCGCATCCTTTGTATTAGGTGATTTTCTTTTAGCTGTCTTATATACCTTGTTTATTTGTGTGTCTTATTGTTTTATATTCGTTTATTGTTTTATATTCCTGTCTTATGGTTTATTATGTTTCAGATTTCTCTTTCAATTTAGCGACGTAATCATTTCAACTTTTGAGGTAACCTCTATGAAATTTTGGCTATGCAAAGTTTATAAAATTGTATCACTATTTTATTCTTTTTGCATACGTGTAGGGGAATGGTATTTTAAATTAAATTGTGTCGGACTAAGCTCTGTTGACATACAAGGGATTTAATCTAAAGGTATTGATTTATCCCCTACTATCAATGAACTACATTTTGCTATAGGATGTACATGTTTATTCTGAATAAATCAGATGATATGTGCAGGCTGCGGCTATGAAAACGGATGAATAATTACAGCATCCCTTTTGAAATTACTACTCGTTACGAAATGACTACCCGTTGCAAAATGACTATCCGCCTCCAAAATTACCAAAAGGAACAGTAATAGATGACTCAGTTGCTAATTGTCATGAAGTAAACATGGTACAAAATGCATCGCATTATTCAAAGTGAATAATTACACGGGTCGGCATAATTTACGTCATATCCATGGAAAGTCCCATTAAACAGAGACTGACAGAAACTCGCAAAATAAGGTTCCATTTTTGGCAGTAAGGTACAGAAGTATTGAAAATGCAATGTTTCACTCTAAAAACATTGTTATTAAAGAATTTATTCAGAATATTCTACTTATTGTTCCTATTCCTAGAATTATCTGTACTTTTTGCAGACTGTATAAAGCAGTAATAAACGAAACATGCATTGTTGCTTTAACCTCGGCCATAAATATTATACAGCGTGTTTATTAGATCAACCATAAATTCCATGGTTATCGGATAAAATATTTTATTAATATACAATCCTTAGTGCATGACATATTACTATGAGTTCACCGTTTTTCTCCTTGATTTATTTGTTTATCGTAAATTGTCCTTTAAATAAATATTTATTACTTTAATCTGTTAGTCACCACAGCTTATTCTGATTTATCTTTGTGCCCATAAATCTTTGTGTTGTCTTGTTTATTTTCTACGAAGCTCTTGTGTCGCAAACAAAGGTGAAATTTTGCTTATTAAGAAAAAAAAAGATCTGCACGTTATTTGAACTTCTTGCTTATCTTTTATAAATTATATTTATTTCATTAAAGCGTCTAGTGTAAGCGATAGCTTCTAAATGGTTCTTTATAATTTGCACTTGAAAAATTAACGTAGTCCTCTATCAACTAATTATGTAAGTACAACTTTAGGTTCAGTTGAACATAAATTTCAGGCACTGGTATTGTCTTTTTGTTGAACTGGACCTATTGAATTAAATTTTCTTTTATTATATTTAAGTTTACCTATGTAAATATGTAAAACTAAATGTAAAATAATATTTTTTTCTTTCTATAAATGAAATATAGGGAAAGCCTAAACGAAATTTAATTATGATAAGAACATTTCTACCGTGCTAGCGACGTCCCGTGTATAATTACGTCCTCTACACATTAAAGATCTCCAAAATATTCCTTAATTTTACCGCACAGCGCTATAATGGTGCAAATGGGAAGCAAACAGTCCCATTTTGAAGCTCACATTACAAAACCCTTCCATCTATTTCAATTTACCCGCAAGTTTTAAGGGAAAATTACTCGTAAAAGTAATCCATATTACCATGAGGCCGCAAATGAGGGAAAAAGGTCGTCTTATTGGCCTAGGCGGCGTAAACATAGCCACGGATCTGGGTCATTTTTAAAGGGTCTAAATTCCATGGTCGCTAGAATAGTGATTCCCTCCGGAATATTCGCATTTTCAACCTAGGATGGGCACTGTTTGAAGCTTCAAATTCGTTGAAATTTCCTAGTATTTTGCGGATTACTGGATGAGTCTTTTAAATAATGAAAATATTATCTCTATTATCTCTTTGGTTTTTCCAACCTAAAATTACCTACTAATATTGAAACGTGGGTGGTTTATTTTGAGTTAGATATATCACATAACATCAGGTAAATCCAAAACACAACTTCTCAACATCCAAAATAAAATTTTCTAAACACTTTGTGATAGCAAAGTTCCTATTTTATCAATTTGATTATATGTTTCGCCAGAGTACACGTAACAAAAACAAAACTTTCCTTTTTAGTATGATTATGGAGGGAAAAGTTTATTTTACTGTGACCACACTTCTGGTGGTAACTGGACAAATATTCGTTGTAATAATGCTCGGTATTTTAGGCTGGAAAGTAAAATTTTAATTGTTTCGGAAAGTTATTTCATATGGGGTTGATATGAGGAGTATGTGTATGCAGGGTTGTAAGGGGAGTAAGGGTTTGTACTCCTGTAATATTTGTAATATCGATCGCAAAATGAAACGAAAACAGTTGAAGCCTATCGTTTTAGGAAATTGGGAGAATTAAAATGGGTTATTTTGATAGGGCAAAGGTAGCTTACGTGTTTTCCGGTAGCAATAATTAATTAAAATATTAAAATGAAGTACTTTATAAATGTATGGTGTGTATTGGGTCAACCATTCTTACACGGGTTTCTGTAGATGTTTTGTATGTTTTTGCCATGTTCATGGTTGAACACATAATAGAGTTTTGTTCTGCCCTCTGAAAGTTTGCTAAGGCCCGCTTGCGCCAGCCTGGGTTACCTTACTAACTCCGAGTTACAACAAATTACGACTTAATTAGACCAAGGAAGATTTTATCACAATTTTATTTGTCGGGCTTCAATGCGCTGATTTGTACGAGTAGTCAGAAGCTTGAGATGTGACACCAGGCTAGCCAAAGTTTACCGCTGTTAGCCAGTTACTGGGTTGTGGAGGTCAGATAGGCAGTCGCTCCATGTAAAACACTGGTACTCAGCTGAATCCGGTTAGACTGGAAGCCGATGACAACAAAGTTGGGAAAAGGCTAGGCAAATTGATTGAATGCGCTGATTTGTATGTTTAAAACTGATTCTAAAACAGGCAAAATTGGGGTAACAGCCCGTTAAAATTCACATAATCAAATCAGTTTACTTTTTATCTTTAAGTAATTTTAAGCTTTCTTTATTTAGTTTTCAGTAAACCAGCATAAATCATTACTTTCCAACAAAAACCTTACCTCTGCAAACACAGAACGATTATTCTACCTAGACAAAGTACTAATCCCTTCGTCAGCAGAAAAAGACTGAACATTACGGAAATACTATCGCTCCCTTGTTATCTTTCACGGAGTAAGCGAAAAGCCAGGGTCTAGATAACCGAAAAATTATAAAATCTCCTAATAACAGTTTCTTACATTTAAGTTGTGAGTCGGCCCCGACTTACGTGTCGTAGGTCGCGGGTTGGAACCCAGGCAGGTGCATTACTTTGTTCAAAATTATTTCATCACCACTGCTCTAAAAACGGCGAAGGAGAACATTGTGAGGAATCCGGCGTGTCCTAGAACCAAAAATTAGAAGATATGTGATATCCACCAACCCGCACTGGGCTCGCGTGGTGGAGTCATTCACATTCCGTCTTTCACAGAGAGGAGGCCCGTTTCCAAGCAGTGGGAACCTTAAAAGGCTGATGATGATGAAGTGAATATAATATAACATCATCTTCATAAAATAACATGTCTGAAATACTTGAAGTTATAGGTAGATACATATCCTCTCCATACAGTCAATTCCAGATAAAATTTTCTTCTGACTGTAGCAGTTTGTCTCTAGACGTACGTTTCAAGATAGGAATCAGCCCTTTCAGAGATCCGAATCCTAAAATCCACATTTATGGCTTGAGCGAACTAATCCGCTACTGAAAAGGACTACTAGATCGAAAGCTTTATACCTAGGTCTTATTCTATTTGGATGGTTTATGGCTAAATTTAGGAAAAGGAAGAAAATTTAAGTTTGAATATATTTCTGGGTAAAGACGGAATTTACGTGACATAGATGGTATTTCATATTAATACTAGACGATTATGGCACTTGTTCCACCACCGACGAGTAAGCGATTAGCTCGAATATTTTCTCGCTGAAGAAATGTAAAACAGATTTAAGATCCGGTGTTAAGAAAAGAGACACATACCTATAGTGATATTTGAACGCTAGTTGTTCAAACTGCCGGCGAGTACTCTCTCACCCCAAGTCTGTCGCAGCGACAAGGGTTATCAAAGTTATACTCGCTATGTTGCGATGTTCGCTTGCTCGATTGGCGGTCAGAACTCACGCCGAGACTAACCAGCCAGCGGTTATTTCAACCTACAGTGCGGCCACCCCGAGCGAATGGTGCGAGTAATCGCCCGTCGCACAAGAACACTCGCTTATAGCTGAGCGAAAAACTATCGGAACTACACACTTATCGCTGCTCGCCTACTCGTTTCTAGTTTTACTCGCTACTCGCTGATCGTCAGCGGTGGGACAATTCAATTAATTTTTTCAGTAACAATTTACATTACGTTCAAAATAATCAGCATGAAACAGAAGGTATTGGATGTACAAATAATTAATAGCAATACAAGAATGCAATTTAAATTAGAAATTAGAATAACAAGTAAAATTAATTAAACTAAATTTTTATAAAATACCATGCACACATAATGTAAAATAACATAATTTCAATAAATTAATAGCAATTTAAAACGAAAACAATAATCAAACATATGTAATAAAAGTCGAACACAAATTAGATTAACAAGTAAAATTAATTAAATTAAAATAATGTAATATACCATGCACACATAATTTAAAAAAAACATAGTTTAATTAAAAAAATAGACTAGTTTCTAAATAAGTAAATTTTATAATGCTTAAAATGTTACATAGTAGCTAAGCAGGTCATCATCATAGTGCGTCCGTAGGCTCTAGACAAAGTCATTCTGCCAATTATTTTGTCGAAAACCAAAATGTGACATTTTGATAGCGCAACCCAGTTACATTTTTTCAGTATACATTTTTGACAGTTTACCAATCGCTATCGCAACACTGTCGTTAAATAAGGCTTAGCGCATACTCATAGTTTTTAGTTGAACAACTTTTGTGTTGTGTGTCAAAAGTTTATAGAAATATATTGAGATCATAGAACGTGCACAGTGCATATACTGTCAAATCGATAGTTGCTCGTATTTCGAACAAAATTAAAAAGCTGAATCGATTTGATTTGATAAAAAAATTCAAACGTTCAACGCTCAATTTGTGTTGCGATCTATTGGTGTTTGCATACCATCGACTAAAGTGTTGAGAGGATTACATCAAAAGTTTCTTCACTCGTTCTATAATAATCAAAAAACTTATCTCTTGTAGCTTAGAATGTAACATATGAAATATTCCACAAGATAATCTGTCACTGATTATAGGATGTACACAGTATCTCAGTTTCCTTATTTCTTTTAAAATGTCTAGAAAAATCTTTAGAACAAAGCACAAACTAGAATTTTTTGTTACCTGAAATTGTATGTAGTACCTAATAGAAGAAAAACAGTTGAGGGGAAAAAATCGATGGCGCGTAGCGTTTCACGCGTGTCTCAAAGAGATGTCAGCAAAAACTGACGGGGTCCGCTAGGGCCGAAGCGTGTCTGGGTCACTTAATATAATATATATATATATTTGAAAGAGAGATACTGCAGCCCTGGCTCAAGCAAAAGTCTGACACACCCTCCCGCTTCACCCAGAGCTGGCGAACTCATTGGATGATACCTCAAACAAAAAAATGTAATAAAAAATCGACCATCCACTGCATCGAATGTATGCGCACCTTCATCGAATAAATGGTTTAGTTGTGTACACTAGAAGTACACAATTCACCTGAACCGTTTGATCGATGCAAAAGTTGTGAGGATTCGCTAGGCCTTAATGCCACTTGTCTAGATTCAAGTCATTTGGGATAGGCACAACATGTTTTGTCACGCTTTACGCTACCACTGACTCCTTTATTTTATCATCATCATCATCATTAACTCTTTTAAAGTTCCCACTGCTGGGACACAGGCCTCCTTTCTGTGAGAGGGAATTGGGCGTAATCCACCACACGGGCCCAATGCGGGTTAATGGATGTCACATGTATTCAAATTTATGTTTCTAGGACATGCCGGTTTCCTCACGATGTTTTCCTTCACCGTTTTGAGAGCAGTGGTGGTGACATAATCTACACAAAGTAAAGCGCCTGCCTGTGTTTGAACCCACGACCTACAACTTATAAGTCGCGGCCGATACCACTAGGCCACCACTGCGCTCTTCTTTTCTTTCATATTACTCAGTAAACCATCTTTTGCATGCATATTTTTATAGACACTACACACGTATCTCACTTATTTTTTTACCTTACGACCATCTTTCAACACTCACAATACAAAGCTTTTTCAGGAAAAAAAACAATCCTGACATAAAAAACGAGAGCCTTTTACTCCTATCACCAGCCTTAAAGCTGCCGAAAAGCCATGAAAAAATAAACATGCCTTTTTTCGCGATTTTTTCCTCTTTTCGTGGCGAACAGAAGTAATATCGCTAAATTCGTCAAGCGTTATGGAGCTTAGCATAGACGTGACGAGAATAGCTCCTGCTTTTTGATCATTGCACGGTCAATCAACACGTAGAGTGAGAATGTGGGGTATACGCGATGGTGTGTGTGCGTGTGTGTGTCCTGGATAAGGGTTGTTGTTGTAAAAGCTGTGGTGTTGTGTGTATCTATGTAAATATACATGTATGGATAGCCCTTTTGAAATAAGAGGTACTTAAGTACGCATTGGTTTGTGTATATGTGTAGAAGTCGGTTAAGATAAAATGTCAGTCAAGATTTAAGGTGAGCAATATTGATCATAGTTTTAAATAGACAAATTTAGGTATACATTGTCTTTGATTTATGCGTTATAATTAAATTACCATTACAAATATGTGTCTGTGATAAGGAAATCGAATGTGTTTGAAAATTACCATTAGTAAAGTATATTCAATCTGCTATTTCAATAAAAAATTCTGCCACTGGTTTTTCCATACTAAAATGTCAAGATTCTCTTCGTTTGGTCTAAACCTTCCTTTAGGATAAACAGAAAACCTGTTGTTATACTTAAAACCAGTAGAATAATTCAAGAAGCTGCGGTTTGTTTATTAGATTGTTTATTTTCCATCATACTCTCTCTCAGCATTCCGTTTGGTATCTTTTCGTATTCATTGCAGCAGCATCCAAAATTAAATCAGTTTAAATATCTGCACAGCATTTTTCAAAGGAATGTTTTAAAGAAAATGTATTAATGCAAGCGATTTAAATGTTGTTAGTTTAGGTTTATTTTATGGTTTCCTTTTTAAATGGCTTCGATCGGCTTTTTAAATGGATTAAGACTTTTTTATTAATATCTAAGGTCTATCAGTGATAGGATAGGTGAACTCCCTTTGCCGCACTTAGACACCCATTGGGTTCACTGTGAATGCAGGCGTAGTAGCTCTTTGAGAGGGCATAGACCATAATCCACCACGCGGGCCCAGTGTGGGTTGGTGGATGTTACATGTCTTCGATGTTTTTGGTCTAAGACATGTCGGTTTTCTCACGATGTTTTCCTTCACCGTTTTGAGAGCAGTGGTGATGAAATAATTCACACAAATTAAAGCGCCATCAACAACATGTAAGTTGTAGGTCATGTGATTGAACCCAGGCAGGCTATCAGTGATAAAATGTCAGTTTTCATGTATCACTGATAACGCTGGCAAAAAGTCTAATATATATTTATGGAAAATAGATGCGCTAGCGAAATCTCACGTATAGTCCCATAATATTTTTGTTGAAAGACAGAAAGAAAGAAAAAGTATTTATTTGTGATTCGCACAGAAGACGAGATAAGCAAAAAACAAAAATAAATAAATATATCACGTTTTAGACCGAAAAAGGCCCTTTTTCAGCATGTGCAGCGATATCTAAAAGTAAATAACGCTGCGCTGGTATTCTGATAAGGCCCACTGTTGATGCCAAAGACACGTGACAAAGTATCTCTGGTGGGTATCCGATCTTTACTTAGGTATAACCTTCTTTAATTTCTTACATAACAGTGACATAAATGCAATACATCTTTTTTAACTTTGATAAATCTCCTTCATTCTAAAACTTACATATTATCTTCTCTTCTAATTCCAAACTTTCAGCAAAATGTTTACAGAATTATGACATCACGAGGTCGAAACTGTAAATATTGACGCGATTACTCCAGAGCTTTGAGCACAAGCTACCGAATCCTATTTGTCGACACATGTTTTGGTTTACGAAACACGGCACGCCGACATTTGATATGAAAAGGCGTCCTATTATTTTGAATTTATAGTCTTGGAGTTATGTAAGGTTATTTATTGTGTTCTACAAGAAGGTTAGATTTTTGTGAACAGTGGTGGTCCAGGGGTAACGGCTGCGACTTACGAGGTGTAGGATGTGGGTCAAACCCGGACAGTCTCTGTATGCATAGTATTTCATCATCATTGCCCTAAGAACGATAAAGGTAAGTAAACATCGTGACAAAACAGTAGAAACAAAAATATTTGATTGATATCTATCAACTCTAACAGGGCGTGGTGGATGACGGCCCTCTCTTACTCACAGAGGTGATGCCTTTGCTCCAGCAATTAAAGGCTGATTATACTTATTATATTGTTTTTCTCAGCCAAGAAAATCTACAAATTTATCAACATTGATTCATGCACATTTTACAATGACGTTTCTTGCTATATCGAAATTGTCATATCATCATTATCATTTCAAGCGCAAGATGTCTTCGGGCTATGTCAATAACCTTGGTTCTCTTGCGGATGTCTTCATTTCTGATTAGATCACGCAAGGAAACTCCGAACATATCTCTCCCATTGAAATTGTCACATTCATATCAAAGTAAATTATATCTTATAGCGTATCAGTTCGTGACAAGTGAATCAATACTGTGACTGGTTCGAATTCGTAGTCACAGATGCCAGATGGCTAAAAATATAAATTGAAAGCGAAAAAACTATCTCTTTACTGCCAAACGATTCGATCGAAAGTTTAATTATCACGTCAGAATGAAATAAATAAAATAAAATGCTGCAAGAAAGCTTGTCAAGTTTACAGCGTAAACTGAAGTGCCCGAGGACTTTTATAAGGCATTTTAGTGTTGAAACGGGCCTAATGAAACTTAAAGATCAATTTAAAGGTTGACTGGTTTTATAAGGCTAATGTTTAAAGCTGGAGCCCATGCACAATTACAAAAGTAATTATAGATCAGCTCAGTCGTTACACCTACAAAAAGAATTGGGAAATAAATATGATGAGAGCCTGTAGCCCAATGGTGACATGAAGAAAAACACCGTGAGGAAACCGCCACGTCTTAATACCATATCAAGACATGTGACCAAACCGCACAAGAATAACACCCCTCTCTCTCTCTCACAGAATAAATTATGTTCATTTTTAACCACCGACAGATAAAGAGGGATGTTATAATTTTGACGCGTGTACCTTTGTTTGTGTATCTGTCTGTGTCATATCAGCTCCTAAACGGATGAACCAATTTTGATGGCATTTTATTTGTTTGAAAGGTGACATTATCGGGAGTCTTTTTAGCTACGTTTGGTGAAAATCGGTACAATAGTTCAAAATATATGGGCGTTTTACTGTTTTAATCGGGGTATAATGCGCAAAATATCTTGTCAGGGGTTTTAAATTTTATATTTACTTGTTATAATTACTCAATGATTATAACTGTGGTCGGTTACAATATTCCACTTCAAAGTTTAGTTGATATGGCAGTCACTAAAGGCCAATAACAATTGTAATCACGGATTAATATAATGAAAATAATCTCAGAACAAAAGCACCCTTATTAATAAAAATATCCGAGCTATTTAGCAAGTGACCAACAGATAATTTTAATTAAGAATTTGCTAATGAATTGGTTGGTTGGTTGATTGGTTGGTGGTCCTGAGATTTTTAAAAAGAGAGTAAATAGTCATAATCAAAAAGTACCTTTATTGCCTACCCACTTTGAAATCTTTTCAAACTAGACTAAAAAGTGGCACATGCATTGACAATTTTGCTCATAATTTGCAACGAAAGTGTGTCCATCAAGTAATAGATCTTAACATTTCAGATCATACAGCTCAAACTTTAAAAATTCCCGTAAGAAATACTTGTACATTAGACAGTTGGACTATTAGATTACGTGACTACAGCCATGATAACCTTCTAAAATTTAAATCTTGTATAGCTGCATTATCATTTGGGGATGTTTATCATACAAGTGACCCCAATATGGCATACAACGACTTTATTGATTTGTTTAAACTGTTTTATGATTTATGTTTCCCCATGAAAAATGTAAAAATTAAGTCAAAGATTGTTCCTGATTGGATAACGCCTGGCATAAAACGTTGCAGTAAAGTCAAACGCCGTTGTTTATGGCAATTAAGAAGAAATCCTAATAACGATAACATAAATAAATATAGAAATTATTCACGGAAACTTAAAAAAATTATAAATTTAACTCAAAAAGCTAAAAATAACCATAAAATTTTAACATCCACAAATAAATCAAAGGACACGTGGAAAATCATAAAGGAGAATAAATATCGCTCACCCACTGAAAGCATTACTGAAATAAAGGAAAATGGTATTACATTAACAAGTCCCAGTAAAATTGCAAATGCATTCAACGAGTATTTTGTAAATCAACCACGAATACTTTCAAGCACCACAAGGTCTCAATATAACAAGTCCCCACACGTGGACCATCCCTTGTTTAGTCAGTCCATGTTTTTAGCCCCTACTACCCCATACGAAGTACATCGTATTATTCTAGACCTAAAAAATAAAACTAGCGTCGGGTCTGACGACATTTCTACAAAAGTTTTAAAATTCGTGTCACAAATAATATCAGGTCATATTAGCCATATAATAAACTTATGTATTTCGTCTGGAATATTTCCTGAAAGATTAAAACAGACTATTATAAAACCGCTATTCAAAAAAGGAAATAAATCTCACATGCAGAATTATAGACCTATTGCGCTCATACCTGTTATATCAAAGATATTTGAAAAGGTAATTTACCGATCCTTACAGTCCTACCTAACTAAAAATAAAATTCTAGCAAAGGAGCAGAAAGGATTCAGACAAAACATGACAGTGAATGTAGCAATTTATGATTTACTTAATATAGTAGTGCCAGATATGGACAAAAGAACCAGAACCAGTGCAATATTTATGGATATGACGAAGGCGTTCGACCTAGTGGACCACGATATATTAATAAATAAGCTAAATATGTATGGAATAAGAGGAAATGTACTCTCGTTAATAAATTCCTACCTTTGTAATAGGAAACAATTCACAGAAATCAGACGAATTTGTAAAAAGACCAAGAAAGAAATTAAATATATATCTGAAGTATATACAAATTCTTATGGCGTGCCACAAGGCGGCGTGTTGGGCCCTCCGCTTTTCCTTGTGTATATAAATGACTTTCCTAGGCACGTGAATCATCCGATGATTCTTTTTGCTGATGACAGTACTTTAGTAGTAAGACAACTTGATGAGAATAACCGCGAGACAGAAATAAAAAATGCATTGAAACAATCGACTGAATGGCTGGACCAAAATAATCTTATCTTAAATTTAAGCAAAACTAAAATTATAAATTTCCGACAAGGAACTGCTTCTACTGCGTCTGATATAATTTTAAATAAGGAAAAAATTGAAGCAGTTTCAAGCACTAAATTTCTAGGCCTAACAATTGACTACAAATTGAATTGGAAAGAACATGCAGCTCTACTAATGGCACGACTTAGTAAATATTCATTTGTTTTATATAAACTTAGCAAAGTAGCTAATAGATCAGCAGTCGTTGCCGCCTATTTTGGTTATGTTGATTCCATACTTCGCTATGGTATAATTTTTTGGGGCAACTCCTGTGAAAAAACCTCTGTTTTCAAGGCACAAAAACGTTGTTTAAGGTCCATATGCAGTTTGAAATCGATAGATAGTTGTAAACCATATTATATTGAGCTCAAAATATTAACACTGCCATGTCTCTATATATATGAAACCGCAATTTTTGTAAAGAAAAATATTGAACTATTTCGCAAAAAAAAGAACATCATCCTAAATTAACAAGACAAGTTTATCGTCATGAATTGTACTTAAGGCCTTCAAAAACCGCCCTCATGCACAATAGCATACTGTGCATGGCACCTAAAATCTATAACAAATTGCCTAATTCCGTTAAAGATTGTAATTTATTGCAGTTTAAACGAAAATTATATAATTTATTAATCCAAAAATGCTATTATTCAATTACTGAATTTCTTTATGACGGAAATATTTAATTGACAATTTGATTATTTGCTTATCTGACATTACTTTATATAGCTTCATGTACTTTGCATAATAATATAATATACTTCAGTAATAATGAACGAATTTTCTTAAAAAAGTGTAAGCCCTATGGGTAGTTTTTTGAGCACAATGTTTGTATTTTATAAGACCATGTAACCTCACCAAAAAACACACTTAATAAATGATTTGATTTGATTTGATTTTCCTAAGTAAATGGACAATAATAAATTCTTTGCGTGATGTTGCCAGATATTTACAGTGCTCACCGTCACGGGTAGTTTAGCATCACAACGTGGCTGTAAAAACTCGTGAACAATATAAACTTTTAGCTACAAACGCCTACATCGGTAAATATGCTGTTATTTGTTACTTTTTATGATGTAATGTGGCTTTGTTCAAGATTTTGTTATGGTTTTTATGTTTGTGAGTCTTCTGTTTTTTTATCACTAGCTAGTAATAACAAGTCATGACTTTTTATCGTCTGCACCTACTTTGTTTTATATTTAACTTTATTTTATTGAGTTTATGATTATATTTTTATTGAATCCTATTTAAATTTAATTGTGTTCAAATTTTGATTTCTTGTTACATATTTTAATTTAATTTTTGACTGATTTAGTTTTTCTATAATATATAAGTTATTCAATTTTAATTTAATTTTTGATTTTATGAAATAACTTAATTTAATTTTAATTTCTGAATTAAATTTTAACCTTAAGTACTTTGATTCTAATTTAATTATGTTTTACTATTGCCAGGCTTTGTATTGTAATATGTAGATATGGAAGAGTGTGGTCTGCTGGTACAGGTACATCTATACCTAAAAGAGGGTCTCCCCAACGTTTATGTGAAACCTGTTCATTGTGAAATAATATAATTTAATTTACGACATTTTCTATTTTTATTTACATTACCATCATAAAAATATTTTCTTTTAAAATGTTTGAATTCAACACAAAATGTTTTACAGAAAATTTCAACGTTTGAAGTCTGAGATGCACCGTATAAAACAGCCCACACTTCTGAAAAATATATGAAACCAAATTGCCTGCAGATAAATACCTCACTCGATTAGAGACTTAACCCGCAGGGAACATACGTGAACCGATTTACTTTTCAGTAACCTCATTTCTACTACATTTAAAGCTCTGCCTTTAAAATTCTGCTAGCCTGGTACCAATGAAATCAGAACGACACTGCGGCACTGCGCAAATAGTCAAATTCCTTTAAAGGCAAGCTCGTATTCCGACAACTTAGACAAAATATTTCATACTTAATATAAGTAAGTACGCTTATAAACTAAATCTCCTGTAAGACTTTTTTTGCTCACCACTGTTTAACTTTCCGCTCCGTGTCTTTATTAGAACAATGAGATGTTCCTTCAGCATGGATTACTTTGGAAATTAGGATTTGGTAGCATTCAAGGAAATGTGCATGCGTTGAAGTTGGAATTGCGGTGCCGGTACTGCTAATATACTTTTTGTCTTGACCTAGATTGCAAAAAGGTGTTTGATATTTGTGAGAGTTATTTCTTTATAAAATTAAATGTTTAATTTGTAGGCTCTTTCTCTAGAAAATAGTATTCAATTCAAAATCTACAACATTAAATTAAGACTACAACATTCCATTAAAGCTGTGAATAATTTTGCAAACCAGACACTGTGCCACTTTACAGCTGTTTTGATATTTTATTTAAATAATTATATCCGTTTTGCAAAAAAACAAAACATACACACGTAGGCAAGCCTATTTTTCAGGTTTGAAAGCCTCCCAATTTACCATTTTTACCAGTTCACTGTGCCAATTGCAGCCACTGTTTGTGATTTGTGTAACCGCAGTGAGTAATTCAATACTAACCTGAAACAAAAGATAGTCGGGTTTTAAAATAAGAACGTTATTATCCACAGATCTGCTATTGCTAAAAACTGGGTCGTAGGTTTAGTATAAAAGTGCATCTTTAGAACAGAATTACGTTGAAATAATTACTGAAGTTTTGGCAAAATCCTACTAATATTATAAAAGCAAAAGTTTGTGTGTGTTTGTATGTTTTTTACACTTACACGCAAAAATTACGGATTACAAAGATAAAGACGGAACGGATCTGGATGAAATTTGGTACAGAGATAGACTATAGTCTGGCATAACACATATAATTTTAGACATTCACGCGGGTGAAGCCGCTGGCAGAAGCTAGTTAACAATATCGGAAGAAAAAAAAGCAACTTTGATTTTCGATTCGATTCGCTAGTATGTTGCGTGATGAGTATTTACATGAAAAACAGCTAAATTGAGAACTGAAACTAATTGCAACAGAAATAAAAATGACAATAATATGACTATAATCAGTAGATAATATGAATGAATTTCTCGAACATTAAATAACCTTCGGCTCTTGACATGACATTATTTCAGTGACGACGATTGTCGACAAGCCAAAAAGTAAGGAACCACATTAATTTTAGTGCCGCATGTCAATCTCATATATTTTGGACATTTTGGCAAGGGTTGCAGCTGACAAAAAATTACTTCACAAGACAACTTTTTTTAAATTTTGGTCGATTCTTTCTTACATATCAACCAGGTTTCAGCTAAAGCTCAATAATTTTCTGTGGCTGCAAGAAAATCCATAACTTTTCAATATTTTATGATATAGATGTACAACACAATTTCAAAACACAAGAATGTTCTCATATCCTTTCACTCAAATAAGTTTTAAAGAGAAGCAAGAGCAGTAATAACAAATTTGTATGATCATAAAGATATTAAAAGCAATATAAAAGCTTTTCCAATGACGTCATGAAATGTTTTTAATATTTAATATAACTGCATCAAACAGGATGTGTGACATAGTTCTGGTCATGAATATGCAAATAGAACGCCAGTGGAAATGGCTATATTAATCGGGCAATACAACCAAAAAACAATATTTATAGTTGAGCTGAAAATATTTTCCATGGATTGTAATTCTGGGTGGTTTTAAAATAATTGAGAAGAAGTCTTTGAACTTGAAACGATTTCATTTGTTTCGTGGAATTTGTGACGTTCAAAATGGCTGTATCTTTTGAGATTTACTTTATCTCATTCAAGTTACTTTATCGAGTATATCCAATTGTAGCACAGTAATAATTGTATTAAGTGCAGTGTTTTTGTATCGGACTTGCGCTTGAACACATTTTTTTTTTATTAAAACCAAAAATCGTGCCCAAAATTGTCCACTTAATATTGTCTGCGCAAAAATAATTGCCAGTTTAATTCCTTCATTGTATTACCCCTTTGTTACATTTAAAATTTATGTGTTTACTTATTATCTTTTTTCAGCATTCATTGCCGTCCATCTCAATGGGCCAACCTTTCAAATGCTAAAAAGGGGGGTCACAAGCGGACCACCGTTTAACGAGTCGCAGGGGTCCCATAACGATCTCTCCATATCTAACTCTACTAATGTTTTGACCGCATTGCTAGCTGAGTTAAATGAAAAATACCAAAGCCTTTTAACACCAGAGCTGGCTTATGAAAACAAAAACCTTTCTTGCGAATTTTGATATCTAACCACTGTATAAAAGGATGTTGACGCTCCGTCAAGAGGTACTGAGATTTAAAGATTTTTTTTCTGTTGCCTGTTTTTCGACAACAGCCTTTACCTTCCCTACTTTTAAGGTCTAAAATATTTTTTTCTGACTCTGATCCTTATTCAAAGACGTAACTTTCTCAGAGATATCATCTTACTTTACTTTATAGCATTTTTTCCTACCGAATGACTTTGACTTTGGGCGTGTAGTGTACATACATATATCCTCATTTTTCATTCGAGGAGGACAAACTCCCATATGGTGCCGACGTTATTGCAGCGTGTACTTCGTGTGATACCGTACAAACGTGCCCGGACGGATTGGCTGAATTTGGTTCAGTGGTTCTGTTTCAGTCGGTATTAACAAAAAATTAAAGTGAAAAGGGTTTTCGAAGCTTCGCAATAAACGGTTCCCTAATATTTTTTTGTTTTTTATATTATGCTTAAATTTTTGCCCGTCTCTTGTCAACTTTTCAAAATGAATTTTGATACTATATTATTTCAACTCCTCTGAATAGCACTTATTCCGCTTACTTCTTCATAACTTTTTTTTCATGATTTTGATAAGTTTTTCACCATTAGAAACAGCGATAAACTTGAAAGGTATGCGCATATAGTTTGACCTGTGCTCGAAACCCAGGCGGTTTCGGGCACTATTTCCTACTTACTTTGAAACCAAATCACACTTACTTCATGAAAGACAAAATTTCACAAGGACTTGTCCAAACTAAACTCTAATTTGATGTTAGAGTAGGTATTAGTTCCATGTCTAAATCCACTGTGTGGGCAGTTGTAAATAAAGCCAGCTCCCAACTCGCGTAGAGCCTTCAAGATTTACGATTAGCCTTCGGTTAATACGTAGTTTCCATTCTGATCTTCGAATAAAAGAGAAATTTATTGTTGCTGCTTATATTCCCACGCGAGTTCTAGCGTGGGATAAGAATAACTTTGCGGGGAAAGACGGATAGTGTGGCTTGCTTCGAACGTTATTGCAATATTAGTAACGTTGCTGTAAACTATTATATACCTGTGTTGTTATATAATAACGCGTTTGTTTTGATAAGAAGGTCTCCTCTTGGACTTAAAGGCCGTTTAAATTTAAATCGTAATCTCATCTAGGTGAACAACAAAGTAAAAAAAAATTGACCATTAATTTGCCCTTTTTGACAGATTGTGAATGCGAGCGTTCCTTGAAACACGGGACTTGACCTTCAGTGTGGCAATTACCTACTGACAAATAAAGCCCATGTGTCAACTACTAAAGACCCTAAGATTGATCCCTGCACACAAAGGATCGCTGCGACCCCAATTAGAAGATGTACCTACCCGTAAATATACAATCCGTACATTAGTAAAATTAGGTAGTTAGGGGTATTATAACATTTTCATAAGCATTGTTTTAAATGAAAAAGTGATTGAATGCCCTAAGTCATAAAATAAGCAACATATTAAAATAAAAACATAATGAATTAATGATTATTCAGTATTATCACAGTTGGACATAGGGGCAACAATCGAAGTCCAACAGTGGACTGCTATAGACTGCTTTGGTTGATTGATTAAACTTTTGATAAGCCAAGACGAGTATAAAAGATTTCCCAAGTCTGACTATATTTTAAACTTATCAATTTTCATTTATTCTTTTATCTTAAACATATGATTTTTTAGCCAGTATTTCACTCATTCCTTAAGCTACAACGTTGTTTCGTAATCCAACCTTAAAGTTAGTAGAAAATCTAAACAAACCATTCCGTACGGACCTGTTCCCTTTTCCTAAATTATAATGAATGTGTCGTCCAGAACTACCAATTTCAAGTAACTTATTAGACATGGAACTAAAATATTTGTTACAAATATTGGTTGGATAGGGGTCACGTGAGCCAGAATAAATAAATCTGCTTGCCTAGCCTTTCATCATCATCATATCAGTCGAAAGACGTCCACTGCTGGACATAGGCCTCCACCAAGCGTCGCCACATTGAGCGGTACCGTGCGTCTAGCATCCAGCGGATCCCCGCAACCTTCACCAGGTCATCAATCCACCTGGTGGGAGGCCTTCCAACGCAGCGTCTTCCGGTTTACGGTCGGCACTCCAGAACCTTTCTGCCCCATCGGCCATCCGTTATGCGAGCAATGTGCCCTGCCCACTGCCACTTAAGTTTGGCAATTTTTCGGGCTATGTCGGTAACCCTGGTTCTCCTGCGGATCCCTTCATTTCTGATTCGATCACGTAAGGAAACTCCGAGCATAGCCCAATCCATTGCCCTTTGGGTGACTTTAAGCTGTCTGATGAGGCCCATCGTGAGCGACCACATCTCAGAGCTATATGTCATCACTGGTAACACACACTGGCCTAGACTTTACCCAACTATGTATAATGAGTTCGGCTTCCAGTTTTCACTGTTTTTTGAGTTATATTTTATATGGATCGAGTAGCGACTGCCTATCTTACCTCCATAACCCTGGAACTGGATACCACGATACACCTTGGCGAATCTGTAATCAGGTTTCCAAGTTTCTGACGATTCGTAACAACCGTCAAGCAAATCACAGTCAAGACCAGCGAGTTAACGCGCTTTTCCAGGCGCGAAGGAATCTTGGTATGTTAAGATGGTCACCCATCCACAGGCTGGTTTAGTGCGGCTATAATTATAGCTACGAGCTTCTCTGACGCAAAACATAAAATGGCAATTAACCAATGACTACAGGCAATCAATTTAAGTCCAAAAATGTATAATATGTTTTTATCGCGGCGTTTTCCGGGAAACTCATCAATCGACGATTTTTTTTGTTTGCAATAGCTAATCAAACGCGTTTTGCTTAAATTAATTGGAGCCCGGTTTGACGGAAAATTTTGGTTTTATTTTATTTTATTTGGCGTAATGGCAGCTAACAGCTATGTTTGAGTATAAAAAACCTAATTGGTTTTTTTATATTTGAAAAAATCCCTGAGTTTATTAGTGGGACGTGTTATTTGGATAACGAATGATCTTGCTTTTAATAATAGTTTTTACTTCCTCATCAGCTTTTTACCGTTCCCACTGGTTAGACACAGGCTTCCTCTCTGTGAGAGAGGGAATAGGCCTTAATCTACCATGCGGGCCCAGTGGAAGAGAGGTGGTTGTAACATGTCTTTGAATTTTTGGTCATGACGGTTTCCTCACGATGTTTTCTTTCATCGTTTTAAGAGGAGTGGTGACGAAATAATTTACACAACGTAAAGCGCCTGCCAGGGTTCGCACGCACAACCTACAGTTTGTAAGTCGCGGCCGATACCACTGGGCCACCACTGCTCTCGTATGCTAATAATTTTTACTTAAGTTAATTTATTTTAAGCTAAAATCAAAATAACTTTAAAATCTGATTATATAACTCTTAACTGATAGAAAGATACTATCGTTGAATATGAAAAGCAATGTTTAATCCCAGATAAAATCAAGATTCCTTTGCTGTAGGAAGCGAACAGAACGTATAGGAGTTCTAAAATAAAAATTCGTCCGTTATCCTATTTCGATGTCTTTTCGTGGACAATAGAATGGACTATAAGTTTTTTAGGTTTTATATAATTATTTTTATACTGCTGTACTGTACAAGTGTTTTTTGTCCCAAATAAATAGGACCATGAAATGGTGATAATTGCGTCTGCTATAAATATGAGCCCAATTAATTTATGAGACATAAACGAATGTCTTCATGTCTTGTTTATTAGATCATTATCTTCCATTTTATCGCCGTTTCAGAGAAGAACGACGCAGTAAATATAACAATTAAGGTCATTATGACCGTACCTCTTCAGTTTGGTATTTTCTTGAGTCATTCTCAAGGCTTGGTTTGTTTCATTAGCTCGATGACTGTTTCGTATAAGTTTCAAGCAGGCGAAGAAACTTTTTAACCTGATAGATAGATAGGTAGACCATTTATTTAGTGCACACAAAAGATACAGCACAACACATCACATGCACACAAAAATCCTTTCTGTTTTTATTTGTCTTTGGGCTCACGCTTGACCCCTATCTCACCTGCTAGTAAGCGATGATGTGGTCGACGGAGAAGCACACTTGCCTAGCCTAGTCTAGCCTAGCCTATCCAACCTATTTACTCTGGACGGTTTTTAAGTCAAGAATGAATAGGTTGGTAGTCATTATTTTTTATTGATACGCTTTTAGGATTATCTACTTACAATCCAATCCAATTATTTGCGCCCCTGATGATGATGATGACTTATTTTATATAATTATTTATTACTAGATTAGTACCTGTGCGTAGCTCCCTCAAGTTTATAATACTACGTCTATATCCTTTGCGCAAGTGCAAGCAAAAAGTTGATAAAGTTTTATCGAGGGAATAGCATGTCAGTGCATAAAATACGAACAAACAAACATTGATTTTTAAATAAGTTATAAAGATTTGAAAAACCTACAGCATAATAATAGTAAGATAAGAGATGATTCATAAATATATTATGTCAATAAGGTCTTATACATAGGAATGAGATATAACAAAAGTGGATACAAAGTAGACAGAAAAACACTAAAGAAGCCATTAAGACCTACAAAAAAAACTAATCACCTCCCAACAAACTACGCCTTTAAAAATCCAAACAACGTTTTCACTAACTGCGTAGTAGACTCAAGTAACATGTCAAACTTCTACTGCTTACACTTCATGTTTACAGTATCGCTTGCTGCCGTCATAACTTTCTCCCTATTTCTAGAAAACATGAAACCAAACGAAAAAATATGTGGGTAGTTTTTCGTTTCTGGAGTTGGTATAGCAGTTTTGCTAGAGCAAAAAAAATGATATGAAGGTACGTTATTCTCTCGGGATTCAAAATACGTTGTTTCAAAACTTCAGTTTAGAATTTGTAATCAGAGGTTCAACTGTGTATAACGATGAGTTCAGCTCACTGCTCGAATATGTGAAGCAATTATTGCTTGCGGGTTGAGTTTTAACTCCGAGTGTTGCAAGCTTTTCTGCCGAGGACACTGACCCAATTCTCTTGGTTGTCTCTTCATAGTGACACGGCAAGATAAACACTACATTCTTACTTTCTTTTAGTATCTGTAAAGTGGAAATGGCATTGTTAATGGCCTTTTTATTTACATTGTTTTTAATGATTTCCTTTTCATTGTTTTGTTGACATTGTTTCCGAAAAGAGTTTTCAATAACAGCTTCATAATTCAATGTAAAATCCATTTGGTTTTCCCCGAAAAATTAATAATAAATTATCTCTTCCATAGATGTTTATCGCCTGAAAACCCTCAAAAACGCTGCTAAAAATAGGCCCAACCCTACCTCAAACAAGGTAGGGTTGGACCGAAGGTCGTCCGGGTGAAATAAACTCATTGATTGCTGTAATAGGGACCTATTTGGTATAGAGTCATTAAAAGCTTTTCAGGCCCGTAAAGGCTTCGGTGAATGGGCATCGAAATGGTATATGCTGACAGATTTATAGCACACAATGCTTTAAAAGACTGTTTTCCTGACGGTACCTGTCGAATTAATGCAATGTGAGAGAGAAATGTGAACTAGGATTTAATTTGTGGTCGTACCTGCCAGAAAAGGCACGGGAATGTTTTACTGTCACGTCGAATTTGTATTTTATAAATGGGTATTTGTTTTGTGAACTGAAAATGGGGTTCGGCATAAAAAGGGTATTCATTTGTTTGAGTTGACGGTAATTGAGTTAAAGGTTCGGGCTTCGGGTTGTTGATACCGTTTTGTTTTAATTCGACTAATATGTAATAAATGGTAAACGTATCAATAGTACAATGTGCCTAGACAAGCCGTTCTATGATAGGTTTTTACACTTTGAGTCATGAATAAACACTAACATATACTTGAGTAATTAAAATAAATGGCCATCAAATTAACGCTTTTTATAAGCTTAAAAATTAAAATTATCGAAATAATAATTTAAAATTATCGAAATAATAATATATAATTCAAATTATTATTTTCTTAATAATACATTATATGTAGTTTAAAATAGTTTAGGCCCCACAACACATACCATTTATCGTGAAATAGAATAAAAACATAATTTTGAAAACTTCAAATGATTAACAGAAATATAACGGTTTTTTTATATTAGCTAAGTGCTAAATTCGTTTTCTGTAGTTTGTGATGCATTAATGTGTATCCTGGATTAAAATAAAATAAAATTCGTGTCCAATAGTTTTTGGATATCTAACTGACGAACCAAAAACACAGATTTTTTTACCCTACGACCCTATTCACAGTTTTCAGTAGTGTGACAAAAAGTTTAAAATTCACGGTTACTAAAATATCCACAAAAGAGAATATTTTTTTCTATCAGAAAGCTAAACTAGACAGCTATTTCGTTACATTAACACGCCGTTTTGTTTTAACTGCAGCTGCAATCATTACTCAGAATCAGTATCTTTATTTGTTAACATAGGTAACTATATTTGTATATATAGGGCATTAATTTAAGTTGCAATGAAAATAAGTTGCTATAACTAAAAACTGATTAAATTGTAATTACAGTTTTTGAGTGGTACCTCCAAAATGTTTCAGTTCAATAATATATGTACGTAACACAATAATAATACACACATTTTAACAAACGTCTTGTTGGCATTGGCTCAAAGGGCTAGTAGCCATTACTCACTTTCATGAAAATTACACTCCAGAGCAAAAAAAACGTAAACACCTGAGTCCTTCTGTACAAAGTGTCATCTATAACTATTACTTTCTCTAACAGAAAGATAAACGAGACAGCAATTGCGTGACATTAACACGCCATTTTGTTTTATCTGCAGCTGCAGTCATTACTCAATGTGAGCGTTTGAGTCTCATTAGAGAGGTTATTTTTAAGAGATATTTTAATTTCGATATTTATAAAGATATACAAGACGACGAAAACTTTGTTAGTTATATTGTAAGTTATGACTAAAAGATTCTACATATAAATATCTTTTATTATTTATAAATATCTCTCTATCTATTTAATTAATAGATTGAGAGATATTTATAAATAAGGTCCAAAATGTTTAGAGGCTTAGACTTTGATCTTTTTGTTTTTTATCCTACGTAGATTTATTTTTTTAAATTTTAACTAGAATCAAATATTCAATATCTTTCAGCTGATAACATGCGACCGTGCACGTATCAGAAAATGTTAAAGAAATTTGATTATTGAATTTTCGATAATTCAATAAGCCATACATTTTACTTTTCTCTTCAAAGAAATTTGAATAACCGAAAAACAAAAATCCTTTTCATGTCAACAGAAATGATTTACACATTAACGTTGTTACGGAATTCTCAGAAAAAAATAAAAGCAACATATCAAACAAAACAACCCGAGGTACACAGTATCACATTTTCTCACCATTTACATACCCGAGAACACAGTATACGCAAAAAAACAGAACCTAAAAGAAACACTTTTACTGACGACAAACATTTTTATTGTACTAGATTACGCGAGCAACACCCATTCGTCTTTGTTTACACAAACTTATCTGTAGGAACAAAAGCCAAACTATTTAGAGAACAAAAGAGAATACATTAATAAAGAATCTCATGTTTTTAGAGGCAAGGCGTGGTCTGGTAATGTTGTCTTTAATGGAGCCTAAGACAGGCCCTCTTTTTGTGGTGCGATGTTTATTATTCGTTGTAAAAATAAAGCCTTTCTTAGCTATTTCGTTCCGTGCTTCAGGCTGTAAATGGTCCTTCCTCACTGTTCAAAAAGGGCTAAGGGATTACGTCAATAAAACTACTGGCCACCTGTATTTTAAATTGAGCATTATCAACTGCATCAAACACTTTAGCATTATTTTTTACTATAAGGGAATTCAGGTACCCCAAAACGTCCGATTCCGTATTTAATTATTAATCAAAAGCCTCTGGAAATGACAAACAGAATTTTAACGAAGGCTCTCTAAAATAGTTTATCTATAGATAGGTCTACGTAAAGTCCGGTTTCTGCGGTCAGCTTGACCCACATTTACTTGTAATGTATTGGGTTTAAAAGCGTTTAAGTACGGACAGTTTCATGGCCGACCCACGGGTATCATTAAAAAACCCATTCAATTAACTCCCACAACTTTGCCGAGGATTTCCGAAGATACCCGATGAACTATCTATTCTCAATACCAGTTAAGCGCCTAATTTGCTACGGCGTAGGTGTCGTGATGACGTCAAGCTACGCTACGCCAGTTCGTAGCAGATAACCGCTGCTCGCCTTCATTATTATTGAAATAGATTAAGCATTGTTTGTGCATTTGCTTCGTAAAAGTGATGAGATAAGTAAATCCAGGTCAAATCCAAACAATAACATGATTTGACCCTTGAAAGTATTTTATAGTAATTAACAACCTGTTAAATTCCATCTTACATAAACTTTGATAAACTCTTCTTCATAATTATAAAGCATCCATATATATCTAGTAAAAAATGTTAATGTAGTTATTTACATTATTTCATTTTGCATTCATATGAATAAACAGTTCCGTATCCGGCAAAGTTGAAAAAAATTAAAATGTATTCAACTTCATACATGTTTCATGAAAATACGAGTATAAAACGCACTTTGCGCTCAGTTCACATGTAACTTTTGCGTTGTCGGTGAATAATTTATTTAGTTTAAGAGTCATGAAAGCTATTCGTTTCCTTAGTCTAGCATTTTGAGGTGGCGCCAAACAATCTATCAACGAAGATCAACCTAGCTACAATCATTCTACGCTTTAGTTAATTAATTTGCGTGTTTGTTTGTGTGGCGCCAACTCAAAATGCTAGACTTAAATATTATTTAATTTGTTGCTATTGAGTTCGTTATTACGTCGGTAAATTGTTTGTTAAAAAGATTTTAATCTATATATCTATACTTAATATTATAAAAAGGAATTTTGTATGTAACGAATATACTTTTTCACGGTTGGGAAGCTACACTAACCCCAGGTGACATAGGCTACTTTTTAACCGACTTCCCAAAAAGGAGGAGGTTCTATGTTCGACTTCATGTTTGTTTTTTATTTTTTTTTATTTTTTGTGTATTTTCTTCGATTACTCCGTCAATTGTGGACCGATTTTGAAAATTCTTTTTTTGTTTGAAAAAGTATGTTCTGAAATTGGTCCCATTTTAATTTCGTGAAGATCTGATGAAGAACTTCGGAGATATACAACAGAACTCTTCAATAAATAACGGCAAATCTCTCGGGATTGCTGCAATCGCATGTCTGTTTGTTGTTTATAACATTTCATAACATAACATCACGCCAGTTCGCTCTTAAGGGGTAAGCAGATCTCTCATTTCACCGGTTTTGTTCAAGTTTCATGAAATCTATTCTGGCGAAATAGTTCCCTTACTAACTTGCCTATTAGGTACGTACAACTAAAAAGTGAAAAATAAAAAAACTTTTTATTTTTTTACAAAAAGTTTTTTTATTATCACTGTAATCCCACGGGACCGGGAACTACGCGAGTGAAACCGCGAGGCATCCGCTAGTTCTAGCTTTTGCCGCAGCACCTATCCCACAAGAACGTACACAAAGTATAAAAAATATTCCGGATCAAAATTAGTCTATGATACGCAGTTATAATGTACCTCTCCATTAATGAAACTATTGTGTAGTCAGGCGCAGATACACGTAGGGGGCAAAGAGGGCAATTGCTCGCTCCTGGGTCTCAACCAAACTGAGTCTAAAACTCTAAATTACACAAGATAGCTTTTACCTATATTTTCATCTGTCATCATCCTTCGAAGGATGGCCAAAGGCAATTTCATGAGTTCATGGAAAATAGGTGCTGGAGATAAGCTAATTCTAAAATTTTTGTTCACATGGGGTACTTAGTCAGGCACCCTGTGGCAATAAATAAGAGCAATGGCTTGCTATAAATACCACTAGTCTTCGAGTTTGCCGCCGGCTTCAAAAACATGCAACCAAATAAAAATACAGTCACAGACTTCCTCTACCTTTGCAATGCCGTAAAGTATGTTTCTAATATGCAGATTCATTTCCCTCAGAATCTTGGCTTAACTAAATATACGAAAAATATAAATTCCAGCAAGTTTTCTACTTTAAAATTCATGCTAAAAGTTGTTTCCTACCGACGGACTATATATCATCGCTTGGGTGACACGACAAACTAAAATATACCGTGAATTATGGGGAAAGACAGGTGCCAGTGGCGATATTATTAAGACCCACTTATACGATTTTTTTGGCAAGGTAGACTATAGATGAATAATCTTTCTTTAAAAATGTTGAATGTTGTGAGTTACGACCAGTGTGTTCATTACCAAACTGGAAATAATGAGAGTAAAGTTAGAATTCAGCTGAAAATTTAACGTATGAAATAACATAATATGTTGACATCTTTCAGTGACTTTGAACCTTAAAGTACAATTATTAAGTCAACCCTAGGCCGAGTTTCTCAATTCTAAATTATCGCAGAATTATGTGACAAATTGTCAAGCAAGCGTCTGCTGTGATGCTGACTGTTGAAAATCCATTCAACCAATTACAGCAGATAATGCGTTCACCTCTAAATTATCGCAGAATTAATGTGTTCTGATAGTACACGTAGTCTTATTTAAATTTCTAAAAAGATATTGATACAAAAAGTTTGAACTTTTGAATGACACTTAAACATTATCAATTTATCAGATCTGTCGGAGTTGTTATTTACTTGATAGTTTTAATCTTAAGCTCAACGTCTGTCGTCTTATAGACAACAGACTATTTTAGCCAAGCCAAGCCAAGAAAAACGATGGCAGTCGCCAACGACCTTGTGATAATTTCATTAAAATACGCGCGGCGGTTTTGTTGCGATTGTCGTTTTTTTTTCCCATATTAGACATAACTTTACAAATTAATTACACTATATTATACGAATAAAACTCAAAATGTTCATAGATCAAATTATTAAGAAAATGGTCTAAAGTAACATTTTTTTTCCAAAGTTTTACGATAAACCGTGATTGCCATTTTAAAATCAGCTGCGCCTTAAGTCTCATGAATTTGAGCGCATCAACCGAGCTCAATTCTACTCATAGATTCCGGGCCGCTACTGCTGCTGTGTAGTATATCACTTAGGTAGATAATCCTCTGTCTAATCCTTCCGGAACAACGGGCGTGATCATATTGCATGTTTATGACAAAAGCATTTGATTAAAGTGACGCACCGAACTTCACATGTCTCAGTAGTAGATACTGATTATCTACTACTGAGACATGTGAAGTTCGGTCACAATACTGAGACATGTGAAGTTCGGTCACAATACTGAGACATGTGAAGTTCGGTCACAATACTGAGACATGTGAAGTTCGGTCACAATTGTTTTATTTGATACGTACTTTGATGAAGAACATTCATTGTAAACTCTATTGACAACATTTCCAGATATAGACATGCTTAATGCCGGCTGTACACACTCGCGCGAGAGCCCGAGGAACCGCTTTACATTGAGTTTTAAACAAAATACTTCATGATTGAACTCGGTATTGAGAGCAATGTACATCATCCGCGTGGGCTCTCGCGCGAGAGTGTACAGCTGGCATAATATAACATTTGAAACACAATCATCATGTCAACTTCATTAGTTCAATTCGAACTAGTTTAAAGTCGGGCCAAATGCAGCGAAGTCTTACTAACGACTTTACTGGAGGTTTGTCAGTTTGATTTGTGAGACTGTCTAGAAATTATGATGTTCAAATAACTTTATTTGTCTGACGTTTAGCTAGAGTTCTGAACTACGAGTTATTTTGAACTGCATTGTGACTGTGACAGATTGTTAATTGTTTTTGAACGTAATATTTGCTTTGTCCGATCACAGTAATTTGGTGCATTAGAATTTAAATGAAAAATAATGTTATAAAGAAGTATTGATGTATAAAAAATAAAGAGGTGTTTTTTTTTTGGAATGTTGTTTGTAGAAGTTCATTATGCGTACAGCTATGGAGTGAAATACCCTGCGGAGTCTTTGATTCTTGATAGCAGTGAAATGAATAGGGATGGCAAGGGAGCATGAGTGAATAGGGTTTGCCATCCAGCGGCATTTTCAATCCTTCTGGCTTTATGCTGGATCTAAGCAAATCCAGCTAAATCTAAAGCCCTTAGCGACAAACAGCACGAATGTGCGAGAGAAATAATGTTTTTGCTTTTGAAGTCGCCTTATTTTTTACCTACGGCTTGTGTAATAATATCAGAAGTGCTCTAGTTTAATATATTTACATATATATTGAGTGTTATAGTGTGTATAATTTGCCTACTGTTTACCTGTGTATCTACGGCGTGTAACGCCACAGTCCGATTCCCCGGCACACCTTGCTGCCTATCTACCGCACGTGGTGTATGAGCTGTGGCAGACAAGTCTAAAGAAACACGCGCGGCCACAGCGCGTCCATTTCAGCACGCGTAGATTCCTGCTGCCTACTCATCTACCTACCTGCCCCATTGCCTGCTCATTTGCCCACCTCAGGCATACCACGTCATCCTGCCCGACCTGCTGGGTGAGCACGCTGAACTCGAGGGTACACATCTCGCGGTAGCGCACCGTCAGCCGTACCATCACACCGTACCAAGTCTGCCTGCCCGACCTGCTGCCTGGTTAGCTGCCCACGTCGTGTGAAGCCGGACCTTAGTTTTATTATCTATATACTTTTTTTAGTTTTCAATTTATAATTTGTCTTAATTTTATTAACGTAGCTAACGTTAGCTCGACTGAGCCTAACGTTTCGCTACAAACTACATATAATTCGTAAATTAATAAGTACAATGACCACTTTTTTGGTTCGTACTCTGTACACATACATAAACCCACGCCATTTTTCCGCGAGGGTAGGCAGAAACTACAGAACGCCACCTGCTACGATCCTTAAATACTTCTTTTACTTAAATCACGTTCATACGCGCAAGCCAGTTATGAGTACAGCGCATCTGGCCTTTCTGAAAAACATCACCAATAAGGTCTATTCAATTTTAGTCACTAAATCTTCTTTTACCACAACGTTGTCTTATTTTTGTCTGTTACACGTTCTATACGACCCAAGACAAGACTTAAACACTATTTCTAACTAAATATTATGGCCGTACGTGGGTCAAAGGTTAGCAATATCCCTTCCCGACTCCATATCCGGAATCCTACGTTTATTACTAAGGCCTTAATAATGATGCTAACGTTAAGGAAACATGTTTAGATGAATTATTACTTAGTAAGGGAAGTTGGATGTATGTGTTTTAAACTTTATTACGTTACTAGCGACCCACCCTGGCTTCGCACGGGTGCATGTGTGTTTAAAAAACAGCGTTTGTTCGATTTAAATTTTAGCACTTTGGTATTCTCTTTAATAAGAATAGTAGGTATTCTTTTTAAAGAAACACAAGAAACTATTATAATATCTATTTAGTTGCATAACGATCAATAGCAGCTTGCCCCAGCTTTAAATAGGTCGGACTACTTTATAACTTAATTTGAGTTAATTTATTTTTAAACTTCATAGGATTTAGATATGATTTTTAATATTGTAGTGCGTTTTTTTTTGTTGCATCGTCATTACTTTTCGCAGCGCATGCTGAGTAAGGAATTTCATGTTTAAATTTTCAACTCTTTGGGTTACATTATTGAAGTTTACGTAGAGATCCCTAATTTAACTCGACTAACAATATAGCTTATGTTACTCGTGATAATGTAGCATTTCATTGGTCAAAGATTTTTTAAAATCAGTCTAGTAGTTTTTGAGTTTATCCATAACAAACTTACAAACAATCAAGTCTATCATCTTTATAATATGTATTATATATAATAGTGTAGATACGGTGTGTTACCTTTTCATACGTAAGCTAGACGGGGTAGCACCTGCAGCCTTATGGCATAAGTGAATTCGGCAAGTCATAGGGTTTGGACTCTATCAATCGACCAATCACATGCGAGATGAAAGAACGCGATGTGGATTTCCGTCTATGTGATTGGTCGATTAATGGGGTTAAAATGCCTTGCATTGCCGAATTCACTTACGCAATTAGGCTGCTGGAGGGTTTGATACACAATATATTGTGTCAGGGACTTATATTTCAGACTAGATTTCTCAGAAAAGGTAAGATGATCAGAGTAGTGTAGTTGTAGTGAACGTTAAACTGTATGTTGCTGCCAAGAAATAAAACAGATATAATACACACATAGTTTTCACACCAACCTGCATTAATCAAATTTGAAAATAAAAAAATAAACTGTTCTAATAAAGAGAAAATTCAAACAATCATATATTTTCATTTTCAGTGAAACTTTTTGTTTGAAAGATTCATAGATTTCTTTGCTGAACCAACCGAACCAGCTAGAGATGCACTATTGTCAGTCGACGCACACATTAAAAACTTACTAATTAACCCTCCCACCGAACCATCAACACACTCCACGACCCCCGTGTATCATTCCCACGAAAATATAATTAACCCTCACTTTAGTACTAAAACTTGTTCAACACAAGACACGCCTGCCAAGTCTCCTCAATACACGTCTAATAAAATCACAAACTTTAACAATGCCCTCGTAACTTTAGGCTGCTTGTTTAACATAATACCTTGGACGTTAATTTAGGCCGAGTCGACCTTCCCAGCATGTAAGGGTTAACACTTATGACAGAGTAACAAAAGACCATTGTTAGGTGTTTCTTCTAAAGGATTTGTTCGGCGATCTCAGTTGCTTTGTGGCATAATTTTTGGTGTGCTTGTTATTTTTAGTGACGATAGCTCCGGCGACACTGAGCACTCCCGAGCTTACGCACACAGAAACAATGCATGTGCATCTACATACAACACTAACACCAAACCGCCGTCGTTAGATAGAACTACTATTCCAGTATTAAAAATGGAGCGATTGCCTATTTAGGACCCTACTGTGACGTCTTAAAATAACCATGATTCTGGTGTGAGAGTGAGATGGAACTATAAAGGAGGAATAGCACTAACAAGTACCTATATCTTCAAAATATTTTTTACAACAGATTTATGATGGTATTGGCACTTCGTAGTATAAACCCTACCTTTAAAACCTAGTAACTGGAATACAAGATTCCCATTACCCAAACTGATGTTTCTTTTTACCCGAATGCTGAAGGAGGGTAATGTGTTTATCAGTCTTTGTATGTATATATGTTTGTTCCTATGTGGCGTTCTAGAGACCAAAAGCGTTGGCTGATTGTGATGATTCTTACGTCAATCGATTAATCTTAACATTGCAAGTGTCACTGGCTACATAAAAATTTGATAAATGGCGGATTTTGGGCGCCATATCGGGAGAGTCCAATCTTTTTTTCTTCCAGCTCGATCGTGTGGGGTATCAAAATAAAGTGCTTTAAGAGGTGATTTCAAAAATATAAAACATTTATTTATATGTTTAAACGTACCTAATTCGAAACTAAATAATAACTAAAAAGTTATAAATAACTAGAGGACGCCTCGCGGTTTCACCCACGTAGTTCCCGTTCCCGTGGGAATACAGGGATAAAAAGTAGCCTATGTCACCCGGGGATAGAGTAGCTTCCCAACGGTGAAAGAATTTTTGAAATCGGTCCAGTAGTTTTGGAGCCTATTCGGTACAAACAAACAAACAATCAAACAAACAAAAAAATCTTTCCTCTTTATAATATTGGTATAGAAAAAAGTACAGAAACAAAAAAATAACGAACTAAAAATATCATGCTGTGTAGTTGGAGGATACATCTGGTTTTGGTCAGCCAGCTCGCGAATATGTCTCCTTCAACTGCATAGCATGATTTTCTTCTTGTATACGTCTTTTTAGTTTGCTGCTTGAGCAGTCGGGTCTTTTGATTTTTTTAATTAACTTTTTTTTATAGATCACCATCATCATCATATTGCTGCCCTTGTCCCATGATACTTGGGATTATAACGCCACGTTTTCTTCTTCCATACCATCTTGTCTACTATCACGATATCACTGACTCCCTTTTCTTCCATATCACTCTTCATACAGTCCATTCATCTTTTCTTTGGCCTTCCTAGCTTCTAATCATCTGAAGCTAAAAATATGCCACAAAAACAGACATTCAATTTCAGTAAATTCCACTGCGACAACAATTCGTTCCTTGCATATAATACAAAAGGCATATAGAATTCCTAATATGTAATACTGGGTCGGATATTACAATCCACCCACACGATATCATTAGACGGGAATCAATTTAGTGCTAACAATATTACCTGTAGGTATGTATATGTCATCTTCTGTACCACATATCCAGGGGTACATGTTCTATACACATTACGAAAGGTTTATTATTAAAATTTGTATGATCGCTGAGTTGACTGCCTCTTCGGGCCAGTAATGATTCTTGGGTTTTTCTATCAGAATTTTATCTTTAGCAGTCGTAGTACATGTCTTGTACCCGATTGATGGCAATTGATTCACACTCGCCATTATTTGGGCATTGGTAACATCTGTATCTTACGTCTTGAACTATTGTGAATACATGTTGGTGTGATGTTAGTTTATAACTAGATTAAAAATAAAAAAAATATATAAACAAGTTTATATATTAAAACTGTATGTGTATTGCCTGATAGAATCAGAAATGTAGAGATCCGCAAGAGAACCAGAGTTACCGACATAGCCCGAAGAATTGCCAAACTTAAGTGGCAGTGGGCAGGGCACATTGCTCGCAGAACGGATGGCCGATGGGGCAGAAATTTTCGAGAGTGGCATCCGTATACCGGAAGATGCTGCGATGGAAGGCCTCCCACTAGGTGGACCGATGACCTGGTGAAAGTTGCGGGGATCCGCTGGATGCGGTACGCACGGGACCGGTTAATGTGGCGACGCTTTGGGCAGGGCTCTGTCTAGCGGTGGAAGTCTTTCGGCTGATATGATGATGATGATGATGATATTAAAACTTGTATTGTTACGGGAAATATACGTGTGTGCAAAATTTCAGCTCAATCGAACCCCAATTGGGCCAAATTTAACAAATTAAATGACCAACTACCCGTTATGCTTTGACAACCCGCAAAAAGCTTTTAAACCAAGGATAATGCTAGATGAAAACAAGGCAAACTCTGTATTGCTGTTGTACCCTTAATTAAAACAAACATCGTAGTTAAATAGCTGACTACAATAACGTACACTCTGAACTACTGTATATCTAATAGCTTTTCCAACTACGTTAGAGGCTAGTTCTAGTATGAGGTTAACACTGCAGTGGCCACGGCTCAAAAATGGACATGAGTGGTGTATGTATGTGATTCCCATTTTAAAATGTGAATAAAAAAAACGAGGATGTATAAAAAAAACTAATTTATGTTGCTTCTATATGCAAGAAAATTCTAGATTATTTCAATGAAAACAACACTAAAAAGTATGCCAAAAAAATCATTAAATTAAATTGCTTATTTCAAGAAAAAAAGGAAACTTCAATTAGAATTGTGCACACGGAACTATTCAACTTTAAGTATAGGAATTTCAAAAGAGTCTCATCAACCTAAACTTATTCGGAAATAAGTACTACGTACTAGTACCACGCTACCACTGCAGGGTTAAACATCAGTTGGTATTTAACACGGAGCAACTGCCCTCTGCCCTCTAAAACCCAATTTATAGGTAGTATCAATATCGTTAGGTCAGACCTGTGTGTAAACTTTCGCCCCATATAACTAGACACTGCGGTATTCTCGTTCACACCCAAGAATCAATTCAAAGACACGAGACAGTGTAGACACGCCCTATTTAATATATCCTCCCGATCTTCTGTACCATATCATATCTTATTAAAAAAGTCGAGTGCGATCGAATCGAGAAGGAACCCGATATCTCGTTTCAGAATCAACTTCCATCGAGTACTCGGCTATATATATGTGTTAAACGACTTGTATTATGAAATCGGATAAATCTAACCTCTAAGTCCGCAGTATGTGTACTAGAAAATAACTAATAAAAACCAATGGGGCTTTGTCTCAGTTTTTCAGATTTTTTTTGGAAGGATAAGGAATATTTCTTTTTGACCCAATTTAATACTCTCTTCTATTATATTTGGGTGTTATTCAACGACCGAAAGAATAGTGGCAATAGTGATTTCGGTAAAGACTTCGAGTTTATTAAAATGTTTGTTTTCAAAGTCGTTGTCCGTTTTATTGAAATCCGATTTTATTTTGGTGATGGGTGAAAAAAACAAAAGGGAATCAGCTCTTAGTGACTGGTAGTAATCGAATTAGGAGACATACGATGGCACTTATTCGTTCAAACAACTTTTCTTTTCTAGTCTGGAAACTGGGAATGAGGATTAACTCAGAAACGAAGTTACCCTCGACTTCGCAAAAAGTCAACCGGGGAAATTGTTTGTTACGAACTTGTTATATGAAATAATCAGTTAACCTAGTATTGTAACAAAATGAATTTTTAGGATGATCCATTCTTATTCCAGGTAGGTATCCAAAAATATTAATTTTGATTGGTAGTTTATTTATAAATAAGGCAGTGGGCGTTGAAGCTCACCAAACGCATGACCTAAGACCCACTTCATCATTAGCCTCAAGAAGCCCATTACGGGACATAATGCGCCACTCATTTTGGAAACTCTCATCCTGTCCATACAAACTCACCTGTGAAGATCGTCGCTAAACTTAGAAACAGCAATTTCTAAATAGGTCTTGTATACAATAAGTGCACTGAAGGAAAACATCGCGAGAAAACCAGAATATAATGGTCTGAAGTGACCAACAAACAGGCAACGTGCGCAATGATTAATGTTGCTTCATTCTCTATAGGAGAAAAGTTATTCGCCCTGCAGTGTGACAATTACAAGCTGTTATTACATCATGTAGTAAAATAGATGGATTGCTAGAGATAATGATTTAACAATACGCATACAAATTAAATTATTTTGTAAAATATTGCCATACTGTGTCAAAAAAGTTGACGCACTGTTTCCTGCTTTTTGGAAAGAAATTATCAATGTTTCAAACTCAAACAGTATGAATAAAAATATACCACGGCACGAAAAGAAGATGAAGCAGTTCAATATGTCACAAATTAAACGCTAGGCAAGTAATGCAATTGAATTTTGAAAATTTATTTAAAAATCACAGCAGCTAACGCGTATTTAGAGCAGTGGTGGCCCAGTGGTATTGACCGTGACTTACAAGTTGTAGGTCGTGCATTTGAACCCAGGCAGGCGCTTAATTTTGTGTATATAATTTTATCAGCACTGCTCTCAAAAACGGTGAAGGAAAACATCGTGAGGAAACTCTTAAAATCGCTCTCTCTCTCGAAAAATGTCTTAGAACCAAGAATTTCGAAGACATGTGACAACCACCAAACCGTACTGGGCCTGCGTGGTAGATTACGGCCTATTCCCTCTCACAGAGAAGAGGCCTGTGTCCCAGCAGTGGGAACATAAATAGGCTGATGATGAACGCGTATTTGACAATTTGTCACATTACTTGAACATAATTAAAGTGCCAGAAATTGAGGGAAGATGCAATCTGCTGCATGCTAACGATGCGCTTGTGTTTTATGAATTTTCGTTCACCTATTGTTCGGTATGTTTAGTAACTTTGATGTTTTTTTTCAATTTAATTAAATACATCGTAAGATACCAAAACAAAAACACCTCGCACCTTACAACCCCCGTGAAGAAACTACTAAAATAGATAGCTAAAAGGTAGACAAAGTACTTGCAAGGTGTAGCAGACTTTTCATTTACTTAGTGTTCACAGATATAAATATAAATAACATATAGCTATTACGCACTTCTTTTCTTTTTCAATCACTTTGCAGCACTTGATATATGAGAACATTCGATTACGAAGAGATCAAATACAATCCAGATTAAATTAATTCATTAAAATGATGCTCTGGTATAAAGTAGGAACACAAACGAATACAATGAAAATGTAGATGTTTTTATTATTAGGGTATTTCGACGGGTATTTAGACTTAGCGTAGATATAATGTAAGTTTCTTTTTTACTCAGCGAAAGCAATCATTTTATGTATGACTTGCATTAGGAATTTATACGAAAACAAATTCTTCGTAACCTTCTTAAACTCGACGAATATTGATATCATCGATCTTTATATCATAACCGTTTATTTTATCAATCTAAGTTCTTGTCTTTGTCTTGTTATGGGCGAATTTATTAAGTAGTTTTTTGTCTTTCACATGGGATTTTAACTTAACTGGAGAGATGTAGGTACTTCTTCTTTCTTTTTCATGTGAGGATGTGGCCACCTCTGGTGTCAGAGTTAATTAAGCTGCCTCTGGGAACCCCACAGTCCTATGACTTGACTATTTCAGGCTTACATTAACTGTATGAATCCAGGTTTCCTCACATTGTTTTCCTTCACCTTTTCCTGGGATGTCCAAGGTAAACTTGAAAGTATATATGAATTTAGAAAAGTCACATAGGTAGGTACTTGCACGGATTTGAACAGACGACCTCAAGCAAGGCCTTAGCCACTGGGCCACCACGAGGTTCTAGATAGAGGAAACCGTAGCGCACGTTCTCTTTGAATGCACAGGTGTTACCCAGATAAGAAAACAAGCCCTCGGGTCACCCAGATCTTACAGAGATGTTCTGAGAAAACCAGGAGCTCCAATTAACTTCTGGAGGGAGGTAGGCTGGTTGGAATAACCACCAAACCGCCGCCATGGCCCACGCACAATGTTCCACCTGAAGGACTTAGTACCCAAACCCCCTGACATACAACATACGTACTAGATATAATATTAAATCCTTAAGTCCCATGACATTTTTCCCGAACCCTGCGGGAATTCAATCAAGCTAGCAGCTTCTAGTAGCTTCTGCCAGCGGTTTCACCTGCGTGAATGTCGTAAATTATCCCAAGGAAATATATCCCGGGATAAAAAGTATCCTATGTGCTATTCCTATAATCTATCTCTGCGCCAAATTTCATCTAAATCCGTTCAGTAGTTTTTGCGTGAAATAGTAACAAACATACAAACACACTCACAAACTTTCGCATAGGAGTAGGATTTAGTTTTATCTTGAATTGCACAAAAACTACTCATCATATCAGCTGAAAGACGTCCACTGCTGGACAAAGGCCTCCCCCAAGCGTCGCCACTTTGACCGGTCCCGTGCGTCTCGCAACCAGCGGATCCCCGCAACCTTCACCAGGTCATCGGTCCACCTGGTGGGAGGCGTTCCAACGCTACGTCTTCCGGTTCGCGATCGCCACTCCAGAAACTTTCTGCCTCATCGGCCATCCGTTCTGCGAGCAATGTGCCCTGCCCACTGCCGCTTAAGTTTGGCAATTCTTCAGGATATGTCGGTAACCCTGGTTCTCTTGCGGATCTCTAGATTTCTGATTCGATCACGCAAGGAAACTCCGAGCATAGCCCTTTCCATTGCCCTATGAGTGACTGTAAGCTTTCTCATGAGGCCCATTGTAATCGACCACGTCTCAGAGCCATAGGTCATCACTGGCAACCACACTGGTCAAAGACTTTCGTCTTGAGACACTGCGGTAAGTTGGACGAGAAGATACCGCGCAACTTCCCAAACGCTACCCATCCGAGTTGGATTCGATGATTGACCTCTTTCTCGATGTTGGCCCTACCCAACTGGATCGTTTGTCCCAGGTAGACATAGTCGCCCACAACTTCGAGTGTAGAGTCTCCGATCTTGAAAGGAGTGGGTGTAACATGGGCATTCAGCATCACCTTGGTTTTGTCCATGTCCATCCTTAGACCCACTCTTTCGGAAGCTCTACTGAGGTCATCGAGCATTGTACTGAGGTCCTCCATGGTCTCAACCTTAACCACTATACCATCGGCAACGATGGCACCGTTGGAGAGACTGCAGCACAGCCCAAGTCTCGATCGAATCGAAGGCTTTCTCGTAGTCCACAAACGCTAAACAGAGAGGCAGGTTGTACTCTTCGGTCTTCTGTATAACCTGCCGCAGCGTATGTATGTGGTCTACGGTGCTGAAGCCTTTACGGAATCCGGATTGTTCGGGAGGTGGCCACTATAGAAAATCTCAGTAGTTTGATCGGGTTATGTTCGGGAGGCTGGAAATCGTCAAACCTGCGAGCGAGACGATTCTTGATGACTCTTGAAAACAGCTTGTAGACATGGCTAAGAAGTGAGATGGGCCTATAGTTCTTCAATAAGGCATTGTCACCCTTCTTGAAGAAGAGTACCACCATACCCCTGCACCATGCCTGTGGCGTCCTCCCCTCGATTATGACGGAATCAAACAGCTTCTGAAGGCCCTTAAGTACTGGTTTTCCACCCGCCTTCAGGCGTTCGGCCGTAATTCCGTCATCACCCGGTGCCTTGTTGTTCTTAAGCTGTTTCAGAGCCATCCTAATCTCATACAGGCTGACGTCCGGAATGTCTTCGGTATAGTGTCGGGTCAATCTAGCTCTAGAGTCATTCGCTAGATTCGCGATGGGTTTACTGGTTGACGTGTACAACTGCCCATAGAATCTCTCGATCTCCCTCAGAAGCTCCGGTTTGGCGGAAACGATCCTGCCATCATCGGTCTTCAGTTTCGCGAGCTGGCTCTGCCCAATAGACAGATCTCTTGCAAAGACCTTGGAGCCCTTGTTCCGCTCAATCACGTCTTTAATACGCTTGGTATTAAAGTGGCGGAGGTCGCTTTTCAAGGACTTTGAGATCCGTCTATTTAGCTGCCGGTATTTCAGCGCATCGTCTGAAGACTGCAGGATCATCTCACGCCTCTCCTTCATGAGCTTGAGAGTAGGATTAGAGAGCTTTTTGTTCCTATCTGTACGGCGGGTCTTGAAAAATTTAGAACCGACCGTATGGACAGCTTCCACGAACCCATCGCTGTATTCGTCCACGGAGCTCCCTAGGCACTCGAAACAGTTCTGGAGTTCGAGTTGAAAGGTCTCGGGGTTTTGGACCTGATCTGTGCTGGACGGAGCGTGGATTTCATCACTCGAGACCTTTCAAGCTTGACATTAATGTTCAATGTGCCTCTTACTATGCGTTGATCGCTCCCGGTTTTTACCGAGTTGATCACAGAGGCATCATTGAACATTTGCTTCTTGGTTTACATGATGAAGTCGATCTCGTTTTTAGTTGCACCATCGGGGCTTTGCCAGGTCCCCTTCCAATGCTCACGTTTTCTGAAGAAGGAGTTCATCATGTAGAGGCCCTCCTTCTCCATAAAACTAGCCAGTAGGTGACCCCGGTGGTTCCGACGTCCAACTCCAAATTGCCCTACTTGCAGCTCATCCTCGTCTCATTTGCCCAGTTTCGCGTTGAAGTCCCCCATGACAACGGTGAAGTAAGTTTTGGAACCATGCATGGCTCTAGAGATATCCTCATACATGATCTCTACCTCGTCGTCGGGGTGTGCCGAGGTCGGGGCGTAGACCTGTATGACCTTCAGCGAATATCTTGCGAATTCGTTGAAAAACTACTCAAAACAGTACAAAAATAATATTAAACCAAACATTCCACATTAAAACACGCTTCCGTGACTACAGCTAAAGTTTCATTCCTTACTATCTTAATCACCGAAAAACTTAGTACGAAAATTTAGCTTGAAATTCTTAAACAAGTGAAGCCATTGTTTCCAACAATGGTTCCGTCGCTATCTGATCTGCAAAGGATACTTCATTATCTCGTGCAGACAAACAAAGGGGATGAACTGTGGGATAGCAGAAATAATGAGCCGATAGTGGTGGAGAATTTCATGCTAGTGTCATAGTGCGACGGTAGCCTTGGGGTTAACGGCATGGATTGCAAAGGAAATGGTTGTGAGTTCGAGACCTAAGGTATTTAGGAGATATTTTTAAAGGTGTTGTGAAGAATTTGGTAGACTTCAAAAAGGGATAATAAATATGGGGGTGTAAATGAAAAGAAAGACAACACTTATCTGGACATTTTATTCATACTCCACTGGGAACCACAATAGATTCAAATGGATCGAAATGTCCGAGTTATTTCTCGGCGCCTCCACAAGATAAGATAACTGGACATAAGTGGTTCATAACCACCGCCCCTCGGTTAGATATTCCAGGTTAGGCAACGGTTATAAAGGTAAGTTCGTGGATGGGGGTGTAGTTAAACTGTTGGCCCCGACTGAAATTTGAAGATCTTTGACAGTCGTTACGTTTCGTTTAAATAGTCAAAAACAAAAAATTTGACACAAGACTTGCCCAGGTGTACCCAGTTACTGGGTTGTGGAGGTCAGACAGGCAATCACTTAGTAAAATACTGGGCTTTAGCTAGGGTTGCCAGATCGTAAGACGAAAATCCCTTTAGAAAATTTGAAAATGTCGGGCGGTCGAGGTTGTTGATGGGTGAAATAAATATTAAAATTGAAAATGCAATATAAAAAGATTATTAGTAAAATAATTGGCTAAAAAAGCACTTAATATTGATGACAACATAACAATTATTTTAGGTTGCCACATCATGTATTTGGCATTGTACTCCACTGAGTCCACTATTTAAATTATTTAGTAGTATTCGCAGACATTAAAATTCAAACAATTTACTTCAAAGTTCTGTCTAATTATTTACTCAGCTTTTATTAAATCAAAGGCCAAATAATTCCTCTCTTTGGCATACCTATAAATTATTTAGCAAACTAAACATAATTTTACAGTAAGCATTACTTAAATGAATTGATAACACAAATGATTTGAAAGAAAAACTTGCAGAGAACTTGTTTGTCTGGAGATTTTTGATTTTGTTGGGAGTCTGGAGATCCTTTATAATTTCGGGCGAATCGAGACGGATCCCGTCCATCCGGCAACCCTAGTGCTAAGTCAATCAGCAGCACCTGGTTTGACTGGAAGCCGACCCCAACAAAGTTGAAAAAAAACTAGGCAGAGTGATTAAAAGAAGGGACGATTGTGGGTAGATGAAACATCTAATATAATGAAAAGAAAAATAAATACATACATTAAACTGGGGCAATGTGGATTTTATAGATACAAATTTGGCTTATCCTTCAGGGAACATAGGTGAATTGTAATTTTTTTTGTGTAATTTGGTAAAGTGATAATTTGAGCGCGTAAACAATGAATATAAACTAAATAGTTCTAGAAATTCGGTATAAACATAAACATAAATATAATATGCAATGAAAACAGGTTTTTCACTAAAAACAAAAAGGATAACAAAGGAAACTTTGTGGCTCAAATTGGGCAGAAAATTAATGTAACTAACATGTAAAATTCAACAGAGGACGCGCCTAATTTACGTAAACAATAGAAGGTTATATTAAAAGTTTATTTGGGTACACTATACACTAGCTGAGGGGCCTGAAGGATATTCAAGGATTTCATTGCTCTTGTTTCTATTGTAAATAGAACGAAATAGAAAATCGAATTTAGAAAATCGTTTATTGATAAAGTTTATTTTTGGAGGCAATATCCAATACAAGAGTCTAGACGGAGTGTTTGTGAGTTTCAATGCCAGTAATCAAACAATTGAAGTAAACCTACTTGTATTACACGACACAACGAAACCATTTCTGTATTAAGACTACCATTATGTTTAAAGAGAGATTTTGTGATTCCTATACAAGCAAGCGCTTCTGCTGATCTGGAAATCACACTTCTTTTTTTTTGAGTGGGAATTCATCCAATGACTTTTCCCGCTCTGGGTTAATTAATGGGCAGGGCGTGTAAGACTTTAACTGACTAAAACCCATCCATGTTCCTTCAGTTGCTTGAGCCAGGGCCGAGCCAGACAGGCATCGGCCCTAGCTAACCCAGTCAGTTTTTGCTGACATATCTTTGAGGCGCGCGTGGAACACTATGCGTTGACTCGGGCCTGGTTCTTATCGGACGGCAAGCTACCCATTACTCACCGTCCGCAAGTCCACGACTACGATGGCCGCGAATCGGCTTGCGACTCCCGAGTCCGCGTTTCCTGCGGTGGCTTGGGGTGTGAGAGCGCCTCCATTGCGTCTCCCTCACGAGTTCCGCGTCCTCCTTCACGAGCATTACTGCTTCGTAGAAGAAGGTGCCAGCTTACCATGCCCTCTCGCCCCGTACCATGGCCTGAACCAGGGCCGGAAGCGAGAGGTCGCCACCGCCGATCGCCACGAAAATCACACCCTATGTTCGATTATAGGGTCAGACAAAGTGTTAATGGTTTTTTCTAACTAATATTTCTCAGTAACTGCACAGAGTCTGGACTTGTGCCCGGTTATTGGCAATTAAATAGGCTCACCCGCTATTACATGGGATTTAATAAACACAACGTGAGATTTATGTATATAGGTTCCCCACTGCCTAAAAAATTTGAAAATACAGTCGTGATTATATATATCCCTAATTTTCTTTTTGTTTATTTACTGATGCTGCATACTGATTAATAAGAAGAGAAAAAGAGATGTGCATTTTTTTTGGTGTACAATAAAGTATATTCTATTTTGCTGAGCCCGCTTCTTTTGGCACAACAACGTTTTTTTGTTACTCCATATTATTTAAAATAAAAACCAGCGTTTTCTTCTTTCATTCATCTACCTAAATTTTCTTATTTAAGATAGGTATTGTGAAAGAAAACTTTACATAAAGAATGATATATTTACCGGTCTCTTAATTTGTATTATTCTCTTTTACAAGTTCTGTAATTATGTCCAATTTAACTCATCAACCAAGAAAACGGTTCTTAAGGAAATTGTTACTAATTATGAACCTCTAAAGGTGCTTCCTAGAACTATCTTCTTCAACTATAACCTCAACATTACACTAACTAACACGAACTCCAACAAGAGTTGAAACCCGTACAACAGCCGCATCAACAAACAAGTTAATTTCAATATAATTACGTCTAAACCAAAATTAATATGGCCGTTTCTCATAAAGTTATGTTCTACACAAGTGCCACTAAATTCTCCTCATGATGCTTCAACTTTGAGTGAGTTACGGCCTTACAGATTTGTAATTGAATATCAAGTAAGGATTAAAATGTTTTGAATCTGAAATCAGAAGAAACAATGTTTTAATTAAACAATCTGGATCTTCGTGTTTTGCGTCTTGTTTCAATTAATTAATATCTGGGGACGGTTTGGAGTTGAATCTTCAAAAGGCTAATATGGTACATGTACTAAGTATTAACTAAATGTCAGGCGTAATATATCACTACAAAAAAAAAACCGGTATATATATTTTAGTTTTTTTTTGCCACATTATATAAAACATTTCAAAAACAAATCTCATCTATTTCATTCGGCGTATTCAAATATTCGACGCAATAAAATCTAACGTGTCAATAACTCAATATACGAAGCACATAATACCCGTATTGGCACAACACGATCACAAAAACGTGCCATCCTCTCCGATGCCGACTTACCACGCTAACAATATCCATTTGGCAACAACCATGTCATTACTGGCACTCGCAGATGTCATTTCAGTCACGCCCCAAATAAGTTTAATTAGGAATAGAAATTCCGTACGCAAAAGCCTGTTAGTATCGGAATGTTATCTTTTGGGATGCGGATTATTTGCGTGTTACGACTTCATGCTAGATTAAATTCCGTATTTCTGTTTATGTAAATAAGAGATTTTGTTTGCTGACCGTCACTTGACGTCGCGTTGGTCGGATAATGAGTTTCGGAGTTTCAGAATTTTACATTTTTAATGTTGCAGATTGTATTTTATATTTTTGTTGCCTTTTGTGTTTTTAAACTGTGATTAAAAGGCATCGGCGGACCTTAATATCATTTATTGGAGATACACTCATAGATATTGTTGAGGCTAAAATCAAAACATAAACTTTCATATATCGTACTTATATCGTTGTAAATAAGTCAACTAATCAAAAACAAACTAATGGAACCAATTTTAATTGGCCCTTCTTTTGTTGTCTACAAAACCTTTTTTAATTCACATTTGGCATTTTTATTTCCTATCGCAATGCTTTCAACGCCAGATGGAGGTTCGTGAACATGAAAGCATGTCACTGGAGGAAGCCGAGGATATTGTACCAGGGTGACATGTCTGGCAGTATACGGTGGCACCAGAGACCGGTCCAAATCTGTGGAAACACTGACGTTGGTCCTACCGGTTGACAGTCACTTTTCTCTCGAAGAATGGTAGGTTTTTTAACATCTAATACTACGTTGGTAGTAAACTATAAAAAATAGGAACATTTTAACTGAATCAAGACAAAGTTACGGGCACGTCATAACCACTAAAATCTGGTAAATAATAACATGATCATTTTTCCAGCCAAAAGACTTCCACTTTTTTTTTTTTTTTTATCTATTAAAAACTTCTGAACAAAGGCCTCCCCCAAGCAAACAAACCGACCAAGTGCGTGTCAGACTTCGCATATCTAGGGTTCCGTATCAAACCGCAAAAATCAGTAGTAAAACCTAGGAAAAATTTGAAAATTCCAAAGAATAATCTGATTTATCAATATATTGGTATTTTTTAGTGAAATATATGTAATAATAAACATTATTACCAAAGAAGTTTACAGGTCAATGGTAAGTATAAAAATTGATCGGAACAAATAAAATAAAAAGTTGACTTTGGTGGCTTTGTTTTCCAATAATATTTAAAACAAAAATTACTGTATTTATCTACTCAACGAGCTCACAATGATACCCCACTCGATGGGGTAGGCCAACAATTTCTTTACGGCCCCCTTTTACTGCCTGCCTTAACACCTTGTAATGCAGATCTACACGAGACACAATGGCTTTTTAGTTGTTTCTGTTCATTATGGCATACAACGGGTTAAAAACCATAACACATATTTTTTGATCAACAGATGATTATACTGTGAAAATTTGAAGACTGTAGCTCCAACCGTTTGGCTGTAAAACCTGTGTGAGAGACGACAGACAAACGGGCAGACAGACAGACGGACACGTGAGTGACAACAATAGGGTTCCCTTTGAGCCCTTCGGGTACGGAATCCTAAAAATGGTTACGTCACTAGTAGGCATAGATCAAGATTCTAGGTTTCTACTATGTTAATAAAAACGAGCAAAATATAGCTAGGCTCACCAAATAACGTATTTACACTGTTCTGTTTTTTATTACTTTCCTTCCCAAATTAACATGGCAATAATCAGATCTCATCTGTTAATTCAGCTCACGTTTTGGTTTGTGTTGACAAACCCATATATTGTTGGGTATGTTTGTATTATGTCTTTATATAGAAGACCATATATTGGTAGAATCAAGCTAACCTTAAATTTAGTAAATCATGAAGTGAGTAAATCACTTCATATACTATCATGTTTTACTATCTAAGCATAATGCTTAGATCTTTTATATTCAAGTTAATTCTTTAGTTTTAAACTTCACGTATGCACTGGTATTGCAAGTATGGTCGTATCGTGGTCTCCACACTGGATACCACGATATTTAGGGCAGTTTCTTGGTAGTTGTAATATAGTTCTCCATTATCTTAAGTAACGTTTTTATGACTTGCCACTAACAGTTCAAGAGCAATACAAATAACAGGTATTTCAGTAGTAATTCGCAAAAGTTACCACTTAACCTTGGTCCCTGAATTCCGTCACTCAAATAATAAATGATGTAATAACTATACAATAGTACTAGGTTCAAGGTCAACCACTTACTCCATTGAGGTGACCTTTTTATTGTTTCAGCTTCACAATTACATCATTCAAGGGTCTTGCTAGGGTCGTATATACAGTAAGTAATATATAATAATATATAAGTCTACGCTATCCTTTGCGGTCCTATGTCAACCTTCTCTATTGTTCCGCCTCGACAGTGTTATTTTGCTGGTAGCACTACTTTATCACTAGAACGTGGTTCCCTTACATAGCTACGAATCGTTTATATAACTGATGGTATTCCTTAAACAAAGTTTCAACCAAGAAGCGGTTCTAACACCGCTTTTGACTTAACAAAACATAAAAAAGTTAATTTAAAAACCAAAAATTCTGACTACTTGAACTAAGAAGACCTAAACAAGAAGAAAATTATGCAGGGAGGATAGAAATTCGCGAGCTGACTGACCAAAACTATTATATAGATGAGCAGTCATATCACATCATAATTTTCTTCTTGTTTACTTCTTTTAAGCAGTCGGGTTTTTCAAATTAAGTTTTGTTAGTTATAACTTTTTAGTAACCATTTTTTTAGGAATTGTTTTTAAACATGGAAGTGTTATATATTTTTGTAATCACCTCTTTTTTTGGGACTATCCCACCGCACTATTTCCAAACCACTGCAATTCCTGAAAGCCAGAATCAACAGTGGCGGCCACTAGAAAAGCGCCGAGGCAATGAAGCTCGGCGAAGTCCCGGAGAATGAATTTAACTTTCTTGGTTCACAACGAAATTAATCAGAAAAGAATAACGGAGGAGTAGAAAAAAATACAAATTGCCACTTCAAGCAGGAGACAGAAAACACACGGCCAATAGGCGCAACGGGTCGTTTACAACTGGGATAAGATCATTTGTAAACGACCTAGCACCGTGTGCCTAGCACCACGGATAAAAAATAGCATTAATATTAATGGGCCCTAACATTGTGAGCTTGCTATATTTGATTCCAATAATAGGTATGACAAAAACGCTTGAACGCACGGAAATTTGTTCTAGTTTCCATAAGGTCCGTATAGTAAACAACTGCTGATGCAGTCTGTACATTATTCAACATTATATTGCGATAATTCTGGCAAATAATACACTCCCATAAGATTTGATTTGCAGTCAGATGTAGAACACTGACATAAAGGCGAGACAAGGAGCGCGAAAAAAAAAAAAAAGTTACTATGCCCTGTGAGAAATTGGGCAACACAGTGATCCAGCTCAAGCCACACGCGAACAAGCAAATTTCAATATCGGAAATCCATTATATTCGAGAAAAAAAAACAAATTGCAAAGTTTACCAATGAGAATTGCAACATGGAATTTTGTAACATGTTTTGAACATTCTCAAATGAAAACATCCTAAATTCAATTTTGTATTTCTTATCTGTACTTTGTCTATTCTTATTAGTATATAATAGAAAAGATTCGCATCTACCAAACAACTAGCAGTAAGCTTTAGGAACAAGACTTTCCGACAGCTTAAAAAATCTTAATTATTCGGTTCCGCAGTAACTACTGCAATGCTTTGGATTCCTTTAAAATTTATGCAAGCTTTGGGAAGCTTAGCGTAGAATTGACAAACCGAATCCTTTGAGGCTCAGTTCAGATCCTGGAACCGAATAAACATTGTAAAACCTTTGTCATTTTTGTTTTAAATTTGAATAGAATTTGTTTTCCGTATCTGGTGAGTTCTGTGGATGGACTAGAAGTTTGCAACTTTTCAAAATAAATACATGTAAGCTATAGCAGGTTACTGATTAACCGGGTAATGGAAGTTCAGATAGGCAATCGTATGTAAAATATTGGTTATAAAAGAAGGCTGGAAGCGGTCTCGCTCACATTGATGATGAGATTAAGTTCGTGACAGAATACTCGTGTCTTTTTTTTAATCCATGTTTAAAATTTATATCGTATTCACAAATTGTATGGTCAATCGTATGGTTATCAAGCAAACATGGGTGTAATTCTGTACGATAAACAAACATACAGGTTACAAGTGGGGGTCAAATCTGTGGTCAGAACTCAATCATATTGCTCCAACCGTCAAGTAATCTATTGTCAGGTGTCAAATAATCTATTGTACCAGCGAGCGTTCAGTTTCACATCCAAGATATCGTCTACGGGAAAAGAACCGTCGATATTTGATACGACGCCTTCCTCGTAAACAAGAGAATAGATTTTATCAGCCTAATCAACCTCCATACCTATGTATACCGTTGTACGTATGTCATCCTTTCCGGACCCCGTGTCAAGCTCATCTATTGTCCTTGTCGCTTTGACAATGTTATTTAGTCATTGGAGTGATAGCCGCAGCCGCTGCTCAATCACTGTCTTAGTACTTAATAACGGTACAATGGTTTGGGTAGGTTTTTGGGGAAATGTGATGCGGTACTTTAGGCTGTTATTTTTTTTTAAACTGTTTTGGCGACGAGTAATGTTTATTTAACAGTTAGGCAGAAAGTCTTGTAAATTGTAACTTATAACGGTTTCTGAATTGAGCTGGTTCCTGAAATATTTGGTCAGTGGTCGATTTACTGTATTTGACTGGAATCGGGATCACACATGCCGCGTATTAGAAAGTTTTTCTTCTTAGACGCCATTATGTATAAAAGATAATTAATTCTTCCTTAGTGCTAACCACTACATTGACACTGCAGCCTCTTTTACTTCTAACTATATCAATCATAGTAATTTACCAAATCTAGCTTCAGAAAACATAGCATTTTATAGATCGCTCTCAATTAAAATCCAAAAATCAATCAAAACACGTCCGGGGTTCCAAAAACAAAACACAATCGATGTCAAACTCTTCATATTTTGTGCCAGCATCGACGAAAGATATTTCTAGTTTAATCACCCACCCAGTGCTGTCCTCCCGTATACCCCTGTCTGTCTATAGGACGTATATCTACGTCTATAGGACGTACAGCTACGCCCATAGGACGCCACGTCCAACGGAACTGTGTCAGCCTCCTCTTTTGTTTCCTTGTCATTGTCACAGTGCCATCCAACTATTGGATTGATGCTTGTTCCCTCTGCGTAATAACTGTTCTGTCTTCGTCTTTTTTCATTTGGACCAATTCTAGGTTAGATTTTTTTTAATTATTTTAGTTAATGATTTTTGAATGACCATTTTAGTGAAAAATCATGTAATGCAATGTAACTTTATGAAACTATTTTACCATTTTTTAACAAATTAACTTTAATTTAGTGCAAAAAACTGTAATTCCCGAACTATCAGTAACATACAACCACACAGATATCTAGTCTTATCCTATTTAAGCGGCTGGACGCAACATCTAACCGTCACGAATGCCACTAATTCGTCCTGGATTACAGATCCAATCTTTTCATAATGAATCATCACCTTAACGCTCATTTATAGTCCACCGACCAATAATAACTAACAAGGTGCCATCGAGCAGACAAAGGGTTTTAATAACCCGTTCCCTAACCACTCCGTAATAATTAACCGCGACTATTCGGATTTCCGGAAGTCCGTGCGGAAAACCCGCGTCATTAATGCAGACGCGTCGGGTATATGGTGACAACTCTAATTATCGCGTACAACCCTACCCCTGTCACTGTTTCCATGTGACATGATCGTTCAATCTCGTCTTTATTACGTCACCGACGTGTCCGCGATTGATCGTGCTCGTTTGAACTCGGTATTTTGAGTGTGCGTTTTTCGATTGGTTTGTCAATCTAAGTGGCATGGTTTAAGAGACTAATGTAATTAATTGTGATGATTATTATTGAATTTGAATTTGTTTCATGTGTTGTATTTATATTGTGTATTTATTTGGTTGTATTTATCTATGTGTGATTTTGTATTTATTATTGAACAATTTAAAGCTGTTGGTGATATGGGTTTAAGACCTGAAATAAATGATTTTAATTAATTTATTTTTTTGTCTCTTTTCTTACAGAATAGAATTTTATCGTTTGTCTATATGACATAGAATAGCAATATAGTTGGTATCAAAAAGCTGTATTTGAGACTTGATAGATGTAGTTTTTATGTAGCATTTTAAACATCAGGAGAAAAGAAAAGAAAAAGCTAAAGATCTGAGGAAGATTACCAAACTGAATGATCCTACCTTCCATACAAAAATATTGAAATGGAGATGGGCTGGGCACATGCTCCGCGACCAGAAAAATAAATGGTCTAAGGCTATAACCGAATGGCAAGGTAGGGATGGATCAAAGAGAAGTAGAGGCAGACAAAGCAAACGCTGGGACGATGATATAGTGGAGATAGCTGGTGCCCTGTGGGCCAGAGCTACACGAGACCATGACAAATGGAAGAGCCTGGGGGAGGCCTATGCGTCAAAGGACGCGCTGATGGACGATGCCAAAGTGCAATAACTAGTTTTATTTAGTTTATAAATTGTATTGTAATTAGTTTGTTTATCAGTAAATAAAGGCTTATTATTATTATTAGATGTAGTTTATGTATGAGTACAATAGATTTATCTTTTCCTTGACTCGTAATCTACTAAGGGAAGTATGAATAGCTTTCCAGATCGGTACAATACAACTCACAACATTATGTTTATAGAAATATCAATTCAATCGCATTGCAGCGCAAAAAAGTTATGTTATGGCGATATGCGGCATTCATAGCACGGAAAACCGTAAACCGTTATTTGCATATTTTCATATACATATTAACAGTACCCTGAACATATAAATGAAGTAGCTCTTTTGTAAAAACAAACTTTCAGTTATTTGAAACACTACACAGCCGCGATAAAAATAAGATAGGCTGTAGAAAATGTAATATACGGCGGCATTCCATAAGAACTTTCTAGGAAGGGCACCATAGATATTCAATAAACTTCCTAATTATTTTAATAATAAGGATATTAATATATTTAAAAAGCAACTGAATAATTTATTGTTATATAAAACATACTACACAAGCAAAATCTCCCGACACATTTTTATTTGATGCTACATAATTGATTTAGTACTATAGATACGCTTCGATCGGCAATCTTTTGATCACTTACGTGTTACTTTACGTTATGACACGATATCCTGCGAAAACACCCCGATTCAAACAGTAAAACGCCCATAACTTTTGAACAGCTGAACCGATTTTAATCAAACATAGTAAGAACACTCTCGACAAAATCACCTTTCAAACAAAAAACAAGATCGGTTCATGTGTTTAGGAGCTACGATGCCACAGACAAATACACAGCTACACAACAACACACGTCAAACTTATAACACCCCTCTTTTTCCATCGGGGGTAAAAAATACATGAGTACATGTCAGACAGAAATTTATCTGTATGTTTAATAATAATAGAATTATGACGATACTTACACTACTGCTACTACAATTATAACTTACTTATAATACTTTGTGCGAATTATTTTCATTTATTTATTACTAGCTGTGCCCGCTGCTTCGCTCCCGTCAACTGCCTACCGTACCCTACTTACCTACCCTACTTGCCTACCTACCTACCCACCTACCCTACTTACATACCTACCCTACTTATCTACGTGCCTTCAGTGTCCATCCTACTTGCCTTGCTACCTATCCTACCAACCTACCATTTTTTTTTCTAGGGTCATTATGGCCCGGATAATCTTAACATTCAGAAAATGACGTCAACTGCCCAACGCCATCTATCGAATATGGAGTTCAACTGTCTAAATATCTGAATTGCATAATTATGTTCTGATATTTTACTTCTTGAACACTTTCATCTATCTTTTGATAGATTTAACCGATTGCGATGAAACAAAAACTAAGTAATACTTTAAGTTAAGCATTTTTTTTTGTAAATACACTTATCTACATTGGTTTTGTACATTTTACGTAATGCGTGTACAACTAAACAGACAAACACTCTCTTTTCTTTTGGCTATCTCACTTTGGCTATTTTTTTTGGAAATATTTTCGGTGTGCAAAAACGAGTTTTCTACAGATTTATAATTATGTATTGATAATTAATTCATCCTGTTTGTGGTATTGTTGATTATGTGTTGAATGTATTAGACTCTGAAATTATTTATATATATTTTTTTAAATTAATATGACATTTTATACTCTGACATTACTTGATCTCAATCTATGCACAATGCTATGTTTTAATTAAATTTATGACATGGTATAATTTTAGTAATAATTGATGACTTTGTATAATTTGCATAATAGTTTATGAAGTAATATTCCTTTATTGCTTGAATAGTTATTAAAACATATATATATTTTGGAATATTCAATTAATATTCCAAAAAAATAAAATACCTATATACAAATACAAAGGGGAGACGGAAAAAAGCTCATTTATGAAGTTGTATAATTTGAATGATATTTGTGGCATCTTCCTTTTTTTTTTCGTTTTATAATTTTATTCTACTTCTTTTCGTGTGAAGATATGGCCACCTCTAGCGTCAGAATTAATTGAACCGGCTCTGGGAACCTCACAGGCCTATGACTTCGCTATTTCAGACTTAAATTAACTATATAAGTACAGGTTGCCTCACGATGTTTTCCTTTACGGTTTCTTGTGGTGTCCAAGATAGACTTAGAAAGTACATATGAATTTGAAAAGATCACATTGGTACTTGCCTGGATTTGAACCCACAACTTCAAGCACGAGAGCGAGGTCTTAGCTACCGAGCCACCACGACATATAATTTTAGTAATAATGTATGACATTGTATAATTTGTTTGATAATCTATGACATGGTATAATAATAATTTTGCATGCCTAAATTGGTACAACACAGTGAACTGCGCATTGACATAACATCCGTAAATATAAAATTGTGTATTGTTTTGAGCAATAAAAAATCCAATTAGAATTTGATCTATTTTTTAATACGGGACAAAGCTTGTTTGCTCTCACTTTTAATATAGTTTTGCTTGAAAAATATGAATTTAATAAAATCTACATCCAAAGACCATAAAATGATTTAAACAAGACTCCAAACATTTTCAATTCCCTAAACGAAAAGGACTGTTAAAGAAAACATCTCAAAGGACCTAATAAACATAATGAAATCAAAATGTTCCAATAACAAGCCTAAACATCTAAGTATCTGAAGCATTTATCATGTCTGTAATTAATCCCCTAATCTTGTTGCTTTGAATCAACACCCTGTTTTTAATGAACTCGGCTGTTGTGACGTCATGCGTTAGACAGAGACGGGAACACTTCCTTCTCCTTCTGCTTAATTACCTAATGCTGTAAAAGTTATCATGCTATAGCTTCTTGACAAGATAAACGTTGTTTGCGAAGAATTTTCTAACCCCTCTTTACACTGTGTATCTGACAAGTTTCATGGGCAAATGTGGAGGGTATAAATAAAGTGATTTAGTAAGATTTCCTTCCGACTGAGTTTCGCGAGTTTCTCGCGCGGTCCTATGTTGATTATTTTAAATGGTCTTATTTTGTAGGGCCAGTTCTAGTTTTGTGTATTTTTTTGTAAATATGGAGTCTGTTGGTTAAGGACTATATTAAAGTCTCGGCAAAATACTATTTAGGTTGTGATTATGATCATTATCATATTTTTGCTCTTGCCCTTGTAATAAACGTTTTCTTCTTTCATTCCTATTCTATATAAGCCTCCAATATAGGAATATAGATATAGATAAATCACAACCATTTTGAATTCACTAATACTAATTGCTACGTTCATGACATGCTGCATTTATTTTGATTGCTATCACGTCATAGTCTCTTGCAACTGACAAGTGTCCATTGTACGCATCACAATAAAATACTGTCCTTTTTTTAAGTCAAACCAGTACGGCGAATTGTTTGACCAAAAATCGATCGCGTTTGAACTTTAGATAAGTTATTGCTTTTGCTCCGTCATTATTCCGATATGGAGCTTTTAGTGATATTTGTTTCCCAGTTATTGAGTGATTTTACTTTGTGTAGGTTTTTGACCAGTCATGTTTTTGCGGCTAGATCTAGGTCATGTCAATCACATTGTTATTTTGTTCCGATATCGATACCTATTTCAATAAATTGGGGTTTCCGATGTTTTGGCAAATTGAGTTGTTTTGAATGGAAGTCGTAAATATTTATTACAGCAGTGTCTAAAAGAGACCGTAGTTACAATAATAACTTTTATTTTTTTTAATAAGATTATCATCATCGTCTTGCTTTGTTCCATGTCACTTGAGGTTGGCGTAAAACATTTTCTTATTCCGTTTTGTCCTGCAAACCGTCAAGTGCAAGCTGAGACTATCGCATTATTCTCATTCTTCACACAATTTTATTGACCTATGCCCGTCGTACCTGTCTTTAGCGTCAATCGCCATCCACTCTTATAACTCTTTTACACACATGAGTTGCATTTTTCCTCATCACATATCCTTAATGACATCTCATATAATTAAAATGACCAATGCCTTAAAAACAAGATCTCGATTGATATGAAAATTAAAAATCGAGCGTGGAGCGGTTGTTTTACCCTTCAATAAATCCTGATTTCTCTTCACAACTTTCATTGTAAAAGTATATTCGAACATGAAGAACAATCCAATTAGGTTGTTGGCTCTTGAAACCCTTGCCCTAAATCCATAATCCCGAACATTTCCTACTTTCCCTTGAACAAACCTTATCGTTTTCAAAAATCCGTTCCGAACATATATCGGTCCTTGATATATTGACATACGTAATCTAACATGCCATTTCTTTGTCTGTATTGGTTTTTAGTATCGAATTTAAGCCTCTAGGGACCGGACCATTGTCTTTGTACCCACAACTCGAAATCAAAAGAAACGAAAACGTAGGTTGTACTTACGCATGCCTTTTGTGAATAAGGTTGTGTTGCCCGTATAAATGTTTTCGTAACCTTTAAATGTACCTGAAAAGAGGCACCGATAAAAATACTGATTTAGCAGATCTTGGGTTGTATATTTTTGGTGAAAGGAATCAGAATTGTGTGTGTTATTTTGTGCACGTATTGTTTACTTAGGATTATATTCTGTCTAGTGGTTCGTTATTAATTGACATACATATACTATACACTTCAATAACTTAAAATAAAATTCTAACTGTTATTAATAATATATTTCCAGCAAAAGAAGAGAAAATATATTTAATTTTATATAAGCTCCAACTCAAAATTATAACGTTTCTGGGTGCTACCTAAAGCTATTTAAGTTTCGCAGAATTCACATCCTGAAAAGGCAAATCACTAAATTCAGAATTCTTAATTTGCATTCCAAAATTTCAGCTAAAATAAATACAATTTCAAATTATGGGTTGCATCAGACAGCTTACTACGTTGTAAGAATCTACAAAATTCTGCAGGCGTTCTCGTAAAAGATGACCGGGCATTTACCAACTATTCAGTATTGCAGCATTATTACGATCTTCAACTCCACATTATTGCTGCAAGCAGTAAATTGTAAATCGTTTCCGTAGTAATTTACGGCTTATATACGCTTAAACCTTTTTAATAATTGTTTTGTAAGCTCTTAGAGTTTTAAAACGAGTTATTTAAAGTTGAATTTACTAGCATGAGTAAGGGTTTTTCAAATACCATTAGTAAAATATCATTTATATATAGAGGGATTTCAATTAGAGTATTTTATATTGGAACTTGGATATCCGAGTCGATTCATCGTTCAAATATCCTCTTGACCTTATTCTTATATATTTTTGGTTGCTGCATATCCTTATCTATGTAACATTTATAGGTCTTTTTTCTATTACGCGATATCACAGTTATCCCTTTTTGACCACACATTTATCTTAAGAAATAAATCTGTCCATATTTTCTTTTATCTTCCGTATTTTTCATAGACATCAATAATTTACAAAGCTTTTAAACTCGCGAATTTTTTGTCTTCTTTTTTATGTATCTACATATTATATATATGAAAGGTCAGTCGTGTGCAGATTATTAATTTCAAGTAAAACAAAGTTTAAAAATAGCCATGAAAAAACACAACCACGAAAATAAAACTTCTAATAAAAAGTAGATACTACCGTAGAACTCTTTCAATGCAAAGTTTGAAACTAACTGAATTACTCGAAAACGAATCCTACTTAATACAAGTTAATTCATCAATAATAGAGTAGCAACAAAGTTGACTCGTTGAGTTTATTAAATATAGTATATCTGCAACTTTTGAAAGTTTGAGAGTTTTCATTTTTGTTTTGAATTTTTGCTCGAGTATTTTCTGTTGGTTCATTTTATGGTGTGTGTTGTATTGTTTGAAAATTGATAAATGTATTGTATCCTTTGGCGTTATTATTTTATCTTTCCGCTCTATTTCCTTCTTCGTTTGGAACGAGAGCTTTGTTGGAGGTGTCATTAGCCGGTGTTTTGGTATTATTTTGTAAATCCAGTTAACATTTTTCCAGGTAAAAGCTGACAGTACGGATATGTTGTTGTTGTTTATTTGCTAACAATTGCCTTATTGAAACAAGGAATTTTGCTGCATCAAAACCAAGTTAAGTACTTTCACTGGCATTATATTCGCTATGTTTACTAAGTAATGGTGCCTGAAACGTCTATAAAATACCATCAGAGCAAAAAAAAAAATTGCCTGCCAAAGGCCCCAAAAATCAGTATTTGCTAAGCTATAGTTATTTCCCTAAGCATGCTTAACAGTTTTGTTTTCAAATAGCAATGCACGGTATTTATATTTGCCATAAACAACATCATCGATAACATTTTATTTAGCTGGAACTATTCCAGTATCGAAACGGCGAAGGAAAACATCGTGAGGAAATCGGCATGTCCTAGAACCAAAAATTCGAAGACATGACGTGACCCGCATTGAGCCTGCGTGGTGGATTAAAGCCCCCCTCTCTCACAGAGAGGAGGCCTGTGTCCCAGCAGTGGGCACATTAAAAAGGCTGATGATGATGATGACTCCAGTAATTTAGTCAATGGCACGAACATATTATGAAAATTGCTCATTCTAGTACTATGATGGTATGGTCATGTGATGAGGAGGGATGAAACTCATGTTACTAAAAGAGTTATGAATTTAAATGTGTATGAATGGAGAGGAAGAGAAAGGCCAAAAAAAAAAATGGATGGACCGTGTGAGGAGTGATATGAAGGAAAAGGGAGTCAGTAATAGCGTAACAGGGGACAGAATGGTATGGAAGAAGAAAACGTGTTGCGTCGACCCCAAGTTAGATGGGTTAAGGGCAGGAAGATGATGATGCTCATCATAGTCGCGACATCGCTATCTGCTGAAAATTGTTATTTGGCTTTGAACTTGGCTCTAGCCTTGTGAAAATAGCTCATACTTTGTTCATTAAAGTCGTAATGATTCATATAAAAAAAGGCTAAACTAAGCTTTGGTGGATAATCCAACCCTTTCTGTTGCGTCTAAACTGATCCAATAATACTAACCCTTATAGCCAGCCCCATTACTTATGTGGATAATAATTTTTGCATAATCCTAAACCTCCATACAAAGGCTAAGCACACATGCAAATAAAGGCACTAAACTAAATTTATGGCCCCAACAATGTCCAAGTTCGTATATTATGAGGACATATAAAGTCGTTTACCACATTGTAACTTTAAAGCTGCCTAACGTAAAAGGCTTAAGCCATTCTAAGTTCGGGAATACGAAGTATATAAGCTTATACTTTTCTAGTTGAATAGACTGTTCGTCATAAGATATTATACTGATGTCTTCACTATGGGAGGTTCTATGCTTTTATAGTCATCTGAGCAACCTTCCTGATGGTTTGCCGTGATTTGATTTATATCACACCGATACGCGATTTTTACAAAGCGAAATTGTAACTGATTTACTCTTGAAATTTTCTTAGAAAATACGTGCGCATTATTGCCTACCTACGCAATTTAAATTGCGTCATGCCATCAGTTAGATCCCCAAGTAAGTTCTTGGTGTTACCAATATAAGAAACGAAATATATGTTTTAAATTGCTTTGTGTATTGTTCTATTTGTCAAAGCCTTAATATTTATTTTTATGTCTGATAGATATTTATCAAGATCAGTAACTACGTTGTACGAAGTATAGTGATAAATGGGAGCCTAAGTACTTACAGAATATCATTGTGTGTATTCCTAGTGCGTTATCTACATGAAAACGTATGTGTAATGTCAAGATAACATTCGTAATAAACAAAGCTCTAGTGGTACCTAATCTAAAAAAAAAAAACCTTATTTCTGTTGTTGCTGGCTCAAGTAAAACACTAGAATGTAGTGAAGGGAGGCCATTTTGGGGGACCGTCTAATATAATTTTAATAGTCATAAGTGCCGATTTCCAGAAGTTTTCTGTGAATTACGGATTTTTTGCATTTTTAGTGTGAATTTTTGCGATCGATCTTATGTGCGTTTCGTTGTACTGCAATTGTTACAATTGACTGCAAAGGCATATGCACCAATTAAAATTGACTTCAGAATGCCCCAGATATCCCTTCCCCACTCCACTCTAACCTCCCAGCCCCCTCACCCTTCAGGCATTACAGATGTTACGTCATGTGTGTTCAGCATATTTTGCTTGGTGTCCGTGTCAGTGTGGACAAAAACCACACGGTGACTTTGGTCGCAAGTAATAAGTTTTTCCCTGTAATAAAATACTATGATACATAATAAAATATATATACATCAGACATTCAAATCTTTTCCATTAGCTACTCCTACGCCTATTGAGACTACAAATTTCGCAAATTTCTCTGTCATCAATATTTCTGAGTCTTCTTTCTGTACAACAACGTGTATGACATGACAACAAGCATGTTGCTTTTATATGAAATATTATCCATTCTCTTCATACATATATCTCTCTCGTGTCAATTTTATCACGAATTCTATGAGTATCTCAATGACGATATCATCAGTTATCTCCTTTGAAAACCTTTGAAAATTTAGCGTTGGCATTTTACGTCGGCCCATTTTTATTGCAATCATTTCAAAATCTTTATTCCTATCGAACTCAATTCGATTTTTAATTATTCAAAAACTTCAAACCTTCTTTTCTTCTTTATTCTCCAATGTCGACAAAAAGAAAATGGCGGATGTAGGTACTAGCCGGTGGCGTTGACCTCAATCGTGAACTTTAGCAAATCAGCTGATACTCTTTAGAGTTTCATTTTCATTGCTGTTTTTTTGTAAAAAAAACTTTTTACAAAAAATACAAAAAACTAAGAAAATAAAACAAGAACACCGACTTCCGAAATTGAAGTTATTTTCACTTTTTTGTTTTTTTATTTGGAAGTCGGTTGTATTTTTTGTAAAAAGTTTTTTTTATTTTTCACTTTTTAGTTGTGCTACACAATTTATATAGGCTAGGTACCAATAATGCCCATAGTGAAACCAGAATAGATTTACCCAATAACATGAAACTTAAACAAATTCGGTCGAATAAGGGTATACCAAGGTGAACTGTTTACACCTGCGTACCCCTTTAGAGCGTACTAGTGTGATGTTATGTTATGAAATGGCGTAAATAATAAACATAAATGCGATTGCAGCTATCCCGAGTGATTTGCCGTTATTTATTGAAGAGTTCTGATGTGTATCTCCGAAGTTCTTTATCAGATCTTGATGAAAATTAAATGGGACCACATGACAAACACCAGCTTTCAAATAAAAGAATCATCAAAATCGGTTCACCCAGTAACAAGTTCTGAGGTAACACACATAAAAAAAAAAAATACAGTCGAATTGAGAACCTCCTCCTTTTTTTGAAGTCGGTTAAAAAAGGGAATTAATTATTTATTAAATTAGTTATTTTTTTTATAAATAGGAGAAAGCTGACGAAAAATGTCAACATTAGGGAGTCCAGTATCATATAGTGAATAGATTCATATTCATAGATCTATGGTTTTTTTTTTTGCGTCGGTGTCGGACACACCTTGTAATATAGTCATATATTTAATTCAAGCAAATATACCAGTCTATAATGATTTTTCAGTTCACTGTGCCAGTCTAGATGTTCTTTTACGAATATTGATAATAATATATTATGTAAATAAGCAACATGCTTTTGACATGAGTCCAGAGGTCTTACATATTTATAAGTCTGTGGCCTCGCAACTCTTTGTCGCTTGGTTCCAGCTAATACTGCGAGACCTAAGCTTTGTGCGAAATGTTCATATTATTTCTTATTTAGGCTTTTTGTTAGGTACCTACAGTTTTTTTAATATAAAGTGAACGTTGTGCTGCTGTTGTTGTGAAATAATTTGTGAGTTACGAGTAGTTAGCGTTTGAAGTATTTTTTGCTTTAGATTTTTCGGTATTATTCGTATTGTTCACTATGAACGGATATTTGATAATGTCATTATATTACCACTTATCTTTCCACATATAAATTTGTATTAAAATACGGGTTTAGCCAACATAAATTCTCTTTTTTAAAACATTGCATAATTGAAAAATTATAATTGTAGAATATAATTGATAAGTTCCTGCAGCTGATCTAACAATACCTCAATTGAAAATCTACACTTCAGTCAATTGATACAATTTACAATACCTATATTGAATATATTTATGTTGGGTTGGAATCTTGAATTACACACGCCAAACCGACCTTTAAGGCCTGTTACAAAATCAACACAACATTCAGGTAAATCTACGTACCATTTTCCTTCAACCGAGCAATAATTCTCTCAGATCATACAATTACCAAGACACTGATATTACTAAGATAAAGGCCTTTATACTACACAATAGTAAGTCTAGACCAAATCTGTGGAAGCACTAATGTGCTGAATTGAAATGTGAGTCATGAATATCAGAGGTGTGTTTGAATTTTAGAGTGTGTGTGATTTCGTCAGAGACCATGAATCTTGGTGAGTATTCGTGTATCATTTATGAAGGCTTTATTGAATGAGCAGTTAGTGCTGCTGTATTGGTATGTTTCTGTCTGAAGATGAAGAAAGTTTTGGGAAGTGAGTATTTTGTTTAGTCCTTTAACAAAGCTTTTTTCAAATTGAGAAAGAGATCGTTTCTCAGAACTTGGAGTAAAAAAGTTTGATATGGATTACTTATTAAGTAAAAAACTAATTGCAAGAAATAAAAATCGTTATTCAGTTAAAAAATAAGATACATAACTATTGAAATAAAAAATGAACTCCTCTATCTATTGAAACAGTCGAGCACATTACCCTTTTTGCATCGCACAGACGGGTAAAAAGAATATTAAATCTATGCTGAAAAGTAAAGGACTGTAAGAAAAATTCACACATCATCACTGCAGATTCAACTGAAACGCTTGACACTACTTAACTACTTTTCAAAACAGTACATCGGAGCTACAAAACTTATGTGCTACGCACAACGTTCAAGAGCTTTAAGTACACTGTCTTCAACTTCCATAACACTTCCAAACTACTTCCATACAGCTTCCATATTGCAGAAGAGCACTTATGCAAAACCCCACAGAACCCCATTTAAAAACAGCCAACTAAAATATAACTTACAAAATATCGATCTGGGAGTCATAAGGCGCTTTCTCTAAGTGCCCCATCCGGTTTCATTTTCAGAACAAAGTTTATGTACGCCCGAGGCGTACCCACAGTGAAAGCTTACAACTGTGTAAACTTCACAAATTGTTTACTGCCTTCAAAACTGGCTAAGAACTGTCGTTTGTCGTCTAAAATGTACCTACAGCGTGTACTGGGGTAGAAAGAAAAATCTCCGATGGTGTTCTTGTTCTAAACAGTTTTTGGCTGTATCTTTTGGTCGAACCAGCTACTTAGTTTGTTTAAGAATTTTGTTTACGCGTCGTTATGGTTGTTGTGAAATGTTTAGGTTGAATTATAAAATCTATTGTGATAAATGATTTTGGTTAAATTCGATGGAAATTATTTATTAACCTTGGTACATTCAGCCTACATCATTTGTCTATCTGTTTCTATCTATGTTAGGTTCGGATACTAGTCTAACCGCAGACTGCTGGCCTATCCGGCCTCTACAATCAAGTTACTAGATAACACAATCGTTGGTTTAGCTTCTACAATTTTATTAGAAAACAGCGGTTACTTATATCTTACATGCACTATTTTGTTCTACAACAATGGCAAATAATTCTGAGTTACTCATTAAAATATAATTTTCTATCATTTGGTGAATTTATGAAACCTCTTATTTCAGTATAACTTTGAACACCAACAGTATTGCAAACTCGTAGGTATCGTACTAACTATAAACACCCCTAATACAACCGTTGTTCTAAACACTTTTGTTCGAACGGAATCTGGCAGGGTAGGTACGTGAGTCAGCTACAAAGTTCGCGGGAGGGTTCTCTTGATGTGCTGTCAGATAACTGATGGGCTTGTTATTGATGCTGGTGTTAGAATTTAGCTAATTACAGCATCGTTATTATAATTATCTACAAGGAGTTTTATGTTATATACGGTAAGAGGGTCTCGACAAAACGGCGCTCTATCAGAGATAACGATTATCGATTAATCTTGAGTGAATCTTTTTGTTTTTCCTTTTCATTTAGGATTAACCGATGACCTTACGCTCTAGACAAAGAATGTCAACGAAGGCGTCAGCCTCAATACAATGTGTTCTTGAAATTTGACGGGTTTTTGTCTAGGCCTTACCTAAGGTTGACTTTTGCTTTAGGAATTTAATTTATCTGAATTCTAAAATAAAAGTTGACTTATATTTCGTTCAGCCTTCATTTTATATTTAACATAAGCCCGTCTATAAAGTTCAATTATTAACAGTCATCCATAGACAATAAAATGCAATATTTCATGGCGTGCTCTGTAGCCCCGATATTCCGACGAATTAAAATTCACAAATGAATCGAATTGTATCAGCAAATAAAAAAAATTATAAAACATTTAATTGTCATAGAATAGAATAGAATTTTATTTTGCAAATATGGGTAACATACAATAGTTGTTATAATATCAAAGCTCAGCCATATTTTACCATTCGACATGCAAACATTTACATTATTTATGCAACATGTACTTACTTTTTAAAACCAGATAAATTAATATTACAATTATCATTAAATGGATCAATTAATATATTATAATTACAATTATCATTCAATAGATCAATTAATAAAATACAATTACAATTATCATTCAGTAGATCAATTAATAAAATACAATTACAATTATCATTCAGTAGATCAATTAATAAATTATTATTATCATCACAATTACAATTCAATATATCAATTAATAAATAATCATTATCATCACAATAATCACTCAATAGATCACAATTAAATTATTATTATCATTACAGTTATCGTACATTAGATCAATTAATAAATTATCAATATCATTACAATTATCATTCAATACATCAATTAATCAACAAATACATTTTTCTCTATCAAAAATTCAGCCACACTGTAGTACGTTTTATTTATTAAAAAATTACGTAGTCTACTCTTAAACAGCACTGTATTTAAATCTTTCCAACCACTTGGTAGTATATTGTAAATAACTGGGGCCATGCAATAAACACTGTTTCGCATCAAAGCGGTTTGACATGATACTTGACATATTTTGCTATTGTCACGCCTATTCCTTGGGAATACATCAGCTAGGCGTTCAAAACGACTTGGATTTTGCTTTACAAACACAGCCACCTCGAAAATATAAATACAAGGAAGTGTCAAGATTTTGTATTGCTTAAAATAGGGCTTGCAACTGTCTGTAGTTTTAAGTTTAAACATTGACCGGAGACATCGTTTTTAGGCCTTAAATGCCGTGTCTCTATCAGTTGAGTTGGCCCAGAAAATGATGCCGTAGCGTAAGTGAGATTCAACTATGCAGTTGTAAGCCGTGAGAAATGTTTTGCTATCTACTAAGGAGGATAATCTATATAAAACATATGCAGATGAACTCATTTTTTTACAAAAAATATCTATATGTGCTTTCCAATTTAAGCTGTAATCTATTTGTAATCCTAAAAAAATCGTATCTCATGCTTCCTCAATATTGTTATTTTTGTAGTGTATATGAAGATTAGTTAAGCCAGGAGTACGCTGTCTAAAGTGCATTATCTTTGTCTTATTTAAATTTATAATTAAATTATTCTTGTCTAGCCATTTAATCAGTGAGTCAAGAGAATTATTAATGTCATTTTCATAAGTAATTACGTTTTTACAAGGGTTCGTTACTGTGCTATCGTCTGCAAACATTTTTATAGGTTGTTCAAGGGACATGGGCATGTCATTAACATATAATATAAACAAAAACGGGCCCATAACGGTTCCTTGTCCTACACCGTATGAGATTTTACGTTCTCGTGATCTTGTTATCTCTTCATGTTTATTAACTACATTAATGCGGCTAACTTCGGTTATTTGTGTTCTATTTTCTAAATAAGATTTTATATATTCGAGCACGTTACCCCTAATGCCAAAGTTTTCTAATTTATTTAGTAAGGTATTATAATAGACATAATCGAACGCCTGAGTCATATCGCAAAATATAGCACATATGGGGGATCGTTTATCCATGTTTCTAATAATAGTATACAAAAAGTCATAAATTGCCATATTCATGGTTCTGTGCTGTCTGAATCCTTTTTGTTCTTCACAAAGTATATTATTTTTCTCTACGTAATTATATAATTCTCTGTAGATGTATTTCTCAAATATTTTTGAAATAACCCGTATGAGTGAAATTGGTCTATAATATTCCATCAACTCCTTATCTTCTTTTTTAAATAAAGGTTTAATTATAGATGTTTTTAAAGCATCTGGATATATACCCGCACAAATAATGAGGTTGAGTATGTGACTTAGATGACCGCTTATCTCGGCTGACACTGACTTCAGCACTTTTGTGGCAATTCCATCAAAACCTACACTGCTAGTGTTTTTTTTCTTTTTTAAGGACATAATTATTTTATATAAATCGTGTGGTGTGCTAGGAGCCATAAACATTGAATTCAGTTTCGTGGATGACATGCATGCCTTCGGCTTACATTCAGCGTCTATTTTGAGATGTATTTTGTCACCGAAAAAGTCATTGAAAGCACCAGCGATATCCGCAGGTTCGTATATCATTTGATTACCAACTTTAAGTTTCTCAATCCGTTGTTTAGGGATATTGTACTTTGTCTGATTAATTACTTGCCACGTAGTCTTCGATTTATTTTTGGCTTGCTGTATTTTGTAGTTATTTTGAGCCTTTTGTGTTAAATTAATAATTCTATTATGTAGTCGAGAATAAGAAGTGAATTTCTTTTTGTTTTCGTGGCTAGGCTTCAACCTGGATTCCCACAAAAGTTGCCTCTTTTTTCTACTGCATAATTTTACGCCATTTGATAGCCATTTTGGTTTTTTTATTACGTTGATTTTTAATTCTTTATATGAAAAGCACAAGTCGTAAAATAATTTAAATGTGTTGACAAATTTATTGTAAGCTATGTTGGGATCATCAGTAAGACAAATTTCCGAAAATTTGAGACTGTTGATACTATTTTTAAATTTGACTATATTTTCGTTATTGTAATCTCTTCTAGTTATATACCAGGAGTTTATACTGCACACATTGGGAATTGGGCATTGAAGAAGCTGTGCTGTATGGTCTGATAACGCAAACTCTAATACACCCGCTTTACAAGTCTTTTTAAAATTATGCGCAAAATTATCTATGCACGTCTGACTAGCCATTCGAGTTGGCTGTTTAAGAGCAAGTTTCAAGTTGAAACCTAGTAGCAGATACTCCAGTGTAACCGAATTATTATTCCGCTTTAAAATATCTATATTAAAATCACCTGCAATCACATCATTCTTAGGACGTTTGTTGGACATTTCTTTAAGCAAATTCTCAAGTCTCTCCAAACAATCACTCAAATTCTTAGCACTTGGTACTCTATAGATACATACAACCATTAATTTATAATTTATAAGCTCAACAGCACAACACTCGAAAACCCCTGGCAATGACAATTTTGATATTTGAGGTATTTCCTTCCATTGGTGACAATTATTAACAATAATGCATGCTCCTCCTCTCTTTTTTTCCTGTCTACTATAACATGCAGCCAAACTGTAATTTGGTATGCATAGTTGTTTTTCGTTACCTTTCATCATAAAATGTTCGGTAATACATATAATATCCACATTTATATTTATATCAGATAGTTCATTTAAACACACGGTAAGAGCATTTGATTTATTTAATAAACCTGGAATATTTTGGTGTAAAATGTTAATATATTTATTGGAGAAAAAACTGTTCTTGTGGTTCATTTTTTGCGTTGAGCGCATTTTCTTCTAAGATTTCCAATTGAAGGTTGAATAGGTCCTCAAAAATAATTCCCATGGTGTAGTCTTTTAAGGCGCCCGACTTTGTGTACGTAGAATGGTGATAGCTTAAGTTCAAATTAGAATCCAGAATATATGAGTATTAATGGGTAATAATGTCCATATATAGCATGTTGTTGAACATTTGTAGTCTTGAGTTATATAAAATATTATAGTTATCACTACATTTGTATGTTGGCAAAGCAATAATTATATTTGTGTTCTTTATGTCCTGTAATGCGTTTCTCATATATGTAATTATATCAAAGTAACATTTTGTAGTTTTAAAATCTTCCTCGCCGATCATTATTACACAGAAATCATTAATTGTGTAATTTCTTAGTTTTGTCTGTATATCTCGAAGAAGGTGCACAATACCAACATTTGGTGTTAGGTAGTGACATATTTGATAGTTGTATTGAAAGTATTTTTCTGCCAAAGTTAATACATTATTGTGAGTTTTATTAGTACTTAATATACATAGGTTATTTTTCAATTTATTTTTGTTTACTAGTTTATTTTTCATTGCGACTTGCTCATTCGAAGGTTGTGGCGCCATCTGTGGACTGGAATGTGTATTGATGGGTTTTTGTTCATCATAGCTTTTGGTTACTTTTTCTTTGGCTACTATATCAGAACCAGTCTGGGTTTGTTTATTTATACATCCTGCTTGTTTTGAATATTTAAGCCCCCTTTTCTTTGGCGTGGTGGTAGGGGATTGTATTGGACTATTCACTATTTGTTTGTAGAGTGAGTTTTTCCTTACCAGATTCTCGTTCTCCTTTTTAAGCCTTTCAATTTCAAGGCTTAGTGAGTCAATTTCTCCATTTGCACTACCGAGTTTAATGGTGAGATCATCGATATTTTTATTTAATTGAGTAATTAAATCAATGTCATCATCACCTGACATGTCTGGCATACTACATACAGTGCCATCTAGTGTGTGATTGTTAAAGCTTTCATCCAAGTTGAAGTCGGAGTTTGAGTGCGCTCGTGCGCGTCTGACGGTGACGTTATTGATTTCGGTCATGGTTGTGTATGAAGTACTGATAGAATCCGAATGATAGTTTAGAATTCACAAAAAGAGTTGGAATCTGGGCTGAGGTTCGAACCGGCGACCGATCACTCAGTGGAGAAGTGTCGCATTCAATACCGCCGAACCAAATGAACTTAAGTTGACAAGTTGAAATTAAGCATAGCATTGAGTTCCAATATTTGAACGGTGCAAAAACGATTGAAATGACTCATGCAAGTGGAATTTTTTCACTGTCAAACACTTTGGTCACTTTGTTTTTGTTTTGTAAGTTAAAGGTTTTAACACTATTTATACACTTTTTTGTTTGTTTGTGTTTTGGAAACTGCTTTTTATTAAATGTCACTGTTTTAGGTGTCACTTCATTTGAATTCTATTAATTGTTTTTGTTCGTATTTTTCATGTTGTTATGGTTTTAGTTATTTTGTTATTATCTTCACAGTTTATTGGAATCAAATATAACAGCTCACAATGTTAGGACCCATTAATATTAATGCTAATTTTTATCCGTGGTGCTAGGCAACTGGGCTTATCCCAGTTGTAAACGACCCTTTGTGCCTATTGGTCTTGTTTGTTCTGTCTCCTGCTTGATATGGAGGGAAGTGGAAATTTGTATTTTTTTCTTACTCCTCCATTTTCTTTTCTGATTAATTTCGTTGCGGGATCCAAGACAGTTAAATTCATTCTCCGGGACTTCGTCGAGCTTCATTGCCTCGGCGCTTTTCTGGTGGTCGCCACTGTTGATTCTGGCTTTCAGGAGTTGCAGTGGTTTGGGAATAGTGCGGTGGGATTGTCCCAAAAAAAAAAAAAAAAAAAAGTTTGTGTATGAAACTTGTAGATAACACTGTCACTACTTCATTAGTCACTGTTCTATCGTTTGACTTAATTGTATTTACTTTTGCAGACAACTAGTATTTTTTTAAATATATTTTACACAGAGCGAAGCGCGCGCGATCGTCGTCGTCTACCCTCCCTACTACTAATCAAACAAATCACTCATAAAATATAGTGATCTAATTTTCAAGATATGTAAGGTTAATTAGTGAAAAAAGTAATATAGGATAATTATAGAATACACATTATAGATAAACGTTATACACAATATTACAGTTCATTCTAATACTTAGAACATAGTAATTTACACTCTTGGGTATGTTTATAAAACAATACAAAATAATAAGCAAAAATATAATGCTAATTTGTCAATTCGATTTTTTTTTTGTATATAAAGTCCATTGTTGTATGAAATCGAATCCGTAACGCATTAGGACATCACTAAATGATAAGTTTTTGAGCTTCCAAATGTAAAATTAAAGGCTGGACGCAATATAAAAAGTTTTATTTTATTTTGGTTTCACCGTCTGACTTTCAAGTCGGAGAAAGTCGTTAGCTAGCTAAACTATGAAAACCTTATCATTCTACTTACCTTATCGCAATCCAATACTGGATAAGGATTTTTATAATTTTAGACTAAAAGTTTAGTTCTCAGTCTCTCATTATCAGAGTTGTTGAAAGTCTTCAGAAGTCGCAATACTACAAGTTGTCTCTTCTCATAGTTTCTAGGTCTCTTAGGCTCGATCCCGTAGATAGGATATCTGTGTCTTAACAATGGGAATATTATAGACTCATAGTGCGAGATTATCAGTGTAAAATTATTTGCACTATCTCTATTGCTAAATAATGCTAAGTAGTACAAAGATTAGCATCTTTTAAGACTCATGCTATAATCAGCGAAAGTTTTGTGAAATTAGGTACATCAGTTTGCAGAATCAGCCATTGCCTGATATTTTTTCAAATTCTTGGTTCTATCCGAAACAATTGGCTACCTACACCGTCTCACTGGCGCAATCATCGCTCATTGCAACATAACCCCAATTACAATTCGCCAGACTGTTTGGAACAAAATCAGTACTGCTACGCCTGTCATTTCATAGGGCCTGGTAGGCCGTAGTTCACTACCTCCTACCTAGGACTTATGGTGTGACAGACAGCGATCAGAGCAGACTACTTTCAATTATACTAAGTGACTCATCTTTTGTTACTTATGACAGCATTAGTCACAATAGATGAGCCACACAAAAACTTTCACTGGTCACAGTCTGTGGCAGCGAAGTTTTTTGCTAACATTATCATTTAATCTGAGATTGAAACTTCTCTCCGTAACAATTGGCTCCTTAAATCAATCAACCAACGTGCCCCAAAACCGTCTCACCGGAACAATCACAGCTCAATGCAACAGAACCCTAATTACAATTCGCCAGCAATACAACTGTTTTGTTCTAAACAGTTTAGTTTATCCGCGACCAGTTATCTGTTTCTACGTGAGTCAGGTACAAAGTTACCGGGCAAAAGTTCTGTTTAGTTACGACGCTGTAATTATGGAGCTGTTACAGTATTTAACCTAGTTAATAACGGGAAATCAAAGGATATGGAGCTTCAAGGTGTCCAGTTAACTCTGTTGGTCAAAGTTTTCATGCAGAAAATTGAGGCTGTGTAGAGGTAATTATGTTGGTTAAAAGGTACAATACGGTACACCAAGCGTTAGAAAAAGTTCGGCTTTGTAGAGCGGTTTTTCATTATGAGTTGTTGTTATTTTCTACAGGTATTTTTGTCATTTATGTCTGGGTGGCGTACCGCCTTAGAATGTAGAATGCGCATCGACATGTTTAGCGTTGACGCCTTCAGCTAGGTGGACCGACGAACTTTAGAAGTTAGCTGGAATAACTGAATGGATATGGAAGGCGGAAGACTGATTGTTGTAGTGGAGCTTGAAGGATACCTATTTTCAAAGGTGTAAGCGATAGGCTTAATTGATTGATAACCTAAATAGCTTTTTATTGGTTCCAATTGGCTCTTCAAAGCTTCAATATATCACGAGAAAAGACAATCTTTGCAATCCTAGTGCTATTACTGACGTGATTTTGAGCATACCTTACTCACAATATAATTATATTTGCTCTAAAAAAATAAACTATAAACAACGGAGCATATGTTGTAAAAACGCAACAATTATAAAGTCTTTTTACTATCTACGTTCAAAGTAACCTCGTGTTAGCTAAAATAAAATGATTATCCAGCAAAGTCTTGTTTTGTTCCATGCTAAGCTGTGAACTAGTTATCTCTGGTATTAAGCTAAGTCTGCTACTAAACCCTGGATTAGAGATAGTATAGGCTAATGAGGTTGCTAGCATAATTACTTATTATGTCTTGGTTTAGTCTGAGATTTCTTTTATGCCTTTGCCTTTATTTAAGACCTTAGAAGATTGTGGTTGCTTGGTGTAAATTACCTTGTGTTACATGGTTCCGTATGGTGCCGGACGTAAAGAATTTCACCATCCCATGTCTTCCCGTGGGTGTCGTAAGAGGCGACTAAGGGACAAACCAGAGAATGGGCAGCAGCGTTCTCTGTGCTTCTATAACAACTATACTGCGATCGCCAACCCGCCTGTCAAGCGTGGCGATTATGGCAAAACCCCCCCAATGAATAGCACAAATAAAAAATGGCCCCTGGTACCCGGCAGCTTGCCTACCCTCGACTACGGTAGCGGTCGAGGCTACGGCATGGCAAGGGGTGCTAAGAATCTCCGGACGAGATCCGGCTACCCCAACAATCACCGACGACTGGACCTGGCAACGTACAACACGCGCACACTTCGGACCGACGAGAAGGTCACCGAACTCGAGGAGGAACTGAACAGGTTGCGATGGAGTATTATAGGGTTATCTGAAGTCCGAAGAGAGGGGGAGGACTCGATAATCCTCAAATCCGGTAACCTACTCTATTTCCGAGAAGGTGACCGGCAGTCCCAGGGTGGTGTCGGGTTTATCGTCCACAAGTCCCTTGTGAACAACGTGGTGAAGATCGAGAGTGTGTCGACCAGGGTGGCGTACCTTATACTCAGAATATCCTCAAGATATTCGCTGAAGGTCATACAGGTCTACGCCCCAACCTCTGCACACCCCGACGATGAGGTAGAGACCATGTATGAGGATATCTCCAGAGCCATGCATGGTTTCAAAACTCACTTCACCGTTGTCATGGGGGACTTCAACGCGAAACTGGGCAAACGAGACGAGGATGAGCTGCAAGTGGGGCAATTTGGAGTTGGACAACGGAACCACCGGGGTCACCTACTGGCCAGTTTTATGGAGAAGGAGGGCCTCTATATGATGAACTCCTTCTTCAAAAAGCGTGAACACAGGAAGTGGACCTGGCAGAGCCCCGATGGTGCAACAAAAAATGAGATCGACTTCATCATGTCAACCAAGAAGCAAATGTTCAATGATGTCTCTGTGATCAATTCGGTAAAAACCGGGAGCGATCACCGCATGGTAAGAGGCACATTGAACATTAATATTAAGCTTGAAAGGTCTCGACTGATGAAGTCCACGCTCCGGCCAGCACAGATCCAAGTCCAAAACCCCGAGAGCTTTCAGCTCGAACTCCAGAATCGTTTCGAGTGCCTAGGGAGCTCCGTGGATGAATATAGCAACGGGTTCGTGGAAGCTGTCCATACGGTCGGGTCTAAGTTTTTCAAGACCCGTCGTACAGATAGAAACAAAAAGCTCTCAGCTCACACCCTCAAGCTTATGAAGGAGAGGCGTGAGATGATCCTGCAGTCTTCAGATGAGGCGTGCAAATACCGGCAGCTCAATAGACAGATCTCTAAATCCTTGAAAAGAGACCTCCGACGCTTCAATACCGAGCGTATTAAAGACGCTATCGGGCGAAATAAAGGCTCCAAGGTGTTCTCAAGGGATCTGGCTATTGGGCAGAGCCAACTCACGAAACTGAAGACCGACGATGGCAGGATCGTATCCGCCAAACCGGAGCTTCTCAGGGAGATCGAAACATTCTATGGGCAGTTGTACACTTCGATCAGCAAGCCCGTTGCGAGTCTAGCAAACGACCCAAGAGCTAGATTGACCCGACACTATACCGAAGATATCCCGGACGTCAGCCTGTACGAGATTAGGATGGCTCTGAAACAGCTAAAAAACAACAAGGCGCCGGGTGATGACGGAATTACGGCCGAACTCCTGAAGGCGGGTGGAAAACCGGTCCTTAGGGCCCTTCAGAAGCTGTTTGATTCCGTCATACTCGAGGGCAAAACGCCACAGGCATGGTGCAGGGGTGTGGTGGTACTCTTCTTCAAGAAGGGCGACAATGCCCGGTTGAAGAACTATAGGCCCATCTCACTTCTTAGCCATGTCTACAAGTTGTTTTCAAGAGTCATCACGAATCGTCTCGCTCGCAGGTTTGACGATTTCCAGCCCCCCGAACAAGCCGGATTCCGAAAAGGCTTTAGCACCGTAGACCACATACATACGCTGCGGCAGGTTATACAGAAGACCGAAGAGTATAACCTGCCTCTCTGTTTAGCGTTTGTGGACTACGAGAAAGCCTTCGATTCGATAGAGACTTGGGCTGTACTGCAGTCTCTCCAACGGTGCCAGATCGACTACCGGTACATTGAGGTGTTGAAGTGTTTGTACAAAAACGCCACCATGTCAGTCCGTCTTCATGATCAGACCTCGAAACCAATCCTTCTCCAGCGCGGCGTGAGACAGGGAGACGTCATTTCTCCGAAACTGTTCACTGCTGCGCTGGAGGATGTCTTCAAGGTTCTGGACTGGAGGGGGCTGGGCATCAACGTTAATGGCGAGTACATTACTCACCTTCGGTTTGCCGACGACATAGTGGTCATGGCTGAGACCATGGAGAGCCTCAGTAAAATGCTCGATGACCTCAGTAGAGCTTCCGAAAGAGTGGGTCTTAAAATGAACATGGACAAAACCAAGATCATGGTGAATGCCCATGTAACACCCACTCCTATCAAGGTCGGAGACTCTACTCTCGAAGTTGTAGACGATTATGTCTACCTGGGACAAACGGTCCAGTTGGGTAGGTCCAATTTCGAGAAAGAGGTCAACCGTCGAATCCGACTCGGCTGGGCGGCGTTCGGGAAGTTGCGTGGTATCTTCTCGTCCAATTTACCGCAGTGTCTCAAGACAAAAGTCTATGACCAGTGTGTGTTGCCAGTGATCACCTATGGGACCGAGACGTGGTCGCTCACAATGGGCCTTATCAGAAAGCTCAAAGTCACCCAAAGGGCAATGGAGAGGGCTATGCTCGGAATTTCCTTGCGTGATCACGTCAGGAATGATGATATCCGCAGGAGAACCAAAGTTACCGACATAGCCCGAAGAATTGCCAAACTTAAGTGGCAGTGGGCAGGGCACATTGCTCGCAGAACGGATGGCCGATGGGGCCGAAAGGTTCTGGAATGGCGACCGCGAACCGGAAGACGATACGTTGGAAGGCCTCCCACTAGGTGGACTGATGACCTGGTTAAGGTTGCGGGAAGGCGCTGGATGCGAGACGCACGGGATCGGTCAATGTGGCGACGCCTGGGGGAGGCCTATGTCCAGCAGTGGACGTCTTTCGGCTGAAATGATGATGAATGATGATGACATGGTCTGTTAAATATAAAATGAGTGGGCAGCTGTGTACACTATTACATCTATAACAAGTTGCCTAAGCTTTTTATTTTCTCTTTTCTCATTTAATCGTACCTACCTTTTCATGTACCTAGTATATTTTTGCTTCCTCACATTAGATAAGTTGCGTGCGTTTTTTTAATGCCACGATAATTAGGGTTCATCAGCATAATTACAAACAAAAGCCGCCTCATTTGAACGCATATATACATATTTTCTTTATAATCGGTTCTAGACAGTTAGAATCCAATGTCAATTAGGTTTAGGTGCTGCTAATATAAGTTTTAACTAGTATATATGACTACAGTTTATGATTTACATCAAGTAAAACCAGCAAGAAGCACATTACAGGTCTATGTTGCCACATACCACGCTGCCGCGTTAGGAGAAGGCTTTTGTCCAGTAGAAAACGATTTTTGGGTAAATTTATGATTATGACAATCCAAAATTATAACGATACACATCGAAACAAGAAAAATAACACACAATTTCAAAAAAATAAAATTCCTAAAGTAAGCAAGAATTTGTGATACACAAGGGGCCTACATAGTTAATATAACATAAGATAACTTTAATTTGTGTTATGTGTACTGAATATAACATGAGGTTTCCGTAATGGTGGCGCAATGCGGAACTTTTTATGCTTCAGTGCTAATAAGCAGGTGGGATGTTCGCTGCGAATAATTGAGGGTCAGACTCAGCATACGTAGTTGTAAATTAGTTTCTGAGTAAAGATTAAGGCGTGGTGAATGTTGGAGACTCAGTAATTTTAACGCGGAGTAGATTGGCGAATACTATCGGTTTTCTGCTACTAAGTATTTTTGTTAAATACGTTGGGAGGTCGAAAACAAAACCTATTAAAATTCTGTAAACACAGGTGATCTAATGATGATGATCGTAGGTAGGAACTTCAAACAATTTTAAATTTATATAATTAAAAGTGATGAAATAAGGCAAGGCAATATTTAAGAGATTAAGATGAACGAGACAAGAATAAAAAATAAAATAAATCTTTTTTATAGCTTTTTAACAAAACATGCATTGTCATCCGAAATAACCGTGTATGAAAAGTTTCATCTAAATCGGTTGAGTATAACTGCTTTAAAATTCATTTGCAAGATTTGACCAGAACATCATAGTACATACATTGCAAGTTAATAAAAATCCTGTAAAATCGGTATGACAGTACGCATGGTGTCGATAGAGTCAGTATTATCTCTATCATCATCATCATCATATCAAATCATCATATCCGAAAGACGTCCACTGCTGGACATAGGCCTCCCCCAAGCGTCGTCACATTTATCGGTCCCGTATCCGCACAACCTTCGTCAGGACATCGGTCCACCTGGTGGAAGGCCTTCCAACGCAACGGCTTCTGGTTCGCGGTCGCCACTCCAGAACCTTTCTGCCCCATCAGCCATCCATTCTGCGAGCAATATTCCCTGCCCGCTGCTACTTAACTTTGGTAATTCTTCGGGCTTTGTCGATAACCCTCTTGCGGATCTCTACATTTTAGCACGCAAGGAAACCCCGAGCATAGCCCTCTCCATTGCCTTTTGGGTGACTGTAAGCTTTCTGATGAGACCCATTGTGAGCGACCACGTCTCATTCTCTCTATCAATCTGCCTAGCCTTTTCCCAACTATGTTGGGGTCGGCTTCCAGTCTAACTGGATTCAGCTATGTACCAGTGTTTTACATGGAGCGACTGCCTGTCTGACCTCCACAACCTAGTAACTGGGTAACAGCGGTACCTCTTGGCTAGACTGGTCTCAGATCTCAAGCTTCTGACTACTCGTAACGACTGTCAAAGATCTTCAAATGACAACTGGGACCAACGGTTTCACGTGCTTTCCGAGGCATGGAGGTAACTCGGTATGTTGAAATGTTTACCCATCCACAGACCGACCTCGTCAAGCGTTGCTTAACCTTTAAGATCGACCCGTAGGCTGTTATTATTAAGCCACGAGCTCCTCGTCTCATTCTCTCTATACGATTAATAAAATGTACAATGGGGCAAGTGTTTGCTATAAAATTATGCGTAGGCGTTCATATTTTCATCATAAATAAGTCGTGGGAACTTATTTCCTAAACACACGAATTTAAATAATTAGTAGGCAGTTACATAGCAACCGATGATTACAAAAAGTAACATGATACCAGGCAACCTTGTGTATAACATCAAAGGATTCCCATGTGAACGAATAACCATCTACAAAATGTAATATTAATTTATTTTTGTAGGTAGGTACATGATGTTAAATAGGTAGCAACGTTCTTATGGTAAGCTGTTTTTGTTTAGAGATTGTCAACTACACAGAGTATGTTTATGCTGCGAAACATTGAAAACTAGGTATCTATTTAATAAAAAAAAAAGCCTTTGCTTCTAGAAGCATGACATATGGCACAAGAGTTCCTTATGCAACGAAAGTGAAAAAAAAAAACATAATATGGGTAAACATATCATAAATGTTTAGACATACAGTTTCATCTTGTTTAGAAAAAGGTCGCATCCTTACCAAATTATCATTGGAAGGGGAAATCAGTTAAGGCCGAAAAACGTTTTCCTTAAAAAACCTCTTAGCTTTGGAAAACTTCACGATTAGGCCAAGGTTATGCTCGATCAAGATAACATCCTATTTAATCCTTTGGGCTTTGAGAAGGATAAACTTATAAGTAGGTAGGAAAAGGCATAGATAGGTATGTATTTTATTTAGTAATGCACCACTGAGCTCTACTCCATTTTACTAGGAACTCCTTGCTGAAGAGTTCTAAGTAATAATGAATTCTATGGACCTTTGTTTTCAACATCTATCGTTTTAGTTTCCAAGCTTAAAACTGAAAGCACGGTGCTGTCTTTCAGTTTTAAGGAGCTTTTAAAATATTAATATTTGGAAAAAAGTCAGAATTCAGTGGCCCATGTGCAGGTCTCACGACGAAAATATAGCCTGACGTCATATACATTAGACATATGACTGTTTTATAACTCCGCACATTTAGGATTCCTTACACATGTGGAATATAAGCCGTCCGAATGGCAGAACAGGGAACTTCAAAGAAAAATCTGTTTTATGAATATATTGATAGTAAAATATATAAAATAGTAATAATTATCACCAAATTCCAATTTCATAGGTTAATGGAAAGTTAAAAAATTCTTCGGAACAAAATTTTGTTAAATATGCTGAGTTTGGTGGCTTGTCATTCCTTTGTTGTTTTTTTAAATAGAAGAATGTAGTATTTATCTTATCAACGAGTTCTAAACAACGATACCCTATTCGATGGGGCAGGTCAATTTTCTTTTCTCGGCCTGCTTTCCCTGTATGGGAGATTCCGTTAAAAATATGAATACGAATAGTCATAAAAATATTTTAAGACAATTAGTATGACTTTGGGTAAACAAGATGCTTATACTGTGAACATTGAAAGACTATAGCTCCAACCGTTTGGCTGTAAAACCTGTGTGACAGACGACGAACAGACGGACATGTGAGTGACAGCAATAGGGCTCCGTTTGGATCATTCGGGTACGGAACCTTAATTAATCATCGAATCTTGTTTAAATTGAAATGAAACACGCGATATTTAATTTATCATGCTTGAAAAAAGCTGTATTCGCTTCCAACCTTATAATTTTCAGCAGCCAAATTTTGACGAGTAACCGTACGTGATAATTAACGTTATAAATATGTTAAAGTACTTCAACTTAATTAGATGGCTATTGAAGCCAAAATAATTTTTACCGGGCTTAAAATCATATTCGTGGCAAATTTATATTTGAGACTGAATATATAGTAAGAATAATGTATGATGTGGAAAAAAAATACCTATAATATTAATAATAAAAATCCCTTGCTAAGGCACTAAGTCCCAATTTTCAAATTATTAATACAGTTAGACGTTATAGTTTATGTATAAAAAAACTTAAATTTTAAATTAAATAGGTACTGAAAAAAAAGAAATGAAAATCATAAAATACATTATCCATTCAATCGTCATGTAATTCAATATTATTAAATAATAAATCGATATTATTAAATTCATTTCAATACGCACCCTTGAGCCGTGAATATGTTTGGTTTATTCCAAAGAACATTATGTGTAAATATCATTATGCGTTTATAACATTATGCTTTATAAAATTATGCTTTATTATAATTATGCCAACAGTATCTAAGTAAACATACATTATGGCAAAACATTTTATGCCTAATAATATTATGCGTAATAATCATTATGCTGAATTTCGTTGTGCCAACGTAAATTATGCCAATATGTTTCTTATCATTAGTAATTCTACCAATTGCACCTACACTAAAATAAAAACCATTATCTTTCGGTGCTATTTTTTCATTATAACAGTTATATATAATTTGGGAGCTTTTCTGAAGATGTTGAATTCATTGATGAATGATCTTAAAGCGTATTGTCATCATATGAATGAGTGTGATGGAAAATGCCCAACGCCCCTTGATGGAGCGGTCCTGAAAATAAATTATTCATTAAGTTTTTAAATCATCCCAAAATTATTTTCCTTGTGCGTAATTATGTTACCAACTTTTTTAAATTAATAAAATACTGTCGGGACTTGATTTTTGCAGTAAAATTGAGTTTTCAGGAAAAATCAAAAGATCAGTTCTGTATTATTATAAGAGGAAAATTAAATTGAACACTCCAACTCCCTATTTGAGAGTTAAAAGTTATTGAAGATTAAAAAGCAAATTTTTCAACTATATTATTCACGAAATCATGTTGTAATGGATGGTCAATACTTTTAACACCATTATTTATGCTTACATTTGTTAACAATTATTTTCTTGATTACAAGATTTATTTTATACAATCCACATAATGAAAATAACGTCTCTTTTCCCAGAAGAGTTTACAAAGCTCTACCACTCTATAGTACGCATTAAAAATCCTTCACCAATAAATCCTAATCTGCAACACAGATCATCAAAACCGTGTAACTCCATAGACATCTAACGAAGATTGGTCCCATCAATCTTTCAATCAGCATTTATCCCTATTATTAGCCAATCCGCATCGAGCATCAAACTGTAGAACTGATGTAGAATTAATTGCATCAAGGCATATGTGTCATGTCTTCACATCTGTGATACGTTTACGCAGCATTTGACAGAATGATAGAAACACGATATCTTGAATAATAAGTCTATCGACTGGATGATGATGAAAATGTGTCTGTGGATAAGCTCTTCTGTCCTCTTGATATATAGGTAATATTATTAATTTAACCTAAACATGTAAATACGAGGACAAATTAAAATTAGCTTTTGAAACTTTGCAGACGTGATGGGTATCTTGTGACGATACAATAGAAAAATACTAACTTTAAATAAGAAACTACAGCATATTTGAGACCAATGGCCGCTGGTATAGTAGCTAATTGAAATTATAGGTTTAAAAATTCTTTGTTATTTCTTTTACCTAATAATTATTTAATAAATCGATAGCCATCACATTAGTGGAGTTTCGTGATATAGTAATTTTTTTCCAGGAATACCTACTTAATCACCAAGGCAGCCCTAAAAGAGATCTTATTTTCAATTTCAAATATACACATAGCTGGTAATTATTTTGTCCAATATTAAATATACAAAAAACTAGCACTAACTGATTCCTGACCAAAAAACACTTTAATTAGCAAAAACAACACAAATAATGTTATTGATAGCTTAGGTGCACACACACATATGGCTCTCATTTGACCTAGTTTTCCCAACCCATTAAAACACACGTTACATATATTTTGTACATTATGTGTAACGAATTAGCACTCCATTTGGTTTGAAGGTTGGCACCAACCTCTGAGAGCAAAAGCATGTTTCCAAGGTTTCAAGGGATGCCTACAAAAACATAACGGGCCCTTCAAGTCTTTACCGCACCACTAATTACCAGCAAGCCTAAAATAATACTGCCTTACGTCTCGGTAGAATTAAAATTCCTTGTATTTTGTTAAGAGAGATTTTATTGGTGGGAAGTACAAGATTTCAAAGCTTTACCAGAATTACTCGACATTGCGAGTGTTTTTGTCTGGTTTGGCTTTGTGTCGTGAGTGGAAATTATGGGCAAAATTGTGATAAATTATTTTGATAACAATTTGTTCTTTAATATTTCTTTATTAAATTAGTTTTTTTCAGGTTTTATCATTTAATTGATCAAAGACATCATCATCTTCCTGCCCTTGTCCCATTTTACTATCGGTTGGGTCGATGGAATACGTTTAACTAAAACGTACGTTTTTTTTTCTTCTTCCTTCCTTCCTCTATTCCGTTCTGTCAATTGTCACACCATCACTGACTACATTTTCTTTCATATCATCATCACACAATCCATCCACATTTATTTTCCACATTTGATCAAAGACATACTACAATCATAATTCAGCATGCCCATAAAATATTCGACAGACATTCGGCAACTCACCCTGTAATAACGACGCATTTGAATAAAGAATATGTCAGTGTCAACTAGTCTATAGAACACTACCGGACGTTCAACAATGGCGGTAGTCTACACTCAAAGTATAGCGTGCTCGATGCAATAGCACAATCAGTTAGCTTTGACCCTTTCATTTAACTTTCGTTTCAACTAGTGCAACGACTGGCTCAAGATACTGTACATTTCAATATGCTGTTTCCAAGCATTTTTACGTTAATTATATTTTTGATACATTATAGAAAATCTTTCAGAACATGGAGTATGCCAGACTTAAATGTGTACTGTGACTTTTTTTATTGATTTCTTCTTTCTAATTTTATCTAGGACATCACTGCGAAATCGATGATGAGTCCTCTATCGGTCTTCACTATCGTGCGATCGTGGTCGGTGCATCGTGCGTGTGAGCTGAGGTGTTTGCTTTTTAGCGGAACTATAACTAGCTAGATATTATAGAGTAAAACAGAGCAGCTAAATCCCTATCTCAGTACAAATCTGCATTGTAAAGTATGAACTATATTTTCTTGTAAGCGCAAGAAAAAGCTGCATTTCATTACCATATCCCAGCACACAAGAAAATATGAAGTCGCATAATATTAGCACTCATCTAGGTATACACCGTATACCGTATACCTAGATGACTGCTTATATAATTCCAAAAAATATTCACAGTTTGCGCTCCTGAAAATCCTGACGCCAAAAAATTATCATAAATGATATACTCGACTCAATTCCCAGGGGAACTAGCACCCTTCGTGTCTTATTCATGAATTTTGACAAAAACGGGTTATAGAGATACAAAACTGGCACTTTCTCATTCACAATTCTTCTGTCGCTTTATGTTAATTCAGAATTTTAAGCAGCATTTTATACAGTTGGAATGGGTTCGTCAGTTATAAGTTTCAATTCTAGGACTTTTGCTTTGTTTGGATATATCAAATGTAAGTTAAGGAGGATTTTAAGTTCTTTGTCCTCGTCTTTGGAAGCATTGGTCTTGCTTTGTGGTTCTGTTTGTTCGTTAAATATTTTGTTTATATTTTGCTTTTCGTATCCCATTTACTTTAGTTATGATCCCCATAGGGTGCAGAAGAAAAGGGTGAAAATATTTTTTGGAATATATATCTAGAAAATAATTTTAAGAACGTTTAGTTATGAACCACACAGCGTGCAGTAGAATTGAGTTAAGATGCTATTTGGGATTTACCAAAAAAATTACCGTACGAACTTAAGAGCTTTCAGCAAGAGTGAGACGATAGAGTAAATCATAACATAAGGTATTTATTTCTTTAATTTTATACCACAGAAAACCAAAGTTCCATAGAAGCTTTAAACTTTTTATGTGTTATTTTCATCCCTATATTACGTCTATCAAAGGTACCATAGCTTATTGAATTTGCTGTAATCGAATTTATTTAATAGCTTTTTGAAGAGATAGCTGATAACAGAGCACATATAAAAATAGCAATAATAAGAAATGCCCTCACTTTAAACGAAACACTTTTAATAAAAATATTGAAGCTCTTTGCCCTAAAACTAAAGAGCGCCGATATAAGAAACCTATTATTTTATCTACACAAAGAGAACGGTGCACTTATTCATCTTTAGTATCGATTTTGCTGCCATGCACCCGGGATCAAGTACATAAACATGTATATAAGGCGTGTACTAGACATGTTATTTTATAGTTAGTTATAAACTAAATATGTGTAGGTAGCAGAGGATACAGTTGACGAAATAACCCAAAGATGAAAATGCATAATACAAAAACAAAACTTTAGTTCGTACAAACTATTATCACATGATAAAGTTCCTACCTAGTTTGGGGAACACCGTCCAAACAAATCAATTTCTTAATAATTACTGATGAGATGTAATTCTAAGGTCATTTTATAACAATGAAATTCTTACATTTCAATATATTACTTCATTATCATACTTACATAATGATTGATACATATTAAAATTGAATTAAAAGTCACCCCGGTACAAACCTTCTAGACTGACTTCATCATAGAGAAAAATAAGAACACAAAGCCAAATGAACACGTTTCCCTAATCTAGAGATACAACTAAGAGCTGACCTTTGAACATCTGCCTTGCAATATAATACAAACTGCTAAGCACTTGAGGTATTAAAAATTTCATTTTCACTTGGTAGACGAACCTTGGTTATGCTTGGTATTTTGTGTACATTATAAGCAGTGGACCTTCTCATCTTTCTCTTCTTTAAACATAAGGCTGCATGCAGGATAGCAAGCGAAGCATTGGTTATTCTCCTGTAATACTTATATAGTATGATTGAGCATGAATAGTATTTATATAATATTAGTAAATATATATAATAGTGCTTGTTTTCTCTTAAGTTGGCGTCGCAAGAAGAAATGTGAGTACTAAGTGACTTATCATTATTCAAAGAATCTTATCCCCTTTGGCATTGGGGAGTATTTACTCGTACTTAGGTGATATCATTTATTTAAGCAGAAGTTACCTGTCTGATGTGTCTAAAAATTACACAATTACTCCGCTTTAGTGCCGTAAAACGGTTTCTTTCTAAAGCATACTCCTTAGTAACAGCAAGGATGAAGTCCATTACACATTAAAAAAAATATTTAACAAAACGATATTTTTTCGCTCTGGCAATAGGACCGATTGCCATTAAATGGGCAAAAATCCAGATTACGGGTTGCTACTGAAACAATAATTCTTACTGCACGTTACCAATCACTTCAGGAACTCACCAAACCGATCTGGTGAATCCCTTTTCACTTAATTTAAGAACTACTAACACTATCGTTAGAGGTTTAGCTTTAGCAAAATGTACAACTCCGCCCCTAAAACGACCCACTGACCAAATGTACTAAGCAATACTGTTGTATTATTGTAGTCAACTAATGTTCATATGGCGTTTTGTCACAATTAAATATTTTTTCGTCCTTTATTCTTTCTTTTGAGTATTTTTGGTAATTTAACCAAACTAACACAGCCAATCTGCACAAATTGAGAAATAAGGTAATTTACTAAAAATAGTATATTATGCAACTAGTGAATAAAGGACGGATTTAAAGCGAGGGCCATAGATGGATCAAGAGCAAGTGAAGGATTCTAAAGACTGTATCACGACCGTAAGGAGTGATTAGATTCAAGTGTTAAAATCCTTAGCGACGCGAGTGATTCATGGCCCTCGATATAAATCCGTTTTATTCAAGAGTTGCGTACTATATTTTATACCATGACTACGAGAAAACGCAAGATTTTAGCGAAAAGCACAAGGAATATTAAGAAATAAATGGTTTATTACCTTCAAAATTTACAAAATATATGAAACCTTGACTCCTCAGGTAGGTAACAGCATCTATGTTTCAGGGGCCAGTGAACACCTCCGTTACGTAACATCATTGTAATAAATGAAAGACCAATGCAATTAATATAAGAGTTACAATCCAAATAACGTAGTCGACTAGCGGATTGCACCTTTCTTTTGAAAATTATTTCTAACGAGATTGAATGTCCTGATCTCCTGCATAAACTGCGCTTCAATGTCCCCAGGCGATCGGCTAGATTCAATCCGCCTATCTCCACTCCTTCTTTTTATTCTAACTACAGGCAAAATTCATACATGGTGCGAGCGAGTAATTACAATTGGCTCTATGTCTCATATACAATTGTTATCCATCTGTTATAGCTGTTGGTTCTCCTAATATTAAATAAATAAATAAATAAATATTTAATAAATATCCTAGACTAAAATGAAAATCATTATTAAAATCCTAAATATAAACAAACTCAAAATTTAAATCGAAGGAGATTGAATATCGAGTACCTATTCTTTGCACAAGAAGTTTGTATCGAGTATTTTTTTGCGCAAGGAGGTTATATCATGCCTTGGTAACTTGAACATTCTTTTTTATTGTGGCAAGTGCCATCTATTCGAGACACATGGAACTTTTTGTTGCAGTGTTGCCACTTTATTTCCTTTAAATATTTGGTAGTTTACATTATAATTAATTTTCCTATTGTTCTTTAATTAGTCCAGTTGGACAAAAATTTTAGAGGTCATAGTATAAATTATTTTTAAAAAATTTATTAAAATTTTGTATTATTAGAAATAAGTACTTTTACGATATATGATTAAATGATATAATGATATAATTGTTTGAGTATATTACTGTTACCAAACGTTAGCAACACCGAGTCTAGACGTCACATGAAAATTTTCCACCGGTATTTTTGCATGATCGTACGCAATTTACTCGTAATTTCTGGTGTATTTGTGTTACGTGTACGGTGTTATTTTGCTTCAAAAAGGTGTACAGTTTTTCACTATAAATTGGTGCAAAGAAGTCAACAATGTTCTCACTAGCAAGAGCTATCTTAATTTTGTTGAAAGTGTTGAAACAGAACTGACCCATCTTCCATCTTCCTAAGGCTCGAGAATATTATAACAAAACTAAGGGTGCGAAACGAGAGAGGCAAACAAGTGTAGAAATAAATGAGTAATAAAATAATATACCTACTTTTGTATTATTTTTCTCATTCTCTTTACCCCATTACCCAAGATACTTAAACTTGTGTGTATAAAAGCATTCATAAAAAAAAAACATAGTTTAGGTATCTATTAATTAATAAACGAAATAGTTAAAATAAAACAGTATTCATAGTACCTACGAGTATCTATACATTTAGTTCAATGTTTAGCGTTCAGGGGGCGCTGATCGCTAAGTAAAACTGAAAACCTCAGTTACCAGTCTATCTCAATCTATATTTATTAGTCTATGGGTTATATAGCATTGAGATGGAGACCGAATATATTGGTGTGTTCTAAATTCAAACACCAAAACAGTCATTAAAGTTACTTTTTATTCACTGTTTTCAGTGAATGCATGCAGTGAGTGCATATGTTTATGTAAGAGGTTGCCCTAAACAACACAGCAAACACAACAATTTCATTTACCCAGTATTCAGTAAATCACCAACAATGAACACAAGCACAGCGTCAATAAGCTAGTTTTGTATCTGAACCATTCTGTTTGACATGTAGCTCCTAAGGCCGTGAATGCGAAGTGTTGCCCCTTTACAGACAAACAGCATTCACACTACGAAACGATCTATTGAGGGGTAAGCGCGCGTCACCGAATACGCGTCAAACGAAGGTACCTTGCTCACACGGCTGGCTCACACCTGTGATTTGAATACGGTGACGGCAGTTTGTAGTTTACTGTGTTAAGTGACTTGTGAAGGGATCTATGGATAGTTTTAGATGAGTGTTCTGGTAGTTGTTTTCAAAGAGATTGTCAACTTTGCCTGTGTGAAATTGCATAGGTTGGACAGTTTGTTATTTACATGGTTGACTCGCTGCAGAATTTTGCTAATTTTCAGTTCATCTTCCCTGAACAGAAATAAGCTTATTTCTGTATTACTACTACTTACTTATAGTATGGTAAGACTAAATAAATTATAAAGTTTATCGCTTAATTACAGAACAGAAAAAATGCAAAATGCAATGCAAACATATCTAAGTAAGAAATAAATTGTAATTTACTTACAATTTTTTCTCTCCAAACTGCCGTCTGAACTCTGAAGTAGTCTGATATAGAGCAAAAAGATTTATATTTACATAAGAAAATTAGTTTTCGAGTAACTTTAATCAGTAATTTGTCATCATTTAAAAGTCTGCCTTACCTATTCAATTTTGATCTTTTCAGCACTAAGAATCGATAATATTTATCTGAACATGACCCTATTAATTTTATAATAGGTAGGTAGGTATCTGTCACATCATAAAAGCCAAATGATACCAATAATTTTGAGCGCACGTCAAAAACGATTATGTATTCAATTTTCTTATTCATGAGACATAGAACGTGACTGCTTTGCTCTTCGTGTCAAAGCGATGCTTCTTTGAAATTGCCATATTTATACTTATTGTAAAATTTAAGGCAGATTCAATTTGTAGGTAGGTACGGGGAAGATTTTCAAACGGCAATTATTGGTTTGGTATTATTGTCGTGTCTCTCTCTGCCAAACCCTTCGGGAGATATAGGCGTGATATAACTTTCTATTTGATACTAACTAATAGTCTACGTAAATAATATTCGGTAGAATTTCTCAGTAGGAGCACGGACTTTGGACTTGTGCCGGTTACTAAGCAACGGGCTCACCACCTAACTTGAGACCAAGACCGGTATTCCAGATGCGTATGCTCACGCTCAACTCAACTCAAACTGGAAATGGACAGTTGTGATTGGTGGGCTTGCTTTTTTTACATTAACGTGCTCAAGTCCAAGATCCTAGACACCCCAAACTTTACCGAACTCTTTTAACAAATATCACTGGCATTGAGTAGTGCATGTACTTGGAACGTGCTCGTACTTGCAAACTTGGACTTTAATTTTCATTCAATACCTACCACACATTTTGTATAGAAAGAATTCAGTAACGACTGGGACGTCTGGGCTCTTGCTCTATTGAGTACACAATTGTCAAGCTGAAGAATCATATGCCAAATTCGAGAGTTGTGATTGGTTTGCAGTTGATCGGTAGGTGTGGCTAATTTTGAGTTTGAGTCGAGTATGAGCGTCTGGAATACGGGCCTTAAATATCTTGAGAAATGTGGTTGTACTACTTAAAGGTGAACCTCTGCTTGAACCTTTGGGTATGCAGGGTTGATGTTATGATATGTAAACGTGATTATCACCCTGTTTCTCGAAATACATTTATAGATACGTAACAAATTAAAACGCAAGTCAAGTGATGCGATTTGCTGCTGAAAATTAATTCAACCAATCACAGTAGATTAAACGCGTTTGACAATTTGTCACATTATTTTGCGATATTTTTCGTATCAGAAACTTAGCCACTATCTTGTTATTATCCGTCTGTATTTTATTTTTATTCTGTAGGCTCGCGTTTGACCACTATCTCGCCTGATTTATAAGCGATAATGATAATAATATATAAAATAATAATCTGTGGCTCGATTTGACAGACGGTTGTTAAAAAAATTCTCTACAGAATTTATTCCAAAATATTAATTATCTGAATATTCTGAAACTACAAGACAAAATGAAACAAAAAAAAACATAAATAACATCGAAACAATGACCAACGAAATACAATTTTTATAACAAGAAATGACAAAACCGAAAATGTCATGTTGACAAGAGCCGCCGCAGCAAAGCAAGCACGCCTGCCACCAACGGCCTCGTCGCTCAGATCCACCTCGCCGCCGCCAGAATCCTGCCCCACCGTGAGTGCTGTGACGCCAGTGGTGGCAGTTGCGTCGAACTCGAGCGACGAGTACTACTCGCCGCCGATGAGACCACCACCTGCGCGTCTACGGGGAGGACGCCGGGCGCCGGACTACTTAGGACCTCGAGGCGTACCGGTCTCTGATAGGGTCCCAGCACCCGGCAGAAGGGTGCAGCGCCAGAGATGGACAAAATCCATTAATGAAAATTTCATGCGCGCATACTTTGGGGCTACAGAGGTAGGAAACCTCTCTTTGTTTCAGGTGCTTGAACCAGCCGTCAACGTTTCGGCCCAACGACTATCGGATCAGGTGCAGGTCTATCAGCGTAATCGTATGTTGGATGATACTGTACTTAATCGCCTCCGAACAGAAATGGGTAACCGGGTCACCACAGTCCAATCATATTCCCAGCCACGCTGACAAGGAGAGTAGTGACAGGGTTACAAACGTAAGTACCCCGTGCAATGAAGAATTGAGGAGTGCTTTGGAGTGTGCTTGTCGGGAATATCGCTACATGCCGCCCAAACTTAGGCCACGATTACCTCATTGGCCCATGCATAAGAAAAATAGGGCACTGGTGGCTGTTCTGGATTCGCAGTTGTCAAATTATTTTGATGACTGCGAAGACCTCACTGATACACATTCGATCATGTACTGCGCAGCTGTAGCGGCATGTCGTGAAGCCCACGTCAAATTTGCAGATGACAGAACTACACGACCGAAACCAGCCGTACCGGCTTGACAGTGCAGGATCGAGCGTCGTATTGGTGTGGCCAGAGCACTAGCTCACTGGTAAACTATTTTTTTTAGGGAGAGAAATACTCGCTCAAGAGTGATGCGCTTTGTGAGACGGGCATTTTCGGGGACTGATATCAACCCCGAGACTACTATCCCATGTCACAGAGCGCATCGACTTCCTGAAACAAAAAGTGTATGCATCCGGGCAAACCGGATTCGTAGGTATAGGCGGCGAGTAAAATCAAAATCAAAAATTCAAAATTTCTTTATTCAATTAGGCCATTGAGCGGCACATTCAAAGGTCAAAAAAAAAACAAATATGCAATAATAATTGATTCTACCGTCCATTCGGAAATGTAGCTTGTTATGGAGAAGAACGGACAAGAAACTCCACACTTACTCTTTTAAAAAAAAATGTGCTTTACAAGTATTTGGTTACAATAATCTTGTTCGAAAAATACATACATATATGTGAGAATGATGTAAAAAACCGCACTTAAAAGCGTCTAGAGTAAAACAAACAATTAAAATACAATAATAGCGTTGGGTCAAGCATTTTTATCAGCGATGTAACCCCCCAACCTATAATATGCCAGCCTGCATAGTGTGCGTTTTATACAAGTTTTGAATTTTGCCTCATTCAGTTCTAGAATGTGTGGCGGTATTTTATTGTAACATTTTGTACAGTACCCCAAAAAAGATGACGCTTCTTTAGCCAGCCTGAAACCTGGTTGAATTAATTGGTCCCTATTTCTAGTAACATAACTATGTCTATCGCTGTTTTTACTAAAAGATGTAAATTCTTTCTAACGTATATGATGTTTTCGTAAATATATTGTCAAGGTACCGTCATGATGGACATTAACTGTCCTTAAACAGTTCCCTTAGAGAATCGCGCCGGTGAAGATTGTATATCGCTGTGATGGCTCGTTTTTGCAGAACAAAAATTGACTGAATGTCTGCAGCCCTACCCCATAGTAATATACCGTAAGACATTATACTATGAAAGTAACTAAAATAGACCAGCCCCGCGGTATCTACATCAGTCTAGCGATACACCCAGAATGGCACATTCCAAAGAAAAGAAAGGTGGGTTTACCGGGCTTGGGACCCGACCAAGGTGTGACTGATACTCGCTTGCCGGATGATGACACCATGAGTACATTCTGGTGCAGCATCTGGTCGGTGCCTGTCAGTCACACCGAAGGTGAATGGATTCGGGATGTCGAGCGAGCGTGCGATCCATTACAAGAAATGGAGGCAATCACTATCAGCCCCCAAGATGTAGCACGTCCAGTCCGTCCGTTGCCGAACTGGAAATCTCCAGGGCCGGACGGGCTGCACAACATTATGGATCAAATGGCTACAAAGGTCGTACGCTCGTTTGGCTTTTCAGTACCTGGCAGCCTTAGAGTCTGGTTCGCTACCAAGTTCCTTACAACAGGATTTACCCACTTGCTTCACAAATCTGCTAGCACCGCGGAACCCAAAAATTATAGACCTATTACATGTTGACCAACGGTCCATAAGGTTCCTACTTCCATTTTGAGAGTTAAAATTAATAAACACGTCGACAATAACTCCATCATGTCGGTCTCTCAGAATGGATATAAGAACGGGTCCCGCGGTACTAAGGCGCTAATCCTTATTGATATGGCTACGAGCCAACAGGTTCGGCGTTCCCAAAAGGATCTGTTGACATGTTGGATAGATTATAAGAATGCGTATGACTCGGTGCCTCATACATGGCTCACGAGGGTGCTAGAATTGTATAAAATAGATATAACTCTACGCACCTTCCTGATGTCGTGTATGGGGCAGTGGAGCACAGTCCTTCGCTATCCTGGATGTCGAAATATCCAGTGGAATAGCGAAACTGTAAGGATCGAGTGAGGTATATTTCAGGGTGACAGTTTGAATCCACTTTGGTTTTGCCTAGCCCTGAATCCTCTAAGCACGCTGCTGGAGAACTCAGGGCTGGGCTATCGGTTGAAGAAAGTTGATCAGGTTATATCACACCTCTTTTACATGGATGACCTTGAAGCTCTTTGCCCCCAGCAATCTTCAGCTGATGGAACTGAAGGTAACTGAAACTTTTAGTAGAACCATCAGGATGGGGTTTGGTGTGGACAAATTCGTGGCCATGCATGTAAAGCGAGGGGAGATTATGGAATCCGTAGGAATTCAGCTCGCGGATTCCATAAACCTGAGATCCCTCTCTCCAAATGAAACCTATAAGTATGTTGGTATGTCGGAAGCGTTAGGTATCAGCACTACTGATATGAAGCAATCGTTGAAGGAACGCTTCTTTGGCCGCCTTAAGAAGGTATTCAATATCCTTCTTTCGGACGGAAACAAGGTGCGCGCGTATTGATGTACTCTTTCGGCATACTCAAATGGACTCAAACAAAACTCGACGCGCTGGATAGGCGGGTCCGTACACTACTGACTGCATATCGAATGCATCATCCACGATCGTCGGTCATGAGATTGTTTATCCCGCGAAAGTGTGCAGGTTTTTTAAATGCCAAATACCTCCATAACCATGAGATATGCAATCACAGGAAATATTTTCTACACACCGACGTGAGTATGCACCGAGATGTAGTAGCAGTAGACAAGGGACTCACCTGGCTCTCCTTGGCGAATGAGAACTGGCGCAAGCGGTCCTTAGTGCCTAGTGTCAAGCACTAGCGACCGCAGGGAGGTATGGCAGAGTAAGAATCTTCACGGACGCTTTTTTCGATCCCTACATGTGTCCGATGTAGATAAATCAGCGTCCGTAGCCTGGCTGCATTTTGGTAACCACTTTGGAGAAACCGAAGATTTTGTATGTGCAATTATGGACGAAGTTATCATGACGAATAACTACCGGAGATTTATTGTGAAGGATGGCACGGTTGACATTTTTGTCGGGCATGTCACCGCCCGGGTGAATCGATCTGCCACATTATCTCTGGTTGTTCCCGGCCAGCTAACGAATAGTACTTGCATAGGCACAACCTTGTAGCCAGGATTATCCATCAGCAACTTGCTCTGAAATACACTCTTGGGGCATCGGAGGTACCGTACTACAGGTATTGCCGACCCAGTTCTCGAAAATGGCAATATAATATTGTACTGGGTTCGGTCCATCATCACTGACTGACTATTGTAGCCAATAAGCCTGATATTGTGGTGGTGGACCGAATTGAGAGTCGTGCAATGCTTTTTGATATTACCGTGAAAGCCGAGAAAGATAAGCCAATCAAGTATCTTGACTTGGCGCCCGAGGTTGTCGACATGTGGGATTTGAACAAAGCGATCATTGTACCGGTAGTCGTGTCAGCCAATGGCATAATAGCCACGAGCCTCGACCAACACCTTAGGAGGCTCTCGTTGGCAGCTGGGTCAAGGGCCTGATCCAGAAACCAGTACTGCTGGACACGGCTCGTATTGTTAGGAAGTTCCTCTCTCTGGAGCTCTGACCGCCGGTAGCGTGGACCTTGTTTCCAGTACCAGTAGGACTCTTTTTTATTTTTAAATATTTTAAATATTTATAAAAAAAAATAACAAGTAAAAAAAAATAAAGGACATAATATATTCCATTATTATCATCATCCAACTTCCCGTACTGCTGAATATAGGCCTATCTTTTCTTATGTCAATCCTCTCGTTCCCTTTTTAGGGTTCTGTACCTAAAGGGTAAAAACGGGACCCCATTACTAAGACTCCATTGTCCATCTGTCTGTCTATCACCAGGCTATTTCTCATGAACCGTGATAGTTAGACAGTTGAAATTTTCACAGATGATGTATTTTTGTTGCCGCTATAACAACAAATACTAAAAACGATATAAAATCAATATTTAATTGGGGCTCCCATGCAACAAAGGCTTTTTTTCTGTTTTTTTTTTGCGTTAATGGCACGGAACCATTCGTGCGCGAGGCCGACGCGCACTTGGCCGGTTTTTTGTTATTCAGCGAAGAAAATGCCTAATGCATACCACGCCTACCCATGACATTCGTGACTCATTAAGCGTGGTCTACTCCTGGGTTCCCCCTTCTTTGCCCGCCTCCGGGCTCCCTCCTTCTTCAGCGATGTCCGGTGTACTGCGACATCAACTCAACTCTAGGGACCGTGCAGCGTGAACAATAGAGTCTCCGATCTTTCGTCCGCTGACCCCTGTTATGGCGGCATCAAGTCGACGTTTCACCACCTGCGCCATTCTGCCCTCCTGCGACGAATCGGGTCAGTGAGAGAGTCTTCTTCCCGGACCCAGTCTGCCGCTTCCTTCAGCAGGTTTACATCCTCGCAGAAAGATGCAACTGCCTCCCATGCCCTTTCACTGCCAAACATAGGCCTAACAACCTCACATCCTCATGTTCCTGTGGCAGCCTCACCCAAGTTCTATACGCGCTAGCAACAATGTCACCAGCCCATCTCGCCGGCGGACGACTAGTCCATGACACTCAAACTAAATTCCATAATAATAATTTATTGGCATAAAACTAATCACTCATGGTCGTGAAACTCTAGCGCTATTGTAGGTTAAGAGAATCTGTATTACAGGTCACCAGAATATAATAATAGTTACTGTATTATAGTAGGTAGTAGTATAGTATTACGTACCTACTTCAGCAAATTTTGTACCTATGACTATTAAACTAAAACCTAATATAATATGTATTAGGAAAACTAAGTTCTACCTGTAGAACTACCAATATAATCAAAGTTTACCTACAATCCAAATCAAACTGTGGTAATTTCATAGACTTCATCAAAACATAAACCGAACCCAACCGATATTTGATCGAAAGTTTCAAATAATTTGACCTTATTAGAGACGAAGGCATGTGCCGAAGGTTGTACATGTCTAATGAGAGAATAAGGCAGGATCGAGGTAGATGTAATACTCAGGTTACATGTAAGATGGGAAGCCCGCCCTTATTATATTCTGTACACATATTATCTTGTCAGCCATTTTCTTTATGAGATACCTTAAGGCTCGTGATGAGTATAGAGGGTGTCCAATAAGCTAGGTGTGATACTTTAACCGCCTTATTTGTTAGAAGCTCAGTTGTGGATTTTGAGGAACGATTTTGATATTTTGACGTGCAATGTGAGTTATTTTCACCAAAGATTTCAATCGAAGATACTAAACATTTTTTTTTGGAGAAGATTAGTTTAATAAAAAAAGAAATAAAATCCGCTTTAAATACAACGATATAAATTCGCTGTCAATATCGAATTCTAACTCCTAATTGTGCGGATCGCATACTAGTAGTAAGTCACTGGCCCCGGGCAATAAAGCAGTTATATCAAAAATCTAATTTTACAGGCGAAATAAAAGAAGCTAATTTGTTAATATTTCAGTGTACAGTGATACAAAACAGGCGTTCAATATGTCAAATGAAAGCTATTTTTTTTACCAATTTAACCATTAAAAAATAATTGTAATGACATAAATATGTAAAGAATTAATTTGAAAAATGTATAGTACAAATTATAGACGATACCGTTTCAACTGCAACATCATTAACGACTTTTTAGGCACACCGACCACTGAGATTCAGGAACGTAAGTATATAATACGGCGTAATTTCCAATTTAGATATCAGGCGTACTGGCCGATTACCACCTTTTTCATGGAAATTTTATAGCCAAAGCTTAGCTGTATCATCCACTTATCGCTATTTTAGAATCTTATCAACGAAACATATTTTTATGTAACCATCGTAACAGACTGACCTTATATTGTAATTTATTTTTAACCATTTTATCAATATTTTATTAAATTAATATTTTATTATTTATTGTTAATCTTTATTAAGTATTAAACTTTGGAAACAAAAATAAAACAGACGGAACAGACAGAAGAAAAATATATTATACTAGCTGACCCCCGCGGCTTCGCTCCCGTCAAAATTATAGCCTATGTTACTCGGGAATTATGTAGCTTTCCATAGGTGAAAGAATTTTCAAAATCGGTCCAGTAGTTTCAGAGCCTATTCGGTACAAACAAACAAACAAAAAAATCTTTCCTCTTTATAATATTGGTATAGATGTACTACCTTAATTTGAATAAAATCATATAATTTTTATTAACGCTGTTTCCCACGGTTTCGCCAGCGTTAATACAGAATTTGTCAATCAATTCTGGTTATCGATATACAGGAGAGACAAATATTCAATGTTGCAGTTTTAGTTGTCATCAAAATCAACCCCATGTCTGCCTTGGATGTTTTGCTATTCTTCATAGTGTCTAATTTGGCCATCCACGCTAACATGGAATACTCAGCCTGTATATAGGTACAGGAAGCATTAACTTATTTTAACAATTAACTTATTTAATTCTAGACGTCGGTACTGACGAACGTCAAGAATTAAATTAAGTTAATCGTTAAATTAATAACATAATTAAATACTAGGTAGAGGTTAAATAGTTAGATATGGATAAAAATAAACTACAAACAAAGTCATAGGTTCTGCTTGCCCGCGAATTGAAGTTATCACTCTATCCTAAATTTTAATTGCAGGTAAATTGACACTCTTTATTTACGACGTTAATCATGGGCTCAACATTTTAGGACGCTACACATGGGTCCAACGTTTTATACTATGTTGTATGTCCTTCCATTTGGCGCTAATACATTCTGGGCCCTGCTCGTATCGGCCATATGCTTTATATAGCTGGCCGTGGGTGAACCATGGCTTGTGGCATGTTGCCATGGTTACCCGCTCCTACCTGCCGATGGTGGCTGCTACCTGCTGCCATCGAGCTTTATTAATAGTTATTATTACTTAGTTTTGCTATTGGTATTGATTGGAAACATGAATCTTATAAATTGAAATTGTAGGTCAGTGGAGATTATTGGGATTCGACGAATGAACACGGTTTTCCCTTTTCTCATACTATTGTAGTGGCCTATTATTTATTATGCCCTTATTGTGTTATACACATTAAGTCGCATTTCATAATCACCCCGATTATGAAATGCATCAATATTGCAAACAAGCATAACTGGTACTCCTAATTTCCCCATAAAACTATAGTATTTATTTTTACAATCTTCTCCTAAAAGGGGTTGGGACCCCTTTTAGGAGAAGATTGTAAAAATAAATATGCAGACCTCAATAATTTATGACCATAAACATTCCTGCAAAGTATTAACCAAATCGCAAGCCACAATTCAAAAAAAATCATTCGTGGTACAGCTGCAATTTCCCCTCCTTAAAATGAGAATGTACAAAATCTTTTCTTAGCTAACACCGCCGGATTGTCCAGCAGGCCAAAAGGATCTGTACCGGCTTGCTAGAGCTAGGGAGAAAAGGGCGAGAGATGTCTGTCAGATAAGATGTATAAAATCTTAAAAATATGAATGATGCTTTCTGATGATGAAAATATTAAGGAAAGGTGGAAGGAATACTTTGAGAAACTGATGAATGAGGAAAATAACTGCAGTGGTATGTTAGAAAATAAACCTGTGAATGAGGGTTTAGTGAGAATAGTTAGTATAGAGGGAGTAAGAATAGCAGTAAATGGAATGAAGAATGGTAAGACATTTGGTCCGGACGGAATACCAGTTGAAGTGTGCAAGATATTGCCCGTCGATGGATGGTCGTCGTCGTCTTGGTTAGCTTTATTCTTCTATAAGTTGTTACAGGAAGAAGCCATACCTGATGAATGGTGCAATAGTTCGCTGGTATATCTTTAAAAATAAAGATGATGTGCTGGAGTGCAACAACTAGAGAGGAATAAAGCTAATGTCACATATTATGAAAGCTTGGGCGAAAGTTATTGAAAAGCGGCTGAGAGAAGAGAGTGATATATCGCAGAAACAAATCGGTTTTATGCCTGGTCGGAGTACAACGGATGCCATTTTCGCAATTCGCCAGTTGTGCGAGAAATACAGAGGTGCACATAAAAACTTGCACATGGTGTTCATTGACCTCGAGAAGGCATACGACCGGGTGCCCCGTGAGGTTTTGTGGTGAGCCCTTAAGAAGAAAGGTGTGCCTAGGAAGTATGTACAAATGGTCCGAGAGATGTACAGTTGATGCAGTACTCAAGTCTGATCTACAGTAGGCACTACTGGCAGCTTCGGTGTGGCATTCGGCTAGCAGCTGATTAGACCTGTCGTTCTGTATGGATCAGAATCTTGGTCTGTGAAAAAGATGGATGAAACGAGATTGCATGTAGCAGAGATGAGAATGTTGAGATGGATACGCGGAGAGACGAGAATGGATAAAGTGAGAAATTATTATATTAGAGGAAGTTTGAAAGTGACACGAGTGACATAATAGTTGACAGGAAACCGTTTGTCTGGTATGGCATATGATGAGGAGGGATGAAACGCATGTTACTAAAAGAGTTATGAATATAAATGTGGATGGAGTGGGAGGGGATGGCCAAAGAAAATATGGAAAGACTATGTGAGGAGTGATATGAAAGAAAACGAAGTCAGTGATGGCGTGACGGTGACGGGACGGTATGGAAGAAGAAAACGTGTTGCTAGAAAGCAAGCGGTAAACATTTATGCGTAGGAGTGAAAGGGATGTCGTTCAGCGTAACATGACAGTATGTCACCGGGGCTACAATAAATTTGCGGGAACAAAGGCGTAATAGCTTGTTCAGAATAAAATCACTCGTGATTACTTCGTATTAAGTGTTTACAGTTTGTTAATTTATTAAGCTTATTTTCAAAAACGTGGTCAAATATATTACTGTTCCCCTTTGTTTACAAATTTAGTGTCAAGATATTCACTGGTTGTTTGTGTTATATTTCTTAGAGTAATGCAATAATACATAACTTAGTCGTAAGAGAATTTTCCGTGCAATAAAGCTGTTAATGTAATTTATTTTAAAGAAATATTAATAAAAAAATCCGAGAAAAATTGGTGTGATAGATTGATACTCAGAGAAGCCAAAAATTAAATAACAATAAAATGGGCGTAACCCGCGATTATCGCTTTATTGCCCGGGGCCGGCGTAAGTATAAGTGTATTATTCACACCTGCACAGAAACAAGTGCATTTGGATACAGTATCCATCAAAATATCACACCTATAATAAGTATTACATCGAATCTCTATCTGCCATTTAGTTCAAACTTTAACAGATCTTGCCACTAGCGATAAGTGAAATAATCTTCTGCTTGATAAAAACACTTAAAATGATGAACTATTAGAAAAATAGAATGCCAAGCAATACTACTCAACTAAAACCGTGTTCAAAATCCCAAAACACTTTCTCGTAATGGAAAAACTGATAAAATGCGAATGAATATGAATGCTAGCTCCATTCCTAGAATCGAATCGAACCTCTTTAGTATATTCGAAGAGTATGTTAGAACGTATGAGTCTCAGAGTATCGAACTGGCTAGGCGGGCCACTCTTAGCGATGGCATTTTCAAAACTTTCCACACAAACTCAGCAGGTCAGTAAAGTGCCACCGTTCATCACCGTGATCTATCTATATATATATATATAAAACAGAAAGTATGTACGTATGTTCCATATAGACTCCGAAACAGCTGGACCGATTTCAAAAATTCTTTCACCATTGAGAAGCTACACTATCCCCGGGTGTTATAGGCTACTTTTTATCCCTGTATTCCCACGGGAACGGGCACTACGCTGGTGAAACCGCAAGGCATCCGCTAAATAGGAGTGCATCACGATTGAACGAGTGCAGTTGCGATTCTTTGATAGATTATAGCTCGCTCTCACCAAAACTCAGCGACACTGTATTTCTATGAAGAAACTCCGTAATCGCATCAGTACTTCCAAATATTACCGTTTACAAACATAAAAACAAACAAACAATTTATCTTCGTGATAACAATAATTTAGATGGCAACTCTATTCGATGCTGGCGCGATGATTCCGAGCTCTGTGGTTTGAGCATATGGACTCTCATACATTACGAACGGGTCCAGATCTTATCGGTAATGATTGTAGTCGATTTAGACCATTAAGAAGTTAAATGTTAAGTAATCTTGTGCTCGAGTTAGGAGTTTCATTTTTAGGTAGCTTTGGGATTGGGTAAAGGTAGCTACTTAGCTTTAACCTACTATGTGGTTTGGGTAGCCTTCTTTTTATGAAAATATAAAGGTTGGATGAGGCTATCAGGAGTAAGGTCCGTTGTAGAGTGGCTTCACAGTGGATAAAGTCATCACACAATTATTATGGAATATAATTAACTTTTTTATATTTTTGCCTGGTTGTTTCTTGTTTGCGTTAGGTTATCTCTTATACATGGGCTGTAATAAACAGCCCTTCACGGTCGAGGCACACGTTTTGCCGATCCTATACTCCATTTTAAAAAACATTACATTTTTTACAACCCTTTTTTACATTTAGTTCCACCAGTTTTGTGTTCTATCCCGTAAATATAAGGAAAAACCTGTTACCAAAACTAACTTTTAAATACAGCTGCCAATTGTCATATCACCAACGCAATGGAAGTCAGTTTTGGTTGTACGGGCTGTCAAATGGGATTATTTAAATGTCTAATGTTATCTCAAGTGGAGTTTACTGCCGCACTCAGAGACATTTAACGGTTACTTAAGGCGCTCCTTAGTATAGATTTTGTACTATAATTCATTACTAAGGAGACCTTTAAGTAATCTTTAAATGTCTCTGAGTGCGGCAGTTAGATAGATAACGTGGAATTTAGGATTTAGACAAAGAGACATCTATCGGCGAAAACGATTATCAAAAAGTTCTAAATGTATAGGACTGTTGCTGTTATGCACTACCAAAACGTCATATTGACAATCCCATATATTTTGCTCAACGGCTAATACTTTTATACTCATGCTCACAAATACGAGAGAAGAATTTTAAAGAGTCTTTCATCTTTTTAGTATCCGTTAAAATTAGTTCTGCTGCACTTCTAAGTACCACTAAAAGCAAGTCACAAATTGGCAAACCGTAATATGCCGATCATTTAATCTCTTTCATTACTCACTTGATAAGACATGAAAAAAAACATTTTTTAGTATTTTGCAACCAGCTAAACCAATAAAACATTACGTCTAAAATACTTAGTCAAACGGCTCCCACGTAAAACCTTGTGATATATCACCTGCATAATATTTCAGTTTTATTCATATAAAATTTAACTTATGTGTTTTCTGGGAGAACGAGCAAGCTGGGCATGACAGTACTTTTATTACTTTTAGTTTTCGAGTGGATTCCTCGACTGTGGAGCAAGCATATTCTCTGCATGATTCAGGCTTTTATCCAGAAATGTTTACATGCATTTGTGCTCTTTTTCGTTCAAAGGTTGGAGTTTAAGTAGTGTCGTTATGAAGCAGAAACTGAGGCTATATTTAACAAAATTGTTGATGTTGTAAAATACAAGGCTTTCCAGGAAGTTCCCGTAGTCTATTGTTATTTTTTTTGGAATAAAATGTATGCTCAACCATGTCAGAGATTTTCTACTGCAAAGCAACAAAATATTATACTTCTTTATAATATTAGTTTAGGTAGCTAGTTTTAAATATAAGTTAAGCTAAAACATCAACAGCCTGTGCTTATATTAATAACACAATTACCACGAATATTCGTCTATCAACTTCTTGTATGCACAATTTTTGCTAGATCGATATCGTCCAAATACCGTTTCATCGTATTTTTGCAAGTAACTGATACATAATATGTTAAGTCAGTATGTATTGGGGAACAAAGATACCTTTGATACTTTACTTAGGTAGGTGGCTACATGCAAAATTGTTTTTGTTATGGCAATTTTACAGGGGCGAACATATTTATGAATAGTTATGAACAACTTTCGCTATGGGACTAAGACGTCTGACATATGAAAAGAAGAAAATACAGATTTAGAATAAATTTAAAATCACTTTGTATTAAGTAAAGTACCTATATCTAATCGAACCTAAAACCTTTACACGAGCAATTCTTGTATTTAAGTAGATAATAATAAATATAATCTGAATCTCGGAAACGGCTCAAACGATTTTCATGAAATTTAGTATGCAGAGACTTTCGAGGGCGATAAATCGATCTAGCTAGGTTATTTTTTTTTGTTTTTGCTCTATTTTTACATGAGCAGATTTCGGTCACCCAGGTGCTTTAATGATAATCCTCTCTTGTTGAAATAACCATATATATATCTACCTAGCCAACAGCAGTCCACTGTTGGGAAGAGTTCCCTTAGAGTGAGCTATACTTGTCATCATCATCATTATCATCAATCTACTAATGTTCCCACTGCTGGGATACATGCCTCCTCTCTGTGAGAGGGAATGGGCCGTAATCCACCACGCAACCCCAGTGCGGGTTGGTGAATGTCACATGTCTTCGTTTTTTCGGTTCTAGGACATGCCGGTTTCCTGACGATGTTTTCCTTCACTATTTTGAGAGCAGTGGAGACGAAATAATTTACACAAAGTAAAGCGCCTGAGTACTTTTAAACCGACTTTCCAAAAAGGTGGAGGGTCTATCTTCGACTTCACATTTGTATATTTTTTTTCGTCTCTTTAAAAGAAACATTACAAGTTACTACAAATACTTCCCATTTCTTCTAAATAAAGATGGATCAACATGATTACTAATTGACTACTTTCTGTTTTCAACGCGTTATTTCCTTTAAGTGAATATGTTACTTAATGTACCTATGCGAAGTAATTTAATTTCGAATGAGCCTATTTACCTGGCCATTTCCCGGTACACACTCAACCGATAAGTTGGGATCTTTAGTAGCGTTATAGGGGTTGGCTCTCTCGAGAATATCGATGAAATTGTAATAAGAAAAGATTTCCATTGTTTTGGGGCACAAAAGATAGGTCAGGTGGTGGACCATGGTTTGCGACTCAGCACCACAGTCGCAAACCATAACCACAGTAGCCCCATTTTGCGAGCTTTGAGTTACACCTTCCTACTTAGATTCTGAGGCGATTCAGTGACTACCAGCTAGACTACGGAAGGTTAAACCCTGCCGGAAGATAATCGCTTGGTTGTAATTATTAAACGTGCAACCGGTCTGATCTATACGCTGCCACCGACGCGGCGACTTCATCGTGGAAGTGGCTGAGTTTTAGGCCAAACCAAATTTGTTTGGCCCAAAACTCAGCCAATGTAAACGACTGTCGTGCCATCGACATATATAAGAAAAAGAAGAATGCATTATTTGCATGATCAAAACATTTCTGTAACAATAGACAAATATACAGTTATTTATTCAACTACGATACGTACGTGTTCTATCGTATCTACAACTACTTCATTAAAGTCTGGTTTTTAATAGCAAGAAATTAATATTATTTTAATGATTTTCTAAATATATGCACAGAAAATAATTAAGTGAATTCGTTTGATAAGTAAATATTGAAATTACACGTCCATATTTGAATGTGTTTTCACGCTTGATTATTAACAAATATTGCAAAGCTTTAATTTTAGGTGATATTTAATTTTCATGTTTGAAAGATATTTTATGATTTTAATTATTATTTTAAGCGTGTGTAGTAAACATTTATATTGGCAATAAATACAGTTATTGATATGTTTTCTATCTACCCACTGAACCATTACTTTTTATTATTTTATCATTACAGCCATTCAACCATACATGACTGATTGCTCTGTATGGTTTCAATTAGCATTTCGCGTTAACCGAATTCAAATGTGGATAGTTCACCATGAACAAAGAGCAGAGTATTCAATAAAAACATTTTCACCAAAAAATACAACCGACTTCCAAATTCACTTTGTAGTGTTTTTATCTGGAAGTCGGTTGTATTTTTTTGGAAAAAGGTTTTATTATTCACTTTTTAGTTGTGGTAACATACTTATCTATAGCGCCCACTATTATGGCAGAATCGATTGACCGAAAAACATGATACTTGAACACAACCGGTGAAATTAGAGTGTACCAGGGTGAACTGTACACATCTGCATACACCTTTAGAGCGAAACATCTTTATGTATAGTTATAAATGGTGTAAACAATAAACAAACAGGCGATGGAAGCGATCCCGAGAGAATTGCCGTCATTGATTAAAGAGTTCTGTTGTATATCATTGAAGTTCTTCATCAGATCTTGATCAAATTTAAATGGGAGACCACACGATATTCGATTCAGCTTTCAAATAAAAAATAATAATTAAAATCGGTTCACCTAGTAAAAAGTTCTGAGGTAACAAATATAAAAAACATTCGAAATGAGAAATAAATGAATGAATGAATTTCGAATGTTTTATATTTATTACCTCATAACTTTTTTGAAGTTTGTTAAGAAAAAAGTTTATCATATAAAATTGGACAATTTTTCTATCAAAAAAATTCATTACTTTTATTGTAGAAAAGAAAAACTATCGATAAAACTCTTCGCACTTCACTATCTCTTACCTCCCAGAGGCGCCTTTAAATGCCTTACGTAACTTATTTGTCCTGGCTCGCTGCCTTAAGCACTTACTTAACCTGCTGATGCTTTTAAGGCTGACGAAAAATTATTATCCCCAGTTTAAGTCCCCTGACGGTCCCTGGTAGAAACATGTGTTCATAATTTATAAAATAACATCTTGGATATGTCAAGCTATATATCTCACCTTATGTAAGGCATGAAAAATATGTTGGTGTTTTGTTACCAGCGATTTATAAAAGTTTTATTAGAACCAAAGAAATAATAACCGTTTATAACACAGCCTTTATTTTCAAAGGCATTTTCACTAGCAATTTTATGAGGATTCCCTCTAGAAACTCTCTTATTAAATGTTTCATAAAGTTCCTAAACAAAACTATGTTCTCATTGTTCTCAGAATAAAGCAAAATTTTGTTAAGAACCTTGGACAAGCTAAGAACAAAACGTTCATTTAAAGCACACTCACGCTATATTTTTACAGGGTGTTTGTTTTTAACACAGTGACATCACAAACGATGACAAGTGAAAATAAATCGAGCTTCGTGAAACGACTTCATTAACGCCTTAGACCCTGTTTTTGCCAGTACCGGAGTAAATAATTGGGGATTTGTTAATTTTATGACAGTATCATTTCGTGTCTAGAGTTTTCCATTTCTATTTATTTTGTTCAAATAAATCCGTCTTAAAAAATGGTGTAGTGGTGGGTATCTTAACGGATACGAAGAAGTGGTGGCTTAACCTCCACAGAGGCAGAGGTTAAGCGGGGTGGATCCTCGCGAAAGTAAGACGGTACTTCACGGCTGAACAGTTGCTCAACTTATATCAAGCGCATGTTCTATTATGCATGGAATACTGATCTCATCTGTGGAACGGTTCTGCCAAGTACCAGCTGGATGCACTTGATTCGATCGAAAGATGGGCTAAGAGTGAGTGCGGGGAGTGTGTGTTGGAATTGCATGAGCTAATTCCTCCTAGCCCGTTCTATCATCAGACTACCAGACGTACGGCGATGCGTCATCGGTACATAGTGGACATCCCACCCATGCGCACCAAACGTTTTGGGAATACTTTTATTATGCGTACAGCAAAGGAGTGGATTTCCCTGCCGGAGTATGTATTTCCTGATAGCTACAACCTGGGAGTCTTTAATTCAAGAGTGAATAGGTTTCTTCTAGGCAAGCGTGCTTCATTGTTGACCACATCATCGCGTGCTTCATTGTTGACCACATCATGTGAGATAGTGGTCAAGCGCAAGCCTATATATAGCCTCAATAATAATAAAATAAAATAAACTAAAAATTATTAAGTTTTGGTAATACTTAAAACATACTTATTGACAACATCTATCTAAAGAAAAGGCAATTTGTATCACAAAAAAAGAGTAGGTACTTTTTTGTCGTTCGGAGATTTATATCCATAGTTCCTCTTTTGTTCTGAATCTAGTGACATCAACACAGCAGCAACAGAAACAGCAGTGCAGTGCAGTAGCAGGGAGCAAAATCATGAAAGTTCGAATCGGGTATTTATTGATTTGTTTTATTAGACATCCGTTACAAATATAAACTTGCGAATTCAGATGCGAACCGACTTCATGCAGAAGCCGCATTTGCGGAGACAGATTCGAGGTTTCGCTACAACCCTATTTGATATTTTGAAACGAGTTGATGATCCTATTTTCGGTTGAGAGGGCAATTGTGAGAAAGGAAAGTACCTTTATTGTCAAAGAAAATTGGCAGTTGCCATGGAAAATAAGTTAAATAAATACTTTTGTGACTTCGGATTTGACTTACATTATTATAAGGAATTCATTGTGTATTGTGTCTATATTACTCGGTACCGAAATTTCCACGTAATTTACACACATATAAGTGACGTTAATAACATTACAAGGCTTGTCTCAAGGCTTTGAAACATGATATTGGATACAAAAGGTGGCCTTGATTACATTGTTATTATGAGAATTTTTTCACTTGACTTAACCTCAACAATTCCTCTTTCAATCAAATTTATATGTAGCTTTTTACAAATTGACATCAGTGTCCTCGAGTCGAAAGTTTTCGGTAAGGAATCATATACCAAACACAAAGGAAAAAACTATAAACCTAGAGCGTTTGGAGGCATTTCGTAGAGTAAGATTTCATCATCATCATCATATCAGCCGAAAGACTTCCACTGCTGGATATACGCCTCCCCCAAGCGTCGCCACTTTGACCAGTCCCGTGCGTCTCACAACAAGCGTATCCCTGCAACCTTCAGCAGGTTATCCGTCCACCTGGTGGGAGGCCTTCCAACGCAACGTCTTTCGGTTCGCGGTCGCCACTCCAGAACCTTTCTGCCCCATCGGCCATCCGTTCTGCGAGCAATGTGCCCTGCCCACTGCTACTTAAGAGTAAGATTTAGCTTTCTTTTATTTTCTGAAGATAAATCGAAATCTCTTTGTCTCTGAACTATTCTGTGAAAATATTTTCGATCAATTTTAAGACTGTAATGTAGATTAAATTTTTAAGTAAGTCCAATATAATATATTGCGTACCTACATTTAACAAGTTATATCAAAATCCGTTTCCTTATTCATTCCCAAGATTTTAGTCTCAAAAGTTTGTAAGATTCAGAATTAATTATTTTACCATGTTAATTTCAAAAGCAGTTCAGGTCTTTGATAACATTGAAAATGCCTTATATTTACCACTTGAAATTCATCTCACCTACAAAAAACAAAAGTTGCCGGACAATTGTCTGTAAACCCTGATTGTTATAATATCTCAGAAGCCTTTGAGAGTTCCAAACTTACCAAGTAAAGCGGTGATGATTTTCAAACAAATATTTTTGCGTAAAAATTTCCAAACACTAAAAGAGGGTTGGCCATTATCCCTACTTGGTGACGTAATGGCACCTAGCAAAATGGGTAGTCATAAAACTAATGAGCTAAGTAAAATGTAATGAAAATGCGTAGGCGTTTATTGTCTAAAAGCTAGCGTTTTAGTGAACGTTAACATGAAGGCTGTTTAATTGTGCCCTCAATGACATTGTAAATGTCAGGATAATAATAACTATTTGCGTGTTAGTACCCATTTCTACTTCGATCTAATTTAACATGAATGTTGGGCACTTATCATGTTACCACAAAACAAACGACTTTTACACATACATTTGTATCCATCCATCTTTCTGCGCTTGTCACTAACAGAAAAACAACTATTCTAAATGCATTATGGATGAGTGATAGGCCACAAAAACTGCCGCTATAATATTCCCAACTTATTACCAACTGCATTACGTGAAGATCTTCTTAAAAAATAACTTCGCAAATTCCTTTAGGTCTCATAAACTTAGAAGCATCTGTCCGTCTTTTTGACGACACTCCCCGGATAATATAGCCGGACTTCTAGAGAGTTTGCACTCCATACTTAGAACTAAAAATACTACTGAACGTAATTAGCAGAACTCTCGAACATCAAGAAGTTTAACTTCACTCATAACTGGCTATAAACGAGTAGGAGACTCGAGCCAGTTGCCATGATCCATATTATAAATTACATGAATAATATTCCAAACTTTTGCAACTATACGGGCAGATTTCCCCAGGGAACGCCAATGTATGGCCACAGATGTAAAGTAGTTTTATGCCAATGCTCTATTATTGAATATGTTTTTTTAGGGAAGTGTGTTAATGTGGTTTCGGGACACGGGATGGAAGAAAAACATTGCGTGTTTCGTGTGGGTTTTTGTTAGTTTATGTTTTCTTCGCATTTTGTGTTGCTAATTGCTAGGCTCTGTGTAGTGTGTTGTTCTTTTTTGGTGTAGCTGCAAATGCTGTAATATTTATAGAAGTTTTCTGGAAACTTTTTAAGAAAGTTGATTTCAATTTATAAAATTAGAACATTTAAACACTAGAACATATTATTTTAAAAGTGTACAGTCTCACATCCGCAACAAACTACTGCCATACAAATTATTATTTTTATTTTTTCGTGCGGAAATTAATCCCGCGACCTGGTAGCACAGAAGTCAATTGCACAGCCTCAGTACCAATAGTACCGTAATATTTGCCTACCGCCAACCGGGTATTAATTAAAACTCATGCGGACTTAAATTAATCACAAAAAAAAATGAGACGGTGAACGGTAAAAATCTGCCAGTATCTGTGTTCCTTACCACCTATAACCTATAAGTATCTAAAACAAGAGCAAACAGGCACAGACAGGTCTGGATACGCTCGTTGCATCATAGACCACATTCATTGCATTTCATCAGCCGAGATTGATCTAGTCAAGAGCTGTCTCAATCAAATTTGTCGTTCTATTTGTTTCGCTTTCACATCTAAACCACTAAACTAATTTTGGTGTAGAATTAGATTAAACCGTGGAGAAAGATATAGATTAGCCACTGGCAGAAGCTAATCTTACTAATATCCTACTATATTTACTATCGGTAGCGCCATCTCTTGTTAATGTCATAAATCAATGACCGAAAACACATAGACAAACGCATTTGAGATTTCGCGGGCGATCGATATCCTAATTATCTCGTTCCTTCCTCATTCCTTTTCCCTTTATGTACGCCTTGATGACAGGTCGTCAGAACGAACCGAAACTTCAACGTGAACGGGCCTCGTATCTCAACCGCCAGCTTTCCAAGCCACAAGGCTGGAGACTGATGCATCTAATTACTTAGATTGCTGAGAACCTTGTGAACCGTGTCTATTAACCCGCCTCGCGGATATAAAACAATTGTGTGAAGTGTGTGGATCCTGAAGGTCGCCATTTTGGAGTTGAAGAACACCAGCTCGCTGCCACACGTGGGCTGGCATCGACCACTACAAGGTAAGGCGTACTACTTCCCTCATTTCCATACTAGATCGCCCGAATTGATCCGTGAATATTTTCCCGCTTATTTTCAACGCACTTTTGCCAGAAACCTTCAAATACAGTCCACTTTTCATAATAGACACAAGGATGAAGAGTTTTCTCAAACCGCTATAACAACTATATCTAACTAATATTGTAAACGTGAAAGTTTGGACAGATGTGTGTATGTTTGTTACTCTATCACGCAAGAACGGATCTGGATAAAATTTGGCACAGAGATAGATTATAGTCTGGCATAGCACTTTACGCGATGTTCTTGGCTACATTAGATCCACGTCGCGTTGGCGCGCAATTCGTGCCGGGTGGTGTTCGACACTTGAAGTCGAGACTGCACTGAAGCACAGATAATATAATATAGGCTACTTTTTATCCCAGTATAATGTTCCCTTCGGATGATAAAATAATTTACACGCGGGCGAAGCCGCTTGCAAAAGCAAGTACGAAATAAAGAAATAAAAACTAAAGTTAAACAAAAATAAAGAAATGATTCATCATTTAAAAAACTGCATGGTTTTTAATTTGTTCAAATTTTATGAAGACAACCACATTAAAACACCCTCAAATCTGAAGCCTTTTATTCACTTCGGAAATATTTGCTGTAATAAACCATATTCTCGGTTTCATGGTATGTTCAACCAAGTCGTTTCATGCATATGGTACGCAAGACAGACATAAAAAGTACCATTATCTGATTTTGATGGGAAGTACCATACTTAATGTGGCTAGTTACTATATTCATAATTCCGCAGACAAGTTTAGTATCTAAAGCGAATATTGTTTCGTCAGAGAACTTTAGTACTTCTTTAAACGTTTAAGTTTTTATTTGTAAAATAATAAAGAACGTGTATTAGTTTCATGGGAATTAAATACCAAATCGAGTAGCATTTGTCACCAGCATTAGGTACATGCAGGCTTGTTTAGACCACTGTACTCTTAGCAATATTAGAGAGCTGTTTTTCCGTTAAATTATAATATTCCAACTATTTATTTTGTAGACGTGACATTGCTCCTACAACAGACTGAAAATCTTCTACTAGCTTGTAATTTAAATACAGGCTGTCTGCGTAGGCCCTAAATCAAGACGACCCGAAGATGTTTATATTAAACATCTTCGGAATAAAGTCATATAAGTTAGATATTAACATCTATTTATAAGTAATTTTGAAGGAAATTACCTCCACTCCACTCGATTCCGTCACCATAACAACGAAAAAACAATCTTCGCTCTATATCAATAACAAGCTAAGTCTGTCTGTTGTTATCATTTTAGAGGCTGAGCCGAGGTTGATGGAGTTAGTTAGTATACTTAAAGGTATAGTAATACAACTTCAGTTCAATGGTACTGTTCAATGTTACCTTTGGACATTGACTCAGCACTCGGCCCGGCTGACGCGCGGCCCGGATAAAATACTGTTTGGTTGCATCTTACACGCATAAGACACAAATAAATTTGTACATTAGTGTGTATTACGACAAAAAAGTATATAAGCTGTACAATATTGTAAATAAATCAGATTTGAATTTATATTCTTGTCTCATTACCCCTCACAGTGGCCAAGAAACCTTTAGTCATCTCTGATCAGTCCCGTGAGTCTGCTGGACTGGCAGTGAGTGTACCCTTCCCGAACCTGGAATTCCTGCCCACTATCCGTCTGTAACCTTAGGTCGAATGGTGCAGACATCCTGAACTTATCTATATACTTATTTATCACACACTAGGTATGTGCTAGGTTAGGGCTGTAGGGCTTATAGGTCTTAGGGTCGTAGGGACTGTTAGGCTGTAGGTTCTTAGTAGGTCCTTTAACTTATCATATATTTTCATGTACTGTCACACCCTTAACATTACTGCGGCCTTACGTGACGTATATTATGGTGAGCATACAGGTACCAGGAGAGCAGTGGTGGCCCAGTGGTATCGGCCGTCACTTACAAGTTGTAGGTCGTGGGTTCGAACCCAGGCAGGCGCTTTACTTTGTGTAAATTATTTCATGACCACTGCTCTCAAAAACGGTGAAGGAAAACATCGTGAGGAAACCGGCATGTCCTAGAACCAAAAATTCGAAGGCATGTGACATCCACCAACCCGCACTGGGCCCGCGTGGTGGATTATGGCCCATCCCCTCTCACAGAGAGGAGGCCTGTGTCCCAGCAGTGGGAACATTAATAGGCTGATGATGTGATGTGATGACAGGTACCAATACAACAACCTTTAAAATAAAAAGAGGCGAGGTAAGGTTTTCCCAAAGTAACGTTTCCACAATAACGACGTCAGGATTGACACAGGTTCACTCATAAAATTCATATCAAAGAAAGGGAGCCAAAAAATTGTTATTTTGCGGCGAACTGTGACTGGACACAATATTGTAATCGAGATATGGACACGAACTAAAACTAACATTGAAGTACCAACGTAGTTTCTCTATGTATGTTTGATACGAGTATGCTGTTTTGATGTAGGAATATGTTGTGTCTATATGTGTGTGTGTGTGTGAGAGAGCAAAACTACATAATTGTACCAGTGTATGCGGTCATTTGATGCCGAGTTCTTTGTTCGAAATCATAGGTGATTGTATTTGCAATTCAAATTAGTGATAGTTGAAAGTCGTTAAATGTCGAGTGTTGGTTCAGAAAATGTGTGCGTATGCGTATATTCATGAGCACTTATAATGCTAGGTACAGAATATAAAAACGAAAAAATCGTTTGATTCAGACCCTTTTTCAATATTGTCAAATTTTAAATTAGTGATATTAATTTTAATATACGGCTAGCCGAGCCGGGCAGCGTTCGCGAAGTTGTGCGGTATCTTCGACGATGTGTTGGAAAGCCACCCACAAGGAGGACCGATGACCTGGTTAAGGTTGCGGGAAGGTGCTGGATGTGAGACGCACGGGATCGTTCGATGTTACAACGCCTGGGGGAGGCCTATGTCCAGCAGTGGACGTCTTTCGGCTGAAATGTTGATGATCATAAATTTTAATATGCTCTTTTGAGGCTCTAGACAAAACAAACGTTTCGATTTATATCACAACGATAAGAGATTTTTTACTAAGTGATACTGTAAGTACGTTCACACGGACGCAATGTAATGCAATTTGACTGATTTGCACTTGAAATTTTTATACAAAATACGTGAGCAATATCGCCTATTGACGGAATTTTAATTTTGTCGCGGCATCAATAAGATCCCTTAAATTTGATGGATACTGTCACACCATTTACTGGACACCCTGTATATCTACAATACCTTCTACAATAATCCTTTTTAAAATGTACACTCAAAGGCACTTCCATAAATCCAGTATTCACAGTAATATGTAACCGTGTTCAGTTGCATGTGTGAGTGTTTACCGTGCTCATACATCTAGCTGACTCCTAACTTGCGAAAACTTAGTAGCACAAACTATTTCAAGCGAATCTATGATGTGAATCTGACTCGTACTTGAACAAGAACAACTGGGATGTGATCATGTTTGATGGTTGCAAGCAAGTAAGAAACTATTGACTGTTGGCCGGAACTTTGGAAACTTTTTGTACAAAAAAAATATATATGAGAATAATTTCGTGGCATATGAAGTGGTATATGCAAATAAATTGTGTATAAAGGCAGTATTTATAGGTAACATCCAGGGCACGTCAAGTCCTTTAGTGTTACACTTTTCGCTGAGGTTAAATCGGTTTTTCGTTACTGCGCAGGGGATATAACGTCAGTTTTCTACAACTTGGCAGAACGTGGTATACGATACACTCTGCTAACTCTTTCGAAGATTAAGACGTGAGACTATTGACTGTTGAACGAAACTTTGACAACTTACTGTGCAACAAAGTATGCGAAGACTTTCGTAGCGTATGAAATGGTATTTGCAAAGAAATTGTGTATAAGGAAAGTACGAGTAGTTTTTTGTCACATTCAGGGCACAACAAGTCCTTTAGTGTGATACCTTCCGTTGAGGTTAAATCTGTTTTTCTTCACTGCGCTAGTACACAACATGATATACGATAAACTCTGCTAACTGTACCGAAGATTAAGTCCTGCTGAATATTGACTAATGTCCGGAACTTTGACAGCTTTCTGTACAAAAAGTAAACAATTCTTGGCGTTTGAAGTGGTAAATTACAAAGAATTGTGTGTTAGTAAAGTAACATTATTCATTAGTCTGGGCAAGTTTTAGGTCACATTTAGGGCACGTCAAATCCTATAGGTTAAGTCCTTTTGTTGAGGTTAAATCGGTTTTTCATCTGTGGTTAAGATAAAATAAAGGACAATGTTGTAACGAAGTTTGTAGTTACTTACTAGACAGCATATTTTAAGACTCCATCCAGATTGCTAAAACGTCATACTGCAGGTGCAGGTCATGGTTTTTTACCTTTCACATGTTTATCCGCTTTTTGTATAACACGGTGTACTTATAAATGTGCACCTGGCAATATGACGTCACTCTCGCTATTGGCGCACGAGGAAAACGCGGGGTGCCGTGAGCATAGGCGGGTCCCATATCAGCGAGGTGTACAGTGTGTCTAAGTGTTCTACAGTTTTATACCTAGACCAAAAATAAGAAACACCAATTTAGATTTAACAATAACAATTCGGCACATTGTTATTCCACTTTCACCATATAATAGCATCATTATTTTGACAAAACAAGTTTATGTTATGTACTTTGCGTAGGCGATTCAGTATAATACCACCCACGGCTAGACATATTCTGGAAACTACTCACAAATTCGAGTCCTCTGAATTTATACGGAACGAAACGAATGATGCCGAACCTTAATGTAGGTTCTATGTTAGTTTGCATATTATTGTAACTGGGTGAGAGTTACTCGTGCGTATATGCGCGTATAGTATCAACGTTCGATAAAACAGAACTTTTTGGGTTATTTGCGTTGTCATGCGTAGAAAATAGATACAGTTTAATTAGATGTAGGTTTGGATGAAAAAATTGTTACTAGAATGCAAATTCTATTTGTGTGATACCATCTAAATATGAAGTAATAAAGGGGTAAAATTTATCTATACCAATATTATAAAGAGGAAAGTTTTTTTTGTTTGTTTGTTTGTACCGAATAGGCTCCGGAACTACTGGACCGATATAAAAAATTCTTGCAACAATATAAAGTTACATTATTCTTGAGTGACATAAGCTATTTTTTTATCCCGAAAACGGGTCCTGTGGGGTGGTCCACGGGAGCGAAGCCGCGGGGAACAGCTAGTTGTTTATAAATGTTTGTATAATGTTATATCTGTAAGACGACGATCTCAAGAAGAAAATCTATACAAGTATTTTTTGCCAGTAATTAGGTAGATACGGGACCGAAACGTGGTCGCTCACAATGGGCTTCATCAGGAGGCTTAAAGTGGTAGTAAAAATGAGGCCCAAAGGCAATAGAGAGGGCTATGCTCGGCGTTTCCTTGCGTGATCGAATCAGAAATGAAAACATCCGCCAGAAAACCGCGTTACCGACTCAGCCCGAAAAATTGCCAAACATAAGTGTCAGTGGGCAGGGCACATTGCTCGCAGAACGGAAGGTCGATGGGGCCGAAAAGTTCTGGAGTGGCGACCACGTACCGGAATATGTAACATTGGAAGCCCTCTAGGTGGAGCGATGACCTGGTCAAGGCTGTGGGAATCTGGTGGATCAGTTTGGCGATGCTTGAGGAGGCCTATGTCCAGCAGTGGACGTCTTTCGGTTGATATGATTATATCAACCGAATTATACGAGGTAAAAACATAAAAAAGTAGACAGCACAGCATGATTTTCTTCTTGTTTACGTCTTTTTAGTTCGCTTTTTAAGCAGTCGGGTTTTTTGATTTATTGAATTTACTTTTTTATTTATAACTTTTTAGTTAACATTTTTTTTCGAATTAGGTAGATTTAAACATATAATTGATATATATTTTTGAAAGGACCTTTTGAAAACCTTTATTTTGATACCCCACACGATGGGTTTGGAAGAATAAATAAAATTGCCCCCCCACAATATGGCGCCCAAAAGCCGCCATTTTTTATTTTTCAATTTTAATGCAGCCAGTGACACTGCAAGGTTAAGACGAATTGATTGACGTATGAATCATCAAAATCGGCTAACGCGTTTGTTCTCTGGAACGCTGGTCATAGGAACAAACATACATACATACATAGACTGATAAACACATTACCCTCCTGCGGCAGTCGGCTAAACAAACAGTTAAATTAAGAACTTCCTCTTTTTTGAAGTCGGTTAAAAAAACACGGTTCTTATGAAATAGTCGGGAATGAAGACACAGGTAAAAGCTTGTGTCGTTTAAACTTACATAATATTTATATGGTTCGCCTTATGTTCATCTGATTTGTTAAACCAAAAGTTTTACAATGTCTGCTTCAGGCATTATGTCTAGTGCAATGAATTTAGCTTACTGCATGAACTAGAAGCTACGTTGGTAGAATATTACACAGTGAATGTGATTATAAATGCGAAGTGAGTCTTACTTAGTTAGCAGTACAGAAACGTTTTGGAAATTAATTCTGATTTCTATTTTGCTTTGAATCTTAGAACAGTAAAAAGAACATTCTACTCAGCTGTTACTACGAAATAAAATAAAAATGAAAATCAATAGTCTACCAAGAAGATGATTTATTGCCTTCCTAAGGTTGGTTTTCCATCTAAAGCGAGGAGCTAGACGTACGAGACGTAGACGGACGTGCGAGAAAAAAATATTATTATTTATTATTATTATTTTCAGCATAGTCTGTCCCACTGCAGGGGAAAGTCGCCCCTAACTACCTCAAAAAAAAAAACACTTCATTTATCTAGCTCTGCTCTGCTCAGTGGAAAAGAAAGTGGAAACGGAGTAACAGAGCTAAGAATTTTAATACACAAAAAAGCGAGGCATGTGTGCGGGGGATGTGTGCAAACTTTACACTTTTTCACATCTTTGCTGCGCATCCTCGCACCGTGCAAGCTCCTCGCAAAGCTTCGGTAAGTGTGACTGTTTCAATCACACATTTTTGCAGCGATATTAAACATCCTCGCACCGCCTAGTTACCATACATATCGCTTGTAGAAAAGTACCCTTAAACATAACTATTATATTTCAATGAAAGAAGGTCTCAAATACAAATCGTATACGGTACTATGCCTACAGAATCGCGTCAATTTGTCAAACCTAGATTTCTACAAGACTCTCAGACAGGTAGTAAGGGTCACACAATAGGTTTTTCGAACTAACAAGACCCTGAAAAAAGGCTGGTACTTTTACAAGTTCTTGTTATAACAACCGTCATGTGAAATGGGCGTTTATTTAGATGCATGCCCAAATTTCAACTTCATCTGCCTTTGCTTAAATATGTTGGGGTCAGCTTCCACTTTATAGATAACTAAACTAAGTTTTGGAGTTATGAAGTTACGAAACATTCGTCGAGTGGACTACGTCTAAAAAATTAAATTAATACCACTGATTAAAATTTGTAATTAGTCACCTGACACACAAAGTCTATTCAGAGTAACGCGATATTTAATAAAAATATTTTTTTGATCATTTGATATAGTTACAGATCTATTAAATAAGGCGAAGATTTTGTCTTTTACTAAGTTTTAAATAAAAGAGCGTCCATTTTCTTCGAAAGCTCTGAGAAAAGGAAATCAATGTACCCATATGTTTCGTGTCAATTGAAGTTTTCAAATTGACCTTTTGCAGAGAGATCCGATGCCATGAAGCGGAAAAATGTTTAGTTATCTAGGGTTACCCGAATGCAGCTGAACGCCAGTGGGTAACATAATTCTCAGAAACCCCTTGGATACTGGTTGTCAGATATTCGGCCTTCTGTCTACCCGTACCGATTGTCAAACATCACTAAATGACAGCCGGGACCAACAGTTTAACGTGCTTCCCGAGCCACGAAGTCGCTGGGGTATAGGTATGAAATGGCTCTCCCCATCCACAGGCTGAACTTGACAAGCGATGCTTAAAAACTGAAGATCGAACCGTGTGGCTGTTACTAACTTAGCAACAAGCTCCAATAAGTTATTTCAAGAATCGATTTGAAACTTAAAGAAAAGTTCCATTATCTATATTGCCAACCTTATCATACTCACACTAAATTAAGCCATTCTTTTTTCAAAAAAAATATAGTTTTATATCGCCATTCGCATTAGCACTTTGCAGCAAATGTAGCGCTGAAAATTGCACGCCGCCATGCGCCAAATCGCTAGTTTTACGTGTACCGTGTACTGTGTAAGCAATTAAAGTTTGCTGCAGAGTTAATAAAAAGTGAAACAGCTGCTGAACGGAACAAATCACAAAGGTAGCACTTTGATTCGGCTAAGTGATGATATTTTCAGTTTGATTCTTGACAGGATTATGAAGCGATGAGTGGAGAAGTTGGTAATGTGAGTTTGAATTGCTTTTTGGTTATCTTTGCGATGCCAGCTTTAGTTTAACTTTGGCTCTGGTTGAAGGAGGCTATAAGATTTCTGCGTTTAGCGTAACAGATAATGGTTTGGTATTTGTAGGAGCCAATAAAGGTAAAACTAAGGTTTATTGTTGGGTCGTAAAATCGAAGAAGACAGTTTTCTTTCTTCTATTTAGGACCAAAATAAGATAAGGAAGGTGGGAATATTGAAAAAGCATTGTCAAAACGAAGGTTTAAGCGGTTTTTTTGTAATTAAAAAGGCCTGTTTATTCATAAAATCCTTTTAATTTGAATAATAACCCATAAGATGGCAGGACGAGCTAGACAAAATAAATGACCACTACCACTGGTCCAAATCTAGCCTTAGAAAAAATCAAATTATTCATTGAAAATCTTTTTTTAAAACAAGCTTTATTCTTATTCTTCTTAGCAAACACTTTCATTTGATTCATATATCTTGGGCCGTCCGCCGCATTGAATTTATAATGACATCACTTAGCTAAACAAACTTTGTCATCCAAACAAAACGTGTATGTAAAATTTCATCTTAATCGGTGGAAGATAACTGCTTTAAAATTCAGTTGCAAGATTTGACCCGAACACACTTACTACATACATACATTGCAAGTTAAATAAAAGCTTGTATAATCTGGCAGCAATAGAGAGCGGTATTTGCTCAGCGCTGTGATAATATCAGTCATGAGTAATATCTATAGCAATTAATAAAGAAACTGTTAACATTGCAATGTTGTAGTGACAGTGATACCACCACATTCACACCTACAGACTGATAGCTAACAATATCCATCACTAATCTGCTTGTCAATTTGTTCTAATCGCATCTACGACCTCAATAGTAATCTGAGATCCTACATCTACTTCAGCGGAAATGGTCAATGTTTTGAAGTCAACATCAGTTAGAAATGAAGTGAAAGGTATCATGTTCCCCGTATGTAATAAGCCCGACTGCGAGTGAAGACTATTGATCTGATAGACGTGTGCGAGAATGTTGGGTTTATTATTTGATACAGAGGCGTACCTACCACTGTATCCGCCGTATCAATGATACGGCGCCCCTGAGCTACAGGGGCCTCGATGAATTGAATCAAAAGTTTATGAAATCCAAATCACAGTTTCAAATTCTTTTTGATAACGGGTTCGATTTTTTATTATTTTGATTAAATAAACTTTATTTGTTATGATGACACCATAATCTATCCTATGCCTTCATAGCATCATTATGCTCCAATTTAGTAAACTGAAGCATGCAAACTTATCAGATCCCAGTCAGTCAGTTCTCTCGTTTTAAAGCTCGTATCACTCGTGCTTCATCCTCGTCCTTCAAAACCGTGTATGTTACTCAAGTGAAGAATTCAGTCCCCAATTATATTAATTTTGTAAGAAACATTAAAGTTTTTAGTATTTTCTGCATTCCGGTAGAAAAGGCCCACAACAAAATTTGATTCCGGGCTCCTATAGGACTAGCTACGCCAATGATTTGATACATCCTATATAGTGGTTATTGTAATGTAATTAAGTCAGTAGCTGATGCAGCTTTACTACACAAAAATTAATAAGTCAAGGAATAAAAATGACACTTTGAGAGTTAATTTTGTTCAGCTTCTTATGATTCCCGACTAAAGTCTTAGTTACAGAGTACGAACAGAAAACAAAAAAAGCTCTGAAATAAACAAATTATTTTGAAATAGCAATGACATGCCTTAAATATAAAGTTGATTTGAATTTAGAATTCCATGTCATACCGAAGCTATCACAGTTCAAAATAAATATGTCGAAGGCTTTCGACAGGATCTGGCATGAAAGCCTCATTGGTAAGCTTCCTTCCTTCGGTCTGCCTAGTGGTCTGTGTGATTGGATTGCGGACTTCCGCATATATCCTCAGGTATCGATCCATCCGAGTGGTTGTCGACGGCTGCTCGTCCGGTCAGTTAGATATCAACGCCGGAGTCCCTCAGGGCTCAGTGCTCTCGGCAACATTTTTCTTGCTGCACATTAATGATCTGCTAAAACCCGGAACCTTTGGGAACGCAGACGACAGCACTGTTGCTGAGAGAAACGTGTCCGGCGCACGGGCTACTGGGCCTCAGATTCAGTCTCTCCGGGAGGCCATGGTTCAACGCTTGAACCTGTCCTTGAAGGCGGTCTCCGAATGGGGTGATGCCAATCTGGTCAGCTACAATCTAGGGCTCTTTAAGTCAAGAGTGAATGGGTTTTTTCTAGGCAAGCGTGCATCACCCTCGACCACATCATTGCTTTCCATCAGGTGAGATAGTGGTCAAGCGCGAGCCTATTGATAATAAAAAAAAAAGCTTCAATGCTGCTAAGACCCAGGCGTGTCTTTTTCCGCTAAAAAGAGCCAATTCCACCCGGCTCTTTCTTTCCGTGGTGTAACCGTGCCGTTAACAGACCACCTCGTACTTCTTGGTATTACGTTGAGATCGACCCTCAACTTTGGTCCATACATTGAGGCGAAATCTCAGTTTTCTGCAAAAAAGTTGGGGATTCTTGCAAAGGTGAGACGGTACTTCACGCCTGAACAGCTTCTCAACTTGTATAAAGCGCAAGTTTGATGCACTTGAGCCGATTGACAGACGGGCCAAAAGGCTTATTGGCAACGATGCACTAGTCGCATCAAAGCTCCAGAGCCTCAAACATCGACGGCGAGTCGCCAGTCGGTCGTTTTTTTATCGGTTACATTTCGGGGAGTGTGCGACGGAACGGCACAATTTGATTCCGCCTAGCCCTTTCCATCATCGGACTACAAGACATACGGCCATGCGCCATCGGTACATGGTTGACATCCCTCCCATACGCACAAAGCTTTTTGCTAATACTTTCATTGTGCGCACAGCTAAAGAGTGGAATTCCCTTCCGGACTCTTTGTTCTCTGATAGCTACAACCTAGGGCTCTTTAAGGCAAGAGTGAATAGATTTCTTCAAGGCAAGCGTGCTTGACCGTAGACCACATCATTGCTTAACGTCAGGCTAGATGGTGGTCAAACGCGAGCCTATAGATTATTAAAAAAAAATAAAAAAATGATTTAATAATGATTATTGTCTTGTGAGTGGCACAAAAATGTTAAAGTAACTCAGATCCGATCTACTGAACGTCTAGCACATACCAGTATCTTGTTTGATGCGGCTTTAATAGGCGGACTAAAGTCAACGACGGATAAAAAAAAAAAAGTCATTGATCCAACTTGTACCAAAAAGTATAATTACTTACCTTGAAAACCATGCTTTTTTGTTTATGGAGATTTTTTTGATAAATTTGGTCTCAAATGAAAGGTATAGGCGTAGATCTATTTTATCCGTTTAAATCATTTTAATCGTTTCACACGTTTATGAGATATTAACTCATTAATGAATGCCAAGTGAAAGGGTCAAGAACACCCATTACCACGATACGTTTTTTAATCGTGTTAGCGACACTGCCTTTAATTTTTTTTCGTAACGTTTTGAAATATATTGGTGGACAGGTTATTTTTTTGTTGTCTGGTGCTAACTTTAGGACGCGTCAATGCCATCATGATTCCGCCGTGCAAAATTGATAGTTCTGTAGCTCCGATTCAGACAGGAACATGTTGGCTTTAAGATGACATAGTCATGTCCTTGGTCAACCACTAGCCAGTATCCAAATCTCCGCTGCTTGATTAAATGCGTTTAATACCCGACTGCAAGGAAAGGGAACTCTACCTCGTCCTCGGGCTGTGCTGAGGTCGGGGCGTAGACCTATATGGACTTAGCGAATATCTTTAGGATATTCTGAGTATAAGGTACGCCACCCTGGTCGACACACTCTCGACCTTTACCACATTATTCACATTTGCCTGTGGACGATAAACCCGACACCACCCTGGGACTGCCGGTCACCCTCTCGGAAATAGAGCAGGTTACTGGATTTGAGGATTATCGAGTCCTCCCTCTCTCTTCGGACTCCAGAAGAGACCAAATTATAAAAAAAGGTTAATATATAAAAATCAAACTGCTTAAGAAGGGAACTAAAAAGTTGTAAACAAGAATAAAATCAAGCTTGCAGTCGGAGATTCAGATGGTCAGCCTGCTAGCGAATATGTATTCTTCGACTGCACAGCATGATTATATTCTTGTCTACATATTTTTAGTTCCTTTCTTAAACAGTCGGGGTTTTGATTTTATATTAACTTTTTATTAAAAAAAAATGTATTAGCGCATACTGCCAACAGATACAATATTTTTAATACCTACAATATTTTTCCTCAGAATTACTTATTACGTAAAGTCCTCTCTTATTTCCTTATTATGTCCCTCGGCCGTTCCGATACAATAACAAAAGACAGTTGTTCCTTACAATTAATTTCTGCCCAGTAATATTGTCCACATATTCTGACAAGATGTGGCTCGGATGCAATTAGGCGTTTTATACGGTGGAATAATAAGTATTATATAATAATAATTTCCTTAGGAAAATGTGATAAACTAAGCGTAGTTATTGGATAATGACTTAAAATAAATGGTTTTGGTTATCAGAAAACTGATAATGGCGTCAAATCAAATGTATAAAAAAACTATACTCACGTTGACAGTATAAATGAAAGGCGGCTAACAAAAGGTATTTAATAGATACTGAGTGTGGTGTGGCGAGGGACATATTACGCAGACCTATTTGGTGATGTTCAACAGAAAGGCCGGGTGCAATTTTTTTTTAAGTACTCATAGCTGGCATGCGTGTTTGACCAAATGTATGAAATTAAAAGAAGTAGAAGGCGGCGTTCTGTAGTTTCTGCATAACCCCATGGGATAAAGGCGTCAGTTCATGTATGTTAAAATATAATATTTATGATAATTAACCGCAGTTAACAACTGCTGCTCATCATCTCGGTGTGTATCCTGTCAAATAAAATAAAAAATAAAATTAAAGGGTTTATATGATAATTGACATCCCGGACGTCTCGAACTAACAAAGGACGAAGAATTTAGTATTGAGTGTGATTGTCTAATAAAAGACAATCACAATGAATTTGTTTTACAAAAATATCAACCGTCTTCCTAAAAAAACACTACAACGTGAAAATAACTGCAATTTCGAAAGTCGGTGTAAAATACCATTTCATAGTTGTGGTACCTATTGGACATATTCGCATAAACAGACAGAGCGATTGCAGCAATACCGAGAAATTTTCCGTCATTTATTGAAGAGTTCTGTTGTATATCTTCAAAGTTCTTCTTAAGACCTTCACTAAATTTATATGACCTCTAGAAAGTACTCTTTCAAACACAAAACGAATTTAAAATCGGTCTACAATTGGCGGAAAAATCGGTAAACTTACAAAAAAAAAATACATACTGTCGAACATAGAACCTCCTCTTTTCTGTCAAGTCGCTTAAAAACTAAGTTATTTTGAAAAAAACAAACATCTCTCGACTCCTTTACGATGATAAAAGAAACAACTCTTAAGTTATAACTGCCAATGTGATTGAAGGAGAGGGCTGAGTCGAGTTTCTGTTTGCAGAATTAGCTTCATATCATGATTTATAACTGTTAGGTTGTTTAGTCTACTTTTGATAACTGTTAGGTTGTTTCGTCTACTTTAACTTCATTGCTACCAAAAATATACTGAACGTTTGCGCAGATAAGCAAAAACATACCTACCTACTTCATTAGATGTATAATTTTGTTTATCTTTAGAAACAAACAGATGAAATTGACTGGAGCTTATGGCTGGAGTAATCAATTTATTTAAATATTCAGGCAACGTTTTGAATTTGAGTGAAGTAGATGTTTGGTAATTTTGACATTTACATTTGTCAATATTTGTTTTATATTAATACGACTTTGTGACACTGTCAATATAAATAGGGAATGTCCAATAGGTACCTAGATATTGAATGGTGAATAGAAAGAGTACTAAAATATATAAGCTATGTTGTACATTGTCGAAATGTGGCTTTAAAATCAGTCATCATCTGACTAGCCTATTCCCAAAATATGATAGTGGCTTAAAGACTCAACGGAATCAACTGAGTATCTACCAGTATATTACATGGAACGTCGGTCTATCTGTGTTTAGATAATATGTCACACGATACCCTTAAGCAAGAAAGAAGCATGAGATCCCAGTGCTAATAAAGAAAATTTGTTTCAAATAAATCTCACTAGATGGCGCGATATGCACCGATTTGTTATTGAATTGTGTGTAAAGTTAACATTTTCTGGAATTGTAAATAAAACTGTATGTTATGTTCTTGTTTAATCAACTCTCCTAAGCACAAAATAATGGAATATTGGACTCTTAATAAGATTATTTGAACGGATCGTTCAAAACTGGGGGCCTACTCCCGATCTTCGTCGACGAAGTTACGAGCCGTTCGAAAGTATTTCGAAACTTCGGAGTGAACCCTACCCCTTAAAGATTTCGGATTATTGAGCTCCGAACGGGATCATAGACAATTTTCGTCAACGAACGATGGATGACGTTAGAGTTGCACTATTTTATCGGTCGATTACCGGTTTTCCTAGTTTGTGGTTTAAAGCTTACTAAACAAAAAATAAAATATTTTTTACGTTACAAAATGATCATATCTTTAACAATTTACTTTTCTTATGTCTTTAAATATAGAAATTTATTACTTTTGTCATTATTGTCTGGAAAGCGGCATTATCCTATTGATACCTTTGCTTTTTTTTCTTTATGACAGCTATTGAGGTAATAATGTACTACAGCAACTTTCAAATGAATTGTCAATAAATAAATAATAAATACCTTGGAGGAATTTAGTTTTCCTTTTCATTAATAATTCATTGAAATGGCCCAAACGCTTAAGCAGCAACTTACGCATAAATTGAGGCCCTCGTCGTCTTCATAAGTTCGCTCAAAACGGATGTGGGAAAACCTGAGCAACTTAATTCAATGGAAAGTTGCACTAATTCCGTGGAGCAGTGGCAAACGGTGAGTTTAATACATTACTCGTCAATATTAATATGATTTTAAGGGCTTGTCCTCAGTAAAGTGCACACAATCATAGTCAGTATTCTTGCAAATACTTATAACCCAGTCAGTAGGGGTTAGCTAGCAGAGCTGACCTAACCCGGCTTTGGCAAAGGCATTTTTGATTATTTACTGACTGGGTTATTATCTGTACGAGTACTTACGAGTATAGTGTTTTTATATATTATATATTTCATGCAATTAAAATTAACGAAATATCCAAATTTTAGGTGCAGGCTGTTAAAAACATTTGGCCAAGAATGCTGTTGGATCTGTCAGACGGTCAGCATGGTCCATTGGTAGCACCAACCTGCTCCCAAATGGAGTTAAAGATACTTATAGAAGAGGATTTGAAGAGCAACAAACCTAGTAAAGAGTCCAAGCAGCTTTTCCAACGGTAATACTTAACAAAATTTATAATTTTTGGTAGGAGACAATTTTTTTTACAAAATATTAATAAATTACAGACACAATCATATATTGTATCCGTCAATGATATTCAGTTTTTGTTGTACAGGGTCCATCAGTAAGACACACCTGCCGAAAGTGGAAGTGCAAAGGCTTATAATAAAAACTAGAAGAAATAAGATGCTCGATGAAGTAAAGCTGGAATATTCTTGAAAAACTAAGTTCCTAGCAATAATTTAAGACTGATAAATAAAGGCAAATCTATGTTTTGATTGTTATAGTGTGTTATGTGTTAATTTTATTCTGATTATTAGGTATTTGAGACTCAAGTAGACAAGTAAGAGAAATTAAGGTCCTAGCAATAATTTAAGACTGATAAAAGGAAAACCATTAGAATATCAGCGCTGCGTTATTTCCTTTTTGGGTAACGCTGCACATGCTGTGATATTTTTGGGTCTCGCTTGGGGTTGTATTTTTATTATTGTTTAATTTTTTGCTTATATCTCGTGTCTCCTGTGCGGGTCACAAATAAATATTTTTTGTTTTCTTTTAACATTTTGGCGATTTTCGTACTTAAAGTAGGGTAGTCACATACCCTTAAAGGTTGTTTTCCTATCAACACTTAATTTCGGTAAATAATCAGGTGTGTAAACTACCAAATTCAAAACTACCTACTTTGTTTACGAAATGAAACCTATTTTTTGCCTCTTGTAGTGGTTTTTTTATGTATGTATTGTTTATGTATAGGTTTTTGTTTAGTATTTATTATAGTTATATAATCTTGTATATATATATATGTTTTAATCTAATAGCAGTACACCACAGACTTGGGTAGTCTTTTTAATTCTAAGTGTTTTCAGTCCATCCAAAGGTTGTCTAGTAGATATCTGTCAGCGATAAGACCGCCTTTGTACCCGTATAAATAAGTTTTATTGTAAATGTGTATAATTTTATGGTGTACTATAAAGTATATTCTATTTTTGTAGTTATTGTATAAGTCATAGTGTGTTGTTAATTGTTAAATTTATTCAGATTTGAATGGTGAAAATAAAAATAAATGTATAATAAAAAAATCCTTTTATTGTGAAAAGTCAATAATACATACATAAACTCACACCTTTTTCCCATGGGGTTAGGCAGAAACTACAGAATGCCACCTGCTACAATCCTTACATACTGCTTTTGCTTCAATCACATTCATACATCTAGTCATACACATACCAATGCATTTATATTGGCTTTATTAGTAAAGTTTTCTTGTGAGACTGCATAAGTATCTATTTCTTTCCAGCAATTGCACTAATCTGTCTCTCGCTCTTTGCCCTTGCTGAAGAGCTTGATGGGCAGATATTATATTTGTAGACACTTCTCCCTGTCTACTGCGCTCAATTTGAAGATCTTCTTGCTGAGGGAAGGTGCTTCTAAGTCCGCCTCATTAAACATATTGTGTAAAACACAGCAGGCAATGACAATTGTACCTGAGAAATTATTAAAATATGCTCATAAATAGATGAAAAAAGTACTATTCACCTGTTCAATGTGTTATTAGAAAAACATAGCTATAACTAGTATAAATTGCGACAAATACAACTGACTGGTGCATAATGCAGCTCTGTAATTTTTATTCTATGTCTCTTGCTGCTATGAGGCATCTTAATCGTTTTTTTTTTAATGCTAAACATACGCTGTTTATTGGACCGAGCATGTTATTGTCTATTGGGGTCTTCTACAGCATTGTCTACTCGGGTCATCATGAATCCCCGAAGTGGGTACCCAAAATCCCACCACCCCTGTAACACTACGCTTGGCAGGCCATATTTTACATAAAATCTACAAAATTTTAAATGATACAATTTATTTAAGTGTACTCTATAAGTAGGTATAGGTATAAACACTCTTCAAGCATAGGTAGTCATTGTTCAAATGGCAGGCTAGGTATATTTTAATACCTATAGATATTTGTTTTAGAAAAATGGTACAAGCTTTTAAACTTAGGTACTGTCTATTTATAAGGTTCCTCCCAGCCAAATTATGTGGAAATATTATGTACTTTTTTATTAATGAGGGTCTGTTCAGTGCATTTGTGACATGGCGCAGACAGCATGACACTGTATCTTGTGCCATTAGAACATCACTGCTAAGGTCCACTGCACCTTGGTGACTCCCCCGGGCATAAAAATTAAGAGCAGCTAGGATCAATTAAACAAAAACAACAAAATAAATGTAAATGGGTGGGATTGGTAATACAGCTCAATAAGTTACCAGTATATTTAATATATCCTTACCTTAATTCTCGGATCAACACCACTTTGTCGTAAGTGTTGAGGCAAAAGAGGTAAACTAAGCTCCTCACACAAGTCCTCAAATAATTCCCGAGTGAGCTTATAGTTCCCTATGAACTCAACGTCGGGAATACTTGCCAACTGGAAGTTTTGGCGCAAATGTCATCGACGTTGCCTCCGCTCTTCCAGTAGATCTTCTGCGAGCATTAAAAAAGCAGCCATCGTTGGGAATTATAAGTTTCGTCGACCGCACGATAACTATTTTGATGTCGTAATATCTTGACGAACGATCCGTTATAACAAGTGTCAAATTCAATTTTTCGAACGGATAAAAACGCATCGGGAGTAGGTAAAACTGTCAAATTGTGTTGTCATTCATTCTTCGTTCGGGCCCCGAACGAATCATCCGTCCGTAGGTGTTAGGGAGTAGGAAACGCCCGTAACTAAGGTCGAAACTACGGACTTCGAGCTTCGGGAGTAGGCCCCCTGATGCCAATAGATGGTGCGGGTATAAATTTCTGAGGCATTCCACTCGATTGTTTAAATTTGAATTGTAATACATTTTGGTGCAATGAAACTGTAAAAACGTGCAAAAAAATACTATAAAACAAATCGTCACCGTATTCAATGAAAAAAGTATTCACGAACCGAGTAAACCCTTTTACTTGGAAGTCTCTGCTTACACCATCTATCTATCACCGTGAAACGGAACCGAACGCGATCGACGTACAAACATTATCAGATAGTCAGACGAAAAACGATAGTTACGTCGGCACGGTTTCTTTGTATGGGATGAGGCATCTGTATGCTAGTATAATATTATCTGTGACAGAGGTTACCATTGAAACCTGTGCCACTATGTAGGAATTACCAAAATACCTACATTGAACTCGGAGTACATTCAGAATACGCAGTCAGTAATAGATGCAAGAAATAAGCATCCAGTCTATTGTGTTAAAATATCAACATGAAAACTTGAGTGAAGAGAGCTTGAAGTGACTGGCAGTATACCTTAAGTTCTCTTTACATTACAAACGCTTACATAAATACTTACAGAATAGCTTTGCTACCATATTTAGGCACTGGATATACTAATAACAAAACCAGGATAAGTTTTCAGTCAGCTAACTACTAAGTTAACCTAACCAACCTGCTAACCTGAGCTAACCTGGTCTTTGACAGCGCAGCAGAGGTTCAGGCTTGAGGTTAGCCAACGAGCAATGGAGCGCAGCATTCTGGGAGTCAGAATAACAGACCGCATCAGAAACACAATGCTGCGCTCCAAAACACAAATCGCCGACGTCACCCAGAAAGCAGCCAAGTTAAAATGGGAATGGGCCGGACACATCTGCCGCATGTCAAACGGATCATGGGCTAAAACAACCACAATGTGGGTCCCGGAAAATGTTAGGCGACACCGCGGCAGACCCAGGCGAAGATGGCGGGATGAACTTGATGCCTATCGACAGGATTGGTCCACAATTGCCCTAAACCGAGAGGATTGGAAGGAAGAAGGGGAGGCCTTTGCCCTGCAGTGGGACAGAATAGGCTAAAAATAATAAAATAAATAATAACTACTAAGTTAGCTGACTGAAAACTTATCCTGGCTTTGTATGTCTGTTTATCGTACTACACAATAACTTAGTAGCTATAGCTTTATTTCACCATCATCATCAACCTTTTAATGTTCCCACTGCTGGGACACAGGCCTCCTCTCTGTGAGAGGGAATGGGCAGTTATCCACCACGCGGGCCCAGTGCGGGTTGGTGGATGTGACAATCTTCAAATGTTTGGTTCTAGTGCATGTCGGTTTCCTCCTTTATGAGAGCAGTGGTGATGAAGTAATTTACAGAACGTAAAGCGCCTGCCTGGGTTCCAACATCACTGCTCTTAGCTTTATTTACTTAATTGAAATGTAAGTATTGTAAACCGTTGTTCCTGATTTTGAAATGCTATGAATCACGCATTTTCGTAGCAACTCTGACAGGTAAATCCCTCTAAGGCCCATTTTTTTGATACGTAGTTAACTCAACCAATGGTTAAATATGCTAATGGTTCCAAATTACGGTAAAATGCGTTATTTCTTAATAGGTTGGATAGTTAATTATTTGACCATTTTAAGGTTTCCTTAACCAAAGGGTCCAAATGAAACCCTATAGCTGTCAGTTACGTGTCAATCTGTTAGTCTGTCTGTCCGTCGTCTGTCACACAATTTTGTAACTTCCTACTGACCTATGAACTTGAAATTTGGTGAAAATGTTTGTTATTACGCATATTTTACTAACAAATACCAATATATTGATAAATCAGATTTTTCTTTGGTGCCGAACCCTAAATGTGCGAAGTCCAACACACACTTGAGCGGTTTTTGCTTTAAAAAATATTAGAAAACAAAAGAATGAGAAGCCACCAGTTTTTTTTTACAAAATTTTGTTCCAAAGAAGGTTCTATTTTCCCATTGATCCATGAACAACAAGTTTGGTGATAATGTTTATTATTACGTATATTTTACTAACAAATACCAATATATTGATAAATCAGATTTTTTCTTTGAAATTCCCTCATTTTTCCTATAACAACAAACTTAACTTTGCGGTCGGGGTGGAATCCTAATTGTGCGAAGTCCGACACGCACTTATTCGTTTTTTTTCTATTACAACCAACTTGATTTTGCGGTTAGGTTCGGAACCCTAAATGTAAGAAGTCCGACACGCACTTGGCAGGTTTTTAATACTAACAATTGATCAATAAACGCCTTTTACGGAAAAAAAAACATCGGTAACCATATTTAACCATTGGTTAAGTTAACTACGGATCAAAAAACCGGGCCTTTATATTATAAATGTGAACGTTTGTACGTTTGAGTTTCGATCACGTAAAAAAGGTTGATCAGATTTGATTTGAAAGATCATGTGTAACCTGAATTAACAATATCCTACTTTTTATCCCGATAAACTTGGTATAATGAACCCTTGGGATAATAAAACAACTTTTCACGCGAGCGAAGTCACTGGCAAAAGTGAGTATTTACAAAATTAAAATATATTGTACTGTGTTCCGTTGTGTTTGATGTTGAAATGCTAGCGATTACGCATTTTCGTAGCAAAACTGACAGGTAAATTGCCTATAAATTACAAGTACCACTATGACCCAATTTTAGTAACTGTGTCGTTCCAGGAATAAAATTTAATTATTGAGGGATTTGAATATTATAATATGAAACGCTAGCTGGGAATGTAGATTAACATTTATTATTGCATGAATACACTGAAAGGTTGACTACCCCTATAATAGCTTTATGAGGTAAGTACTGCAGTATATTTTAATGATATTTCTGATGACGATGAAAATAAAAATAATTAATCATTAAGTCGTCATTTTAAATTACTAATGACACGAATTAATATTAATAAAATAGTTTTATTTTATTTAATATGTAATATTTTTATCAATTAGGCCACTAAAAATCACTTTCGAATGTCAAAAATAAAAGTCAGAATATTATAATAATTGATTCTGACTGTTCATTCTCAAAGGTAGTTGTAATGGAAAAGAACGGGCAAAAAACTCTACAATCTATGATCAAGAATTTTCGAGTTCATTAGTATTATACCAAAATAAGTAAAGAAATCAAATGTTCTTAAAATTACCCAGATCCAACCCACGTTTATAAGAAATATCAATTCGAAAAAAAAAATATATAGAAAAAAACCTCTCTTTTACCTACTGCAAACTATTACTTCTAGCACTAGCATAATAAAACATACCCACAGGCTCATAAAAAATAATATGTAATATTTTTTATCAATTAGGCCACCAAAAATCACTTTCGAATGTCAAAAATAAAAGTCAGAATATTATAATAATTAATTCTGACTGTTCATTCTCAAAGGTAGTTGTAATGGAAAAGAACGGCCAAAAAACTCTGCAATCTATGATCAAGAATTTTCGAGTTCATTAGTATTATAACAAAATAAGTAAAGAACTCAAATGTTCTTAAAATTAGCCAAATCCAACCCACGTTTATAAGAAATATCAATTCGAAAAAAAAAAAAATAGAAAAAAACCTCTCTTTTATCTACTGCAAACTCTATTACTTCTAGCACTAGCATAATAAAACATACCCACAGGCTCATAAAAAATATTCCTCGTAGCAAAATGTGACCTTCTATCGAACCCTTAAAGGCACATCAGTCAATGTCAAGGTGGTAGCAAAAACTGACCGAGATAGAAATCTATTTGTAATAAGTAGGTAGGTATTTTTTGTGGGACGGACCTTTAGGCTGCCTGCCTACTGGTACTGGATCAAAGGGACTTAGTAAACGGTATTGGTCACATTCATACAGCCTTTCATCAGCGGTGGATCAGAGGATACAGCAGTGAATGACGTAACTAATTTGATAGTTGATTATTTAATTTATCTTGCTCGTTCTCAAAAAGGTGCCTAGTAGAATAGATAATTAATTGAACACCAAAATAGGTATTCATCTCTATTACAAACCAACCAACTGGCATATTGTCATAGAACCAGGCATTCAAAGACGTGACAACCACCAACCCGCGCTGGAGCCGCGTGATGGATAACGACCAAATGCCACTCACAGAGAGGTGGCTTATACCCCAGGAGGGGGTACTATGAAGGTTTATTATACTATACAGCATTTAGCTTCCCGTATGCTATGTCATAATGCTATACTAAATGTACCTTCTGATGCCGTCGAACGCTCACTGCAGCTTTAAAATCGTCTATAAGCTTACGCTTTGAGAAGAGATTATCGATAGCTTTTAATAGGGTTTCCTATGCAGGGCAAGGCATTCAAAGTGCAGAAACTGAATTGACATAACTTTACGTAAAGATTCTATGATTGATATTCAAAATCAAAATTTCTTTATTCAATTAGGCCATTAAGCGGTACTTTCGAACGTCAAAAATAAAAATTAAATGTAATAATAATTGATTCTACCGTCCATTCGGAAATGTAGCTTGTTATGGAGAAGAACGGACAAGAAACTCCACACTTACTCTTTTAAAAAAAAAAGTGTTTTACAGGTATTTGGTTACAATAATCTTGTAGGAAAAATACATATATGTGAGAACGATGTAAAAAAAAAACGCACTTAAAAGCGTCTAGAGTAAAACAAAAAATTAAAAATACAATAAATAGGTAATTAAAAACAGGTGGGTATTATCTTGTTGATACCAATCTCGGTTAAAACAAGTGACATCCATAAACTCTAGGCTATGGTCTTGGTCTGTAATTTAATCTTGGTGTAAAATAAAGTATATGATTATTAAAAATAAATTATTATTTCGTGGAGGCAGGCAGAAACTACATCACCTGATACGATCGTTACATACTCCTTTTGTTTCGCTTACGTTCATACATCTTATATTAAACAAAAGTTTTTATAACTCTGTCCTTCTCCTCTATAATGGACAGGCAACCTTAGAGGATTCTGGAGCTAAAGTATATTATTATGTCCTTTTTAAAACTTGTCTCGAGTTAAGTTGAAGTCTAGACGAGGTCTTAAACGTCAACGAAACGTTATACGGGGACATAAGTGCTCATAAAGTTCTGCAATTCATTTAAAATTCTACAGGAAAGACGGCTAGATCTAAGCTGTAGTTTTGCTATGAAATAGATTTCATGCTATATTGCATCTAAACTGATTTCTTAATAAGCTATACTGATGGTCACGCAAGTATATTTATTGGGACTGAGTTCCTTATCATGCTTATGGTGGATGGGAGCTACACGGAAAAGTGTCCATTCTACACTTTTAGAACGTTATTTCGTTTCGTTTTAGTTCGATTTTTTAAATTTAGAGTCACTAGAGATATTCAGGAGATGAATTAAATAACATTTGTTGTTTATTTATATATGCATATAATACATGGATAATTATATCTGAAATACATACATGTTTATGCGTCCTGTTGAAAAAAAATGTTACTTAATTCTTCTCCTGAATATCTCTGGTCACTCTAAATTTAAAATATCGTTTATGCATTGTTGCTGTACACATATTTATGTAGTCTATTTAGTTAGTAAGAATTGAAATATTCAAATGCTGTAAGTATTTGTTGTGCGCTTTTGTTAACTGTCCTAATTTTGTAAATCTCTCTATAACACTGAGGTTTGCTGTCAGAGAACCCAATTATGGGTTAAGCTCGCCTTTGTATATACGTTTTCCTTTTGTATTTATTGTTTATTTTGTGTACAATAAAGAATATGAATATGATTATAGAGTGTAGTTTTTTTAAAGATTGCCTGTTTGTTTTGAAAATATCTTGATCTGTGTGATGAATGATATTCTCCTTCATCGGTTTTAATGTTGATTTTAAACATTTTTTATTTCACTATTATTATTTAGCGAATGGAATTTATACTAGGTATCCCACGACACCTGTCGTTTTTTTTTCTATTTATCTTTCCATTTGCACATCACAATGACCAATACAATCAGTACGCCCGGGTAAAGGAAATTCAGTTATTAGAATTGCAGACTTATTTAGTTGTTAGCAAGAAAATAATATTTTTGTAGATTTTTATACATTATATAGGACTATAACTGGCAAATTGTGAGTGTAGTATTATATAGATACATTAACTGCCTAACCTTTTAGGCAATGTCATAAAGACGTTAATATTTTCTGGGAACCGAGCATTTAGTCATTATAATTCTGATGTATCACCACAGAATCTAGACAAACACTAAACAATGCCAAAACTAAATGTATTTGTAACACTTAAAACTACATTCGGTGAATATATGGCTCCTAGTACTGCCAGAATGCAAGAAGATAAAAATAATGGATCATGCGTATTTGTGCGTCTTGTAAGACGTACGGCAATGCGCCATCGATACATGATGGAACTTCCATAAATACGCAATAAACGTTTTGGAAATACTTTCATTGTACGTATAGCTAAAGAGTGGAATACCCTGCCGGAATCTGTGTTTACTGATAGCTACAATCTAGGGGTCTATAATTCAAGAATGAATTGGTTACTTCTAGGCAAGCGTGCTTCACCATGGATCAAATCATCGCTTACCATCAAGTGGGACAGTGTGGTCAAACGCGAGCCTATCGTTAAAAACCGATGGTACACAAATTTATGGATTTTTCTTGAATGAACTTAAAACAAGAATTTTGATGGATGGTATAAAGTACAAAGAATAAGCCATTTGGCTATCTTTCTACCACAAAACACGGGGGATTTGAAACGAGCAAAAAGTTTTAAGACTTTCGAAATTTTTGAATGAATAGAATGGCTACATTTTTGTGATTGGCGTGGTGGATCTTGGAAAACATTACCAAATAATATAAGGAGGTATTTGTATTAAGAATTTATTTTAATATTATTGGCTAGATATTTATGTCTCTGCCAAACTAATATATCAGTCTGTGGGATCGCACATAATTCAAAACCCTTTGCTTGAGTGTGATTACAGGTCTTTTGGGTACTGGTATTTTCGGTTTTGCGCCACAGGTCCTCACTCACACAACACTAGGCTGCTTCGCGAGGTTCCTGTTCAAGATAAGGCGGAAGGAAACGCCCGGATGTCACAATTGTGTAGGACACGGTGGAGCATTTGGTGGAGGTCTGCCCAGCTTGGGCAAAGCAAAGCGTGTCCTCGTGGAGACGATCGGCGGTGGCGACCTCTCGTGCCTGGCCCTGGTTCAGGCCATGGTAAGGTGTGAGAGGGCATGATAAGCTGTCACCTCCTCCTACTGCGAAGCATAATGCTCGCAAAGGAAGAAGCGAGACGCATGAGGGAGACGCAATGGAGACGCCCTCACGCCCTTAGACACCGCAGGAGATGCCCTGGGCGTCGGCAGTCGCATGCCAATTTTGGCCACCATAGGTGCGGGCTTGCGGACGGTGAGTAATTGGTAACTCGCCGTCCGATAAGGACCAGGCCCAAGTCGACAGCGCGTAGCAAAAATTTACTAGGGCAAGGGCCGATGCCTGTCTGAATCGCCGATAAATTTGAAAAAGAGATTCCGCGGTCCTTACACAAGCAACTGAAGCAACACGGGTGGGTTTTAGTCAGTAAAACTCTGGCACGCTCTCCCGCTTCACCCAGAGTGAAGTCATGGGATGATTTCCCATCGCAAAAAAAGGGAACAGTTTTTTTTACGCATATTTCCTTTATCGTACTTAATAACAAAATACTTTGAGATTTTATTGCGTCTGCCCGCGGCTTTGCTCGCTTGAAAAGTGTTTTATTATCCCAAGGGAACATTATGCCGGTATAAAAACCAACCTATGTGTTAAGCCAGGTCATGACCGTTTTTTCGTGATTAAAACTTTGTGTTTCAATCACACAACTTTCTTTTTTCTAATATTAAGTAGGATTACAACCTGTTACTATAGAAACAGATCAGTAAACCTCAGAGATAATTTACTTTAATAACATACAAATTGCTCCAACACTTTGATTACCACCATTCAAAACACACTTACTTTTTACACCTAAACCCGAAACACATAGCAACTATAAAACTATACCAACTGAACACAAGTACATAGCAACTACAACTGTGAACTTAGCGTTCTCTCCATAGCCTAAGATCTCACTGCAAAAATCTGCAGGTAATTTTGTTTATGATTAAACTTAATTTTCGTGATTGATATTGATAGTGGAATATATTGGTGCTGGGGTTCCTAGAAATATCTAGCCGCAATTACCCAAATATATAAGTTTTTTGAGTGAATCCTTATCTAATAAAATAAATCTTTATTTGAAAAAGTGGCGCAGAAAATAGGACAAAATAAGGTTGCCCGCTCTCACTTACCTGCAATCTGTGAGTTGTTAGTTTACCTGCTAAACCTGGTAAACCATGACTTAAGGCAAATTTAGACCTAGATAATGTTGCATATGCACTCACGATACACGAGAAAATTCTACTGTCTCCAGTTAAAAAAAAACTGTTGAAGAATCATTCACAAACAATATACCTGCAGATTTTTGCAATGGGATCCCATACTACCAGGCTGTTATGAAATTGAACCAAGAGAAACAATTGCGTTCTACGTGCAAATGTTTCTCGGATGTAGTTTCTGCTGGTTAGAGTTTAATTTTCTAGGTATTACGTTGTTGTACTTAGAACGCTGTCATTTTCCCTTTGTTAAAGGAATAGGGCTTGTGTTTTAGTGACTTTATCAGCTGGTCTATTCTGGTAACATGTCACCGTGAAAACTTATGTGGAGTGGAACTTGAAGTGTACTGTCATGCCAACATGTTTGATTTTTAAATATTATATCAAAAAAGTTAGATATATTTCACTGTAGCCTGACGAAGTTCAAAGGAGTAGCACTGAAGTAAATTAAAAATGTTGAAAAGTGATTTAATTGGCTTTAGTTGAATTTTAATTCAATTTTAATTGTATTTTTATTTGTATTTTAATTATATTTTACTTGTATTTTAATTTGATTTTAATTGGTTTTTATTTGGATATTAATTGGATTTATAATTGTATGTTTGATTGTATTTTAATTGTAATATTTGATTGTATTCTTAATTGTATTTTAATGGAATTTTAAATTGTATTTCTATCAATCCTAAAATATTTTTTGTAGTAACATCGCATTGGTGTAATAGCTTTTAAGGTGTTTTTACATAATTTTGAATAAATAAATAAAAGTTTGAATAGATTGACAACTCAATACATGACTTCAACTAAGTTACCACAGTGAGATTATTGTTACCGTGTCTAGTGATGGAAAAAGCAGGTATTTGGAGTTTTGAAAGCAGTGTCAGTTTTCATTGTTCACAAGATGATACCTTTATGTATTTTCATACATACATAATTATGTTTGTACAGTTGTGCTCTGTAGTGCAGAAAAATTGTGCTTTTATTTAGACTTTACAATTACATGTCTATGAGTTAGTGAAAACGAGCATAAGGGCTGTGGTGAAAACAGTACTATGATAATAACTGCTGATATTATTTGGGTTACCGAGAAGTTGAAATAAATTGTATTATTAAAAAAAAGTATAGTTGTCGCTAAACTTCTTGGCCGCCCTGAAGTTGGCTACATTGGCTGCGCAGTAGTAAACCTCTTACAAAGACAGTACCATTTCGTGCCTTGCGCTTCGGAAAGCCAACTTCAGGGCGGCCCAGAAGTTTGACGAGCACTATACTCAATTTGAGCATGTATTATGGAGTAATTTTGTGTGATTAATTTTTTTGTGTAAGTGGTGCATTACGTTGTATATTGATATAAAAAAAGCAAATCGCAGAGCTTTAAAGTCATGTGATAATCAAGCTTCTTATTAACTCAATACATAACTAGGCCAGAGTATAATGATTATGACTTGTAATTTTCGACAATGTATTCATTTTCTTTTTGCTTTTGAAAGGTCTATCATAAATTGCCAAATCCTCGAGAAGCGAAATGATCTCTCACCTTACCTGCATTTCTTTAAAAGCAACAAGAAATGTACAATACCAGGTACAACCTACATTCTTACACAAATATCCGTCGTATCTCGAGTTCCTTTCATACCCATCCATCCAGACGCGTGCTTGTAGTGAACTTTTGCTTACACTGACATAGTACCCACTTGCACTGACGCATCTCTTAGCTTTTTGTAAAGACGCTTTAACTAGGACTGAAAAGAAAATAGTAGCTTTAGCTGAATCCTTTTTTTATTTAGTGCTAAATAAATAAAAAAAGGATTTTAGCCAGAATTCAAAAGTTGGAGTATCTAGTTCTTCTAATTTAACAGACTGATGTGTTACTGGGGAGTTTGTTAAGCTTAAGTCTCTTGATCGGAACATACAACGCTGTGGTAAGCTGTACCAGATACGTTTGAAGCGGTTCTTTGTTCCGTCGCAGTATCCGTCAGCTGTGAGACGATTATGTGCCCGGTACCAAATACCACAGCTGCATTCCGATCAAGAAAACAAAGTTTTACCGAAATACTAAGCATGCAGCAGGAGCAGGAGGTTTGAGTTTTGTAATTTTTGATGTTTTCAAAAATTTTATCGTCCGCCTAATTTAAATAATTGACTTTTTTAACTATAAAGCTATTTGATAAAAAAATACAAATTATACCTTATTTTACAAATGAAAGTAAATTACGTGTGGTTTACGATTGTCATTCATTTCGTAAACCACACAAAGTCTTTGTACTCGACTGCTCAGCGAAAATGAATGAATTATGAACTCGGTTATAAATAAATTATATAATAGCATATTTTGACAAATATTTTCTCATGTATTACATAAAATGTCCGTAATATTCTTCAAGTACCAAACATTCACCACAACGGTTGTAGCTTAAGTACTTACTTCTAGCTAGAGCCGTCGTGTGCGTGCAAACATTTTTCTTTTTTAAGTGATGCGTACCACTTTATTTTTTATGATGCCATCAGGGATTCTTCAAGACTTGTTTAGAAAATCCACAGAGGGATTGTGCCAAGCATAAACCTACATGTTGTTTGTGTAATAAAACTGTGGTCTTTAAACATCAGCAGGTATTAAAAAAAGAAGTTTCGAAACTTAGACAATTGAGCCCACAAATTGATGCCTGAAGTAATATTTTTTGTGAGAATTCTTTCTAACATTGTTCCAGAACCACTAAAAGTTTAGGTTGGCAAAAAACAATTTATTGAACTAAAAACAGATTGCTCAAAGGTATAAAAACACAGTTTAATTACCATCTTTGTGAAATTAGGTTACTACAAACAAAATATTATGTGTGACCTTAAGATTTTTTTTCCAAGAGTTATGTATGTATGCATTCTTTTATTTTGTAATATCTAAATTATTTTTAAATTTATATTAATGACTTATTTATTTTCTGACTACTTACCAGAATTGTTCATATTTTTTAAGAAAATTATAGCTCTTATGATGACAGACACCTTAAGTAGGAAAGTAATTTATTGGAACATTTATTTACATTTATTGGCGGTTAGGAGGGACGTCGCTTTAGTAAAATACGCGGCGAGAGTGCTGCGCGGGCTGGTGCATCACCCAGATGTACTGGAGGCGCTGCGGCTGCATGTCCCGGACGGGTATGTGGGTGCGCGCCGCCGTCCCACTTTGTTAGATGTGCCAAGGGCTAGGACAAATTTATTAAAGATTGCCCCTTTGTCAAGGGCCGCGCGTATTATAAATAATATGCCATCGGAAGATTTGTTCCATAGCCTGCCGAAATTTGTGTCAGGAGCACAAAGGTGCATTGAAGGAGGCATACATATATGAATGGTTTCTTGATTTTTGTTATTTTATTTTTATTGTTAAACTTTTATGTTTCTACTCGTATATAGTGTATAACATTATTTATTATGTGGTATAACATCATCTTGGAAATACTGTAAGATGTTGTACTTATTGGTGTCAAATAAATTAATAAATAAATTTTCGTTCCTTGAATTAATATTGGGTACGGTACATTAAGACCAGCATTTATAGCTTAATTTCGCCACACTGTTGCACTACCCAATTCATAATCATCACAATCCGTCTTCTGTGACCCGTACCGACATTTTGATAGTATACCTCTGACCCTGTTGAGAGCCATTGTGATTGTAGGAACTACAGGTAACAGAAATGCTAACAAGGCAAAACAGAATGTTCCCCGCGCATATAGTTTAGCGGCCAGTCAGTCGTCCTCCCCACGCCGTGGCATTAACTCGCGTCTGTATAACTTAGTATAAGGAGTGCACTGTATACCATATTTCCTGGTAATCAATAATAGACAGTCACCTTGAACGTCAGACTTTCATTTACCTAAACTCCTCTCCACCACGATCAAAGGTTCCAACATTGGTGACCCCGACGTGATTTAAGAGACGTGGTTGTGAGAAAATAAAAACAGACAGGGTGTAAAAGTGAACGAACGGTAAGCAGTAAAGTGATAAAGTGCGCACGCGCGGAAGACGACTCCCCGTCGACTCGGGACCTATCGGCGGGCATTTTAAGGGTTCCACAAGATGAGCCAGCCAGCACCATCACCGTCAGACCGACTGGATAGCATCAATGTCGCGGACAGGATGCCGACGTTTTGGACCGACATGCCACGGATGTGGTTCGCACAGTTCGAGTCCGCCATGGAACCACAGAAGCAAGGGGATGCAGCAAAATTTCATTTGGTGATATCAAAACTGACCAGAGACGCTTTACAACAGGTTAGCGATTTGATTTTTAAACCCCCGACCGATAACAAGTATGGTACGTTGAAGAACAGGCTGTTGGCGGCCTATGAGGAGAGTGCTGAAAGACAATTTCAAAAGTTGGTTAGTGAAATGGACTTAGGGTCTCAACGCCCTTCCCATCTGCTACGACGTATGTCCGAGCTGGCGCAAAATACAGAGATATCAGCAGAGACCTTACAGCGTTTGTGGATTTCACGATTGCCTGGATCCTTAAAGGCAGTTTTGTCGGTATGTCAGGACCAAAAAATAGACAAACTAGCGGAAATGGCAGACAAGGTCATGGAGAATCTGAAAAGCGGAGAAGTAGCCACCATTTCTTCGACATCGTCGTCAGCAACGCCCGACATAGCGACTCTAATGAGCGGATTGACTACTGAATTAAAGGAACTACGGAGAGAAGTGGATGAGATACGCGGGCGTAGTAGGGGACGCGTACAGCGTGGAAACTGGCGCAGATCACAGTCAAGGTCAAGAGGACCACGCCGCACTCCAGAGAGTCCAGACTGGCTATGTAGCTACCATTATGCGTACGGAAGAGCGGCAAAGAAATGTACGAAACCATGCAACTGGAAGGAGAACTCGACTTCGGGAAACTGAAGGCGGTGCAATCTTGTTCGGTGGGAGATTGCGTTACCCCAACAGGGAACCATCGTTTGTGCGTAAAAGACCGGCAGTCAAGAATCAATTTCCTTGTGGACACAGGTGCAAATGTCTCCGTTTTACCGGTGAGTAGTGTTAAAAATTGTGTGCGTTCTGAAAGCGGTTATAAGCTGTACGCTGCAAATAATACAGAAATTAAAACATACGGTGTAAAATCCCTAGAGCTAAATTTAGGCTTGCGCAGAGTTTTTAGATGGACATTTATTGTTAGTGACGTCAAGCAAGCAATCTTAGGTGCAGACTTTATTGAGTCGCACAAATTAATTGTAGATTTACATAATAAAAGGCTAATAGATAGTGTAACGAATTTAAGGTCAAATGGGTCAATCATACGGTATGATGAAGCGTCAGTCAAAAGTATACAAGATGATAATCCCTACCGTGAATTGCTGGAACAATACGCAGACATTACCAAACCAATGTCGTTTAAAGAACCACCAGCACACGCGGTAGTGCATCACATCATAACAAATGGTCCCCCCGTACACGCGCGTCCAAGGCCGCTACCGCCGGACCGTTATAATAAAGTAAAAGAAGAATTCCAATTAATGAACGAATTAGGCATATGTAGGCCTTCACAGGGAGAGTGGGCTAGTCCACTACACGTTGTCCCTAAAAAAAATGGGCAACTGCGCCCGTGCGGAGATTATAGAGCGTTAAATGCCATAACAAAGCCGGACCGTTATCCTATACCTAGAGTTAGTGACTTCACGTATATATTATCAGGTAAGACTTGGTTCTCGCGACTAGATTTAAATAGAGCCTATCATAATATAGCCGTTGCACCAGAAGATATAGAAAAAACTGCCATAGCAACACCTTTCGGACTCTGGGAGTTTCCGCGCATGACGTTCGGTTTGAGGAATGCAGCGCAAACCTTTCAGAGGTTCATGGATCAACATGTACTCAGAGGTATAGAACGCATAAAGAACGAAAATGGTAAGTCAGCACTTTTTTGTTACATAGATGATGTCATCGTGGCGTCGGACAACGAAGATATTCATAAGGAGCATATTCATAAACTGTTTAAACGCTTCAGCGAGGTTGGTATAACTATAAATCTAAGCAAAAGCAATTTTGGACAATCTAGAGTAGAATTTCTGGGATTCGAGGTAACACAGGACGGAATTAAACCATTGCCAGATAAAGTTAAGGCGATTACAGACTACCCAAGGCCGGATACAGTAGAACAACTCCGTCGTTTCTTAGGTATGGTCAATTTTTATAGGTCTCATTTACCACACGCTGTAGAGTATCAAGCAGAACTTAATAAGTATTTACACAATGCAAAGAAAAAGGATAAGACAAAAATAGCATGGAATAACCAAAGTATAGAAGCTTTCGAACAATGTAAAATAGCCTTACAAAAAGCAACAACATTGTTTCACCCAAGCGTGGACGCGCCTTTATCAATCATGACGGACGCGTCAGACACATGCGTAGGTGCAGTACTACAACAAAAGATAAGCGGGCAATGGAGACCAGTAGGCTACTTCTCGAAGCAACTGTCAGAGGCACAAAAGAGGTATAGTACCTATGATAAAGAGTTATCTGCAATTTACATGGCCATGGTTCATTTCCGTAACTTGATAGAGGGGCGACAAGTTACCATTTACACAGATCATAAACCCCTAATGTACGCGTTTACTAAGGTAGGGAACGATAAGGAAATTCCAAGGAGAGCCAGACAATTATTGTATATTAGCGAGTTTACAAGCGACATACAGTATGTAAAAGGCCCAGAAAATACCGTTGCAGACGCCTTATCACGCGTCGAGTCTATTGTTTGTCCAACGGTGCTCGATTACAGCGAATTAGCTCATGCGCAGGTGCGCGATCGCGTTACAGTAGAACGAGACGTCAGCAGTAGATTGGCATTTAGACACATAGTTATGCCGGAAAGTAATCAACAGATATATTGCGAAGTATCAACAGGTAACGCCAGACCTTACCTTACAGGGAAATTTAGGAAAGTGGCGTATGAAAACATTCATAACATTAGTCATCCTGGCGTTCGCACAACGCGGAAGATGATTGCACAGAGGTACTTTTGGCCAGGAATGAATAAAGATATTAACGAATGGACGAGAGCATGTATTCGGTGTCAAAAAGCGAAAGTAACGAGGCACACAATTTCGGATTTAGGTAGTTTTCCGCCATGTAGCAGGTTTGAACATCTTCACGCAGATATCGTAGGCCCTTTGCCCACGTCACAGCATGGACATCGTTATTGTATAACCATGATAGATCGTTTCACGCGTTGGCCTGAAGCAATACCAGTTTCAGACATTTCGGCTGATACGGTCTCTAGGGTTATTTACCGGCTACCGGTGCGATTTTTGTTGCCATAGGCTAATTGATGTAGAAATCATTGTGCCAATTTTTGTGTGTTGATAAGTCAATAAATAACTAACATCCAGTTGTGGAAAAAGCATATTTCAATAGTCTTCACAATGGGAAATTATAACACTAAAAATGATCAAGTCATAATTGCTCAACAAGGAGCAAATAATGCAAAACATGTCGGAGACATGGAGAGACAGCTAGAAACGTTCGGCATAGTCATAATGGTGATCGGTATCGCCCTACTGATATTGTGTATTTGTCTATGTGGCAAACAATGTTGTTCCCGTGCAAAGAAATGGATAAGGAAGGAATTGACAACTGTGTTGCCTACAGGCGCAACAGCCCCGCAGTCCACCATACCGCAAGCTTCATATGCGTGATTACAGTGTAACTTTAGTAATAATAATAAAAAAAAAGGCACAGTGAATCCATCAGTGAATAATTAATGACTTAGTGTAACAGTAACATAGAATATTAAAAGTAAGTAAGGTATTATTGTCAATACCCAATACCTTAGTGGTAAAAATCTGTCTATAAAAATTGTAGTGTGCTTAGAAAATAAAATAATATTAACGCTAACAATGTATCGAAAGTTAAAATAAAAAACCATGGTATGTATAAACAATATATTGTATTACATGTAAGACTACCGATAACAATTCTCGGTAACGTAATAAAATATAACTATAACAATGTATGTATGCACACGTGGGCAAGACGAACGCCAGCCAACTATGAGTAGATGATTACATTTCATTTCATTGTAATGGCAGCGATTATGTTATAAAAAAATAATATATTTTTTTATTTTTGTAAAGGGGGGAGGTATGTAGGAACTACAGGTAACAGAAATGCTAACAAGGCAAAACAGAATGTTCCCCGCGCATATAGTTTAGCGGCCAGTCAGTCGTCCTCCCCACGCCGTGGCATTAACTCGCGTCTGTATAACTTAGTATAAGGAGTGCACTGTATACCATATTTCCTGGTAATCAATAATAGACAGTCACCTTGAACGTCAGACTTTCATTTACCTAAACTCCTCTCCACCACGATCAAAGGTTCCAACAGTGATCGTTGTTTATCAGAACTAGGTTAGTGCAGGTCAAGTGAAATTAATTTATGGAATTCTGGAGATGGTTTGGAAGTATCTCAGTGAAAGGTATTGCAACTTGTGATTGTGCCTCATAATGGTTTAAAGATAAGTATCAGATTACGTTGAAAAAATGTTGGGAAAAAATCAGAGTGTATGTCGGTACGTCTGAAATCCTGAATACATTCAACATCATCAACATCAGCCTTTTTAGTTTTCCCACTGATGGGTCACAGGCCTTCTCTCTGAGAGAGCCAATGGGCCCAGTACGGATATCACATGTATTCGAATTATTGGACATGCCGATTTCCTCACGATGTTTTCCTTCACCGCTTTGAGAAAAAAAAATACATTCGTTAAATTTTTTTCAAGCTGTTTCTCTCACTTTTCGTGATCTATTCGCACATTGTTTGTGCATTTTCTGGCGAAATAATGACTATGACCCTCAAAATTTAACTTTTTATCAGCTTAATCATTTTCGTAACTGGAATAGTACTAGAGATGACCTTAGACCACCATTATGAGCATACAAACGGTAAGACCCTTTACTGATTTCGCGATGCAATTCGATTTATATCACACTAATAAGCGATTTTTACAATGAGAAATTTCAAGTATATTCATATGGACGCAATGCGATGTAATTCGACCGATACGCACTTGATTTTTTCTTAGATAATACTTGTGTGATATCGCCTATCAATTTAAATTGCGCCCAGGAAAGGGCCTTACACGACACCCTTTGTAACATTAGTTTCGCTTGAAAACTTTTGAACGGATGGCCGTAGGGGCCGAAAAGTTCTAGAGTGGCGACCGCGACCCGGAAGACACAGCGTTGGAAGGCCTCCCTCTAGGTGGAGCGACAAACTGGACAAGGCTGCTGGCGTCCGGTGGATGCGAAACGCACAGGACCGATCATTGTGGCGACACTTGGGGGAGGCCTTTGTCCAGCAGTGGACATCTTTCGGCTGAAATGATGATGATGTAACAAATTTTACGAAATGTTTACTATTCTTGTCCTTTCTCATATAAATTGTATCCTTTAAATTGAGTACGAACTTACAACACCCACAAAACACCATGAAACTTATAGAAAAAATTGAATAACTGCGAAAAGAATATATATTATTATTACAACAAGCTCTCTGGTGATCGTAAAAGACACCATTGTTTTACGCGGGCCATAAATAATGCTATACCCATGTAAGGCTACGAACGGCTTGTTTATTTTGTGATAAAAAGTGACAGGACTCGCAAGGGAGGCATTCGTATTTTTTACACTGTCTGAAAAACGTTAAATTATAGTGAAATGTGTTTTATTGGGTAACTATTTTGTATTATAACTTGATATACTTAAGAGCCTACAACCGCTTTAGTCCCGTAAAATGGTAACTTTCTAAAGCATAATCCTTAGTAAAAGCTAGGTTAAAAGGTATGAAAAAAATAGATATAATATTGTTTTATGTACATTATTTGTGAAACATGGTTTTTTCGTATAACAAATAGTTTTACTTTAAAAAAAAAAATAACAACACGATATTTTTTCGCTTCTTTTGGATACTCCTCCAAAACGACTTAATTGTTTAAAATATTTGTACACAGAAAATTTGATGGCTAGAATTTTTTCATAATTGAAATAGCAAATGTAAATATAAGAATATTTTTCAAACAAAACTGTCCAATAGGAGGTTTAATATTGATATTCTGGTTCCCAGCGGGCGCACGTCCAGTACTACGTTAACATTGGGGAATATATATATCTTTCCGTATTCCTTCTTTTCTCTGTAAGTTTTTTGTGTGTACATAAATAAATAAATAATAAATAAATATATACGCCTTAATTGCGCAGGGGATTATAAAAACGACCAGTATTGAAAAAAACTGTGAAACATTGCAAGTAAGCCGGTATGCCCTAGAACCACTGACCTCTATCATACATTGTACACTGGACTTCATACTATCGATGACAAAATGAAGACATTTGATTATCGCCATTTTGGCGCTGATAGTAACGTGAATTAACGTGAGAGTCGCATGGAACTAATATTAGAGATGGGACACAACTTTCGGTAAAATACTTTTATGGGTTTTATCGATCGTGAGAATAATTTATATAATTAATATTTAATACGTAAGAGAAAAAAAACCAGTTATTTTTATTATGATTAATTTTTAAGTAATAGAATAATTGCTGTAAAGGTTAACTGAAAAATATATTCAGTCAGATTGCAAGTTATAAACTAGTGGATAGCGTGCTAGTAAAGTTATAGCACGTTACTGTCAGATCAGTGAGATTTAAATACCGGGGATAGGCTAACAACTTATCCTTAAAACCAGTATATTTGAGCAAGTATCTTCTCGCACACTAGTTAGTTAATACTTACAATCGTTCGGATTCACTCGGTTGACGCACATCGGGTTCGTGAAGGGAACACCATTTATACAATAATAATAATAAATGAGATGGATAATCATTTACAACGGACGTATTTCTCGCTCTCATCGCTGAGATCCTGTCTGTAGTGTTAAGGTGCAAATAAGAGTGGTATCGCATTCCAGCAAGGTGAAGACTTTAACTCTGTTTCAGATGCAGATAATAAATTATTTGACTTCAAAACATTTGTTAATATAATTATAACTATCATGATATTATTCCAGAATTAATTCCAGTCTCAGGAACGTGGTGATTGGTACAAGAGAGAGGCCTGTGCTCAGCAGTGAGCGAAGTCGGGCTGTGGATGATCATGATGATGATTCCAGAATTTAGTATTACACATCGCTTTTGAACATATTATTACTGATTATTAGACATTCATATACCTAACATTCATCACCAATACCAATATGAGATATTTAGTTCCAACATACTACGAGAAGTCAATACAGTAAATGAAAAATGATGTGATACGCCTTGCCAAGACTACTATTTTGATGTTAGTGTAATTTAAAAATATCACTAATACTGATATATTAGTTACAATATTATAATATTTCCAGTCAAATATATTAGTATTACCTAATTTTTTGAAATATCGGTAGTATCCTATCTCTAAATGTGTCAATTTTAGTTCCTGATACGCTCGGGCGGGGCGCTTTGAATCAGCACAAAAATCAACTGTCATTTCATATAGTATGTTTAGTCCAGCGTACTTGTATAATAGAGGTCAGTGCCTAGAACTTAATAATCGAAGACCAGCAATCCGCACTGGGTCTGCGTAGTGGTTTATGGCTCACCTTCTCACTGTGCCTGTGTCCCAGCTCTGGAAACGTCTCTCTCATAGATTCTGTACCTGAGCCCAGCTCTAAGAACGTTATAGGCTCACTGTAAATAGTTTTCAATATTGAGTATACCACTGCTATTGTGCGACAGATTTCTAGTGGAAAAGCAACGATAATATTTATTTATATTTCAATAATATTATACCGATTACTTTCTACAGCCACAATCATTTTACCTATATTCATTTCTTCTCCGAATTCAGCCGGCATAATAATATATAAAACCTTCATATCTCGTAAACTGCCGAACCGATTCCGATACCCACGATATATCTCTAAAAGGAAAAATATTATATTAAAAATGTTTGAGGAAAAGAAATGGCAAAATACCTACGCATTTCTAAGTGTATGTTCATTTTCCTGTAGGTAAATCTTTAGCTCGCTTTGACAGCGGCCATTTGCAATACTGATATTTGTCAAGTCAACTGACGAAATGAAATGGGATATTGCTCTGTTTTTCATTTGTTTAATTCGGTTGATATCTCGTGTTTTGATTTTTATATTTTCAGATTATCTTTTGTTTGTCTGTTTTCGGTCGGTAGTTATTAGGTTATTTTGTGGTTTCAAGTGTCTTCTCAGGCTGTTTACGATTATTTAACTCCTAGCAAAAGTTTATCTGCATTTTACCTCAAAATTAAGTAGATTATTAATCTCCACCATGCATATTGTGTAGGTACAACTCTCACTCCCACACTTAGTCACACCCACCACTCACATACACATTAACTTTCAAATAATCAAACACGTTATGGGTGTAGGTGATGATTTGGAAGTTTGGAAGTTATATAAATGTCATTAAGTTATTGAGCTAGTTCAAGATATGTAAACTTATACAAATAAGGACAAAAACCAAAAGAATGAAATGGGAATACTTTTATGAAATGCTTAGGCGCGTTTAAGCCTTCCATAAAAGCAAACTAAACAAACTAAGCAAACTTTAAAGGATTCCCCCCATTGTAACTAGAATAAATCATTTAATATGCAGCAACAAAAAAAAATATATTGTTATTTTTATATTTTGTTTAAGATAAAGATTATTAGTCTGTCTATCTAGAGGTATGTGCTATAACTTAAACAAATGCTATACACAAGAAGAAGTGAGGTAAAGGGCGAGTTTAAGAATTATTTTTGCACAAGTCGTTATTATAAAATCACTGCCATTAAATCCAGAAAATGACAACAAATATTTTACTTTTTATCGTCTTTATAAAAGAAAGTGCATAATTATGAAATAATTTGAAACTCCTTTTGAAACTCATTTGTTAGAAATGTGCCTCAATATAGCACCAAACATTTACTTTTGATAGGTGACAAATTATTATCTCTACAAAGACAAAACAATATCATCTTCCTGCCCTAATGCCATGTTAATTGGGGTCGGCGCAACACGTTTTCTTCTTCCATACCACCCTATCCCCTGTCACGTTATCACTGACTACCTTTACTTTCATATCACTCCTCACACAGTCCATATTTATTTTTTTTGGCCTTCATCTCCCTCTCCATCCTTCCACATTTATATTCATAACTATTTTAGTAACATGCGCTTCATCCCTCCTCATCGCATGACCATACCAGGGCACACGGTGTCCTCTCAACTTTTTAAAAACAAGGACAAAACAATCATATGGATTAAATATAGAGCGTATATACAACAATTTTGTTTTGGCTTTTCAAGTCCCCAAGGATTTGTCGGGTTGAAAATAACAATACATGTAATGATAGCGGTCTCCCAATGGTCCAAGATCTCCATAGAAGTTCGTTTTCCTCAATTCACTCTTACAAATTGCATTCAATGAGACGCAACAGGATAAGTCGACGGCTTTTCCTTTTCTTAATGGAAGATAAAATATCAATATTTTCGTTATAGTTCTTATTTTTCCTTGTTCAAACGAAGCGTGTAAAAAAGTTAAAACGAATTTTACGAAAAAGTATAGGAAAATATAAATAATTCAGTGACTGACACTAGGCGAGCCTAAGGGCTTAGAAAAAGAGACATTTTATAAGACAGGTCCAAATTGACTTCATGACATTTCGGTGGCGCATGTCAATCACATACAGTTCGGACATTCTGACAATAATTATTGCTGATTCAACTTTACACCTGAAACCTGGACTTATATAGTAAATAGAAGTCGGAAATTGCCAAGTCAGAGCTTTGTGAGGTTCTCAAAGGCGGCTTAATTAACATCATTAAATGACAATCATCTGACACCAGAGGTGGTCACAGCCTCAAACGAAAAGAAGAAGAAGGAGGACTTTACTATTTAGGGTTCCGTACTCGAAGGGTCCAAACGAAGCTCTATTGCTGTCATTCACGTGTCCATCTGTCTGTCCATCTGTTTGTCTGTCAGTCGTCTGTTACACAGGTTTTACAGCCAAAAGGTTAAAGCTAAAGTCTTCAAATTTTCACAGTATTAGCATCTTGTTGACCCAAAGCTATATACTCGTACATAGTCAAAAAATATATTTAAAGGTTTTCAAAGGGGGCTCCATACAGTGAAACGGGAGAGCGAAAAAAAAAATTGAACTACCCCATCAAATGGGGTATCATAGCTTAGAACTCTTTTACTAAATAAATGCTGTATTTTTTGTTTTAAATATATTGGTAAACAAAGGAATAAGAAGCCACCAAAGTCAGCTTTTTTTACAAAAATTGCTCCAAAAAATTTTCTAACTTCCCATTGATCTATGAACTTCAAATTTGGTTATTACGTATATTTTTCTAAAAAATAACAATAATATATTGCTATTTTTTATCAGATAAATCAGACATTTCTTTGAAATTTTCTAATTTTTCCCATTAAAACCAACTTGTTTTTGTGGTTTGGTACGGAACCCTAAATGTGCGAAGTCCCACACGCACATGTCTGGTTTTCTAGAGCCCCTGGGACTAGTACATGTTAAGAAGTAAACACTAAAATTGAACGACTGAAGTTATTACTTAACTAGAAAAAGGTCCAAAATTCAACAACCAATAATGCTGATTGATACACAGGCTGAAAACGTCACATTGGTACCTGCCCGAATTTGATCCTACGATATCAAGCATGAGAGGCGAGGTCTTAGCCACCGACAAACAGACAGAATGCTACGCTAAGCTACCACTTAGTGTCAAAAGTTATTCTATATCCCGGCAATACACATTTCTTGTGATAAAGGCAACTGGAGTGACAACGCAAGAAAAAGCTATAGTAACCTATAAAAGTGCATGAAAACGAAAGTCCAACTATTCTTATTAAAAATGATTCCCAAAGATAAGTACTACATCCGCATCACTCTCTCTTAATTTAATAATTTATTTGATCTTTTGAACCAAAAGAGAGAGTTAACAAAATCCTTGACGTATAACGAAGCTTTGAAGTTGGCAAGTAATAGTGGATATTGCTGCACAGGCAAAGGCATAGCTCTTAAGTTTAATAATATAATAATCCAAACGTTCTAGCCAGTTCTTGTGGAGTAATCATAACTCCGTTGTATGTGCGAGGAATCCTAAGAGAATTTGTGGGGCGAGCGATGTTTTTTTTATAACATCTAATCTAACAATAGATGACAAAAATCCATAAATATCCCCGATCGATCGCGAGGAAGAGGATGATCGCCCACCACCCAAATTGTGGTCAAACATATAGAAAGAGGTCCTGAAGGACAGAACCTGAGCACACAGACAACCCAGACCAGCAACCTTATTGCGTAAGTGAATTCGGCAAGGCAAAGGAGTTTCTTTCAACTCGCATGTGATTGGTCGATTGTTAAAACTCTTTACCCTTTGCCTAGCCGAATTCATTATGCAATAAGATAGCGGAGCTCTCTGGCGCAGACGTACAAGGAGATCCAACCCCAGCTTAACTGGGTAGATAGTTGGACAGAGAACAAAAATAACATCTAATCTAACAACACCAAAATTATAATGACTCGTTGGGAAGAGAGTTGGACAAAGAACAAAAAGAACATATAATCTAACAACACCAAAATTTTAATGAATCGTTGGGAAGAGAGTTGGACAAAGAACAAAAAGAACATCTAATCTAACAACACCAAAATTATAATGACTTGTTGGGAAGAGAGTTAGAAAAAGAACAAAAAGAACATCTAATCTAAATACACCAAAAGTAGAATGACTCGTTTGTCACTAAAGCTTCACTTTATTTTTTAACCGACTTCAAAAAGGAGGAGGTTCTCAATTCGACTGATTATTTTATTTTATTTGTTTCACTTCAAAACTTTATATTAGGTGAACCGATTTTGTTGGTTCTTTTTTATTTGAAAGTTGGGTGTTTATCGTGTGGTCCCGAAGACTGATAAAGAACATCGAAGATATACAACAGAACTCTTGGATAAAGAACTGAAAATCTCTCCAGATTGCTGCAATCGCATGTCTTTTTATTGTTTACGCCATTTCATAACATAACTCTAAAGGGGTACGGTAAGGGGGGAGGGGTTTATGTTATTCGGGTAAACTATTCTGGCATAACTTTGGGCTATATAAGCCCCTGACTATAGAACTTGCTCATTAAATACCACAACTATAAAGTGAAAAATAACTTCAATATCGGCAGTCGGTATCAAAAAAGAAAATCAGGAACACCGAACTCCAATATTGAAATTATTTTTCATTTTGTATTGTTTTATTTGGAATTCGGTTGTAATTTTTTTTGAAAAAAAAAGTTGTTTAACCCGGAAAAGTGAACGAATCGAATCGAATAGGCTACGGAAGCAAAGATTCGACTGTCTCGTTGGTCTAGTGATTGCAAGGGCTCCCTGAACATGACGTTCTGGATTCAATGCCTGGGCCGAGCAAAGTGGTATTGGGCTTGCCATATAACAACGAAAAGCTTCTGTTTTTATATAACAACCTTTTTGGAAGTTATATGTTTGAGCCGTTTGGAATTGAAACACTAGGTTCACAAAACTCGTCGACTCTTCACATTACCAGAGGGATGGCTAGTTGATGTCGATGTCGAATGTCTGGTTATGTTAATGTCGATGACCATGGTATGTATCTCTATGCTACTAATGTCAAAATCGCAACACTTGTCGAAATGGTAATTGGTCAATGACTCGAATTACTTATGATTAATAATAAAAAACCTGTCACTCTTTGACTACATATTAAGTGCTTTGTGTCAGATTCAAAACTTAGCAGACTTATGACTTTATTTTTAAAAGATCCTTCTTCAAAACTGCCTGGATTCTAAATGTAATATAAGCTAGACCCTATTTGTCTAAGTTAGAAGTAAACTTTATTGGTACTGAATTTTTGATCAAGACACCTTTTGCTTCAATCTTTCTAGACCTCGTGAAGGTCAGTTTTTTCTGTGGTTCATAGGTAGTCATCAATGCATTATAATAATTACAATTCAACACATTTAATTCATCTTTAATGATTTCCATTACATTTCATTTTTTAAACAAGGTACTTAATTTTTCGAAAAATTTATATCCAACTATTATTTTGTCTTTTGCAACACATACTGCAGAAACATCATTATCATATTTCAAATAGAAACCCCTTTGTATAGTAAAAACGACCCCTACGAAATACACATCTCCGTAATCACTAAATCTAAACCCCAATATAGAAAACGTCGAATTCTTTCACATTCCGGCACGTGGATTCCTAATAATCCTGACCGAAATAAATTACGGGGATAAGGATAGAGCGCCATCGGTCATTATAATCCGGTGTGACGTCACCATTCACGTTATCTATCGCGGCAATCTGAACTGAGGCACGGAATAGAACGGTGTAGAAGGTCTGCTCCGTACAATGAGAGAATACAGTTGCACTCACACATATACAGTAAGTCAATCTCTCTAGCCTTTTCCAACTACGTTGACGTCGGCTCTTAGTCTGACTTGATATAACTGAATGACAGTATTTTACTTATTATAAGAGGAAAACCTTGCCGTTCCTTAACATCTCTTCTCCCTTATTTTCCTTCCGAATCTGGGCGTTACGGTGGATCATTTACTGTTCGTGCTGTCCACCTCTGGTATAGTCACCCTCACTCCATACGGGACAGCCTTTCGCTGGAGACTTTCAATAAAAGAACAAGGGAAAATTTCCTGTCAACATAACGCATAAACAGGTATGCATTGTGTGCAGTACACGTATTTGATTTATTTATTTAATTAGTAAGAATGTAAATGTCAAGTTTTGACATTGAGCTTTGCTGTAAGAGAATCCAATTAAGGATTAAGCTCGCCTTTGTACATAAGCTGTCCTACTGTATTTGTATACGTATGATTTGTGTACAGTAAATATGAATATGGATTTACTGCCTATCTGATCTCCACAACTTAGTAGCTAGGTGACACGATACCTTTTAGTAAGACTGGCACCCTTACTAAAATCTTGACATATTTTAGCGATTGCTTAGCACTCTGTATTTTAAAGATTAGCAGATTTTGAATAAATAATCTGAAATAATTAGTTGCTAAACAGCTCAGAGATTTTGATGTTGTTGATTTTTGAGACAGGAGCCGCTCATTCCTCTGTAAGTTCGTCCAAGTCGGCACTACTGATGCTGGTCACCCTCCCTGGATTTTTCATGATTCGCCATGGATTCCACCCGGTGGGGGAAGACCGCCAGGGTGCCGTGAAGAAGCGGCGTCGACATACAAATGTGAGCGCGAGTTGCCATACGCGGGTAGGCTCTTTAACTCGCGCTCACAATAAGTTAGGTCTAGAAGACAGCAAAGCGAGCTCGTAGTATCGAGCCCCGGTATCGCTTTCGCGGCGAGAGAGCACAGCTCCGTGACCACTCGAATCACCTCCTTGCGGAGCTGACGCGACATACAGGGAGTCTTTCTGGCCTCTTATCCGTTACAATTGTCAAACATCTACACGAGGCACGCCAGGGTACGTATGGCAAACACAAACATAATATGACAGTCGCGAGTGCGCTTGCATTCACTGTAGGTGAAGCGTGTATAAATGTGTGTGCATTTTAGATATGACCTTCTGTATTCATCTGTTTTGTGACTGAGGGGACGTGCCTGAACTCGCCTTTACGAAAGTCGTGCTTCGTAATGAAATATTAGTTTTTAAAATGAGGGAAATGTCAAAGAAGTTTTTTGCTGCACAGTGAGTTTTGTAAAGTATATCAGCGAATTAAGGTTGTGGAAGATTTCTTGCGGTGAAAAGAAGGGAAGATGGTTTGAAAATATAATGTAGATCTAGGTAAATCTAGGTCTTGGGTGGCAAAAAGGAGTTTCTATCGAGTTATTAAATGCCATACAAAAATTTATAATTATCTGCCTTATTTTTTTAGACTTTTGAATTTTGAGCAGAAAAATAAGTCAAAGTTTGAGCAAATGCTGTACTTAAGAAATATTTATTATTTTTCAGATTATTATTTCAGATAATTCTAGTGTGTGTGTGTGTAGGTGTGTGTGTGTAGTGTGTGGTAGTACGTGTTCTGTGTATGTGTGTGATTTCTAGTGTGGGGCAACGTTTTTTTTTAAAACAAGATACAATTAATATAAAATCTTAATCTTAATTAATAATGATAAAGCGATCAACATTTTTAAACGTTTCTTTATTGGCAGTATGAATGATGACACTGTCGATGTGGCTTAATTCTCAATATATTTGAGATAGAGGAATTGGAGGTTTAATATCCGGAAATACTACTTTGATCATGAAAATCCTATTACTTATTCAAAGTTACCCAATCGCTGCTTTTTAGGTTGGGTTACTTTATATGCTGGTTTTTATTTTGAAAAAAAGAAGCCGTCATCCGAACTTAGAAACTCCTCCTTTTTGAAAAGTCGGTCACAGGAATAAAGTAAGAAGTAAAATAAGTAGAGAACTAGGAGTATCATAACTAGATAAAATATTATGAACGATAAAAACAACAGTCAGTAGAACAAAACGGCAATAAAAAGAAAACTGTTTAGCTTAAAGGCATATCGGAAAAATTCCAGAAATCAATTTCATTGGAGGACACGTTTCCTTGTCTATTCTCTGCACGTTAACGGACATACGGTTTCAATGGAACCCAATGCTCGCAGATACCACTGTCATTTCACAATAATGTTACTTCTAAAATGTTTCATTTTACGAACTAGTGCACATCCAACAATGTGATTTCATCCTTATGTCAATGTGGATAGAAGTCACTCAATGTTCACTTGTGATTTGTAACAAATATAAAATAATAACGCCATCTAAGTATCACCTAATATCTATGTTGCTATAAAAAGTCGAAATGTGTTTTGCAGTTTTTTGTTTTTTCAGGAGTTTTATAAACACTGAGCCTAATACGCCAACTTGCGCCTCCCTGAATTATCTTACTAACTCTGAGTTAGTAGCTAACCCAGCCTGTAACTGTTATGTATGACATATTCGTCATTTAACCTCGTGTTAGCAACTGCCTCTGATTTAAGTCCTTGACGTAAGAAGGCCTTATTAAAAAGCCTTTACATTATTTAATATTAATGAAGACAAAATAAACAGGGACTGCTGTAGTGAAGTTGACAGTTACGAAACACATTCTGAATTCAAAAGAACCAAAGAAAATATTTTATGTTACGTGACATTATCATAAACTACTATCTATACTAATATTATAAAGCTGAAGAGTTTGTTTGTTTGTTTGTTTGTTTGTTTGTTTGAACGCGCTAATCTCAGAAACTACTGGTTGGAATTGAACAATTATTTTTGTGTTGGATAGTCCATTTATTGAGGAAGGTTATAGGCTATATAACATCACGCTACGACCAACAGGAGCAGAGCATAAATGAAAAATGTTGCAAAAACGGGCAAAATTATTCCTTTTTGAGAGCTTCCGTTGCGTGCGCTGCGTAAACGGTTTAATTACACAACAATCATGTATGTAGAGTAGGTAGGGTTGACGGGAGCGAAGCCGCGTGGGACAGCTAGTTTTGAATAAAATCTGTCATTATTTTACTATATTTGGAGTCCAATTCCAAATTTGAAACCAATAGTAGTAACTACGACTAACGGATATAAGGTCGATAAAAGTATTTAATTACTGTCACTCTTTGACTACAAATTAAAGTACTGTGTCGGATTCTATTACCAACTTAGCAGACTTATTACTTTATATTTGCAAAGATCCTTCTTCATAACTGCCTAGATTCTAAATAAAATATAAGATTAGACCCTATTTATCTAAGTTAGAAGTAAGCTTTATTGGTACTGAATTTGATCAAGACACCTTTTGCTTCAGTCTTTCTAGACCTCGTGAAGGCCAGTTTTGCGTGGTTCTTTGTTTATCCTAAGTCAAGTGAGAATAGGTTGCTTCTAGGCACGCGGCTTCCATCGTCGATCACATCATCTTTTACCATCAGGTTTTATAGAGACCAAATGTAAGCCTGTTAATTTAGTAAAAACCGAAACAATTACATTGAATAGTTAACGGTGATATTTTTTATTTTAAATGTTTTCTTTGTTTTTGTTTTGTTTGTTTTTTTTAAAAACGTTGCCCCACACTAGGAATTTCTTCCTGTATCGTGGGTGCGTTTACAAACATATAAACTCACATACACAACACCCAGAGCCGGAACAACTATCTGTAGGTCATACAAATATTTGTTCCGTGCGGGAATCGAACCCGCGACACGCAGCGCAGCAGTCAATCGCTCAACCACTGCGCCAACCGTGCGCCTGATCGTTTCAATATGACATACTAAGCGGCAGCCGAGAAATTGACTAACCCACTGTGGGAACGGGTTCTTGGAAAGTATACTTACTGCCAAACAAAACAATCTTTCAAAGATTAGACACTTTTGTCGTTTTTTTTTTTTTTTTTTTTTTTTTTTTTTTTATTCGTTATAGGCTCGCGTTTGACCACTATCTCGCCTGATGTTAAGCGATGATATGGTCGAAGGTGGAGCACGCTTGCCTAGAAGTAACCTATTCACTCTTGACTTGAAGAAGTTTGACTACTTAGCTCTGTTTTGTTGCCTAACCCCTGATTTCGGAAACTAGAATTATTAGTTGAGTATTTTTTATCCAAAGTCTAATTTAGTCTGAAAATATAATTCAAAAACCAGTTTTTGTGTGTTTGTTATTACAGCTGATTAGAACAATCGTCTGTCAGTCTTTAAGACTATCTTGACTGAGTACCCAAAAAATCACTTATTCACTTGATATTTACCTCACGATGCTCTCCTAATTAATTTGGCAAGTTGAAGGCAGGGACTGTATAAACGTTCTGCACAAACCTGGTTTACAAAGAGACCGCTAACTTTATTATCATGCTTCCCAAAATTTGATTAAAATAGTAGTCAGAGCCAAGTTTTCATTGTAGAAAATCAGAAGCTTGTTTATTTTTCAGTTTTAGTAGTTAATTCTTAAGATAATTGTGGCTAGTTCATGAAAGAATGCACAAAAAACTTTGCTGTATCTTTAATCACTGCAATCGTTAAATAAAAAACTAAAAATTAATTTGCTGAAATTGCTTTCAATTAAGACAAACTGGCGAATTGGTTCCTACTCATATTTAAATACTTATTTTATAAACATACACACACACAACATAGAGAAGTCACAATTGCAGATAGGTGATCACAAAGACGCTGCTTATTTCAAAATAACAGTTGAATGAGAAACGTGGGCACAGACTTATTCATCGATTTACCATTATCGACGGTATGAAAAGGTCTTTAAACTATTTAATAAACGTATAGTGACACAAACATTATCTACATGGACACAAGTTTGCTTGTCCTTAAAAGAGCCGGCTGAAAAGTCAAAGAATTCACCAAACCTAGCAATGCATAACCGTTGGACGAAAATATAAATTAAGTTGCAAAATGAACCTTTTCAGCACTACTTAAATATTGTGCCTTTATTTCTTTTCGTTTCGCGTCTCAACTCTGTCATATAAATGTTATGCTTTCTTTCAAAACAACTAATAGGTATCACTTTCACGTCGTCTCATTTGGCCACACATAAAGTATGTCTGGCGCACCACAGGCATTACTGTTACTAACTTAGCCACCAGTTTTATCGTTTAACCTGGCCTTCGGCTATTCTATAAGTTGCACCGATACAAGATAACCAGAAGTAACAGGTTGTCAAGCAACAATCAATATGCCAAGCCTTTTTTCTAGTCCTCAGTGTAATTGGATGCAGCTGAATCAGTATCAGTATTTTACATAGAGCAACTGCCTATCCGAGATCCACAACCAAGTATCTGGATAATACTATAGAAGACTGGTATTAGATTTCAAATTTCTACACACACACACGTGACACGGCGCGTATAGTCAGGAGATTCCTCTCTCAGGAGCCCTGGACCCTGTTCCCGATACCCGTGATCTACTATTGTTTTATATATTTAAATATTTAAGCATGGCTTTACTTTGAAGATCAACCCGTGTGCCTGTTGTTATTAAACCACTAGTCAAGCAACATTACAATCTAATAAAACGACAAAGACATTACCATTTCAATTTACAATACAATCAAGTTCTAACCTTTGCTCTTTCGACTCCAATTTCATTGCAATTTATATCACTAAAGATTATTCTTATATCAATTCCTTGATCTGTATAATATTTATAAACATAAAAGCAGATTGATATGAGCATGTATGAAAGTGGATTTTATTAGGGTTTTCACTGACATTCTGAATGTTTTGGGTAGGGTTATGCCGCAATAATTTTTGTGTGCGAGCCACAGGCGCGTCGGGCGAATAACCGAAATATTATAAAAGTTTGCACATTTTTTTTTACTTGGTTTTTATTCGAGTACTATCTGGCTTTCGTAATTTGTTGCCTGTACTCTTGTTTTATATATTAAAAAATATACTGTTAGCTAACAGTACCAATACGCATAGTAATGCTAGACATAGTTGTCACAAAATATGAAACATTCTTTTACATTTACAACGCAATCACATACGGCGTCGGTGTGTTAACTTTACTAATTCTGTACCCAATGTTAATTTGTTTATATTTAGACATCATTATTTTAAGGCGAGTTAAAGATAGGAAATATCTTATTTCATAAAGTAGTCTGTTTTAGGCTTATCGATGCCACTAACTCATTGATTACCCTAATAAATCATTTTTAATATAATAACCTTTCACAAATCCATCCTAATAAAGTCCATCGTTTTATTATAAAATATCAAAACGGATTTCAGTTCAATACAATAGTCAAATTAGAACAATATAATTTGATATATTTTATGATTGGCCGGTCCATCCGATTTCCATATTAGAGCATGCTAACCTTTATTGCTAACTACATGCAAATCTGTCTGATGTAAATTCAAACTCACAATTTGACAAACTAGCTTCTGCCAGCGGATTCTCCCGCGTGAAAGTCAAACATTATTCCGAGGAAATATATTACTATGTGCTATTCCTGACTATAATCTATCTCTGTGCCAAATTTCATCCAAATCCGTTCCTGTGGGCGTGATTTAACAAACATACATCCATCCAAACTTTCGCATTTATAATATTAGTTAGACAAGATACTATTATTTTGATTTCAAACGTAAATGTCTTCTGTTGTAAGTGACGTTTTCGTTTATTCATTTTTACATTTATATTTTTATATATTTCTTAAAACAAATCATTTTAAATCATGAAAATAGCTATCGATAGTCAGGGTTCTTGAGAGAGGACCCTCCTTTCTTTTACCATATTTTCTCATTAGACTGTCTATACAATCTCTTATGGTTTTTGCACACTTAGAAATCATGTCACATAAATATACCTAAAATAAGATACACGTGTACCAGAATCTAGTTACATCTAATAAAATTATTCTAGCTAGAACTATTTCTGTCACCGCACATTGTTATAAGGAACATTATTATCCTCTGCCTGTCTTTCCGCGTAAGTAATTTGAGCGTACAAATTAATATAAGAGTCTCAGGTTATAAGAAATATAGGACACAATTTTTGTAACTAACCCCCGATTTTTGAATTCAAAATTTGAAGTTGAGTATTGGTCAAACTCTACTTTTTGACATTGGAAATGGGTTTGGCATGTTCTTAATGTCCAATACATAATTCAGGTACGGGCGCTAAGGCTCAAATATTGATCGGACCTAAAAAATAATCGTATAGAGCAATAATAACCATACCCGCAATACAAAAAAAAACAATGTCTTGATAGGAGTGCAATCCCTAGTTTTAAAACATTGGCCAAACTTTAGACGTGTCTTAAAAAATCTATAGAAACAGAAATAAATATCATTTTATATCATACGAACATGAAAAGGTATAGTCCAATCCAATCTTATTTAGTAATCACTGCTAGAGTTTTAGTACAAACCTTAAAAAGCAAAAACCTTCTGAAATTAGGGCCGTAAATTCAGGCTTCTTCGGTGACAAACTAGAGACTTTATTGAAGATTTTCCGTCTCAAAAAATCTCATATTTCATGAACATCAATTTATCTAAGTAAGCAATATATATGTTACACCCGGGACCTCAGTCTAGAACACAAAACTTAATTTAGCTAAAAGTATTTTGCCATGAAAAAAGATTCCTGTAATCATATTAGATATTTATAACTTGGGGTCCATCACTAATTATCTATAAGCGGATTTCATGGGTCACTGAAATTTTAAACACTTGAACGCCTCTAATCAGAAAAACCTGTTTTGTCAACTGTAGTAAGATGCTTAATTTTGATGGTACCTTATTTTTATATTCCGGTAGATAAACTCCAACAATCCACAAAACGAAGTCCCATAAAAATGTCACTTGCAAATCCAAAGCTTACCGACAAAAATAATACGATTAAACGAATCGTAAAATCATCTCCAATAATTTATCTTCCATGCAAATGCACGACTCCTTTTACAACAATAACGGGACATACTTTATCATACGAATACGATATCGGCACTTCAAACAATTTTACACTAGAAAAATTTTATAAAAAAATTGCACTTCACTCACCGTTTTTTTATTAAATCACATTTGCAGCAAGTAGAACTGGGTTAAGGAGATAACGGTGTTTTAACTTTGTAGGTAACCGTAGTTCGGATAACGCGCGCCGATTTTGTACGCACAAAACACGATCACACGTCTGAACGGAATAGTTGCCGGCGTAGCACTGGGAGACGCGCAGTCTCCGAATCCTGCCCGTACCAGCTCCCAAATGACTCGCGTAGCCCGTAGCGCTACGGCGTAGCTCGGTGCTACGACGCTCATAAATTATGATAAACGCGTTTATTTAATTACGCCGATGGGCACGACATTTTTTTTTTCATACTGTAAAGTAGCCGAGTAGAATATCAATTTTGATCTTGTTTGTATTAAATTTAGGTTAGATTTTGTTTGGTTGGAGATAATTGCCGACAATAAAAATATTATATTATAAATTCCGTCAAGCATTGGCATTTAGTCTTACATACATAAAAAAACTCACGGCTTTTTTCCATGGATATAGACAGAAACTGCAGAACAACCATCTACTGGGAGCCTTACATATCCTTTTTACGAGTGAACTTTGTTTACTTTTATACATTATTGATTTAATTATTATTTTATTCAGTTTTTGTTTTAAAACCTGAAAATAAATTTAGAGGTCTAACATCTCTAATCGCACCGTCTTAAGAAGCTTGCTCTCAATGGCTGGATTAGGCTCCTGATATAGTACAAAGTAATCCAGGATACTGTACACATAGCGTACGAAAGTTTTAACAGTGTAGTTACCGTTTCCACTAGCTTAAGTATACCATTGAAAAGAAGAAGAAATCGTGCTAATCGGGCTCTTCATGAATACGTTATGAACATGTTGAAAAATAAAGATTAGACTTGCTAGGAGATATATGTTCAATTAACAGGTTGAGTGCCCGTAATTCTTCTTGCGTGGACACACGTTTCAGGCACTCAAGGGGTTAAAAGATTTCATTTGAAATCAGGGGAAAAATAGGAATAAAGCGGAGTGGAAATTAAAAAAAAAGAAAAACTTTTAGTTTTGCTTATTTAAAAAAAAAAAAATAGACTTTAATGCACGTACTTTCAGAGGCACGATATAGGTATGTATAATGTCACGGAATCTAACATCGATGAAACGTTATCCACATCATTTGGATTTTCTCAGATATTCTTCTTACCTAATAAGGGTTGGAGTTTGTGATTTGGTCAATGGACTAAATAATATGTGTGATACTCCTGTATCAATATTTTTGAGAAATAAAAGTATTGGAACCAAGGTTCTTATCTGATGGGAGGAGCTACACGGAGAAAAGCGTCCCGCTGACACTTTTGCTATACCTATGATTTTGTGATAGTTCGATATTTGAAATTTTGAATGCAGTTTTTTACAGATGGCCAGTGAGTTTTGAAAAACCTTGATAAAGTTATGGATGATTATTTTCGTTCACTAAACCAAAGCTTTTAAATGAACGAGAATATCATCCATCAGTATTAAGATCATAAAAAAAAAATTGTGCCGGTTAATACTCATATCTATCGAAAGGAACTTCGTTCCAACTAGGTTTCCCGCAATACCTGCCGATTTTTTACATATGCAATACCGTATTCTAAAACTAGGTAAGTTTTGATTACCTACTGTAATATTCGCATGATAACTGGGACAGTTTGGAACGTGCTCAAAAACACGGTGTGACACGATGTGTAAAGAACGGACACTCATCCAAGAATTGATGTAGATCGATCCATAAGGCATTATTTCGCCACAAGCCCCAGACAAAATTTTAATAATCTTTGTTTACTTACAGATCGCGGTGCCCAGTGATTAAGAGTCCTCGTGCTTGAGGTCGTCTGTTCAAATCTAGCTTTTTCAATACATATGTACTTCCTAAGTTTATCTTGGATATTAGTAAAAGAAAATATCTTGAGACTTATAGTCAATATATATCTAAGTTTGAAATCTTAATGAATAATGGTCGTGAATGAGAAGAAGCCTTTGCCCTACAGTGGGATAATAACAGGCTGGCATTATCTTTATTACATCATCAGCCTTTTTTAATGTTCCCACTGCTGGGACATAGGCCTCCTCTCTGTGAGAGAGGTAATGGGCCTTAATCCACCACATGTCACATGCCTTTAAATTTTTGGTTCTAGGACATGCCGGTTTCCTCACGATGTTTTCCTTCACCGTTTTTAGAGCAGTGGTGATGATTTAATTTATACAAAGTACAACGCCAGCGTGGGTTCGAACCCACGACCTACGAAACGTAAGTCGGGGCCGTTTCCACTGGGCCACCTCTGCTCCATGAATAAGCTAACAGCCAAAACTATTATGAAACACATACCTATGTTTAATCATAGGTTTTAAATATAGATAACCTTTTTTTTTATAATATACTCTTCATTTAGTTTAGAAGACCTATTTTCCAAACAAACACACTCCATTTCACATCATTAGGGTAGAGACATAAAATAAATAATTCTAAATAATAAGTTCTAACCTAATATAATTTCTTACGACCTACGTCACCTTTATTTCACTCTCGCGAAATGATGTAGCTACTAACATTATATTATATCAGAAGACACGACATACTTGTAATACCTAGTATCACTTAATTAAGAAGGCATTGTCTGAGACAGGCTGGGACATCGCGTAATGAGACAGATTTTGCTGAAGCCACGTTTGACGTAATCAATTTGAAGAACGTGACGCTTGTGCTCGGTTTCTATATTGAGAAACGATTCGTTGGCATGACTTAACGTTTATGGTTATAAAGACCGGCAATGACCGAGGCAATGACTAATGAAGCCAATGACTAATGAAGTGAAGGTCATGGTTAAGTAATAACGGTCGCAGGGTTACGTCACCGCAGGAGACACCCCGGGCATCGGGAGTCGCAAGTCGTTTCCCGGCCTACTTAGGCGCGGGCTTGTGGACGGCGAGTAATGGCAAGCTCACCGCCCGATAAGGACCAGACCCGGCGCGTAGTGTTCCACGAGAGCCTCAAAGAGACGTCAGCACTGACGGGATCCGCTAGGGCCAATGCCTGTCTGGATCGCGGATAAATTTGAAAGAGAGTTACCACGGCGGTGACAGAAGTAACTGAAGGAACACGGGTGGGTTTTAGTCAGTAAAAGTCTGACACGCCCTGACAGAGCGGGAGAAGTCATTGGAAGACTAGCCACGCAAAAAAAAAGGGTTACGAAACTTCAAGGTAAGCAACGTTTGTTGAGGTTCATCCATCTATTACATAGCAAGTATCGTCAGTCCCTCAGAAAGCATGTTAGATTTGGTCCCGAGATCTTTGACAGTCGTTACGATGGACAAAAGCCATAATATCTGACACCAGTCTTGCCAGTATTATCAAGTTATTGTAATGTGAAGGTAGAATGTGCATTCACTCCGTGTAAAATTCTGGTACCTATACAGCGGCATCCGTTTGGAGTAGAAGTCGACCCCAATATAATTGAGGAAAAAGCTAGGCAGTTTTATATAAAGTCAAAATCAATTTTCTTTTTTTTCAGAGTGTCTAATGTTGACATAAAACTACAGCCCAACTTAGTTGGGCAAAGGCTAAGCAGATTGATGGAGAGCTGACTATAAGGCCGGTTACAGTGCTCGACCGTCCGTCGGTGCGTACGTCAGTCGCGCTTGTCTTTTATATGAAAACTCATAAATCGTTACAGTTCTGGACTAGCCGTACGCACTCGTATATTGCTATGCATTGCGTACGAGGACCGTCGGTGAAACGCGACCACATGCGTGCGTCGGTCGACCACGACGCTCTTCGCGTTCATTTGTTTCTATAAACAAATGAACGCGTTCAGTGCTGTACCGATCGGTGGACAGAGTACCGACCGCACGGATGGGTACAGTACTAGTCCAGTCAGTTAGTTTTTTTTTGTAATCTATGGGCTCGCGTTTGACCACTATCTCGCCTGATGGTAAGCGATGATGTGGTCTACGGTGAAGCACGCTTGCCTAGAACCCTACCCCTAACCTTACCCTATAACCTAACCTAAGCCTACCAAGTTGATCAGGAGAGCACTAAATGGTACAACTGACGGTTGGTTAATGCTTACTATCAGGTCGGAACTTAACTACTGACGGTCGGTCGAGCTCAGTAACTGGCCTCAAGGATATGCGTTAGGCATCGTTATTCGTAAAGGTATTTTAAAGTACCAAATCAAAATCAAACTCTTTATTTCAATTAGGCCATTAAGGCCAATATTCCAGTTGCTCATATTAATACTTAACTCAAAGCGGCAATGGACAGTTGTGATTGGTTGGCTTGTTTTTTTTTGCATTAACGTGCTCAAGTCCAAGTTCCTAGACGCCCGAAACCTACATTTTTTTTGTTCCTCCGTGGAAAATCCTCATTGGATGTCCTCCGCCCTCCGTGGTGTGGTGAGGGGTCTGTCAGACTCCTACTGACTAAAAACCACCCCGGTGTTCCATCTCACACCTATGCCGGAGTCACGGGAACAACGATACTTCCGCAACCCCCGATTAGTGCTGGCCTGCCACCGCCGAAACCTTACTTAACTCTTATATTACAAAATCTGTGGAATTGAGTAGTGTTAGCATGTACTTGGAACGTACTCGTACTTGTTAACTTGGACTTTCATTATCATTCAATTCCTTCCACACATTTTGCGAAAGATTTCGGTAACATCTGGGGCGTCTGGGCTCTTGCTTTATTGAGTACACATATGTCAACCTAAAGAATCATATGCCAAACTCGAGAGTTGTGATTGGTTGGCAATTGATTGGTAGGTGTGCCCAATTTTGAGTTTGAGTAGAGTATGAGAATCTGGAATATGTGCCTAAGCGGCATTTAAACAAGTTTTTTTTTGAGAAGTTATAATAATTTATTCTACCGTCCATTCCCAAAAGGAGCTTGTTATGGAGGATAACGGACAAGAAATTCCACACTTACTCTTTTATAAAAAGTATTTTGCAATATTTACAAACATACATTATTTCATATACAGAATCTGGTTCTCACATATTTACAGATATTGCAAGCATAGGTAAATTACCTAATACATCAACAACATTGTGTGAGTCAATTTCTTAAAAGAAAAATAAAAAGGGATGCAAAAATTATGATAAAGAACAATGGCGAAATCTTAGCTGACTTAAATTTAAGCGCCTGAAAGTGAGTTATATACGAAATAAATTGCATTGATTGTCCACGTTTCTTTAAAGTTTAATATTAACTGGTTCGCAACGGATGTTGAAAAAAAACATTATAAATAAAAGGTATTTGATATTTTGTTAACTTTAATTAGCTTAGTGTTGCCATTTTACACTTATTCTGCTAAGTTGCATGTAGTGACTGTAGTAAGTATATAATTTTTGTATTTGTTTTTATAATAAAATGAATTAAATGATGTATGTAGGTGTTCCTTGCAGGTAGGTAAGAATACTGCAATGTAGTAGAAACAAATGAATTACTTACAATCATTGATAGGCAAAATACTAGTATTCAAGTCTAAGCAAATCTTGCTTGAATGTTGACGAGACGACATTTTGATACACGTCAAGTCACTTAGTATAAATAGTAAAAGAGACTCTTTCCAAATACTATATTTTACATTTCATGCTGAAATAACTAGGTAAGAGAAATACTAATGCGATATGTCCTTTTTACTTCCACTAAATTGAATAGTAATACCTATTGAACACATTGTTAAAAGTTACCAAGACATAACCTACAAAAGTTAATGACTGAATATCTGTTAATCTCGGCGTTCTCGAACAAAAGTTCTTGCACAAAACTAATTCAGAACATGACCTTGAGTTAAACCAGCTATTTTTCATTTAAAGGTGTAGGAATTTAATTTCAGCTAAAACAATGTATGGGATTCTGCCATTATCCTTTATAAATAACCATTTTTATCTATGAAATCTTTGTTTACCCGATGTTTGGATCTCGGTCCAGTTAACAGCATTCGGGCTTCATTATTACAGGGGATAGGAAGCCATTCCAGGAATACAGACGTGTTATTATGTTACATGCATTTACAAAAATAAATGGCAATGTGTAATTGACAGGTACCTACTAGCTTCTGCCAATGGCTTTGCCCGCTTGAAAAGTGTTTTATCATCCCAGGGGAACTTTATACCTGGAAAATGTGCTATTCCAAACTATAATCGATCTCTGTGCCAAATTTCATCCAAATCCGCGCAGCCGTTGTGCACACATCCATCCATCCAAACTTTCACATTTATAATATTAGTAAGATCACGATACGTTTTTTTTGATAAGGGTACTATAGTTCTACTATCACATCAAAACGGATAGATTATAAAACTGTGCACGTTGTGTGCTGTTCACAATTTATCGAGATTTCAGTCTCGATAGATATTTTATAAACTTACGGTAAACACAATTATATGGAGACATAGACAACATGTATATTGCCCTTGATATTACGTCCAAAGTTTCGACTGATACAAAAATGGTATAGACCCCTCGGGACGTACTCTGAAGATGATGAATGTATCATATCAAGCAATACCCTAAAGGTTTTAGTTGAGTTAGTATCAGGGTCAGAGACTGTGTACCAGACTGTAATACACATAGTCTTTTCACTTTTTAGTGTTGCGTACCCAATAGGTAAAAACGGGACCCTATTACTAAGACTCCGCGGTCCGTCTGTCTGTCTGTCTGTCACCAGGCTGTATCTCATGAACTGTGATAGCTAGACAGTTGAAATTTACACAGATTGTATTTCTATTACCGCTATAACAACTAATATAAAAACAGAATAAAATAAATCTTTAAGTGGGGCTCCCATACAACAAACGTGATATTTTTGCCGTTTTTTGCGATAATGGCACGGAACCCATCGTGTGCGAGTCCGACTCGCACTAGGCCGGTTTTTTTTTTTGTAAAATTAAAAGGAAGAATGTGAAATCATTACTATATTACATGTCATCTCTCAGCATCCTTTTGTATGTTAAGGTTGTCAAGTCTTTAAAAAGGTATTCTTTATCATTTAACCCGACTGCTAAAGTAAGGTAATGTGTTTAGCAGTCCATGTTAAATGTATGTATGTTTGTTCCTATTTGGTATGTATGTTTGTAAAATCAGCAGAGAAGAACACCCTAGAACACCCTAGAGACCAAACGCGTTGGCCGATTTTGATGATTCCTTTTTTATTTGAAAGTTGGTGCTTCTCATGTATTCCCATTTAAATTTGGTTATCTGATGAAGAACACCGGAGATATACAACATAAGTCTTCAATAGACAACGGAAAATCTCTCGGGGTTACTGCAATCGCATGTCTGTATATTCTTTACGCCATTTCATAACATCACGCTGGTATGCTCTAAAAGCGTACACAGATGTAAACAGTTCACCCTGGTATACTCTAATTTCACCGCTTGTGTTCAAGTTTCATGTTATTCGGGTAATCTATTCTGGCATAATTGTGAGCATTATTGATATGTATACATCTGAAAAGTAAAAAATAAAAAACCATTTAATAAAAATATATAACCGACTTCCAAATAAAAACACTAGAAAGTGAAAAATAACTTCAATTCGGTCGGTGTTAAAAAACAAAGAAACAAAAACAAGAACACCGACTTCAGCAATTGAAGTAATTTTATCACTTTGTAGTGTTCTAATTAGGAAGTCGGTTGGTGGTTTTTATATAGTGAAAAAGTTTTTCACTTAATTATATGATGCCTGTATTTTAAAAGGGTTAGTCAAATTCATATTCTTTATTTCAATTAGGCCACTAAGCTGCACTTTTGAATGTAAAAGATCTAAATAAAAATAAAATAAAAAAACTACCGTCCATCCTTCGGCAGATATGTATCTGTTGTACATCTACATAATCTTGCCAGTTATGTTTAATCTCCTAGAAATGGAGGTGAGTCTATTGTCATTAATCGGGCATCGCACGCCGTCAGGGTTGCTACTAAAAAAAAAACAGGTGGAACGGGAACCTAATAAACCCCACCCTACCCGAAAATTGAAACTATTATTATAAAGACAAAATTTAAGTTTTATACTTCAGCGGGTACAATTTTTATTCAAATAATACTTAAACGCTTGGTGAACAATAATTGAGTACCTAATAATTAAATTAATTTTGTAATCTTTTGTATCAAAAAATTAAGTTTAATAAAAAAACATTTTGCAAAAAAATACCACCGCCTTACAAATAAAAAACTACAAAGTGAAAAATAACTTTATTTTTGGAAGTCGGTGTCTTTCGTAGGTACACATTTTTTGCGTTATGGACACCGACTTTCGGAACATACACTTTCAAACAAAAAAAGAATTTTCAGAATCGGTCCTCAATTGACGGAGATATCGGTGATCATACATAAAAAAAAAACGTACTCCAAGTCGAACATAGAACCTCCTCCTTTTTGGTAAGTCGGTTAAAAACTAAAACCCGACTACTGAAAAATCACGACACCTACTGTAACAAAACAGTACATTCTGCAAAGTGGCATACGACCACGGTTATCCTCTAAACATCACTATGAGTATGTACGAAATACAATAAATTATTTATTACATGTAAGTTGTTTATTTAATACCCGATACATATCGAATAGTTTGTACATAACAATTCCAGATGATAATATTTTCTTGTTTCATACTTTTTAGAGCGTGATTTTTCAGTAGTCGGGTTTTAATTTTTGAACTTATTTTTTAGTTAATGAATTTTGTGGTTCTTGCAGAGTCACATCTCACTTTTACTGTTTAGGATTTGTTTTTTTACATGTATCTAGATAATGCATACGTTACAATAGTGGACTTTGCGACGCCGTAGTCGGGTAAAAAATAGTTTTTATGACTTTGACGGGATATGCCTCGCAAACCGTACGATTGACTAAAATATAATGTAGCAAATCCTACCTTCATTTTAAAATCCCTGTTCACTGATACCACACATGTTGGAGTGGCGTGATTTTTTTTTCCTTGACTTTGTTCCTCCTAGAGGGTGCCATATTCAATTAAATATGACGTCACATGGCTTATAACCAGCGGACATACAAGACGATTCTAACGACACCTCATTTGTAAAATTATGATCACTACTTTAGAAGTTATGAGGGAACAGAAGAACATACATACCTACATACTTTCATACGTACACACATACGTACACACATACCGGTCAAAAACATAACCCTCCCTTTTGCTTAGACATAGTCGGGTAAAAATTGCATTGTCAAAAGGAACGTGTGAGCAAAGTTGCAGCTCAATCGAACATTGGGAAGTGGGTCAAATTGAACTTGCAAGCTTTGATATCACCTATCCCGGGGTTTGCATGTATGTAACACGCAAACCGCGGGATAGGTGAAACTAAAAAATTAACTCAATTGTATTACAATTTCCTTTCTTGATTTACTATTTGACAGTCAATCCTTTACCTAGATTCAGAATACACTCTAAAACTAAGACAGATATCGACTAAGACCCGACTAACCCTGAGGGACAGCCTGTTATCTAAAATCAGTGTATTATATATCAGCCAGGAGACTGGAGTGACGTTATTATTAAGAAGACGTGATGCGTGTCACAAACTCACAACTGTTACGTTTCTGTGGTTAGGGGTGTGACCTTAAAGCTCGGTCGCATGAGGTGACTAGTGTGAATGGTGGCATATTAAATATATTGACGTAAGCGTATATACGTCAGACTTATTAACCCCCGACGGAAAAAGAGGAGTGTTATAAGTTTGACGTGCGTACCTGTGTTTATGTATTGTGTATTTGGCTGTGGCATCATAGCTCCTAAATGGATAAACCGATTTGATTTAGTTCTTTTTTGTTTTAAACAGACAGCCCAAAAAGGAGGAGGTTCTCAATTTTGATGTATATATATATTTTATTTATTTATGTTCGGGCATAACGCCTTCATAAACGGATTTGCAAAATTCTTTTTTTGTTCGAAATAAATTTATTCCGAAATCGTCCCAATTAAATTTAGTAAAGATCTGATGAAGAACTTTAGAGGTATACAACAGAATTCTCAATCATCATCATTCATTCATCATCATTTCAGCCGAAAGACGTCCACTGCTTGACATAGGCCTCCCTAAAGCGTCGCCGCTTTGATCGGTACCGTGCGTTTTGCATCCACCGGACGCCCGCAGCCTTGACTAGGTCATCGCTCCACCTAGAGGGAGGCCTTCCATCGCTGCGTCTGCCGGTACGCGGTCGCCATTTTAGAACTTTTCGGCCCAACGGCCAACTGTTCTGCGAGCAATGTGCCCTACCCACTGCCACTTAAGTTTGGTTTTGTCCATGTTCATTTTTAGAACCACTTTTTCGGAAGCTCTACCGAGGTCATCGAGCATTGTACTGACGTCTTCCATAGTCTCAGCCATGACCACTATAACGTCGGCAAACCGAAGTTGAGTAATGTACTCGCCATTGACGTTGATGCCTAGCCCTCTCCAGTCCAGAACCTTGAAGACATCCTCCAGTGCAGCAGAGAACAGTTTCGGAGATGTGACGTCTCCCTGTCTTACACCTCGCTGCAGAAGGATAGGTTCCGAAGTCTGATCCTGAAATCGGACTAACATGGTGGCGTTTTTGTACAAACACTTCAGCACCTCGATTTACCGGTAGTCGATTTGGCACCGTTCGAGAGACTGCAGTACAGCCCAAGTCTCGATCGAATCGAAGGCTTTCTCGTAGCCCACAAACACTAAAAAAAGAGGTAGGTTATACCCTTCCGTCTTCTGTATAACCTGCCGTAGCTTATGTTTGTGGTCTACGGTGCTAAAGCCTTTTCGGAAACCGGGTTGTTCGGGAGGTTGGAAATCGTCAAATTTGCGCGCGAGACGATTCGTGATGATTCTTGAAAACAACTTGTAGACATGGCTAAGAAGTGAGATGGGCCTATAATTCTTTAATCGGGCATTTTCGCCCTTCTTGAAGAAGAGTACCATCACACCCCCGCACCATGACTGCGTTTTCCCTTCGAGTATGACGGAATCAAACAGCTTATGAAGAGCTTTAAGTACCGGTTTTCCACCCGCCTTCAGGAGTTCGGCCGTAATTCCGTCATTGTTCCTTAGTTGCCTTGTTGTCCTTAAGTTGTTTCAGAGCCATCCTAATCTCGTAGAGACTGACATCCGCAATGTCTTCGGCATAGTGCCGGGTCAATCTAGCTCTTGGGTCATTTGCTAGATTCGCAACAGGTTTGCTGATTGGCGTGTACAGCTGCCCATACAACCCTTCGATCTCACTCAGAGGATCCAGTTTGGCGGATACGATCCTGCCATCGTCGGTCTTCAATTTCGTGAGCTGGCTCTGCCCAATAGCCAGATCTCTTGCAAACACCTTGGAGCCCTTATTCCGCTTCAAGTCGCTTTTCAAGGACTTTGAGATCTGTCTATTGAGCCGCCGATAGTTCCACGCATCGTCTTAAGACTGCAGGATCATTTGACGCCACTCCTTCATGAGCTTAAGAGTTGGATCGGATACTTTCTTGTTCTTATTTGCAACTGCGCTGGTGCCGGTGCTTGCACTAGTGCTGGCGTGCTGGGGTGCGTGTGGTGAGCGGCTTTATTGCTCCGGTACCATTCTGGACAAATGGTAGTGAGTAATCACGATGCGACTCACATTTTCTCTTGAGTACCAGGGGCGAGTGCTCTCGGAGGCGTGACCTACCGAAGATGGTCCCAGACACCTCGTAAGGGGTTGCCTGGTATAGTGTGCCGCCTTTTATAACGTAATGTTGGTGAAGGAGGCCACTATAGGTAATCTCAGTAGACAAATAGGGGTATGTTCTTATTTGCACGACGGGTCTTGAGAACTTAGACCCGACCGTATGGATAGTTTCCACGAACCCATCGTTGTAATAATCCACGGAGACCTAGGCACTCGAAACGATTCAGGAGTTCGAGCTGAAAGCTTTCGGGTTTTTGAAACTGAATCTGTGCTGGACGGAGCGTAGACTTCATCAGTCAAGATCTTTCCAGCTTTATATTTAAGTTAAATGTGCCTCTTACCATACGGTGATCACTTCCGATTTTAACCGCGTTGATCACAGAGACATCATTGAACACTTGCTTCTTCGTCGACATGATGAAGTCTATCTCATTTTTCGTTGCACCATCGGGGCTCTGGCAGGTCCATTTCCTGTGCTCACGTTTTCTGAAAAAGGAGTTCATCACATGGAGACCCTCCTTCTCCATAAAATTGGCCAGTAGGACCTGGTGTCCCCGGGGGTTCCGTAGTCCAAATCCAAATTACCCCACTCGCAGTTCATTATCGTTTACCCAGTTCCGCGTTGAAATCCCCCATGACCACGGTGAAGTGAGTTTTATGACTATGCATGGCTCTGGAAATGTCCTCATATATAGTCTCTACTTCGTCGTCAGGGTGTGCCGAGGTCTGGGCGTAGAATTCTCAATAAATGACGGTAAATCTCTCGGGATTGCTGCAATCGCATGTCTGTTTATGGTCTACACGATTTCATAACATACTATCTCGCCAATATGCTATTTCACCCTGGACACTCTCATTCCACTGGTTATGTTCAAGTTTCATGTTTTTGGGGTATTCTATTCTGGCATCACTGTGGGCATTATCGGTAAATTGTCCATTATGTCCCACTAAAGAGTGAAAAATAACAAAACTTTTAAAGATGACTTTATTGGGGTTTTTTTTAGCTGTTTGATGAAAATCGGTTCAGCCGTTACAAAGTTATGGTCGTTTTACTTTTTGAATCAGTGTATTTTTGCAAGATATCGTGTCATAATTACGTGTCCGATAGATTGCTGATCTAACTAGATAAATTATGTAGCTGAACAGAACAAAATACAAAAAAAAATTGTCGGGGCTTTTGGCATTTTTAAATTTTTACTTTTTTAAGTTAAGTAGTCCAATTTAGCCTTACTAAGTTTAAGTTAGGATAATATCAGCATACTTACAAATGTTCTGCTTTTTATGTCGAACTACGAACCCATCCCGGCTTCGCATGGGTACAATTTATTACCCGGTGAAATTCAATTTCAATTTCAAATTCAATATATTTATTTGTTAAAACATAGGTACAATATAATAAGATCTAAGTCTAATTTCAGCATCGTTATGTTTAACCTAATAGGCATACAAAATTGGAAATATATAATTCTAATTTTATAATATATATTTTTACTTTTTTATTTAAAAAACTTTATTTTCAAAACAATTACGAACACAGCAATACGAAGTCAAATCGGTTAAGCAGTTTGCAAGTATGAATCTTTCCATTCGGCAAGACAGTTTTCTTTTTATTTCAGTAAAAAATATAAAAGCTCGGGGAATTTTCTTGCGTCATTTATGGCAGGTGTGTCGCTACGCTTAAAGCTGTACCTTATGTTGGATGTAATAAAATTACTCATAAAGCTAATTGTGACATAATAAACGACTAGTGAGTCGTTGAAATTAATATTAAATGAAGTTTCATTACTTTGATTCAAGCAAGTAGTATTATTGATGTTGCAATGGCTTAAACGCTTTTCTTCTGTGTTACGGGTCATGTTTTCAAGTCTCAATAAATATTTGTGTGTTGATAAAAAAAACAAAATGAATCGTATCTTGGACAGAATTTATTTTAAAACTTGCTGTGCCCGCGGCTTTACTGCCGTCAATGGCCTACCGTAACCCTACTTACCTACCTTGCTACCCTCTTACTTACTTAACTACCCTAATTACCTACCTGCCAACCCTACTTGCCATGCTACCTATCGTTCCTACCTAAAATTGTTTCTTAATCATTCTTCCGCGGAGAATCCTAACACCGCCATTCAGAAAATACTGCACAACGCCATCTATCGAATATAAAGTTTAACTGTCCGAGTATCTGAATTGCGTGTGTTGTGACATTTTACATCTTGAACACTTTAAATTCATCTAATTTTTGATAGAGTGAACCGATTGCAAAGAAACAAAAACTATTTAACAAAATAAATTTACCGATTTCCAAAACAAAACACTACAAAGCAAAAAAATAACTTTCTTTTCGGAAGTCGGTGTCTTTGGTACCTATTTTTTTTCGTTATTCACACCGAATGCTGAAACGAAAGTTATTACGCTTTATAGTGTTTTGTTTAGGGAGTCGGTAATTTTTTTTTTGTTTAAAAGTTTTTAGTTTCGATACATTATATTACCATGAAAATCATTTATAGCCAAAGCCTCATAACAATTCTTAGAAGCCTAAACGCGACTGGGATACTTTTTTTTATATGGCGTTCCGGTGCCTATCTGCCGGCTTCATCACCAGGTCACCTTAATGGTACCATTTTCATTAAAATCAACAATTCGAGATATCTTATACCCGAAACATACGTCTTTTTGAGAAGTTCCTGTGGCCATCTGTGGTCTTCTTCATTAGTTGTACTTCACCAAATGATACTTTATAAATGCAAATGCTTGCCATATTAATAAAAATACCAATATCGCTAAATATGCTTATAAAATTGGAGGAGTGCCCTCGATTTCCATGAGACCCCCTCATCAGATCCTGACTTTGTGACAATGAGATCATCTCGAAAAACAACCGTATGAACGAAAAAAGAATTTCAGAATCGGTCTATAATTGTCAAAGTAATCGGTGACAAAACATCAAAAAAAAATACCGGACATAGAAAGTCCTCCTTTTTGGAAAGTCGGTTACAAACTAAGTAATACTTTAAGTTACGCACAATTTTTATGTATAAAAAAAAGTTATCTACATTGGTTTCGTACATTTTACGTGATTCGAGCACAATTAAACAGACAAAAAATTCCAAAAATGATGAAAATGGCTTTTTACCCCACTACCGAAGGAGGGTAATGTGTTTATCAGTCTATGTGTCTCGTATTGGACATAAATGTAACCCTCGGATAATTTAATACTTGTATTTCGACACAAATAGGTTTTTTACAATTATTTTATTGGAGCGATCAAAGTTGTGAAAGTTGTGCAAAAATGAATATACTAAAAAGTAATGTGGGGTATCTTAGAAACACGAAGAAAAAAGTAAACTCCTGACATTTTACTGCGTCTCATATGAACTAAGCTTGTTGCTATGAACGTAGCATTAGGCGCCAACACTATGTATGTATGTATGTTTGTTCCTATTTGGTGTTCCAGAGACCAAACGCGTGGGGCGAATTTGATGATTCGTACGTCAATCGATTCATCATAACCTTGCGAGTGTCACTGTCTACATTTAAATTGGAAAAATATGTATCCTCCGACTGCACAGCATGATTTTCTTCTTGTTTATGTCTTTTTAGTTCGCTTTTTAAGCAGTCGGTTTTTTTGATTTTTTGAATTAACTCTTTTTTTTTTATATTTTTGATGTAAAAAAAACGACTTTTCTACAGACTTATTATAATTATCTATATTGATGATGACGATGATTGATAAAATTTCTTCAAACAAATATGCACTTAAAAAACCCTTAATTACAAATGATCAAACTAAGAAAAGAAATCTTAACGAAGACAGACCATTGTCCAAATTGCTAAGGGCCTAACCAAAAGGCTAAGGTGACTAATCTATCATCCTTCTAAGTGACAGCTCAAGAAAAGTATTTTGTTCAAGATAAAATATAATTCTTAGTACTAGAGACAAGTTGACGTCAAAAACTTAATTTGAGCTTTCTTTAAAGCCCTTTCATTAGAAAATGGGATTAGTTACAGAAACTGAAACATTTAGATGATTAAAATTTGTAGTTTCTTAGCTGTGTCCCTCGTGATAAATAACAATCGTATAATTTGTGTATATATTTATCTTCAGAACACAAAACGTAAGGACGGTTGGTAACATGATGGTTGAGCTGAGTGGTGCTAATTCATGCGTCATGTTCGTAAACGGGCGCCATCAGTTGGGATTGGTCATAACTTAACTTCTTCGGCCTGCTTTTAATTACGTAATTATTTTATTTTGGCATTTTTTGTTTTACTCTAGACGCTTTTACGTGCACGTCTTTTTATATCGTTCTCACATATGCATTTTTCCAATAAGAATGATGTAACCAAATAATTGTAATTAAAACTGATGGAAAGAGTATCCGTGGAGGTTCTTGCACGTTCTTCTCTATAGAGGCCTACTGAAGCTTGCGAACGTGCAACTAGATTCGTATTTTGTTTGAAAATTCAAAAGTACCTATGTATGGTTTTGTTGTTTTTTTTTTTTGTTTAACTAAGGTATAAACATAGTACACTCCAAATCCACATTTTTTTATTATCAATTAATAAGGTATAGTCCCTGGCATGTAACTTGGCAAGGTTTTCGCGCATAGTGCATGAACTGACCAACCACCATATAGGGTTAACGGAACGTAGACGCGACCCGATTGGTCAGTCGATCCTTGTGTCAACTGACCAACGAATCGCGCGCTTGGAACGGTGCTAAAAGTTCCCCGCATCCCGCTTGGTAACCAAAGAGACATTTAAAATTTTATTTTGTTCTCCTGGAGAAATTCTCATGCATACTGCGCCACCACGAGGAGATAGCGCAGTTATGCGGGACTCCAACCCACTAAAACTCCACGGTGTCCTCCTCTGCCGCTTAAGGCGGTAACACGGGCACGCGTTGCCTCTCACCGCGAACCCGCCCCGGCTGTCTTTAACCGGATCCTCCTCTGGGGAGTACTCCCAATCACCGGCGCACCAGAACGCACTGTGCATCGTGGCCACCCCAGGACCAAACCAGCACATGGGCGCCAGACGACCCCGTGTATGGCACCCTTGGTCCCTTCGTGATGGGTCAATGTCAATGGCCCCACCACCTACTATTTTTCGGCCGCAGAGGTTAGGGAGAACGGCCAACGCTATACCGGCAGTCCTCTTCCCCTGCGGCCCCACCTCGTCCACCATCAGAGGGTGGCGAACCCATCCAGGCCGTGAAAGGTAGTGAGAGCGGCTTACCGCAATACCACCACTCCTCTTCCGCCGCGGCCTCCAACCCTCAGACGCGATATCAAATGTGTATGGGAGACCCCACATGACATCGTGGCCCGCCTCAGTTGCAATGTCACCCGGGTGGCGCCGCAATTTCCATGTTGGCCGCTACGTCGTCGTCTTATCGGCAAAAGCCCTGACGAGCGGCCCCTTCTCAAGTTCCTCTTCGCTTCACCGTGGGTGACCAAGTCTTTACCGTCAACCATATACGGATCCAGGTAGGAGCTCAGGCTACTACTAAGAAATACCAAATGGAAACCCAATGACCAATGACTAAAATACCAATGACTCATTTATCTTCGTGTTCAAAACATTATAATTTATCTCAGCTCTGTGTATTTATAAAATATCCAAAAGCCATGTACGTCAATCATTTATAGGTAACTAAATAGCGGAACAAGGCAAAACAACCATTAAAGGGTGACAAATTACTTTCCAATTACTTAAGATCCCCGATACACGGCCACTTATTGGCCAAAATACTGGAATGACAAGCTCTCAACACCTTCTTTCAGATTCTCTGAAACAAAAGCAATCTATACATAAACACAGAGTAAGGCACTGTTCCCATTGTGCCGTGCCGATTTTCGGTCGTTGTGGACGTCGTGAAAGAAAGAGTGGTTAAAGTGCCAGCTCGCGAATATGTATCCTCTGGCTACACAGCATGATTTTCTTCTTGTTGACGTCTGTTTAGTTCGCTTCTTAAGCAGTCGGGTTTTTTGATGTTTTTAATTAACCTATTTTTTTCCTTTTTCCAATTTCTTTTAAACATATAAGTCAAATATATTTTTGGAAGCAACCCTTAAAACCCTTAAATTTGATACCCCACAAGATGGGATTGAAAGAAAAGAAAAATTGGCGCCCCCACATTATGGAGCCCAAAATTAGCCATTATTCTATTTTTTTTTAATTTAAAGTTTTTCTTTTAATTTTTTTATTTATTAAGGGTTTGCTCTTGACTCTAGTCAAAGTCATGGGTTAAAGAGAAAGAGTCGACGATGGAGTGAACTTACCCAGAATTAATTTAACCAGTAACACTCGCAAGGTAAAGACGAATCGATTGACGTATGAAACATAAAAATCGGCTTACGCGTTTTGACTCTAAAACGCCACATAGGAACAAACAGGCATACATACATATTCTGATAAACACATAACCTACTTTGCGTCACGCAATCGGGTACAAAAAGAAAAATATAGACCCGCACAGGGGCACAAATACACATGGGTGAGACGAGAGATAAACAAAATATTAAACAAAGATAAATAAAAAAAACCTCGTGTGAGACCAAAAGGCAAAGGCAAGGCATTATAGTAAGGCATCATAGCTTTTTTGTCATGCCAATTATTGTGATTTCGAGATATTGCATCGGGGTAGATAATATAAAAAAATATAGTAAACCAGTCCACCACGAATCTGCAATGCCAGAGACATTGCAATCGGGTAGCCATCCCAGAGACAGTTGAAATGTCTCATCATCACTTTTGATGAAATTCGTCCGCTACCGGACATACGAGTACGCCTCCTTCTAAGCGTAGCCATTGCGTCCGGGTCGCATAGAGCGATATACAGCGTTGGTGCTTCTGATTTGGGTAGTGGTATTTTTTTATTTAATTTAGTTTAGTGGTTCACCAACAATTGTTTACACTAGTTTTATGATGATGGTGGCATGCAAAAAGTATATGCAACAGTGCAACAGTCACTTACAAGTAAATTTCACATGCAGTAAGGAGTTGTACAACAAATAATTGAATTAATTTAGTTTTAAAATAATTTCATATCTAAAAGTTTATATAATTAATACTTATAGCAACATATTATGATAATTTAAGGTACATATTATCTATAAATACATTAGTATGAAAGAATGTGACTGTGGCTGTCTAGAGTTACAATTGTCATATACAACAGTGCGAAAAATTCCGTGTTTTGTTTTACACCACCTCTGTAGGTTTCAAACACAACATAATATAGCAAAGTGATAGGGTATAATTAAACCTTTTCAAAACAATATATTTATGCTTTATGCATTTTCATCCAAACTAAAAGTGTATGCAAAATTATAGCTCAATTGGTTGAGGATAACTGTTTTAAAACTCAGTTGTAAGATTTGACACACACATACAAACAATCTAACAAGTCATGTTAAACATATTGTAAAAATGTCAATCACACAAAATATCGTGAACGAATTTTTTTTTTTCTCCCGCGGTATAGTGTGAAAAGTTTCTTTCAAAATTACTTGCTACGACACTGAACAAGACAATTACCTATCGACACGACACAGTGAGAACACTCGCTTATGTTCACAGGCAATTTTAATATAATTACGTCATCGGTCCGTACCGCTGGCTTGCTGATATTGCGTCACAAAAAATAGAAGAGCCATTATTAGAGGCTTGGCTCTGCCTGATAGATAGGTAGGTACTGTTGGGGAAAAAAGTTTTAACAGAAACGGTTACTTTTTTATATCAAGCTCAGTTTTAAATTGTTTATTTGAACGGTTGAAATACTCTTCATCTCTTCCTGCTGATTTATCTAGGAAAATATAAAGATGTTTAGCGACTGATTCTACTTATTATTTCATACATTCATTTTTGAAGGTCGTGCCTGTCTTGAAAACTTTGGAGGAGTTACTGACGAGCTGCTTCCGCGCCACTCCATCTTCTGCTCTTCTCAGTGCAGGGCAGTGGTGACCGTCAGTCCTGTAATCGACCTTATCTGGTCTGACCAGCGAGTAGGTGAACGTCCGCGTGGTCTCCTTCCATCCACCTTTCCCATCACAACCAGTTAAGACTGATTAGCAAACGTTTAATTTAAATTTTCTGTGGAGAATTTTAATTAAGATGCTAATTAAGATGCCGCTACGTAATCAGTTGATAAACAGCTCAAACATTTTTATAAACTAGGTCCATTATAGTTAGCTTTTGTATATTTTTGCGATTGAAATATTCAATAAATAAATAAACATACACAATAAAAAAAAATGAGACATTCGTCTATTTTAGTTTCTAGATATCTAAAAGATTATTAGTTTTATATACCTATCCCCTAAATAAAGCATGCTCTAACCAGATTTTTACTCCCGTTTAATTACAGTAAATTAGATTATCGTTTATTTCAGACTTTCTGACTTTCTTTTTCCATAGGTAGGTACACTTACAAAACATAGAATTAGATTATGTAAATTAATGTCTACGTAAAGTTCACTCATCTAATCCGCCCACGCCAAACCAATATATTTTGAACTTATTATTTAAATATCAATCGACCCAGTTTGTGCCCAAATCCAATATATTTAGCAGATTAAATTAAATTTAGTATTGTTAGTAAAACTATAATAATACCAGTTTCGGCCCGTGGTTTCGCCCGCGTGAAAGTCGTATATTATCGCAATAGAACATACTCCGGGGATAAAAAAAACAATCCAAGGCTTGCGTGCCTCCAAGACAAACAGAGTTACTTTGGAATTTACAATATTAGAATGGATCGTTATGGATTATTTATTGATATACTTAAGAATCAAATTGAGCAAAATATTAAATTCATGCTTCACAGAGTTTCGTGTTTTTGTGTATTCTATTAATATTGAAAACTCTTATCAGCTTAAGTTATTGTGTTCCAAACATTCTGAAATTAAGTTTATTTTACTTATTCAAAAGTTGTAGTTTGATATCTTTGTAAATACATTAACAGCAATCTAATTTAGTAAAACTAAAGTATCAAGATTTAGTTTAGTTCCATTTTCTCTGCGATTTAATCAAGTTTGTTAATTATAAAAGTGACATCAAGTTAAGTTATTATTGCGAAATAGATTAATTTTAGAAAAGTTGAAAACTAAGTCTGAAGGTATTTTGTAAAATAACATGTTTGAAGTAATTAAGCGTACAAAGTTTGACCCACATTGTAAATGACGTACTTTAAATTATTGCAATATTATATTTTTAATAAGTGCATGTATCAGTAATTTATAAAAATATAAATTACCTAATTGTCTCCGTCAGTTTAAAAAAATCGCATAAGTAATGTTTGCTCAGTTTTTTTACGGTAAATATCTAATTAGCATTATGTTGACGAAAGATAGCTATCGTTCATCGCTCAGCCTCTGCAGTATCAGTCCCTAAGTACTTTAACGTCCTTATCAGTCTAATGACTACCGCCATCTAGCGAGAGAACGTTGAAGCTCAAATTGAGGCGACCTCTGATATGTCTGAAAATGTTATCTGAACCATACAAATGTGTTGAAGTAAAGCAGAATAAAGTTTTTGTGCTAATTTTAATACTAAGCACTGTTTGTAACAGGACTGATTTACTAGCCTTTACCTGTGGTATCACCCGCGCATAAGTTTAAGATTATCACACAGAATACGCACTGTCGAGATAAAAATAACCGACGACTTAATCCAGGCTATACTCTACCTGTGTGCTAAATAAGGTTTTACGTTGTGATTGATTGATAAACACTTAACCATCCAAATATACTATCACATTAAAATATTAATATTGGTTGGAAGTAGGATGAATATTTTTTGCTAATATGACATTGTTTACAGTTTTCAGTTGACGGATTCTCAGACAAATTGTGCGCAAGGAAATAACAAAGACGGGTCCAATTCAAAACGAATTCTGTAACTATAAAGGTTTTAACAAAAATAAGTTTTTATATATTTAGAAACACTTTTATACAAAAAGTTGCACTGTCAAATTTCAGCTCAATCGAACACCGGTAATTGGGTGAAATTTTACTTGCAAGTTTTGATACACACAATAAGTACGTAATACTTAATAAAAGCATATAATGCACATATTCATTGTTATATATTACTAGCTTCTGCCAGCGGATTCACCAGCGTGAAATTCGAAAATTATCCCGAGGGAACATATTTCCGGAATAAAAACTATTCTATGTGCTATGCCTGACTATAATCTATCTCTTTTCCAAATTTCATTCAGATATGTTCAGCCGTACAAACACACACATACGAGTACACTCACAAATCTTCGCTTTTATATTATTAGTGTGATATCTTTTCTGAGTATTTGGTTTGAACTTCGAAATAGTGTTCTGTGAACTCACAGCTTCGGACTTTATATTAATGTTTTTGCAAATGAAAAACCTATCAAGGTCGGAGACTCTACACTCGAAGTTGTGGACGACTATGTCCACCTGGGACAAACGATTCAGTTGGGTAGGCCAACTTCGAGAAAGAGGTCAATCGTCGAATCCGACTCGGATGGGCAGCGTTTGGGAAGTTGCGCGGTATCTTCTCGTCCAACTTACCACAGTGTCTCAAGACGAAAGTCTATGACCAGTGTGTGTTGCCAGTGATGACATATGGCTCTGAGACGTGGTCGCTTACAATGGGCCTCATCAGAAAGCTTACAGTCACTCAAAGGGCAATGGAGAGGGCTATGCTCGGAGTTTCCTTGCGTGATCGAATCAGAAATGTAGAGATCCGCAAGAGAACCAGGGTTACCGACATAGCCCGAAGAATTGCCAAACTTAAGTGGCAGTGGGCAGGGCACATTCCTCGCAGAACGGAAGGCCGATGGGGCAGAAAGGTTCTGAAGTGGCGACCGCGAACCGGAAGACGTTGCGTTGGAAGGCCTCCCACCAGGTGGACCGATAACCTGGTGAAGGTTGCGGGGATCCGCTGGTTGCGAGACGCACGGGACCGGTCAAAGTGGCGACGCTTGGGGGAGGCCTATGTCCAGCAGTGGACGTCTTTCGGCTGATATGATGATGATAAAGAAATGAAAAACCGTAATAGCTCATCGGTTTTACTGTCGTCAACAGGCCGTGACTTTAATTATAGCCGTAGTAACGTGAATATATTTCTAACTCAGGCAGATAAGGCTTAGTTAGAAGAACTTACAGGCCAGTTGTAGTCTGTATACCTGTATAACAGACAAATAACTATAAACAGCATACATAGCCTGACTTTCATTATTTCATACCTTTATGAAATAAAGTTATAAAATACTTTAATTTTACCGTAATAGGTATACTCTTATAGACTGCCGAAGTGCCGACTTATTAGGTTCATAGATCTTATGAAATTTGGGTGCACTGCAAAGGTTTACCTCGGTTTTTGTTATGTAACTTATAATCACATTCAATACATCCCGCTCATACGTACAAAGCGTTTTGCGAATATTATCATTGTGCGCACAGCCAAGGAGTGGAATTCTCTGTAGGAGTCTTTGTTGCCTGATAGCTACAATCTTGGGGTCTTTATGTCAAGAGAGAATAGTTTACTTCTAGGCAAGCGTGCTTCACTGTCGACCATATAATCGCTTACCATCAGGCAAGATAGAGGTCAAACCTGACAAAGTATCTTCTACCTTTCACTCACAAAACATGGTACGCTGTTCCTACCTGAAGTCGCGACAAAACACCATTAACATAAATACATAATGCTTTAAATAATTCAATATTCTCAGCACTTCAGTCAACCTCTGTACTTGTTCTTGAGTGTTTTGATAGATCATCGGAAATAGCCCCCTTTGTCTCATCTTCCTTACAACTTTCATACCGAGGGGCTCGGAATGAGGGTGATTTATTAATTCCATTCGCTTGACAGCTAAATAAGTGAAATATTATTATGTTTTTGCTTGTCTCGACGTTTTTTTCTTGAAGACAGGTTGCTAAGAGATACTTTAAATGGTTTTTTTTCGAGTGTGGTTTGGAATTTGTGTTTGATCATTGGTTTTATAGAAGTTATAATGTTTTTTTTTAATTTGTTTATAGTTAATTAAAACTGTATAATTTCAATGACATTTAGTAATATATAAATATTATAACATGAATGTTGGCAATAGTAAAGATGAAATCAAGTGAGGTGTTGATCCGTTGTGATCGGTTTTTTGTGGCCGATTGATTGTAGCGATAACGCGTTCTGAGCAATTTTTTCGCTAAATTAGCGTTTTTTGTCTTTGTACCTAACATACATAAACTCTAAATTACTATAACTGTAACTATTCTTCTCCTTTCTATATTATATATTTATAAGTATATTATTAAGCTATTGCATAGCTTCTATCGCGGGCCTTAGCGTGGAGACCAAATCCAGAAATTCCGTAATGAAAAATTCCGTAACGAAACGTGACAATGGTGATCAATGTGGACCTTATGCTAATGAGAATAAGGGTCACTTTTGCTTGTCAAAGAAAAGCGACCTTAGTTCAATGTGAATAAGGGTCACTTTATATTTTTTTGCGGAGGGAGGTAAACGGTTAAGGGGGGGGGGGGGGTAAATCCTATCTTGTTCTCCTGGATGAAGTAGCGGTGGGCAGGGGGGCAAATTTTTTGTTAGAAATGCGCTAACTCCAACCATTTCTGAGATATGAGGGTTTTAAAATTTTTGTTGGTCGTAATTTTTTTTCCTTTTATCGGTCTCTGAGCTGTTTCTGTCACAATGGTGATCAATGTGGACCTTATGCTAGTGAGAATAAGGGTCACTTTTGCTTATCAAAGAAAAGCGAACTTATTTCAATGTGAATAAGGGTTACGTTATATTTTTGTTTTGTTTTTTAGAGTTTTATTAATCGGAAATAAATGGGGGTTTGGCTCGCTACGTTTTCAAGTTTCTAACGTTTTTATTAATTTAAAGGCTCAAATTCGTTTGGCAATGACAAGTTAAAATAAGAATTTTTATTATGACGGATGTAGGAAATATTTTTATGTTCTATTGAAGTTGAGGTTCTTTATTTGTATCCTATTTTAAATTCCACCGCGTTCAATGTAGACTTTATGTACGTGGGAATAAGGGTCACTTTGAAAAAGCGACCTTATTGTGGTATAAATAGGGGTCACTATTTAAATTTATTATTTGGGGAAAAGGTAAAAATATGATAATAAGGGGGTTGCTAGAGGGTGGCGTTAAGGGTTTATTATTGTGGGTGGACCGTGATCTGCATTTACTAGTTGGGAAAATAAAGTAGATTTTAAGAATAATAGGTGAAAGAAAATGATTTAAATTCTCAAAAATTAAATGCTATGCAATAGCTTTACCGCGGCAGTCCCCGAGTGCCACACGTCTTTTTTTGTATTGTATGTATGTATTTTATTTTATTATATCTAAGTAATATTAATTTAGATATTTTTACCCGTTTATCTCCTCTCGTTCAGTCCATCCAAAGGTTGTCTGTAAATAATTGCCCTGCGCGATAAGATCGCCCATTGTACACTTATTTATATAAATGTTTATCCTGCATTTATTTAAGTGGTGTAGAGTAAAATCTATCCATATAATAAATCTGTAGAAAAGTCGTTTATGTACATCGAAAATATTTCCAAAAAAAAATAGCCAGGGTGTTAAAGGAGAAACAACAGTACCCATTTCTAGCATTTTTAGAATGTTTGTCTGCCGCTTCACGTAAAATGTGCGAAACCAATTTAGATAACTTTTATACATAAAAATTGTGCGTAACTTGACGTATTACTTAGTTTTTGTTCTATTACAATCGGTTCAGACTATCAAAAGTTAGATGAATTTAAAGTCTTCAAGAAGTAAAATATCGCAATATATGCAATTCAGATACTCCGACTGTTGAACCCCACATTCGATAGATGGCGTTGTACATTTCGTGTCATTTTCTGAAAGGCGGTGTTAAAATTTATCGCGGAAGAATGACCATAGAAAAATATAAACCAGCCAAGTGCGAGTCGGAGTCACGCACAAAGGGTTCCGTACGACTATCGCAAAAAACAGCAAAGAAATCACGTTTTTTGTATGGGAGCCCTACTTAAATATTTATTTTATTCTTTTTTAGTATTTGTTGTTATAGCGGTAACAGAAATACATCATCTGTGAAAATTTCAACTGTCTAGCTATCACGGTTCATGCGATACAGCCTAACAGACAGACAGACCGACAGACTGACAGACAGATGGACCGCGGAGTCTTAGTAATAGGGTCCAGTTTTTACCCTTTGGGTACGGAACCCTAAAACATGGTTGGGGTCCCTTAAACCCGCCTCCCACGCCTCCATGCGGGGACGCTGCCAACCAGGGGGGTCAACTCTATGTCGAATTAACCATAATATTAACTTCAAGGGCTATTTCAAGTGTGGCTAGTGTAAATATAATAATTCGGGACCTAATGCACGTTTTTTTATGTTTTCGTTTCAGTGTGGTGTTCTGGAGTGCTACTAGATGGCGCGCAGCAAATCTGTCATTTCTTTTTAGCGTTCCGTACCCAAAGGGTCAAAATGGGACCCTATTACTAAGATTCCACGATCCGTCTGTCTGGCTGTCTGTCCGTCTGTCACCAAGCTGTATCTCATGAACCGTGATAGCTAGACAGTTGAAATTTTCACAGATGATGTATTTCTGTTGCCGCTATAACAAAACATACTAAAAACAGAATAAAATAAATATTTAAGTGGGGCTCCCATACAACAAACGTAATTTTTTTGCCGCTTTTTGCGATAATGGTACGGAACCCTTTGTGCGCGAGTCCGACTCGCACTTGGCCGGTTTTTTGTAAAAATTCGATATACTTATCCCTAGAGTAAATAGTATTCTATGCAGCGAACGCTTGATCTAGGTAGGTAGAAAGGTAAGTAAGGTAGGTAGGTCTAGGTAAGTAGGGTAGGTACAGGTAGGTAGGTTAGTAGGGTAGGATAGGCCGTTAACGGGGGCGAAGCCGCAGGCACAGCTAATCTATACCAATATTATAAAGAGGAAAGATTTTTTTATTTGTTTGTTTGTTTGTACCGAATAGGCTCCAAAACTACTGGACCGATTTCAAAAATTCTTTCACCGTAGGAAAGCTACTCTATCCCCGAGTGACATAGGCTACTTTTTATCCCTGTATTCCCACGGGAACGAGAACTACGCGGGTGAAACCGCGAGGCGTCCTCTAGTATATAATAAAGCCTTACCTCACGCCATCTGATACGATCCATACGCACTATTTTTGCAGCGGTTAGGTTTTCAAATTAATAAAATGAGTTGTCAACAGTTCTGTTGGTAACTGTACCAGACAATTTCTATTTTCTAACTTATCACCTGTAAACTTTGCTTAGAGTATTTATGTAGAAAATAGCTTTTTGGTATGTTTACTTTTACGACTTATGCTGGTAAAACAGCTTCCAGATCAGTGTCTCAGAATATTGACTTAGCTACGATAAGTCGACTTTGACATTTGTGGCAAATAACTATGTATTTTCTAAAGTATTCATCAAAATAATTCATCTTGAAGCATGACTTTAATCGAAAAAGTTATGTATGCCAGGGTCAAATAAAGGAGAGATAAAAGAGAGATTTTCCGAAGAATTAACTGTTTATTGCGTTATTAAATAGATAAAAGTCTACCGAGAGGGAAGATTCTTGAGAGTATTGTCGTATTGTGAAAGTTAAAAGAATTATAGCATATGTTGGTATCTTAGGTAAAAGATTCAGGTGAAAAAAACGGTCTGAATTTGACATTCAAAATACCTAATATTACATTTACTATTTGATCGTTGGTCTTTAACCATGTATTTCTCAGCTTTCTTTTAATTATGTACTGTCAATTGTTCTTACCACCATTAAATTAGTTTAGCTAGACTTAGGCCTCGTAGTGAGTGAATGTGCAAGGGCAGGTGCGGGTACTGGTTGTGGGGCCACAGTGCAACGCGAATTGTAGTAGCGGGCAGTAGAAGTTAGATGTGTTTCTAACGTGTGATGTGTAAAACAGTAGATAATTGCTCTCTAGCGAGGCTGCTCCGTCACATCACGCTGTCATATTACGAAACTGTCTAAGTAATTACGTTTGATACTTCGCGCCCGCCTTAGCAACCGTGCAAGCTCTTCCTAGCCGAGCCTTTACATGACATGAAAATATAAGAAAAATTAACCCACATTTCCCTCACTGTGAAAAAATATTGATTCTTAGCGCTGGGACGCTAGCGCTAATAAACAATATTTGGTTCAAATAAATATCACTAGATGCATCGATTTGTTAATGAATTGTGTTTAAAATTAACAATTTCTAGAATTGTTTATTAAAATTGTACGATCTTGTTTAATCAACTATCCTTTTTTTTTTGGTTCGGATTCATCCAATGACTTCACCCACTCTGGGTGTAGCAGGAGGGTGTGTCAGACTTTAACTGACTAAAACCCAACCGTGTTCCTTCATTTGCTTGAGCCAGGGCCGCGGTAACTCTTTTTCAAATTTATCCGCGACCCAGACAGGCATCGGCCCTAGCGGACCCCGTCAGTTATTGCTGACATCTCTTTGAGGCGCGTGTGGAACAATACGCGCCGTCGACTCGGGCCTAGTCCTTATCGGACGTCTTTATTCGCCGTCCGCAAGCTCGCGCCTACGGTGGCCTGGAATCGGCTTGCGACTCCCGACGCCCAGGGCGTCTCTTACTGAGGCTTGGGGCGTGAGGGCGTCTCCGTTGCGTCTCCCTCACGCGTTCTGCCTCCTCCTTCGCGAGCATTACTGCTTCGCAGAAGGAGGTGACTAATCAACTATCTTAAGCACAAAATAATGGAATATTGGGCTCTTAATTAATTCACTTTACAAAGTTTATTTGAACGGAACATTTAAAATTGATTCCAGTAGATGGCGGGTTTTTAAATTTCGGAGGCATGGCACTTTATATTTTAATTTTGTATTGTAACACATTTTGGCACAAAGGTATTATAAATCAAATCGTCACTGTATTTAAAGAAAAAAAAAATCTCGAACTTAGTAAGCCCTTTAACTTGAAAATTCCTGCTAACAACATCTATTGAACGAACGAACGCCATCGATTTACTTATAAAAATAATCAGTATAATCAGACGAAAAAATTTCTTTGTATGGGATGAGACCTGTATGCTAGTATTATATTATCTGTGACATGACGTTCACTTTATCACATTACCAAAAACAGAGTTCCATTAATAAGATAATGAATAAAGTTAGATTAACTTTTCTTCTTGCAATGACATATTTAGTTACAACGTGTTTCTATTTGATTAAGGGGAAATGAAAGTTTCGTAATTAGTTTAACTTTTGTTATCATGTTTATTTATTTTGCGTTTTGTTTGTAACTCGTTTTTCTATGAAATGGTGTTATTGAAAAATGTTTGGTGAAAGCGCTCCGCCCGCGATTTCGTTCACGTGATTTCGTATTTTATTTATCCTATAGATGACTTTCTTCTTTGCAGTTAGTGAAGGCGACCAAAAATATTGTTTAATATAATGATAATATGATAACTATTGTTTAATCAATATATGACATTGTAACGTAATCTATTAGACATTATTATGTCACATCAAGGCTGGCCGATAGATGCAAACCATCGGGAAGTCAGGATTATTCCCTTTGGTTAAGACATCGTGTGTGGGCAGGTCGGTGGGTACAATCGTGCAAATGAAATCACAGAAATTATTCTATACACTGGGTTTATTTTAAATAGTCGAAGTTGCAATCTTGCTTACTAATATTACGGATCGACACTGATTCTACGAAGTCTTAGCTCTGAGGCGGTCAGTAATCAACTGCCATATTCTTCTATCCCCACCACGCAAGTGTTTAGAGAAAGCGCGCCAAAGCGTAGTTGTTCTTGATTTGCCGACAGGTGGCGTGCTTGCGATTTGTTTTGACGTCTGTACTATTGACCAAACCCGACACGGCCATCCTGCGAGACAGGCGTCCTTGTCTGTTCCTCATTGTCAGGTTTTAACAGTGTATCGAATCATGTGGAAATCCTCATTTATTTATTTATTGCAATTACTCTTTGCACTCACAGTATCACCCAACACGTGAAGAGAGTCAATAATTATAGAATTACATAAGTCAAATTATATGAATAATTTAAAATTCACCCAAATTAAACACAGTCAGGCAAATCAATTAAACTAACATTAATGAACAAAAACATAATTCAATAAAAAAATAATTCAACAAATAATAATAACAGTCCAATAATAAAAATACAAATAAAAAAATTAAATTCAGTAATAAATTCACAATAACAATTTCATAGTAATAATTCAGCAATAACAATTTCATAATAATAATTCAACAATTTCCAATTAACTCATTTAGTCGCTAAAACATTCCTTACAACCCTTTAAAAATACACGCACATTGGAGTGGAATATGTCCACATCCGGATGCTGAGCAGTCAGGGTGTGGAGCAATGAAACAGCTTGATTTGATGCTGCATATTGTGCGGTACGAGTCCGGACTCTGAATGTCGCTAAAAGCGGACGCGAGCGCAGTCGCGTGTATTGAGCCGGCGCGGATAGTCCACAGCGAGACAACGCCGTAGAATTGTCAATTTTGCCGTTGAATAATAAGAAATAATGCAAAAGGAGTGCGCATTTACGTCTCAGATCGAGGGTGTCAATACCCACCATTCCTGATACGAACAGAGAGGGATACAAGTAGGGATAATACCCATACATTTTTATGTACAGGTACCGGCAGAACTTCCGCTGCACCCGCTTCAACAGGAGATTGTACTTTAACTCGTGTGGATATCACACAATTGAATTAAATTCAAGTTTGCTGCGGACAAATGCGAAGTAAAGGGCCACAATTGCATGTTTGCCGGTAAACCGAGCCGACTGCCTCATGACAAACCCGAGCGATTTGTGTGCTCGTTTACACAGACTGGTTATGTGGTCATTAAAAGTCAGCCCGGTGTCCAACACCACATCTCATGGATGTCCCCAGCCCTTAGATGCCGTGGGTACTGGCGGGCTGTGTGACTGGCTGCTCGAAAGCTTGAGAAAGTGATGATGACGTCACGACGAAGTAGCTCTGCACGAAGGCTGCGCTGACATTCATGTTCGGGGTCACCAGTTTGGGGGTATGTGGAACAGGGTGTTGTTCCACATACCTCCATAGAAAAGGGAGGATCCTTCGACCAGACGGGTATTGTGTCTGGTCCGGGCAACAGCCCAGCGGTTGTTGTCGGACTGTTGTTTGTGTTCTTATCGCGCTGAAAACTTTACTTGCGCGATGCAGGATTTGTGTGACGTCATTTTGTTAGTTCGTAAGTGGCGGCGTTGGTGCCGCTACAACCACATGGTGTTCTGTAGGCCGTAGTTCCTCTTGAGAGGCGAGCTTGGAACACAGCACGTTGCCTTCTCGGGTCTGTCTCAGGTGACAGACTCCCCAAATCTTCACCCGCAGGCATCATCTTGTCCTTGCTCCATAATGCCACCTCATGACGTGTTGCGTCACACGTCCCATTAATAGCAGCATCAACTGGTACGTGATCTCCTGGCATCTTCCTTAATCTACCGTGTGTATACTTGTAGGTTCTAAGAGTACCTGTTTAAAGCTTTCGTTGTATAACGATACATAACGCGCGTATAGTCTATCGCAGCCTATTTAGTTTCCGTACTAGAGTTTCCCAAACAACACTATTCATTAAAAAAAGGTTCAATGGTTAACAAGTTCAACTAAACAAAGTAATTGTAACAATTCTGTTGCTCTTTACCATATTTCAAAGGCAATGCATGAAACTTTCACTATGGTCTGTGCACCAACACAGACAAGAATCGCACCAACGATTCTCAAAAATCTAGCGCAATATTTGCAACAATACATGAAGCGCTCTGTGCACCAACACAGACATAAATCCTATAAACGATTCTCAAAAATCTAGCGCAAATGTGCTACAACACATAAGCGCTCTGTGCACCAACACAGACAAAAATCGCACTGACGATTCCTTATCAACCCATCGCCACATATTACTCATAAGTTGCGGTCTAAAGTTTCGAGTATGAGTGTACAAGCCATTCTTAATCAGATTTGGTCTCACTACCACTGTCATCTCAACTATGACATCTAATTCTCAAAGAACTTGGTGATCGGAGACCCTTCTTACAAGATCAATTAAGCCTGATAATATTTTTGTCTTAATAGCTCGTGTGAAGGAGCTTCACGAATTAACTCGGATCAATATTGTTAAAATCAGATTATCAACAGTAACCCTTTACTATTGCTCACTAACTCAGTTTTTTTGCAAGGAAAACGATCGCAAGGTCTACCGGTATTATAATATTTACTTTGAAATTACTTTCAAAGTAAAGCAAGTGAATTCAGATCTGAAGACGGTGGTTCTAAATCGTTACGCTACATAAGATATGTTCTGAATATACTTAAATAACCAGTACCTAACTCGATACAATTGCGTTGGTCCAACGACATTAATGATTTGCTTTGCCACTGAAAATCAGTAGTTGTGACTGTACAGCTTTGGACATCTCAGCTCCTTCTTATGGGATATCTCATCCTAAAGTTCGTACTGCACCAAATGTTGAAACTATACCGCCAATAGGAAACTCATTATCTACTTGCTTTTTACTAAGTGCGTCTTAATTACCTAGTGATAGTACTAGATATAACCACTACCAACTCAGTGGTCAAACATGAACACTTAAAACTCGAACTACCATCTCTTCACTAGAGAACCTTCGACCTCACTATCGAAATAAAATAGATGCGATTCACCGAATATTCTATTTCAAATTTTCGCGCGCATGACCTCACAGCTGTGGTCAAAATGTTCAGCTAACCCCAGCGTATCACTGCTACCCTGCAGTTCCTCTTAACCTCTCAGATATTGACATGTCAGCCTTCGATTACAGTCTGCAGCAGAGGCTCCACTGCGATACAATATGGTATCTGAAACATGAAAAACATTACGAGAGTAAATGTTCACACGATTATCTTAACCATACAAAGCTTTGATGGAAATGAACCGATGCTGCGGTGTAGTAACCTTAACCAGGTAGTAGGGTAGATAGTACTCATAAATAGAAAGCTTTTTACTAAGTTTCACAACTCGGAACATCATTGTTAACGAGAAAAAATAATTAAAGTTTCCATGTAAATTTTGTTTTGTGCAAATTTTTAGGTTACATAAATAGTCATGGTAAACCTCAAAGTTCACATTTAACGTTCCGTTGACGTTGAGGTGTATTTTAGTCATATATTTTACATAAATATTATTTTATTTTGACTTACTCACATATTTAATTTGGTGTGTAATTAATGTGCACAATAACCATGGTGTATTATGCAATTACATTGACCTTTTACACAAAAAAATACGAATTTTTGTTTACGCTGTGGAACGGAACGTGAAGCGACCGACGCCGCGCTTCTTTGCTGTCAGTGTCAGTCATCGTTTGTTGTTCTTGTAGTTTCGATCGTTTTGACTACCATGGCGTCTCGAAAATACCCAAAACCGAATCAGAGCACCCCACTTTCCACGTGGTCTTCATCACATTGTTTGGTCATTATGAATTAGTCCAAGAGCGAGCGAAGCGAGCTCGGGTGCTTAGAAAGGTGCCCCGAAACGGATAGGTCATCTTCTTCATGTTAGGTTACTTTAGACCCCTCAGACAGAAATAGGAGCCAGCTCCATCGACATTGTTGGTAGTAAAAGTAAAAAAAAAAAATTGTTTTGCATATCTCCATAACCATGGAGCTCCGCGGGGTGGAGATAGTAATAATAATAATATCGTTTATTTATAACATAAAGCATATTTTACAGTAAAATATCTTAAAATATAAAAGAAGACAGTTTCTTATTTGCCTGAACTAGGTTGAACCTGTGTTTCAGGATATAAAGTGCTTAAAACTTATAATAATAATAAATTAACAAAGGGTATGGTATATGAATACTTAAATTAAAGACACAGCAAAACTATTATTTTGTTACAGTCAGGAGATTTTCTGTCTCTCCGTAAGATATGCTAAGTAGATGTTCAAGAATAGTCTTTTTACAGCTAAAATAGTTTAATTTATACATACTTAATTTTCTATTTAATCTTTTGTACAGAAATGGGCCTAAGAATGTAAAGAATCTATTTACAAAGACATATTTTGAGGATGCATTAGAAACGCAGACAATGTCATTTCGTCTCTTATTATTTATGGATATGGCGTTATAGGAAAGCATGGTGTGTTGTTTTAATACTGAGTGCATAATGAAAAGCTGGCGAACAGTCATCACGTTGCAGGATTTGTAAAGCAGATCAGTGGGGTAGAGAAAAGGGTGGAAATTGGCTACTTTTAAAATAGCTCTCTGAGCCCTTTCAAGAGGCAGTAGATGCGTTTTTGGTGCTCCACCCCATGAGGTGATACAGTATTGGATTCCAGATTGACCTAGGGCCAAATAGACTTGTTTGACCAATTTTGAATCTGCAATCGTTCTCAACTTTTTTAAAACATAAATTAATTTGCGCACTCTATTAACTAGACTATCAATATGAGGTCTAAAGGAGAGTGTTTCATCTATAATAACCCCGATATATTTTATGTTGCCTGTTTTGAGGATAAAAGGACAATTACACATGCTGACTGGGTGGAATCCACATTTATGGGCATACATTTGAGAGTTAGTAATGTTAAATTGAGGCTTGCGCATGGAGAAATGAATATATTTTGTCTTGTCAGCATTTAGTGTTAGTAAATTGCTTTGCAGCCAATTAGTCACAGTATTAAAACCTTGTTGAGCGTATTCGTACAATTCGTTACTGGTTTTCGCGGTAAAGATTAACGCCGTGTCGGCGGCATATGATATGAGTATGCCTTGTTTAATATTTAAATTACACAGATCGTTAATGTAAATCAGGAATAGGGTTGGGCCCAGAATGCTTCCCTGAGGAACGCCATAACCAGTACCCTTTTGCTCATCGCTAATAATATCGTCTATTTTAACATATTGAGATCGATCGTCTAAGTAGTCAGCAAAAAGTTTCAGCGGTGTTCCCCTAATTCCTAAAGCCTCTAATTTTTTTAGAAGCATAGGAACGGACACCGTATCAAAGGCTTTGGCTAGATCAAGGAAAACCCCCAGGGTCTGGTTTCATTTGCCAAGTTCTTCTGCGGTATAATCAATCAGACTATGCACCGCATCGGCTGTGGATAATTTGACTCTGAACCCAAATTGCGCAGATGATAATAAATTGTTTTTTTCTAGATAATTAACTAGTCTATTGTTTACAATTTTCTCTAGTATTTTAGATATTGAAGGGAGTAAAGATATCGGTCTATAATTATTTACAATTTTTTTGTATCCAGATTTAAAGATAGGGATTACAACTGCTTTTTTCAGACATCTAGGGAAAATACCTTCAGATAAACAAATACGAAATATATACGTTAAGGGAGGTACTAGGATATGCTTAAAGGTTTTAAGGATCTTATTGCTTATATTATCCCATCCAACTGCACAGTCATCTTTTAGCTATCTATGTTCTTATAAATACTGCGAATGTTCTGAGTTAGTATGGTTAGTGAGTTTTGATATTCAGAAAGAAATTGCCTACAGTCCTCAACCTCGCATGACTTTGCATCGGTACGAAATCAAATCAAATAGTTTATTGACAAATAAATTGTATACACCAGAATAATTGAAGCCCTGACATCTGAGCTAGGTAAAAACTTGTGTTACAGAAGTCAGTCCCATTGTTGACGCTTGTTTATAATAGTAGTGACAAAATAAATATTTGAAATCATGCTCAAACTAAGATTAAAATTACATAAAATTTAATTTAATCTGAATAAGAAGTCAGAAAGTCAGAGTAATTTCTAAATTATATAAAACTTAAATCAAAATAAATTCAAAATTACAAAAAAATAAAAAGCACAATAAGATAATGTCAAAATTACAATAAAATAAAATAGAGTCAAATTGATTCCTAATTGCAATTAAATGAAGTGAAGTTAAAATCACGGTAAAATAATATCAAAAATTCAAATAAAAAAATGTATGTATTATCTATATCGGTCAATAAGGTATTATCCATAGTATAAGAAAAATATAAACAATAAAATTAAGTCTTAGTTATATTTGAATATGTGGCGCTCTTAGGCGCCTTCATAATCAATCGAGTTAATGTACCTGTTTTCGGCAGATTTTTAGCAGGACACTCTTGTTGTCCCGTTTTATGGCTGGCTGGTTTTTTGAAGCGCAGACATGTTGCACAGCGCCAAACGCTTCGGTTTTCTTTGTGCAGTCGTGGATAGTGTGTCCTTCTTCACCGCAATGTCCACATGTGGGGGCAGCAACTTTACATGTCTTGGCCGCATGACCGTACTGCTGGCACTTGTAACATCTCATTACCAGTGTGAAGTCTCGTACCGGGCAGGAAGTCCAATTGATGAACAATCTGTCTTATGTGATGAGAGCTTTGCGGATGGTCGCAGGAACTTCTAAGATGTAATTACAGTTCTCAACATCTTTTCTACCAGATTTGTGGCTCAGTTTGATTAAGGTCAAGAAGGTATCTCTAGAGATAGTTGGCAGTTTGTCGGCTAAGTTTTGATCGTAAATGGATTTATATACCTCATTTGCCGCCATTGATGCTGGAACTCCTATCACTATTATGCGGGGTTTGCGCTTTTTCGGTTCATCGACGGTAAGCCCTGAGGAAGCAGTTTGAACCGATTGCCTCAACTTATCTAGGTCCTTTTTCGTCTCCGTGCTAATTATGAGTCCTCCTTTTCCTATCTTGCGTACGCCTCGCACTTTCAGCTTCATTTCACCTGGGCATATAATTTTTTGAACTATGTTCTTCGTTTCATCGCTGGTCTTTGAACTGTCGGTTTGATAAATCGCCACGGAGCTAAAAGTATTAGGACGAACGAAGTTGTTAGACCCCTTCTTCACCATGTCTGAAAAAGTTGATGCAGCTGTTTCCTGCCGCTTTGCTAAGGATTCCTTAAAAGTCCGTTTCATCTCCATTACACACTCCTTTAGGTACGTTACGCAGTCTCTTTCTTCGGTCAATATTTTAAGGGAGTTATGGGAACTAAGGGCATTTTGTTTAAGCGACTGGTATTGAACAGCCAGTTGCGAGACTCCATATCCAACCTTTCGGCACAAATTGGTTATTTTTAGCTTCTGATCTGAGTTAAGCTTTCCTTCAGAAGCAATAGCACATACCTCACCCAAGTGTTGTTCAATGGAACCCATCCAGTTCTGTATCTCCGCAGTTGAGACTACCTCAACTTCTTATTTAGCTTGAACACGTCTCGGTTGTTGGGGCTGGGTCGGTGTAGGTGTTGAAGGAGGGCTGCGCCGCATCATCCCACTCCGATTAAAGGGGCTGCCTTCCATCTTTCAGATTATAATAATATATAATCAAGTCAGTCCATTTTTCCACTTATTAGCACATCCAAAGATTGTCAGTATTACACGTCAATATACTAAAACTAGGTCACTATTTATGCTAAAACGTTAATTTATATTATTTTTAATGCATTGATGAGCACGTCTGTATGCGACGAGTGCAAATAAAATATGTATAGTACTGGGGGGTGGCCCCCCGTACCCTCCACTTCCCTACCCCCTTCCCGCCCTAAAAATCGATGGACATTGGTGGAAATTTTTATCCTAACCTCAAAACTGTGACCATGGATATATCCATAACCATGGGGCTCCAAGTAGTGAGGATTGTACTGGGAAGTAGCCCCCATTCCCCCCCCCTCCCCCCTTTCTCCTCGCGCCTTAATTCAGCGGCTCATAATGTAAATTTTAGCCTAGTTAACTCTCACTACATAAAACTATCACACTACAAAACTAATCAAAATATTTCATTTGAAATTATCATATATTTTCCGACTGAAGTTTATGGTAGGTACGTCACTGTCACTATATCGTCCTAATTTCCAAACCATAATAGTCAGCCAAGGCCAGTCAAGGGTTATTGCCAGAATGATGTGTTTGGTACGGCAATGCTACTAAAGTCCAAACAATAATAGCTAGCTAAGGACTATTACCAGTGATAGTAGAATAATAACTCTTCAGCAAGACTAAAACTTGACCAACGATAACTAATATGAAATGGACCTGACATGGGCCATACCGTAAACAAAACCAGAATTTTTAATAATGAATACACTTTTCCATAGTCATAACAAACTGGAAACGACTTACCAGATTGGCATAAAGATCCGCGTGTATGGACATTTCCACACGTCCACACGCTCCTCCTTGAACTGTCCAGCTCCTTGGTTGTTGCTAGCTTCCTTGCAGCTCCGCTCCGGAATGGTTTTTCATTAATCAAGACTGAGGGTAGTCGCAGAAAACTCGTCGATTCTTTAAATCAGTCCCATGTTGTTCCCGGATAAACAACACCGTAATTTTTTTGCAAGAATGTAACCGCCATTTTAACTAGCATTGTTTTAATGTGTGACCTCATTAGCACGACTGAAACCCAATTCTGATGTCGCATCAAGGCTGGCCGATAGATGCAAACCATCGAGAAGTCAGGATGTATTTATTCCCTTAGGTTAAGACATCGTGTGTGGGCAGGTCTGTGGGTACAATCGTTAAAAAGGAAATCACATAAATTATTCGATACACTGGGTTTATTTTAAATAGTCAAAGTTACAATCTTGCTTACTAATATTACGGAACGACATTGATTCTATGACGTCTTAGCACTGAGGCGGTCAGTACTCAACTGCCATATTCTTCTATCCCCACCACGCAAGTGGTTAGAGAAAGCGCGCCAAAGCGTAGTTGTTCTTGATTTGCCGACAGGTGGAGTGCTTGCGATTTGTTTTGACTTCTGTACTATTGACCAAACCCGAAATATATATAATTTTATTTGGAATTGATTGTATTTCAAACTCGAAAATGTTAACTTATATTTGTACGCCTATGTGCATAACATAGAGGATCTACCTATCTGTAACATCTCGCAAACTGTTGTAATTTGACCTATGTTTACATAACATAGGTCAATAGGTAGGTCATAGGTGGTGTGTTAGCATACTGATTCTGAATAAAAAATGGGGTATCGCAGAGGGTTTTACGATTCGTTATTCGACCTAAAGAACAATAAAATTTAGATTACCGCCACAAAGTAAAATTCTGGCATAAATTTAATAACCCCTTTTTGCGCCGTTGAGGGTCGAGTTTTTAGCAACCCAAATATTATGTTATTCACTATTACTTCTCTTTTTACTCGACTGCCGAAGGAGGATAATGTGTTTATAAGTCTATGTATGAATATATGTTTGTTCCTATGTGGCGTACTAGAGACCAAAAGCGCTGTTCAAACGATTCGTCTTAACCTTGCGTGTGTCACTGGCTACATTGACATCAAAAAATATTGCGGATTTTAGGCGCCATATTGTGGGGGTCAATTATTATTTTTCATCCAAACACATCGTTCGGGGTATCAACATAATAGTACATTATGGTACAAGTGTGTAATGTTGGTGATTACCACCGATAAATTATTTCTGTAAGTTGGTTTGTACAAACACTTTTACATGTCGAACATATTTTTTTAAAACTAGATGAGGTCGGCGTTCCCTATCTGACTACTCTGAGAAGAAAAGCCGAAACAAACTCAGAGGTCACAGTCTCTTTTAAAGTCCAGACAAAATCTTGGTTAGATCATGTGAAGACCATGTAGACAAATGTCTGAAATATTCTTTTGAGGAAAGAACCAGCCAGATTGAGTCGACCTGTCCAGTCAGTACACGCATTTGTCAATAATAAGATAATAAGATAAGATAATAAGATAATGACTTATTTCTCACCACAATATAGGTACATTTAGAGAGGTATCAATACAAAGTAGGTACGTAACAACAATAATTATACTGTGGGAGACTGGTGCCTAAACTAGACGTGAGGTCTGTATTTCAGGACACCAGGTCTCCACCCGTTGGGTAGTGCTTATATTTTAATTTTGTGTACAATAATTGGTGCGGCAAGAATTTCTAAAAGCATAGGCTTTCAAGTTTAAAATGCAATAAAACAGAAAAGGAAAATGGTATCAATTATTGGTGCTTGGTGTTAGTAGGTATGTTTAGTAGGTCTGAATGAGTGTTTGTGAGTGAGTACGGTGTATATGTGGGTGAATGTGTGGGTAGTGGGTGTGGGGATAGTGTGTGTGGGGTGGGGGGAAAAGTATGTATGGCGTATAATGGCTATTTTGGGACAGCAAGTAGTTCTTCTGTTTCCTCATAATTCAACTCCCGGAGCCAATTGCTTAGTTTAATTTTGCATTTGGTTTTGGTGAGGTTATAAATTGGGAGTATCCTATTTATCTTATTATAAAGAAAGCAACCAAGGTAGCAAAAGAAGCGGTGAGAGGAAGTAGTCGAGAGCCGGATGTGATGGCGGACAATGGGATCGAATCGTCTTCTTCTGAGGGAGATTGAGTGGTTGAAGGTAGTGAGGCCATGCTGTTTTACAACCGTTTGCAATATGAATTGCTGGCGTGCCGTTAACACCTTTGCTTCCTTATATAACATAACCGTTGGATAACGGAAAGGTCGGAATAAGGATACTTTCAGAATGGCTCTCTGCGCTCGTTCAAGCTCTAACATAGTATTTTTTGTAGCACCACCCCAGGACGTTATGCAGTAGGTTAGAAGGGACTGGGCGAGAGCCAAGTAAACCGATTTCCTTAGCTTCTCGTCTGCCACATGTCTTAGGGTCTTGAAGACGTATATAAGTTTACGTAGTCTATTACTGAGAGTATTGATATGCTTTTTGAAGCTTAGGGTGCTATCTATTATTACCCCTAGGTACTTTGCACTGTCTGTTTTCTGAATGCGGGTGGTGACTAACCGAGCAGCTCAACTCAGAATTTAAGGAGCTCTACGATTAGACGAACAATACCAAAGAAAGGACATTCGGGTAGGCCGCATAAACTACTCAAACTGCCAGACCATGATTAAAAACTAAGATAAAATTAAATTAAAACAAACAAAAAAAAAGAATGATCCACATGGTCTTCACATTCACAATAATTAAAATAAAATAATGTAATACTTTAAAAAGTAAATATTCTTGTCATTGAAAGAAAACCAAAAAAAATAAAAATTATAATAACAAAATGCATGGTGCAAAATATAGTAAAAAAACAAAATTTATTGGAGCAGCTCAATCCCAAGCCTTTTTGTCCTCAATGTAATCTTTAGTTGTATAAAACGTTTTCTGGCACAACTTACGTTTAATGAAAGATTTGAATTTATTAAGACATAGATCTTGTACGTGGCTTGGAAACTTATTATAAAAGCGTACACATTGACATCTAAACGAGCCACCCATTTTCTTGAGCCTTGTTGTAGGTACTACAAATGTGTGTTTGTTCCTAGTATTTATTTTATGGAAATCACTGTATTTTTTAAACATTTTTATATTTTTATAGGCATATTAAAGATTTTCATAAATATACTGAGAAGGCACCGTCATTTCATTAGTCTCCTTAAATTTCTCTCTGAGAGAGTGTCTCGGGCTTAATTTATAAATTGATCGAACAGCTCTTTTCTGCAATACAAAGATAGTCTGGATGTCGGCGGCATCTCCCCACAACACAATACCGTACGAAATTACACTATGAAAATAGCTAAAGTATACTAAACGGGCTGTCTCTATGTCAGTTAAATTACGAATTTTTCTAACAGCATATGCTATGGAGCTTAGCTTCTTTGACAATTTATCTATATGTGGGCCCCACTGAAGCTTAGCATCCAAAGTTAAGCCTAAGAATACAGTGCTATTTTCAGGATTCAATTCTTCGCCCTTTATCAACACATCGGTTTTCACCTGCCTAACGTGAGATTGGGTATGGCTTAATGCATTTGGTTTTTTTTTTCATTCAGAAGTAAATAATTAACATTGAAGCAGTGAACTTCTTTAAAGATCGCGCTATTAACATCTTCAGTAACCAGCTGTTGACGTTTAAGTTTAAACAAAAGTGAAGTATCATCCGCAAACAACACTACATCATTGTTATCCTTTATGAGGTAAGGCAAGTCATAAATATAAATAAGAAACAAGAAAGGACCAAGAATCGAGTCCTGTGGGACTCCCATTGTTACCATAGATCCAGGAGAGCTTTTTCCATTAACTTCAACGGTCTGAATCCTATTACTCAAATATGCAGTAAGAAGATCCAGAGCGCTGTTCCGGATCCCGTAGTGGCGCAGTTTCCTGATTAGCGTTTCATGAAAAACACAATCAAATAGTTTGGACAAATCACAAAAGATTCCCAAGGCATCGCTCTTATCTTCCCATGCATTATAAATATGTCCTAAAAGCTCAACACATCAGTAGTTGAACCACACCCCTTGTAAAACCGAACTGTTTGCTATGTAATAATTTATGTTTATTAAAAAATCTTTGCAATTGCTCTAAAATTAATTTCTCAAATATTTTGCTAAACGTAGGTAGTACTGAAATAGGTCTATATTTTGTAGGGTCTGATTAACTACCTGATTTAAACAAAGGTATTATTTTACTATTTTTCATAAGGTCAGAAAACTCCCCACAGTGGATACAATTATTAAAGATAATAGCTATACTAGGTGCGACAATGTCAATAATAGACTTAGCAACTTCTACAGAATGACCCCACAGATCTGCAGTTTTTTAACATTTAAAGTGTGAAAGGTTTTAATTATGTCTTTACAAGTAATATGTTCAAAAAGAAATTCCGAATCAAATTCATATCATAAATACAGGTTTTCTGGTCCCAAGCCAGGAGTTAAACACCGGGGCCCATAGCGGCGTTGGGTCTCCTGGACCCTGTCTGAACCTGTACCCCACGAAACCGCGGTTCGCGGCAGTGGAAAGCTAGGGATTTGCTCCTTATTGGTAGATATACTGGTTCCTACTACGGGTATAAGGTGGCACAAGGGTTGGCCGGTAATATTATTCGCACTTACCTTAGATTCCTGCGGTAGACTCCTGGGCGTCGATCAATCTCGTACCGTGAGGTTAGGGATAGGAAAATATATATATAATAAAGGACAATAAGGGATAGACTGACGGCTATCTGGACCGAAGAATCCGGCCGGCGTTCACCGGGCAGCACGTTTCCCGCAAAAGCACTTCGATGCGCGTGAAATATATACAAAACCGACAGCGCGGTCGTCCCACTAACCGATTGCGAACGGAGGGCGCTATTAGCTATTACAAATCAACGAAATATCGCTCGATTAGGTTATCAAAATACCAGACACCGAATTTCTCGCGTGCTCAATCCAAATTTTCAAACTACCCTGTGTGTGTCAGCTGTCAAAATCGTTGACAGCCCACTGATACGATGTTGCATGAAAATACTAAAAAATGGGACGAAACATCCCCCCGACTCGGACTTAAGGAGTTATGTCCGCTAATAAATGGGCAAGCGTGCTAAACTCGCCACTGCTCGCTTCAAAACCGAATCTCCGACCATGACCTCCGCAACTCTGGGAACTCCGTCAGACCCATAAATCAAATCTACAATGCGTCCACGACGCCAATACAAAGATAACAAGTTAGGTTTTTTAACCAGTATAAGGTCTCCGAATTTGGGACGGTCAGTTTTTACAGTCCACTTAACGCGCTGCTGCAAAATATGCAAATATTCCAAAAACCAACGATGCCAGAAACTTTGGGACATCTGTTGGAGCAACTCAAAGCGAGTCAATTGCGAAGATTTAATTTCCCTGAAGAGGTATTCCGGCAGGGCGTTGAGGGGCTGACCAATCAAAAAATGACCAGGGGTCAAAACTTCCAGGTCATTTGGGTCTGAGGAGATCGGACAGAGCGGTCGTGAATTGAGGACGGCCTCGATTTTACAAAATACCGTAACAAGTTCCTCAAAGGTCAAAATTGTTTCACCAAAAACACGGCGGAGATGCGTTTTTGCCACCTTTACAACGGCCTCAAAAATGCCACCCCAATGTGGGCACACTGGGGGGTCAAATTGCCAATTAATTCCCATTTGCGCCATGGCAAATCTCAAATTCTGTTAAATAAGGATTTAGATAATTACAAATATCATTTAAATATATATCAGCGCCCTTATAATTAGTACCGTTATCAGAACGAATCAAATATGGTAGTCCTCGGCGGGAAACAAATCTACCTAGCGCTGCAACAAACGCATCTGTGCTTAGGGCAGTTACAAGTTCCAAGTGAAGCGCCTTGGAGGCCAGACAAACGAACACACACAAGTTGGCCTTAACAGCCTTGGCGTTCCGAAGTTGAGAAGTCTTCACCAAGAAGGGACGAGCGAAATCGGTTCCAACCGAAGCAAATGCTCTGCTCTCCGTCACTCGGTCGGATGGCAAATCACCCATTATGGGTTGAGTGGGAGCAGCCTTCAACTTATAGCACTGCATACATTTAAAGATGATGCCACGAATAGTGCGTCTGGACGACAAAATCCAAAATTCATGCTGCAAAATGGACTCGTTCTTGAACTTCGTATATGAACTCGTTCACACACGTCTGTGCAAGGGTCAGTGACGGAGCTTCAATGTCTGGGCCCGGCCCTGTCATGTCCCGGGCATGGCCCTGATATGTGTGGATAGACCTTATGTATGTAAAGATCATAGCAGGTGACGCTTTGTAGTTTCTGCGTACCCACATGGGAAAAAGGCGTGAATTTATGTATGTATGTAGTTCTATTAAACCTGAAGTAACGCCATATGTGACACCTTCTACCACGCAGGCACCTATACTTAATAAAACTATGCAAAACATTTATTTTCATTTAATGTTAGGAACATACACAATTTTGCTGTATATGACAAGGTTGCAGATACAGTTTTGCTGAAGACCTTTACACAATAGTTACCTGAAAAATGAAAAGCATTAATTAAATCTGAAGGTCACTAAAGCAGAATATAAATAGCTAGCTTAATAAAATAAATTTGAATCCAACCTTCATTTTCTTAATCTTTTCAGGAATGACTTGCTGGTCATTCAATTTATACAGAAGTCTGGTTTCTGCGTGATGGCAATCCGTTTCATGTACATCTACAATATCTTGCAATTCATTTTCATATTTGTTTTCAAAAAGTTGTTTCCAAGACCCTTTATAAGGTGTGACGGGTCATATACAATACTCAGATTGACTCCGCTTATTGTGACTGTGCCATCTGAAATTATTAAACAATTTGAACCAAATTATAATTTCATTATAATTTCAAAGTGCCATCAAGTTTTACAGTATTCATGTAAATATGGTTAAAAACAATGGTTGTTGTAAATCTTTGCGACGCAAGTTCCTTAAACAACATGCCCACCGCTGAGCCAATTGATTAATACCTGTTAAATACCGAAACACTAAACTGGTACTCAGTACTTAAGTTTGTACTAATGTGTATACTAGCAGGATTGTAGGTATAAATAAAACTACCCAACTGTATACTGAACTAGGTAAAAGTATATATTTTTGCTAAAACTCACAAGACCCTATACCAAATTGGCAAACAATCTCCCTTGCGACTTCTATTTCGACGCCAACGCCATCTAGTTGCGTCATTGAAAAACTTAAATAGAAATAATTTTGTTGTTGACCTTATGAGCGACTGTTGATCATTAACATACCGCCCACCAAGGACATTACTGACGGAATGTCCTTTTTGAACTTACATTATAGGTCGGAATTTGTAGCAAACAAGTTGATCATATAATGTTGATCTAAAATCATAAACATACAATTTGATCTATCAATTTAACTTATAACTATAGAAACTTATTCTTATAAGTGATCTAAATCTAAAATCCTTTAACAGGATAAAACTTAAAAACTATGGTAAACTTGAAATAAAATTACAACATAAAGTTACACTTGCAGGAAAATAAATGGCTAAGTGTAAAGTACAGTTATAAAAATATAAAATTTGATTGGGTAAATACATCTAAACAATAATAATAATTTTTATAAACTGTAAACAAAGTAAAATAAAACAAAAAAGGGTAAAACATCTTGTATAAATACAAATTTGTAACAGTTAAACTCACATAAAACATAATAAATTCATTGATCTGTAATCGGTAAAATACAAAGTTTGGATGTTGGTCTTTTAAGGGTGGAGGACTTAGTGCGCAATGTGACTACACGGGTGATATTGTCATCACCGGGATGCTTATCTATTACGCGACCTAACAACCAACGACTTGGCGGGCATTTGTCTTTTTAATGTATTATTTTGTATATAATTTTCTTCTATTTTGTTGTTTTTATTTGAACTATTTTCTTCTATTGCCCAGAATTTTCTTAAAATGTGTTCAAATTTAGATTGCATTACATTTAGGTTATTAAATTTGTTACTTGTGCTGGTCGTGTCAGGATCAACAGCACCTGACAGGACCCACCCTAATGCAGTGCTCTGAGCGATCAGGGTACCAGAAGGACTCTTAACTAAACCTTCCTTGATGATGCAGCTATAAACATCAGCACCCAACAAAATATCTATTTTGTTTGGTGTGTTGAACTCCGGATCTGCTAAACTTAGATTGTTTATAGCTAACCAGTCGAAGGTGTCTGAGTTAATACTTCGCTCAGGTAGGTAAGAGGTAATCTTATTTATTACATATGCACTTAATTGATACTTAAAGCCAGGATCGACATGAGATTTAAACGTTAATTGTACCATGTACTTTGTCATGGTTGACCTATTATCTCCAAATCCTGACACGAATCCTTGAATTGGGATCTTTTTCAAATTAAGATGCTGAACTGTCGCCTCTGTTATAAAAGAAGCCTGCGAACCTTGATCGAGCAAAGCTCGGACCGTATAATATTGTCCCGTATTTGACGAGGCTTTTAGTAGCGCAGTAGCTAATAAAACCTGTCTAGGTTTTGTTACATTCCCTGTTGACAAGCAAGACACTATCTGAGTAGCACTAGTTGTAGAACTAGCACTATCAGCAGTAGGTTTTGCTTCAGTGTCTTGACTTTTACTGACCACATGAAGCAAAGAATGATGGCGGTTTTGGCAAACTCTGCAACTGGTGTTCTTTCTGCAGTATTTGACTGTATGGTTACTGCCTAAACAATTGAAGCAAATCTTGTTCTTAGCTACAAAATCCCGTCTGACTTCGATAGATTGTTTGGCAAACCCTTTACAGAAACAGAGCTTATGACCTTCAGAGCAGTATTCACATTTCAATGGCGATGACGACTCGGTTGTTAAAAATGTTTTAGGCGTATGATTGCAACTGACCTGGTGGCCTGAACTTCTTTTTGATCCTATGCACTCAAAGGCGCGGAATCGTTGTTCTAAAAATATTTTAAATTCATCTACGGTAGCAAAATCATTTCTAGAATCTCTACTACTGACACTTAATTCCCATTGCTTACGCGTTTCAGGATCTAATTTAAACGTCACGATGTGTATGATAATAACATCCCATGTACTCACATTTATTCCTAAATTTACTAGCGCATTTAAACAGTCACTGGTGGTGTCTGAAAGCTCCTTTAATGATGTCGCCGATTCAACCTTCATACTTTTAATACTAAATAATCGATTTAAAATACAGTTGGCGAGATATCTTTTGTTACTGTACCGTTTATCTAACAGATCCCAACACTTACTGTAGTTGGCATCACTTATTGGAGTATTCCTTATTAATTGCTCAGCTTCACCAGTTAAGTGGCTTTTCAAATAATGCAGTTTTTGCACATTATCTAATGAACTATTCTTATGAATTAAAGATACGAAAAGGTCATGAAATGTCGTCCATTCTTCATATTTGCCAGAAAACGTTGGAATATAAATTTTTGGCAATTTGACTTGTGAGTGGACAGACTTAAACGCACTATTGGAAGAACCATCCTCATGCGGTACTGGTTCACTTATAACTCTAATTTTATTGAGCATTGCCTTCATTAAACTTTTATAAGTAAAATAAGTGTCCTCGGTTACATCATAAATTTCAACAACCTGCTGCTCAACCTCATCAAATTTGAAGTTTTGGTAAATTTTACTATTGGCATTTTGAAACGATGCCCAATCTTTTTCTAATGATTCTAATCTAGTTTCTATATATTCTATTATTAATCTTTCTTCAGGACTCTTTTCAAAATTAGCTAATCCCTTAATAATGACATTTTGAAAACATTTTAATAAGTTTATTAATCCCTCCATTTTGCAAACAATTAAAACCGAGTCAAAAGTGTATAAATGAGTTAATTCTAAAACTGAACAAAATTCTAATAACTAAATTAAACGTTCAGTAAATAAATGAAACTACTGTAAATAACTTAACAAGTTAATAAAAACAATGTTTGTATTGTACTAAATTAAAGCCAATTCAAATAAATATAAACTCCAATATGACCAAAATATTGTAAGTTACAATAAACTGCTCAAAATTTTATAAGTGTTTGTTTGGAACAACTTAATCTGGCGGAAATTGGGCATAGGTTTCCCGTTCCGTCGTTTCTTAAGTAACTATTCTAATTTCTAAACTAACATGCACAAATAATACAAGTCTAAAACAAAACGTAAAATTTTCTATGTATAATCTACTTAAAATAATTCTTCAAAGTCCAAAATTCTTCTTAAAACTTCCAAGTTAAAACGTCCAAATAAATAAAGTCCAAAATGGCTTGTCACTAACTGCCTTTGTTTATATAGTAAATGTACTCACAATTTTCCCTCATTCACACAACACGATGATGGTGTATGTGGCGCACTCTGGGGGTGAGTGGCAGCACGTCGAACTTTGGATGTGACTTCAGTCCTCTGAAGTCATGTTGTAACTGGGTGTGTGACGTCATTCTTATGGCGACACGTTGAACTGAGTGTGTGACGTCCTTATGACGACACGCGAGCTCCGCGAGGATGACGTCCAGTCACCTCACTTTGGAACTGGTCGCAAGTGGCGTCCACTTTGACGTCACTTTTCCGCCGCTGCTTAACCCCCGTCCAGAACACTGGATGAAGCTGCTGATGCGGGGAACCGTGTACTTTGCCGTAGCGATCCACTACGAGTACCACGGACGAACTCTCAAAAAACCGATACTTATCCGGCTCGAAGGACCAATGTTAAATACCGAAACACTAAACTGGTACTCAGTACTTAAGTTTGTACTAATGTGTATACTAGCAGGATTGTAGGTATAAATAAAACTACCCAACTGTATACTGAACTAGGTAAAAGTATATATTTTTGCTAAAACTCACAAGACCCTATACCAAATTGGCAAACAATCTCCCTTGCGACTTCTATTTCGACGCCAACGCCATCTAGTTGCGTCATTGAAAAACTTAAATAGAAATAATTTTGTTGTTGACCTTATGAGCGACTGTTGATCATTAACAATACCAGCAATTTTAACCTTATCTTATCTTGTGGAGGGGCCGAGAAACAACTCTGACATTTCGACCTATTGGGATCTATTGTGGTCCCCTAATTTTACCCTTAGTGATGAACATTCGCAAATGTTGGTCAGTGGGTCGTCTTAGGGGCGGGGTTCAAATGTTTCTGAATATATGGATCACTAGGATGGAAAAGTTAACTGAATAAAACTAAACTGGTCCTTGATTTGCAAGTAATTGGTCACGTGTTGTGTCTGCTTTCAGGCTTCATATAGCAGGAGCAGAATGAAAAGCAGCTCCGTGGTCACAAATTAATGCAATTGGTTTCAGCATGCTTCAGTCACATAATTCTAAATATTATGATCAACATATTACCTGTAATGTCATGTTAAAATTCAAATGGTACAAAACAAAAACAAATGGCAGTGGCGGCCTACCGGCGCCTGTGGTGACAGCCAACCACAGCCAAGCAGAAACGTCATACATCATTAAAACAAAATGGCGCTACGTCGAGTGTTTCGTTCTATGAAGATTATCAGCCGTGGTTCCCGTTTTATTTAAACACCTCATATTAATTAAACATTGAAATTAGCTTATCAGATGATCCTAATTCAAACAGTTCAATAACTAATTCCACAATAAGCCAATAGATGGCGCTGAACCCAAAACCCAACTTAAATGGACCTTGAAATAGTTCAACTGGTATCTCAGAGATGACAGGATTAACTAGTTTGTGTTGATTGACAATTAAAATGATTAATTAGGATAATGAATTAGCAAATTCACGCCTACGCGGCGACATATATTATTTTAATAAGTTTTTTACTTTTTATAGTTTTTTTTTATACTGAAATGGACTGTGTAATGTTAAACTTGAAACATTAAATTTGAATTGAGGTTTGGTGTTTTCTGAAATCAATTTTTCAACACACTTGCTCATAAAATGGCTCTAATTTCACCGCCATTACGCACATAATGACACCTGTAATCAAACTGTGACTTTTTCATTGCTATTATTCACAAGTGAGTTATAGAGTTTTTTTTTAATTATTTATTGGTTGAGTTGCTTTGTTCTTAAAAAGTTTGACACAAAAAGATCGTGCTCAATAGTACAAATAAATTAATGTACCTATTGCTTGCTCATTCATTTCATGCAATTTCGTATTTAAATAGATAATTTCAACTTGTAAGTGTTTAATAAATATTATATTTCTCTGTAATAAAGAAAACTAAACTATCAGCAAAAAGCCAAAAAAAAAGAAACCTCATTATTTTAGTCTATGGCCAATCGCCATTGTTAGATGCGCGCGCATAGGAAAACTGATTAATTTTTGCCGCCATTGCGAAAAAAAATTCACAACTCGTTTTCACCGATGAACATTATTTTTTTGTATTATTTTCTTCACAAGTGTGTTGAAAAACGTCGTATGATACACGTGTGTATTGATGATTACCGTCCTCGGCTCTCTAAAGACCCTCGCCTGACGGCTCGGGTCTCAATGGCGCCTCAGCGGTAATCACCAACATTACACACTTGTACCATAATGTACTATTATCATTATTTACAATAGGAAAGTCACATCAAATTATAAAAACACCTTAAATTAGCAAATATCCAGTACTTACTAGGTTTGGAATTGTCTTTTTCAGGCATGTTTAAAATATCCAATAGAATATAAGACACTTTGAATATAAAATGTACAATTCGTAGCATCATATTCCTTGTTTAGTATTTTCTTGAAATCTTAATGTCATTTAGTTACCAATACAAGATGACATGCCGCTATCCTGGAATATAATAGTTTCAAGGCACTTACTGGGTTTTGATATACATCAGCCCTCTGTGGTGAGATTACGTGGTGCCGTTTTTACTGTATATTTGAAATAGACAGGATGAAAAAAACACGGTCATGTAAACATTATATATCTGTAAAAATAAAAAATGCTGTATGTGATTGTAAGCGTATCACTAGAGAACGGCTAAAACGATTTGTTCCTATTGTTTGTATTATATAGAAATAAAGAAAGAAAAACGTTTATTTACGCCAGGCACTACGCATACTATAAAAAACAAAAGGAAAACATAAATACAAAATACAGTATATGCCACACAACCACGTATAATATCTGTCGTATATGTTACTGTAAGAGCCCGAACTACGGTGAAACTTATTATTTACCGGTAAAACCTAAGATTACTGGTAAAATCTGAAATCATCATCAGCATCATCATCATCTTCCTGCCCTTGTCCCATGTTACTTTGGGTCTATACACGTTTTCTTCTTTCATATCGTCCAGTCCACCACCACGCTATAATTGACTCCCTTATCTTTCATATCACTCCTCACACGGTCCATCCATCTTTTCTTTGGCCTTCCCCTCCCTCATCATCCATCCATTTAGTAATCCCTCCTTATCACATTACCATTCCAGGACAAACGGTTTCCTTTCAACTTTTCTGTCACTGGTGCCACTTTCAGTTTGTTGAATGGTTTTAAGATTTAAAAAAAAACACCTACATTATTCTCATAATGTTGGTATTTTATTGTTTTTGTGTAGCCGTTGCTAGAACAGTGAGACTGCTGGGCAAAGAGAACACCTATGACATTCCAGACATTATTTGCCTGCACCGTCTCGAACCAGCCCTCATGGTACGCATCAAAATCATCTCACCACCTATTTCTGGGCCGGCCTCTATATTGCGTTCCATCTTCAGGAACCATTGTAGAGGCTTACCTAGCGGTCAATTTGCAACTAACGTGAACGCAATGGCATTGGCCCATTTGAGCCTAGCAGCCTTTTTCCCACATCTATTATGCCCGTTTGGGAACACAGCCTGGTATTCCGTATTAGGTAAGTGCAATTCGTTGAGTGACCATGTCTGAAAACCGTGGATTCGGATGTACAGAATAAACATATCGATGAATTTACTTTTCAGGGTGATCGGTCATATTTTACATTGCACCAACAAAGCTGAAAACAAAACCTAATATAGTAGGAATTATAATAAGAGAAATAAAGTTTATTTTTTTCTAGAAACGTAAGCTAGTACCCAACCTCTACATACTTATTTGGTACCGGATACACAAATTAATAAAATCATGAAAATCATGAAACAATCAGGGCACTATGTATTATGTCCGAGCATTATGAATCTAGTCAAGTCTAATCGGGATATGTAATGAATACTGATTTAAACTTCTATATTTATCACATTTTCTGCACAATATGAATATTGCTACATAACGGTTGATAACCAGGATAATTATTGTCAATGAATTAGTCCAAGAACGAGCGAAGCGAGCTCGGGACCTTAGGGAATCCTGACACGGATGACGGAACAAAAGTGAGCGATTGAAGCGAGCGAACTCAGCTTCCGTCATCTCCTTCATATTAGGTTACTTTAGACCCTGCAGACAGAAATAGGAGTGTCGCAGCGGGGCTCCATCGACTTTGTTGCTCAAATAGTATTGTTAAGTAGGTTCATAAAATAAAATGAACGTAATACGTAGGAATATTAAAACCAATGTCAACAACCAATATAACATTATAATAGTTTTTATCACATTCTCTACTCATATTGGACTTTTAACTGATTTTCAGCATTAATTAATACTAGTTTTAACAAAGGCATTTAGTAAAAACTTAGTTATATCTAGTGAAAACGCGTTCTATCTAAAAACTTGTTTTAACTTTACAGTTTTTAGATAGAACGCGTAGAGCGTAGAGTTTTTACAGCAGATATTTATGTTACCATAAATATCTGCTTAATATAATTATCCTACCCGGGCCTGCCCTATTATTAAGGGCCATTTTTCAACAGTCTGATAAATTTTAACTGAGGAATAGAAATCACTAACACAAATATATGTCAAACACCGTTTGACATATATTTTCTATACAAAAGCTGTCAAACCGCCATTTTTATTCCTCAGTTAAAAGTTATCAGACTATTGAAAAATCGGGCCTTAGAAATATGCTGTTATCTAGGACATTCCATATCTACGACAATCCATCGGATGCGCGATGCACGGGATCAGTCAATGTGTCCACGCCGGTGGGAGACCTATATCCAGCAGTGGTAGTTTTCCGGCTAAAATGATGATGATGAAACCAAAGGTACTTCTGAATTGTCAACAAAAATAAACATAAATGAGCCTAGTTGCACCAAAATGTCAAAATTTACAGGATTAATCACGTGATATAAAAAAGGACTTCCACTGCTGGACGTAGGCCTCCCCCAGGCGAGGCCACATTGACTGATCTCGTGCATCTCGCATCCAGCATTCCACCTAGTGGGAAACATTCCAACGCATCATCCTTCGGTTCGCGGTCGCACTCCCAGAATATTTCAGCCCCATCGGCCATCCGTTCTGCGAGCAATGTTCCCTGCCCACGGCCACTTAAGTTTTGCAATTCTTCAATGGTTTAGTTGAAACAAAATATTTCAATTTGATTTGAAGAAAAGCCGAGTGAGTCCTTAGATAAATAGCTTCGTATTCCTGACTAGACTCATCATCTGCCTTTCTTTTTTAAACTAAGTTGGAATAGTTGTAATAGCAGCTGATTTTTATCAGCATCTTAGATGTCACGACTGCCTTTCTAATCTCCACAACTCACTTACTAGGTACGGCTGTCGTCAGCCTTTTGGAAATCAAACTAATAGGTAGGGTTCTGCCTGTCAAAGATACGGAGGAGTCTATAAGAAAGAGTGTTTAATTGGTACAGAATTACTTACATATTCAATTTTCGTCTCGTGATCGTCTACCTATCTAAGATCCAAGATCTTCAAAATTCTACCAAACGTAGACATCTTATTTTAACATTTGTAGAAAAAATTTAAATGTGTTGTTGCCATGCATTTAAAGATATTTTTCGCATGCAGGGTTTGTCAATTCGACGAACCCCAGTAAAACGTGTATCGTGAGGAGACACGTCACGTCCGTATATTTATCATGTTTCAACATGACAGGTGGAACGCCCGGCCTCAAAGAGGATGAAAGTATTTGCACAATAAACACGCAAATAATTCCATTTTTAAATTGAGGCTTTTGAGTTATTGGCATGATAAACAAATTATATTGCGTGGAGGTTCACTTATATGAAATGAAAATGGTATTCAATCAAAACCTCGTAAAGATATTGTTGATCTATCAGTTGAACATAGCATGAACATTTTTTTTTTTTTCTAATTCTACCGCGGACATCTGGCAGTCCGCGCTCTTTTTTTATTGTGTTTATATTTTGTTTTTTTTTCGTAATAATTACAATTGTTTGACTCCTACGTCGGACATTATTTTTAGGCTTACTTAACTAACTAAAATTTACGTGAGTTGATCCCTCACTAAATACTATATATTATAAGGTTCAAAAGTGGAATTGAATAAAAATACACACATTTCAATAATAAAAACCGTTTAATAACTCAAAATCAAATTAATTTCATACATACACAGTTTTATTTAGTTTAAGTTAGTTACGATTATAATTAGGAAAATTACAAAATAACGATTGCACGCTTTGAAAATAAAAACAGCTCACGTGACCTCAAACCGACAGAGATTCCCGCAGAGACTTCCGCACGTGGTGACCGCCAATGAAAAAGAGAGATTGACAGTCAACTGACACGCTATTTATAGACGCTATTTCACGTGGGGTTGCCTGTTCCTTACACGGCTTCTCCTGACTGTATGTCGTTCCCGACACGAGTGAGTCACGCAGATTGAGTGGGGTCGGAGTTCACGGCGGTGGATGTCGTCGATGCTCGTTCCACGTCGTCATCCAGCAGATGCATAGACGGGTCAGCCACACGCTGTGATCCGGCTGCAGGCACAGTCTCATCTGCTTCCGCATGCTCACCTGGATAAAGAATTACATTAAGAAGTCAATTCAACAAGACTAAATGAACACATTTCACCATTCACAACTTTCTCTACGTCATCTTTCAATTAATTCACTTATCATCTATCAAAGGATTCACACAGCAAACACACATTCATCATTCTAGAACTAAGCAGAGACTTCTCTGTTTTAAAAATTCAAACCCAACTGAGCCCTTTATTTTGAAGGTCTCCGTTGTCCTCGGGGCAGCTCCCTGCACCTCGTGCCGACTGTCCTTGACGACTAGTCTTAGTTATCTGAAACATGCTTGACGCAGACCGTATTCATACGTCAAGCTGTTTGACACGCAGACCGTATTCATACGTGCAAGCCGCTTAGCACGCAGACCGTATTCGTACGTGTAAGCTTGTCTAACATGCAGGCCATATCCATACATGAGAGACGTCGGGCAAATGGATCTTAAGTTGACCACAATAGCCAGCTTATACAGCTTTAAACACACCAAGCACAATAGCAATAAGCATCAAAGTGTAGCGATAAACGCCAAGCAACAGACGCCTGAGTGACTAGTACCACAGTGACTAGCACTTACACTTTAAGCAAATTGGAGAAAATTACTCACTCTCGAAGAAGGCAGCACAAGTGTCTGGGCACCACTCGCCTTGCCATGGCACCATGTATTGAGCCGCCGCCTGCGTTGTCTTGCCATAGCCACCGCTCATCAAGCGCAGTGTATAGCGTCCACTAGGTAACACCTCTACCACTTTGTAGGGGCCACGCATACCGGGATCGAGTTTTCCCGTTACCTGAGAAAACTTAATTACGAACACACAATCGTTAATATTAAATTGGCGAGGTGGTTGTCGCCCTTGGTTAACTCGTTCATCTTGCTTATCCCGATTGTGTTTCAGCAATTGACGAGCTCTCCCTCTGGTGATCTCGCGTAGGGCTTCCCGGTTGGGTGCGTTGCCTTCCAAAGCCATGTCGCGAACCAACGCTCGAACCACAGGAGTTGTAGCTTCGGTACCGATCAAGAGGTTAAGTGGGGAAACTTGGGTTGTTTTTTGTTTGGTGATATTTAACACTAACTGGAGCTTCCACAACGTACCTGACCAGCTAGTCTTCTTGTAATTTGACTGTATGCGCAACATGTTGAGGATAGTTCGCACATATCGCTCGGCCTGGCCGTTAGCGCGATGCATCTCCGGAGTTATGCAATGCAAATTGCAACCAAGTTCGTTTATCCACGTCACAAAGTCATTGGATTCAAACATACGTCCTCTGTCCGTAATCATGAGCTTAGGAACTCCAAATAATGAGACAGCTTGTGAAATAACACGCTTCAGCTCTGTGGAATCTTGTCTAGCAATGGGGTACAGTAAGGAATACTTAGTGAAAGCGTCTACTATAAGGAGGATAAATTTGTACCCTTCCGATACTGGCAAAGGACCTAAAGCGTCGATATGCACGGTGTCAAAAGGCGTGTCTGGTTTTTCCCAGGAAGTTATATTTTGTAATGGGGCACGGGGAACTCTTTTTTGTGAAATACATATGTGACAATGGGCCACGTTTTTAGCAACGAATTGTCTTAGGCATGGGAACCAGAAATGTCTCAAATGAGATCCAGGGTCTTCTCTACACCAATGTGTTCGTGTTCATCGTAGAATACCCTAAGAAGACTGAGTCGGTGACCCTTGGGAATGTAACAAAGCATTCGAGGTTGTTCACCTATCGGGACGTACTTGTAGTACAAAATATCATTTTGCACCGAGTAACGATTCCCATCCAGACTACCATCGCGAAGTTTTTCAATAAGGTCTCGAGTCTCATTGTCTGCCGATTGAGCTATTTGAGCCCAGTTGCGAGGTCGTAATATTTGATTGACGTTAACTACTGGGTTTCGACTCAGGTAGTCTGCATGTGGCATCATTACTCCTTTCCGATATTCAATCGAGAATTCGAAGTCTTGGAGGTAGATCCACCAACGGGCGACACGTGGTAACAAGTCTTTTTTTCTTTCGGTAGACTTAAGGGCATTACAGTCCGTTACTACTAAGAATTTCAATCCTACGAGATAGTGCCGGAAATTTTGAAGAGCCTTGACAACAGCAAGGGTTTCAAGTTCGTAAGAATGATATTTACGCTCGGCCCCTTGGGCAGACTTACTGAAATAAGCTACGACGTGTTTTTTTGAGTCTGGGTGGACTTGTATGAGAACAGCCCCATAACCTGCACTACCGGCGTCGGTATGAACCTCGGTTGAAAGGTTTGTATCAAAAATCGAAAGAACTGGCTCATTTGTAAGTTTTTTGATGAGGTATTGGCGAATAGCCTCGCATTCCGGTGACCATTGAAATTTGACATCCTTACGGGTTAAATGCGCAATTGGAGCGGTTCGGACCACGTAGTCTTTAATGTATCTCCTAAAGTATCCCGCTAAACCATGGAATTGGCGTACTTGTTTTACGTTTTCTGGCGGCGTGGTATTAGCTAGAGCTTCTACTTTTCGAGGGCTCGGCCTAACCTGACCCTTACTTATTACTCTGCCTAAATACTCTACCTCAGTTACAAGAAAAGAGCATTTACGAAGGTTTATCGAAAATCCCGCCCTGGTAAGGGTATTCAGTACTTTACGTAATAACGTAAGGAGTACATCGTCGACATAAACTAACACGTTACCCTCATTAATGTGATTGCGTAAGGTGTCATTTATTATGCGTTGGTATACTATAGGAGAATTTGCTAGTCCGTATGGCATTTTGACGTATTCAAAATGGTCTTCGGGCGTTTCGAAACCAGTAAAGTGAATACTTTCCTCTTTAAGAGGAATCTGATGAAAATCGGTAGCCATATCGAGACTAGAGAAATATTTATAACCGCCTAATCTGTCAATGTGATCTTCTATTAATGGAAGGGGGTACCGGTCTTTTACCGTAATTCTGTTCAGTGCTCTATAATCAACGCAGAGCCTATCCGAGCCATCACGCTTCTTAACTAGTATGATAGGGCTTGCAAATGCCGAATAAGAACGCCTAATTATCCCCTTGTCTAAAAGGTCTTTAGTAATCTTTCGAACCCTAAGTTTTTCCTGGTGTGAGAGCTTGTATGGTCGGTAGACTACTGGTGTCGTTTTGGTTAGCCTTATCTCCATCTCACCGGTTCGAACTGTAGTTGTGGCAGTACCAGTTATTAAGAAATTCGCAAACTCATTAATGATCGACATAAGGCTTTCCAATTCGTCACCCTGAAGAGGACTATTTACGTTGATCTGGTCGTTTGATTGAACGTTATAAACGCAAGTATCGTTACGCGTGAGATACTGATTGTCCTTCGTTCGAACGTAAGTTATTCCGTCGCGATTCAGTACATCGGTACCTATTATGATAGGTGTGTTCATAAAAGAAGACGGAACCACCAATAGGTCTACCTCAATAGATATGTCACTGAAATCTACTGTGACTGTGACGTAAGATGTGACAACTACTTCCTTGTCGCTTATGCCTTTCAACACGCAACGTCTTGGTTTTGGTTGGCAAGAAATATATTTAAGAACGTCTGAAGATATGAGGGACACATCAAGGGCACCGCTATCAATGAGTACATCTACTGGCACCCCATCTACCACTGCGGAAGTAACGTCCTTATTTTGAGCGAAATTGGACCGATAGGAGCAAAGATTAACGTTCCGTTGGTTTCGCGATTCAGAACGTGCCTTTGCAAAACAATTGTCCTCAGTATGTCCTTGTATTTTTACAAAAAGCGCATATGTTGCTTGGTGCCGGTTGCGTGTTGGAAGTCACGTTAGGTTTTTTACGTTTGCAATCACGACAAACATGCCCCTTTTGGTTGCAAGTAAAACATTTTGGACCCAGCTGATTATTAGGCTTTGTTTAGGTTTGATCCTTAAAGGCCAAATAATCTCGTTTTGGAGCTTTCGTATGTATCGACAAGAACGAAACAACAGTGTCTGGAGTAAGGTCCGAGTTAGCAGCGGCTGCTCGCACTTGGGGGCTGTCTATACCACGGATAAAAATAAGCGTTCTCAACTCGTCACTTATCCCCTGGACTATTTTCAAACGTAACAAAGTACGGCGCGCATATTCAGCGAATGTAGGGTATTTGTCTGAAGTTGTGTTCATGGCGTCGAATAGAATATTCGCGTAATCGAGCTTACTGAGACAAAGAGACTTGAATTCTCGTTTAAAATTAGTCCATGTCCTATCGTTGGTGACCCATTCACTCAACCAAACTTTAGCGTCCCCTTTCAGACAAGAAGCCACACGTGATAAGCACTCGTGATCGTTCCAGTTGTTTGCATCTCTGGCGCGATCCACTTCCACGCACCATGCTTCAATACTATGTATCGAAGGGTCAAAATTAGACACATAATAGTGTTGTGACCTCGTAGGCTGCATAGTTTTAATTGCATGCATCAAAGCATGTGCAAGAGTGGACGCCTCAGAACCCGGTTCACCGGATCCTATGTACGTACTGTGCGATTGTCGTGGTACGCTCAAAAGCACTGAGTTTGGTGCTTCAGGTGTGAATCCTCGTTCGTCGCGAGTATGACGCTTTCTACTACGTGGACTAGACCGCGACCTATCATAGCTATCGTTTCGCGAACGATCTTGACGATGAACACGTGAACCTCTACGCGAACGACGCTTATTACTATTACGCGAACGAAGTCTTTCGATACTACGTGAATCGCTTCGATCTTGGGTACGCGAGCTGTTCCGTGGATCACGTCGTTCATCACTCGAGCTACACCGCGAATCGGCATCACTATGTTCATGTAACCTAGTCTGCGAGACCCGGCTACTTCGAGAACTACGCTTCTGCCGATCACGCGACCCACTCGAGTATGACTCCGTTTACGGCTACGTGATCCCGTGCGCACCATTTTAACACCCAATCACAGAATATAAACCACAAGAAATAATAAAAAAAGCGGGTAATCGTTACACTTTTCAAAACAAAGCGAGAAAAAAAACGGTTTTCTTATTAAAAAGTTGTCGCGAATTGATCAATTTAAATACAGTGGGCAAACTAGTTCTTTATCCCACTTCTGATATAAGGTTCAAAAGTGGAATTGAATAAAAATAAACACATTTCAATAATAAAAACCGTTTAATAACTCAAAATCAAATTAATTTCATACATACACAGTTTTATTTAGTTTCAAAATTTAGTTACGATTATAATTAGGAAAATGACAAAATAACGATTGCACGCTTTGAAAATAAAAACAGCTCACGTGACCTCAAACTGACAGAGATTCCCGCAGAGACTTCGGCACGTGGTGACCGGCAATGAAAAAGAGAGATTGACAGTCAACTGACACGCTATTTATAGACGCTATTTCACGTGGGGTTGCCTGTTCCTTACAATATATATATTACACACTGGCATTACAATTTTATGTTTCTATTTACTACTTATCTTTATGTTATTTACTATTTTTTTTGTTAATTATTGAGAAAATAATATATAATTCTATATATTCTTATTTCGAAAAATTCAAACCTTTTTGCAATGAACAAAAAGGCTTCAGAAAGAATACAAATATTAATATGGCTCTATTTGACCTGCTATATAGTGTAATGACATCTGTAGATAAAGGTAAGCCTGTATGTGCTATACTAACCGATATGACAAAAGCGTTTAATTTCGTAAATCATAAGATTTTGTTGCAGAAATTGCATGGGTATGGCATAAGAGGAAACATTTTGAAACTCCTAGAATCATATTTAAGTGACCGAACTCAATGTACAAAAAAAAACACTAGAATTTGTCCTATTACTAAATTGGAGATAAAATATCTATCTAAGCCAAGGCATATAAAATATGGTGTACCTCAAGGTAGCGTACTGGGGCCACCCTTTGTTCTTAATATACATTAATGATCTTCCAAAAACTGTAGATCATAAAATGGTACTGTTTGCAGATGACAGCACGACTATTGTGGAATATACTAATCCTAATAATTACCAAAATGACATAAATAATTCTTTGAGTGACATTATAAATTGGCTTGACAAAAATAATCTTGTAATTAATTTAAATAAAACAAAAGTTATGCATTTCCACCAGCGCCGTAAGAACCCACTAGTTAATGTTGCCTATAATAACTGTGGCAGTGGTAGCAGTGGTGGCCCAGTGATATCGGCCGCGACTTACAAGTTGTAGGTCGTGGGTTCGAGCCCAGGCAGGCGCTTTACTTTGTGTAAATTATTTCATCACCACTGCTCTCAAAACGGTGAAGGAAAACATCGTGAGGAAACCGGCATGTCCCAGAACCAAAAATTCGAAGACATGTGACATCCACCATCCCGCACTGGGCCCGCGTGGTGGATTACGGCCCACTCCCTCTCACAGAGAGGAGGCCTGTGTCCCAGCAGTGGGAACATTAATAGGCTGATGATGATGATGATGATGATGATAATAACTGTAGAATAGAAGAAGTTACAAATGCAAAATTCTTGGGTATTACTATAGATAATAAACTAACCAGGAAACCTCACATAGAGGAAATCTGCAAGCGTGTGAGTAAATCCGCATATCTATTATTCCAATTATCCAAGAAAGTAAATACTGACACTTTTAAAAGCCTATCATGGATTGGTCGCTTCTATTTTGAGATATGGTGTTGTTTTTTGGGGACAGTCAACTAATAGAGAACTTGTATTCAGGATGCAAAAAGATGTGTACGATCAATGTGTGGTCTAAGAACAACGGATAGTTGCGTTCCTTACTTTTAAAAATTATTGCATTATTTGTAAAAACTAATCAACAATTATTTCAAAAATTTGCATCTTGATAGAGAACCCCAATTCGTGCCCAATATGAGAATTTGTTATGTCAATACAAGTGTAAAACTGCTTTATTGAAAAAGAGTTTCTTTGGTATTGCTCCAGATATTTATAATAAAATACCTGATAATATTAAATGTATGCCTCTAAACAAATTTAAAAAGTCTCTTCAGGGGATATTACTAGAGAAGTGCTATTACAGTGTGGATGAATTTTTAAACGATATTTCGCTTGTATAGAATTCTAAATGTGATTTTTTTCTGTTTGTATTACTCAGATGAAAAAAAAAATTTGACATAGTTATTTTTTTATTGAATTTAAATTGTGAAATCGTTATTTTTAATTGAATTTAAATTGTGACAGCGATTTTTCATTTAATTTAGGTTTTGACATTGTAATTAAAATTTTGACATAGTGATTTTTTATTTAATTTGGCTTTTGAAATTGTAGTTTTAATTTAATTTAAGTTTTGACATAGTGATTTATTATTGAATTTAAATTTTGACATTGTAATTTCAATTTAATTTAAATTTTGCAATTGTATTTTTTTGTATTGTTTGTCTAGTGCAACAAATTTTGTACGCCATAAATGGCAAAACATGTATCCACCTCATATTTATATAAGACCTTCATACTGTACTCATGTTTTACAAAATAAATATATCTTATCTTATCTTATTTTGTTTTGTTTACTTATTTCTATTGATACACTGCTTATGTTATACTTATGTTATGTTATTACTATATCTATTGGTACACTTTCTGGGAAGATGCATGGTAGTGCGAGCAGACCAGCCCCGGCCGCCGGTTCCGGTTATAGAACCTCGTCGTTAGGACGTTAAGGTGAGTATGACTGACTCGCTCCACCATGCAGCTTTACATAGATATATATATTTTTTTTGCTTTTGGCAGGGTGATGGTTTGGGTATGTTTTTGGGTTGGAGTTTTTGGATGGGACTTGTTAGGTGGTGTTTTGGTGATGTATGCTGACCTAGCGTGAGCAAGGCCTCTATGACGACTACATCTCGATGCTGCATGGCCGCATCAGCGCATCCATCTCCCTCTTAGCAAGGCGGCTTGCGGCGTCATCGGCGTCGTCGGTGTAATAGACGCAACTGACTGTATGTCTGGACACCGCCACTACCGCATGGGAGATGCTGTCGTGGACCTGAAGCCTCCTGGACTTGGTGTTGATGATGATAACGCTGTCATAGGTCGACCTCCGAGCCTCGTGTATGGTTAGCAGGCGCGACCCCTCGCCGGACCCATATCCCTGGCTCGCAAGAGAGCCTTTCTCCCCCTGCGTATGAATCAGGAACAGGGTGTTTTGGGCAGTACTCGGTATTTGCGCCCCTGTGTAACCTTTCACCTTAAGGGAGTGGATCCGCGACAGCGACGATTTGGAGGAGTATATACCGGGGTATATCTCACTCAGTACAAATGCCACGTCTATTGGATTGCGGTGTGTGCAGAGAAACTCCTGGATGATGCTAGCCACCAGGTCTGGACAGGTATACCTAAGCTCGAAAAGATTCTTCCTGTCCAAAAATGGAAGCTGGTTAACGTTTCCGACGAGGACAAGCTCGCTCGCTCCAGACAACTTTACTGCCGTGACTATGGCCCAAAAGTGGTTCATAAGAGCCTCGTCTACCGTAAGACGGTAGCATTTGTCTTGGCTCTTGTAAACGTTTGCTAGGATTGAGGCCATAGTGCGCACCTTGATCTTTGCTCGGTCTCCTAAGCGGCGCGCAAGCTTTTCCCTAAGATCTTTGGCCGCTTCTGTTGTCGTGGTGGCTATCACGTCCCTGTCCTCTTCGAAGTGCTTTACCAGCCAGGTTGTATTACCTCAACCCGGAAATCCGTTAATCCACCTAATATTGGGTACCGCCAAACTTGCCTGCGATACCGGGATACCGGAGGTCCCCGAAATGGAGTGTGCCATTACCAGGATCTTATCGTCCGGCATGATTTTGGTACATTTGGCGGTAACCACTATCGGGTCGTCATTTGGCACACTGAACTTGAGTTTTTCCTGAGCGCGCCGTCTCCTCCTTGTCCAGGGCCACAAAACCACTCCTTGCGCTGTAGGCTGCCATATACGACCCCGTCATTTCCTCTTTGATGACTTGGGATGTGACGTTTTCGTACACCGCTGCCCCTGCTACCTCGAGCAGTACCCTTAATAGACCCTCTGTGTCTCTTTGGAAGGTCTGTAGGATCTTCCTGCATGTCGTAAGATTGACCTCTCTGGTCGCTCTTACGATTGCTACGTACTCGAGGAACGCGCTCTTTACGTGGTCCGTGGTACCCGACTTTACTGCGAGGGTCGGCGGGCTTACTTGCCCTTTGTCGGCTCGTGTTGGCTTAGGCTTTTGCTGGGTTGGTTCCTTTGGTGTTTTTCTGAAGAACCTCTCCAGTGCTGTATCCTGCTTGTGAGATGGTGATGCGTAGCTGGTGCTTGGGAGCAGTGCACTGAGGAAAGTGCCAAACGCTTTCAGGCGACTCCTCGTCCAGGCCCGGTCCTCATTTATGGTGTTGCACTGCTGCGTTGCGGCTTTTTCGGCTGCTGCCTTCTGCTGGGCCCTTTCCGATCCGCTTTGAGTGGTGGGGCTTTTTGTGGGGCTCATTGCACTGGCTGTTGGTTGTCTGGGAGCTTTAAGGAAACTCAGGGTTTCCCCTCTGTCCTCGTCGACAACAACCTCATGATGTTCTGAGGCCTTTAGACAGCCAAAGTGGTCTGCGACGTCTCCTCTCTCTCCTCCCACCACCATTGCGTCCACACATATGGTTCGGGCCGCGGCTGACGTGTAGTCTCCTGCCTCCCTGATCTTCTGAAGCAATGAGCTTGCCTGAGCAAATGGAGTAGCCTCTCCCCACTCGAGTAATGCGATTGTTTTCAATTTAAATCGCATTAGACGGCATCGGTGAGTGGCCACTTCCACTTGAGGTAGTGCAGCATACTTGCTGCCTTTTATGCTCTGTCTTGGCTGAACCTTGGGCATTCGCAGAGCAGATGCCAGACTGTCTCTTCGCAACTGGGGTCACAGACACACGAGGGACTATCTTTGAGGTGGAAGCGGTGGAGATACGCTGAGAATCCACCGTGTCCTGTAAGGACTTGTACGTGGACCGGTGTGAGCACTGCGTCTCTGAGTGTCCTTTTCGCCGCTAGGACGTCTGGAAAGAACGCTTTCGTGACCGATCCTGTACTCGAAGACTCGTACCGCGCTTGCCACTTCCTTATAGTCCCCTCCCAAATCTTCCTCCTCACGAACGAAACGGGGACCTTGCTGTATTCTGATGTGAGTTTTGTTAGGGCTACCTCCTTGTCCAGCTCATCCGCTCTCTTATTCCCGGCAGTTCCCACATGGGCCTTGAGCCAAAAGAGCCTCACTTCTCTGCCCTCTTCTCTGATTTCACGGACGCTTCTCCTGATTTGGAGTGCCAGGTGGTGAGTGACAGACGGTCTCCTCAGCAGGTTAAGTGACGATCTCGAGTCACTTAAGATGCTTACGGATGCTGCCTTGGATTCTCTTACTATCCTGAAAGCTTTGAAGAGAGCGTACATTTCCGATTGGAAGACTGTGTTGTGAGGCTCCAAGCCAAAGGTGCTGAACCTTGACTCCGTCCCGTTTTCCAACCAAGTTCGGGCAGCTCCGACTTTCTCCTCTACCTTGCTGCCATCGGTGTATATTTGGGGGCCGATTACTTGTTAGGTTGCCAGGGTTTTGGGAGACAAATTCTCTAGGTATTCATACTCGGTCGTTGTGAGTTGCGCTGGGTGGGGGTTTTTTCCAGCACGCGGCCTTGCGGTATAAACTCTTGGGAATTTCCCTTTTTGATCTTGAAAAGGGTTACCGCCTCGATTACCCGGAGTAGACCTCTAGAGGAGGAGTTGGCCTGACAGGCCACGCACTCGCTGCATACATCACGATGGGCTCTATCACCGACACGTATATCGTCCTGATTATTTCTCTGTTCAGACCCCAAGTCACCTTCGCCGCACATGCCAACTGCTTATAGATATCTGCGGCCTTTCTACAGGTCGCAGACACGTGCGCATTGAAGTTGAGTTTGGAGTCTATCGTGAGACCTAACAGTTTCACTTCCTCAACCAGGTTTAGCCACGTGCCCGACATTATGAAGTACCGGAACGTCATACTTTCGCTTCCTCGTTAACACCATCGAATTGGTCTTGTGCGCGGCGAAATGTAGCTTATTTTGGACGCCCCATTCCGAAACTTTGGCAAGCGTGCTGTTGGCTGATTGCTGCAGGGGACCGGCTGTGAAGTCAGAGAAAACCAGGACAACGACGTCCGCAAAGGCTTGGCAGTATACCCCCATACTAGCCATTTTGTATAGGAGTGGATCTAGGATAAGGTTCCAAAACGTCGGTCCGGCAATTTAACCCTGGACGCATCCTTTCGTGGTTCCCTTCTCGCTAGTCGCTCTGGCGTAGTTGACCCTGATGTTCCGGTCTTCCAGGTATGAGGCGACGAGAGTGTAGATATTTGCTGGACAACTCTTGGCTACCATCTGCTTCTTGAGTGCGGGCCACCACGCGTTGTCAAAGGCTCCCTATGTCCAGTGATATCAAAAGCACGATCTTTTTGGCTTTGATTTCGGCTCGTAAGTGGCCCACTAGATCAGAGAGGGCGTCCTCAGTTCCGCGCTGTCGCATGAAGCCGTATTGGTTTGTGTGTAGTGTTGGGAGGAAGTGCCACTGTAGTCGGTCCGCTAGAAGTTTCTCGACAATTTTTCCTAGGACCGAGAGCAGACCTATAGGTCTGTACGACTTAGGTCTGGTGTAGTCGTCCTTTCCTGGCTTGCGGAGAATGCACAAGAGGGCGACCTTTCACTGCTTCGGGAAGTGTGACAGCGACAGACACTTGTTTGCTATCGCTAAGAACACCTCCCTGTCGCAGTTTATTGCTACTATGCAGATGTCTGCTGTTAATCCGTCGGGACCGGGCCTTTTTTCGGATTTTGGTTCTGGAGAACCATTTCCACCGTTTTCCGTTTTGGCCGTAAAGGGCGAAGGATCGTCTGCAGACAGTACTTGGGGGTTTTTCTCCTACGCTAGTCTCCTTAATGCAGTGTAGTAGGGTTGTTCGTATATATCCGTTGAGTCGTCGGGGTAGAAGGTTTTGGCCAGAAGATCCGCAGATTGCTCTGGACTGAGCGTCTCGCCTGCGTTGTTTCTCAGGAGTGCGTCCTCCTTTCTTCTTGCTGTCTTCCTTATTACCCTGTAGATACCGTCCCACATGCTCTCTCGGTCCTGCTTCGTGCAGAACTCCTTCCAGTTGGCTGTGGCTGCTACCGTTGCTGCTGTCGTGTAAGTTTGTTTGGCCAGCACGTACTCTTGGATGGTGAAGTGTCTTCGGCTTGCGGCTGCGTTCCGGATCCTTCTCTTCTTCGTCATGGCGTCTTTTTTGAGACGGTCTAGAGAAGGACTCCACTATACGGGTTTGGCGTTGTGTTTGGGTGACCCCAGTTTTGCAATCGCTTCCTTGCATGAGCGGTGGATGTTCTGAGTATAGTTTGAAATAATTGTCTCCAGATCTTCTGGGTTCGATGCGTTTGAGACTCTGACTTGGGTGATGTCACTGTCTGCTAGGCTGCTCTTGAAGTGGGTGTTGAAGTCGGACCACTTGGCCTTCTTGGTGTTGTAGATGTGTGTCGAAATCGGCCGTAAGGGTTCCAGGGCCTTTTTTAGGCGCATCGAGAAGGTTATAGCGTTGTGGTCTGAAGTTGTTAGACTTCTTTCTACCTGCCACTCCTCGACCTTACCTAGCAGCGACGAACTGCAAGCTGTCACGTCAACGATACTTGTGCACCACCTGTCATTTCTGTATGTCTCGAACGTTGGTGTTTGGCCCGTATTTAGGATGTGGAGATCCCGCTCATTGAGGAAAGAACTGTACGCCACCCCGCGATGGTTTTCGGAAACACTTCCCCACCAATGGTTCCAGGCGTTCACGTCTCCTCCCACCACGATGTTGTTTGTGTTCAATTTGTGTGTCTTGTATTGTATTTCGGATAGGTAAGGTTCGATGTCCTGGTCACCCTCAAAATAGACCGACAGTACTCCAAAGTAGAGCTGACCCGCGTTTAGCAAGACAGCAATCTGCCTTAACTGGCTTTTGGCGATTAAGGCTGCACTGGATGACTTGTGCGCCGGGGTTTTGTTTCATCACACCTGTTCTTCCTACGTAGGGCTCTTGAACAAGTGCTACTGAAATTCCCCTTGCCTGGGCCGCCATGTGGAGTTCTTCTGTGGCCAGCTTGGAGCGGTGAAGATTTGCTTGGATGAACCACAATCTCGCTGTCGATCTTGAGGCTATTTCGGGGGTTACTGGTTGGTTTGTTGGTATGCTTTCGTTGCCCTTAGCAATAGGATACGCGCGATCTGGCTATGCCATCACACTTTTGGCGTTCCTGGCAGTCTTCGCTGAACGCTGTGTGTGCCAGGTCGCTGCCCGTCCCGTGTGCTACCTTATAGTTTGCGCATGTGGGCTGTTTGCCGTCCGCTTGAGTGAGGCAGTCCCTGATATTGTGCGGTCCACTGCAGTAGCCGCAGACTTATTTGGCAGCCCTGCATATGAACTTGTTGTGTTCATATGAAAGGCACTTTGTGCACTGAACTAGTGGGGACTTTTTTTTTTTTTTTTTTCTTTTTTTATCTATTATAGGCTCGCGCTTGACCACTATCTCACCTGATAGTAAGCGACGATGTGGTCGATGGTGGAGCACGCTTGCCTAGAAGTAACCTATTCACTCTTGACTTAAAGACCCCTAGATTGTAGCTATCGGGAAACACAGACTCCGGTAGGGAATTCCACTCCTTAGCTGTACGCATAATAAAAGTATTCCCAAAACGTTTAGTGCGTATGGGTGGGATGTCCACCATATATCGATGACGGATCGCCGTACGTCTGGTAGTCCGATGATGGAACGGGCTGGGTGGAATTAAATCATGCAATTCCATCGCACACTCCCCGAAATGTAACCGATAAAAAACCGACAAGCTGGCAACTCGGCGACGATGTTCAAGGCTCTGGAGCTTTGACTTAACCAGTGCCTCATCGCTGATGAGTCTCTTGGCCCGCTTTTCGATCGACTCCAGTGCATCAAGCTGGTATTTGGCAGATCCATCCCAGAGATGAGAACAGTACTCCATGCATGATCGAACTTGCGCTTGATACAAGCTGAGCAGCTGTTCTGGCGTGAAATACCTTCTCACCTTTGCAAGGATCCCCAGCTTTTTGGCGGCCAGCTGAGCCTTTGCCTCAATGTATGGCCCAAAATTGAGAGTCGATGTCAACGTAACGCCAAGACTGACTGGTCATCAATCGAGCATCGCTTGATGCCCACATGGATTTTTTGGACAGAAGTGTAGGATTTCCAGAGCTCCGAGGAGAGCTCCTGAACGGGGTGGCACTCGTAGGGGTTTCAAGCGCGCTTCCTGTAGCGCATCTTGATGGTCCGCCCCTCCACAGCGACGTTTTGCAGAAGGTGTTGGTTCTGCGCTTTAAGGAGATCTACGATCTCCCCGTCGCTGTTGCTGGACAGCACACCCTTGATGCAGACTAAGGTATTTTGCGGTTTCGGCTCCTGGACCTTGAGCTCTGAGTTCGACTGGACTTGGTCTTTAATTTTCTTCAAGTCCATCTTACTGGCGCACCTTAAGACCACTTTCTGGTTGCGCGCTTTCCGTACGGTGTCGACCCGGGCTCCGGTTGACTTAAGGTCCAGAGCTGCCCTGATCCTCTCGATCACGTTATCCCCAGTGTGCTGGGGGGTCGTCGACGAGACGATCAGGGTGTGGTTGGGTTGTGTGGGTGGTTTGGGGGGCTTTGGTGTACTGGCGACCTGGGCAAAGGTTTTGGGGCCCTGTTGTTGTGTTTGCAGTTTATCCGCTTTGTCCAGGTCCGCCACCCCTTTCTTTATAGTTTGGAGCGTCTTCTTTACCTCCCCGACTGCGAGCTCTGTTTCCATGTTCAGCGCTGGGGGCGCCTGGATTTGCGGCTCTTTGTCGCGTAGTACGCGGAGGTCCGCCGAGACGAGCTCCAGCCTATCCGATATAGGTTTAAGGTGATCGGTTATGTTTATGAGTGTGTGTGGTGGTGAGGGTGAGGCTACAGGCCTGTTCGCGATCGTCTGCAGCTTTGCGGTTAAATTCGCCATCACCTCCTCGAAAGCCGCGGTCGTGAGTAGGCCTGTCTCGCGGCTACTCGGGTCCATCTCTGTGTCACTTGGCCGGTTGAGGTCCTGTTTGAGCCTTTCTAGAGTTTTCCGGAGGACGTCCAGTTGGTTGGAGATGCTGGTGATATTAGTGTCGAGGCGTGATAGGCCGGCCCCCATAGGGTCCCACTTGGGATCTCCTGAGGTCCTCGCACTTTCTTGCCCTGTCCTCTCGTGCTCCTATAGGTTTTTCAGCCTCGCCATTGCGACCTCGCCTTTCAACTACTTTATGCCGTTTAAGGCGTCAAGAGTCTCGTGACCGTGCCATTCCCGGATCCCTTTCGCCTCTTTTTTCGTTTCCGAGGCCTCAGCCCGCATTAGGGTAAGCTACTTATTCACAGCCGCAAGTTCCCGATTGTGAGCTCTCTCGACATGCCCAAGCTCTTGTGCGTGTCGAGAGCGCTCCTTCTCGAGATTGTACTTGTGGCGTGCTCGGGAGTCCGCCAATGAAAATTACACCTCGTAAAGGCCCTGCAAGTACTCATAGGCTGTGACTCTACACTCGCGTTTCATTTTTCCGGCGGCTTCCAATGCGTCCTTTCCCTTCTGGAGAAGTTCGTTTGCCTCTCTCGTGGCCAAGTCCATAGAGCGAACATAGTTTTGAAATTTCCTGTATCGAGCTGGATAAGTATATTATAGTGTGCGTTTACAGACCCCCCAATAAAAATATACACTATATTTGAGTCAGTGATGGAAGACGTTTTGGCAAAACATGCAACTGGTACTAAAGTTGTCATAATCTGTGGTGACTTTAATATAAATGTTTTAGCATATATTCAGATAGCAGTAGATTATATTAACATAATATACAATTGAATATTCTAAAAACAAAACCAAACCTATATACAAATACAAAAGGGAGACAGAAAAGAGCTCATTGTGCACCAAAAAAATCGTCCACATCGATGTCAATGGGAACCAGGCCCAGAACGCTGGCAGCATTGCCACGTTGGATGGCAATGCTGATTCTCTGGCTGAAGAAAAGGCCAGCCCTCTGATTACATCAAGAGTAGACGAGCTATGTGCAAATTTTTCGAAAAATTCGTAGATTATTAAATCTCTTCAAATCATTTAATTGGTCACATGTGTTTATGGAACCAACCCGAAGAACTGTGACTACTACTACATGTATTTATATATTTTACTGTTGCTGCAACTACTTAGACAAAGCCATTATAAATTGGGCTACTGGTAACATTTGAGTCCAATATACCAATACATCAAGTTCATATTCAATCCAGACCAATAACATCGGGTAAATTAATAAAACAGCACTTTAAACGGTAAGTTAAGTGATCAGGACATCACAGTGAGCGATAGTAAAATTAAAAAAAAGAAGATTTTTCAGTAGTTCAAATTGAGTTCAATAATGCATTCAAGAAGAAAACCGAAATTATATGCCCTATGTATTTATTCAATGACTGGGCGGCTAAAGATCTCAGAAAAAGGAGGGAAAGGCGACGAGCTGTATGGTCTTAAGCCTTATATTAACACTGAAACTATTAATAAGTATTTATTTATTTAACTAATTTATCTACACCCACATAATACAAGGACAAGAAGAAGGAACAGACAAATAAGATAAGATGTGATAGTGATATATCGCTTCTTACTCAAAAAAATGACACTTCTCAAAGTGGCGATGGTGGCACATGTGTTGGATCATTATCTTCCCTTTCATAATGGTTTAGCTGAGTGGTCCATCCATGCGTCTTTCTTGTGAACGGGCGCCATCAGTTGGGATTGGTCATAACTTAGTTGCCTCGGCCTGTTTTTAGTTACTAATTGTATTTTTAATTGTTGGTACTCACGAGTGCGAATGTACAACTAGATTCATCTTTTGTTTGACAATTCAAAAGTATAAATGGTTTAGTTGAAATTAATGTTTTTGATTTCATTTGATTTGCAGTACCACAAGTGACCACTTGGGGCTCTCAATGAGTGGTTCATGTCAATGACAATAAATATATTCCTACTAAAACTATTGTGCCACGGGGCAAGTATCCTCCTTGGTACGACGTTCGTTCGACGTTTTATAAGTGCCCATGTAGGCCTATGTGAAATAAAAAATTGATTGATGTACAAAAGCCTAAAGCCTTGGTATAAAATTATTAGGGAAAAGGCTTAATTTCACTCAAAATTTAAGAGGTATGGAAATCTTTCAAATTATCAATCATTTCTTACTTTGCGTGAGCGAGCTAAAGATCTGGAGGAGTTGTTTAATAATTATATCAAAACATTGAATTTGCAATATCTAAAAATCCTAGAGCTTTTTGGAGATATATAAAATTAAAACAACAAACCAACTCTTACCCGGCTGTTCTTAGGTTGGGTGAAACTTCATCGAGTAATGGGGAAGAAATTTGCAATATGTTCGGCGAATACTTCTTTTCTAATTTCCAAGATCGTAGTGAGAATGACGAGTTTTTGATCGCTGCATGTGTGGATGGACCTAGTGGTCAGGCTGCTGGTTATGTATCAAACTTGTGCTCTATTGATGTCCGGGAGGAGGAAGTGTTACGGTTGCTTAAACAAGTGGACCTTAATAAATCCGCAGGCCCTGACAATATTCCTCCAAATTTTATAAGTAAATGTGCTAAGAGTCTATCCGTTCCGCTGACAATATTATTTGAGCGATCATTGGAATTGGGAGTGGTGCCACTAATCTGGAAGTCAGCGTATATAACGCCAATTCATAAAAAAGGCCCCAAAGACAGTATAGACAATTATAGACCGACTTCAGCTTTGCGTGTTTGCTAAAATCATGGAGAAAATTGTACACAGACAACTTTCGTCTTCACTTAAATTAAGTTTCTCAGAACATCAACATGGATTTTAAAAGGTCGTTCCACGAAATCCGAACTCGTGGTCTGTAGTGACTGTCTATCGGAACACATGTCCAGAAGGTCACAGGTCGACGTTATATACACTGACTACAGCAAGTGTTTTGATCGAATTGATCATGCGCTGCTTTTGCGTAAATTATTATTGGTTGGTGTGACGGGTAATTTGTTTAGATGGTTTTCATCATACGTGGAAAATAGATGTCAGACGGTAGTTCTCAATGGTAACACATCGAGAGCGATGTACATTCCATCGGGTATACCCCATGAATCCGTGTTAGGACCCCTTTTATTTAACATTTTTATAAATGACATTGTCTCATGTTTCCTCAATTCAAGAATTTTATTGTTTGCGGATGACATCAAGATTCTGGGTCAAGTATCAACTAATGAGGATGCATGCCGTTTACAGGACGATCTGGACCGGTTCCACGACTATTGCGTTACAAACAAGTTTGATTTAAATGTGTCCAAATGCTATGTATGTACATTTACTCGTAAGCCAAGCCCTGTTATGTATGATTACAAGATATCAAGCACCTTATTAGCCAGAGTCAGCGTTATCAGGGACCTTGGGGTAACTTTTGATTCTAAGCTTTTGTTTGACGCACATATAGATAACATAGTCAATAAGGCTTCTAAAGCTTTGGGTTTTATTTATAGGATATCTTCTGATTTTAAGAATATAAAAACTATGAAGATTCTTTACTGTGCGTTCGTCCGTAGCCAACTTAAGCATGCTTCTCAAATTTGGAATACAATTTACAATGTATATGTTAATCGCATTGAAAGCATACAAAGTCGATTTTGAAAGTACACACAATATCGATCGAATACCTATCTACCTAATTACTTAAGTCGTTGTAAAAAAAAACACATTCTGCCTTTATACGAGCGAAGAAAAATCGCGGATCTTGCTTTTCTTTTTAATATTATGAACGGATCTACTGACGTTCCTGAGCTGGTGGGCAAGGTTGAACTGCGTGTACCGTGTGCATTTCTTTGGCATTCGCATCTCCTTCATGTACCTAAAGTTGGAAGTACTTACAGACAGAATTCGTATATGATATGAATTTGTTGTACGTTTAATATGGTGTGTCGGGATGTTGATCTAGATTTAAATTAGATTAGATTAAGACGGGCTGGTGTCCGCTACTCCACGTCTAAGCGCGTATTTTGCGTATTTTATATAGATTTATTCCATACGCGTTTCTATGATATGCTTTTTCGGTTTCTATTTTTTTGTATTTGTTGGGCGTTGAGTCATATCTTATTTCTTTTAAACTCTCGCTGACATGTACCTATATTATGCAAATTTTTATATTTGTGAAAACTTTTAATTGGCCGTTTTTGCATGTTGTTTCTGCGTTTTTATTTTATTACTGTAAGTTTTCCTAAGATTAATATAATAAAAATAAAATGTTTTGACATTTAGAAGTAGCCTTTTATATTTTTCTATCAATCAAACACCCTACCTCATAGATCGTAAACTAGGAAAATTTAAATCTCGATTCGCTAGCATAGTAACAATAACAATCCCTGTTCAAATCCACTCTTTTCACAAGCCACACCCCTGGTATTTATTATAAAGCTCAATTTGGTACACAAATCGCCGTGCGCACACACTTCACACCGTTACCGAGGTCATCAACACTTGTTTTAGTTGTCAAAACAATCCGCAATGGGCTGTGGAAGTCGTTTACATTATCCCTTCACAAATGCCAGCAATCCCCGCGTTCTGGCCCGAATTACAGGCTAATGCACTAGTGAATGTCCCATTATTCGGGCATGGTTTAGATTTGCATTTTGTGATTTGGATCATGATAGCGATCGATTTGCAAGGTTAAACTTCGATTTAAGTTTAGTCTGTTGCGATTAAATAACTAATATAATACGTATTCAAAATATAGCATAGGCGCGAGCCTATGCCTAAACGCGAGTTTGACCACTATCTTGAAGATAGTGATCGCTTGCTTAGACGTAATCTATTTGCTTGAAAATAAGAGAACAAGAGTAAGAAAATTGAAACCTCTAGAATATCCATTATGTCAGCAGCTACCGACTACTATAAAGACTTATACTCTCACCAAGACAAACAAGAAGACATTATTCTCGACAACTACAACGAAGACATCCCACCCATCTTAAAATCTGAAATAGAATTTACAATCCGTTCACAAAAAGATGGTAAAGCGCCAGGCCCTGACTACATAACTGACGAAGCTCTGAAAGTAATATCAACAGACAACCTACAAGAGATGTGTAACCTCTTCAATAAAATTTTAACCACCGAAAACATTCCTACCCAATGGACCAAGTCTGTAATAGTTCTAATACATAAGAAAGGTGACAAGAACAAAATAGGAAACTACAGACCCATAAGTTTAATGTCGAACCTATACAAAGTGTTTTCGAAAATTATTCTTTATAGAGTAACACTAAAACTCGACGAACAGCAACCCGTAGAACAGGCAGGCTTCAGGGCAGGTTTCTCAACAACAGATCACATGCATACATTAAAACAACTAATACAAAAGGCACAAGAATACAACAAATCTATATATGTAGCGTTTGTAGATTACAGTAAAGCCTTTGATTCTCTAGCCCACAATAGCATATGGAAAGCCTTACAACACCAAGGGATAGAACAGAAGTATATTCGAATTATAAGAAATGTATACACAAATTCTACTGCCCAGATAAAACTTGAAACTTTAGGAGATGAATTTCAGATCCTCAGAGGAGTAAGGCAGGGTGACCCTTTATCCTCAAAGGTCTTCTCAGCAGTGCTGGAAGAGGTATTTAGAGGCATGGACTGGCAAAAATACGGCATCAATATCAATGGAACATTGCTAAACCACCTACGATTTGCAGATGACCTAGTTTTAATATCAGATAACCATTCCAAACTACAAAAGATGTTGCAAGAGCTCGCAGGAGGAAGTATTCAAGTGGGATTATCAATGAACAAAGAGAAGATCAAGGTAATGACAGACAGCATTGAAGAGACTATCAGTATCGAAGGAGAAAGTATAGATTATGTGAACTCGTATATCTACCTGGGAAAACTTATCTCGTTTGACAGGCAAATGGAACAGGAGATAGAGAGACGCATAACTAGCACATGGAACAGGTACTAGTCACTCAAAGAAATAATGAAAAATGAACAATATCCTATAACTTCGAAAAGGAAACTCTTTAATTCATGTATTCTTCCATGTCTTACCTACGGCTGTCAAACATGGACATTGACTCGTAAAATTCTTCAAAAAATTACTTCTTGTCAAAGAGGCATGGAACGAAGCATTTTGAACTTTAAAAGAAAAGATAAAAAGAGAGCTAAAGATCTGAGGAAGATTACAAAAGTAAACGATGCTACCTTCCACACAAAAAGACTGAAATGGAGATGGGCTGGTCATATGCTCCGTGATAAAAGCAACAAGTGGTCTAAGGCCTTAACGGAATGGCAAATCAGAGACGGATCAAAAAGAAGCAGAGGCAGACAACGCAAACGCTGGGACGATGACATAGTGGAGATAGCTGGAGGCCTGTGGGCCAGAGCTACACGAGATCGTGACAAGTGGAGGAGCCTGGCCTATACGTCAAGGGCGCGTCCCTTGACGTATAGGCCTCCCCCAGGCTGTGGGCAATGGACGAAGACGCCGAAGTGCAATAATTTTTTATGTTTAGTTTCTATATAATATTGTAATTGTAGTTTAAGTTTATCAGTAAGTAAAGGCTTTATTATTATAATAAGTCACTCGACTCTATAAAATCGACAGTTGCTTGTGATTTATTGACATGAACCAAAAGTTTATTTGCCGTTTTGATAGCGAAAAGTAGATTGCAATGGAGGTAGAATCCTTCAAAAGGATTTAGAATATATCTAGATCTTATTCCCAAGCCCAAACAGGAGCAACTAAATGTACTCGGGACAAACTTTAATGTCCCACGGATGTATCTTACTTTCTAGGAATAAAAACATAATGTGTAACAATGTGGTTAATTCCAGTAGGCTGGGGGCTGAATCACCCGCGTCCGTAGGAAAGTTACCCGTATTGTTGTTACCCTACACGTGGTCCCCGGGTGGTGCTAATCAGGTGACACTAACTGGTGGTAGGCTTCGGCCGAAGGCTTGTGACCACCCACCGGGCAAAAACGTACCGCCAAGCGGCCTAGCCGTGTTCCGGTGCGATGCTCGGTGTAGCCACTAGAGGAGTTGGGTCGAGATAGTTGTTCCACTGCATGCTGACCAGTCTGACTCACGCTGTTTTGGGCGTATCGGGAGACTAGTTGCGGAGGGTAGCGGGATCCGAGGCACGGTGCGCCGCTGGCCGACCGCAGGTAGTTGAGGGCCCAAGTAGTGTGCTAGCCACACACGAAAGGCTGCCCCGCCAACTGTCGAAAAATCCCGGAATGCACCATCGTGCTGGTTGGCGACCAGATGGGAGGGCCCGATGAACATCTCCGGGGGGGCTTGGGCGTCCCCGCAGTCTCCGGACTAATGCCCCAATAATGGCGTCCTTTCAGTGCGTGTCTGTAGGTTAGTAGCGTGGAACCTCATCTCACTTCCTTCTCCTCTCCTTTCACTCTAACAAAAATGGCAAGAAGTAAAAAGAAAACTGGAGTTAAACAGCGGCTGCACCCCCTCCCCCACAAAGTGCACCTCACTAATATTAGAGGTCTGTACTCCAACCCCACGTCAGTCCACCATCACCTTGAGACTAAAAAGCCAGCAATGGTTTTCCTTACGGAGACGCAGATAGGAAGTCCGTCAGACGTGTCGTACTTATCCTACCCAGGGTTTACCCTGGAGCACAATTTCAAACCACGCGCGGGTGTATGCATGTATGCCCGAGATGACACTTGCTATCGGCGTCTCCGTAACCTTGAAGACTCCAGGTTCTCAGTGCTGTGGGCTCTGGTGGACACAGGTCTGGATAAGATTATCTATGCCTGTGTCTACCGCTCGCACAGCGGAGATCAGGAGACAACCAGGCTCAAAGAGTACCTCAGAGAGGCGGCTGAAACGGCACAGCAACGGTACTCTTCCGCCCAACTAGTGCTACTGGGGGACTTTAATGCCCACCACCAGAAGTGGCTCTTCCCATACCAGTGCAATGATCATGCTGGACGAGAGATGCGCAAGCTTGCGCTAGCGCTAAATCTCACCCAGCTGGTCCAGGGGGCAACGAGGGTGCCAGATAATGATTCGCACACAGCCAATTGCTTGGACCTTCTGCTGACAACAGATCCAGAACGATACTCAGTGTCGATGTCTTCACCTTTGGGTAGTTCCGACCACTGTCTGGTGAAGTCTGTGTCCGTCTACTCCCCGGCCGATCCCAGCTCAAAAGGCACCCGGCGGGTATGGCGGTACAAGTCATCAGATTGGGATGGGATGCGATCTTTCTTCGCATGCTATCATTGGCAGCCCACTTGCTTCTCTTCGGATGATCCATCGTCGTGCGCTGATGCTGTGACAGATGTGTTGCGTCAGGGGATGGAGTACTATATTCCATTTTCAGACTTACCAATGTCTAGCGTCGACCGGCTATGGTTTGGAGCCGAGTGTAACCACGCCAACGCGGTTAAACACAAGGCCTACCAAGCATGGGTCGACGCTCGAACGCGCAACGCAAATGACGTGAGTCAGAAGAAGAGAGCCTTCAACACAGCTGCCAAGTCCTGCAAAAAGGTGATGCGAAGAGCACGGTTTGATCACATTAGCAGAATCGGGCGCAAACTTGCTTCATACCCAGCGGGTAGCAAAGCGTTTTGGTCCCTGGCTAAGTCGGTCGAACCAAACTTTTGTCGCCCCTCACTACCACCACTGCTGAAACCTGATGGGTCACTGGCCCACTCCGCTGAGGAGAAGGCAAACTTGTTTGCCTGCCTTTTTGCGGAATCTTCGCATCTGAATTCTGATGGCGCGCAGCCTCCTCCATCTCCTGATGGATGTGTGACGAGTATGTCGGACATTCGCATCCATCAAAAGGACGTCCGTAGGGTGCTGCGTAGCCTTGATGTGAACAAAGATACCAGCAATTGTCCTTAAAACCTGTGCACCTGAATTGTTTCCGATCTTGACACGCCTATATCGCCTTTCGATAGGGACTGGAAAAGTGCTGAAGGCTTGGAAGCAAGCCAACGTTCAACCCGTGCCCAAGAAGGGCAGTCGAGCTGACCCGGTCTACTACAGACCCATATCTATAACGTCCATCCTCTGTAAGAGTATAGACCGTGTGCTCAACGGTAAGCTCCTGGCATACCTAGAAGCGAACGACATCCTCAGTGACCGCCAATACGGCTTCCGCCGAAATCGGTCCACTGGGGATCTTCTAGCCTATGCCATTCACATCTGGAGTGAGGCCATCGAGAGCCACGGGAAAGCGCTAGCCGTATCTCTCGACATCTCGAAGGCTATCGACAGGGTCTGGCACGAAAGCCTCATTGGTAAGCTTCCTTCCTTCGGTCTGCCTAGTGATCTGTGTGATTGGATTGCGGACTTCCTGAGGGATCGATCCATCCGAGTGGTTTTCGACGGCTGCTCGTCCGGTCAGTTAGATATCAACGCCGGAGTCCCTCAGGGGTCAGTGCTCTCTGCAACATTATTCTTGCTGCACATTAATGACCTGCTAAAACCAAAATCTTTGGTTACGCAGACGACAGCACTGTTACTGAGAGATACGTGTCCGGCGAACGGGCTACTGGGCATCAGATTCGGTCTCTCCGGGAGGCCATGGTTGAACCCTTGAACCTGTCCTTGAAGGCGGTCTCCGAATGGGGTGATGCCAATCTGGTCAGTTTCAATGCTGCTAAGACCCAGGCGTGTCTTTTTTCCGCTAAAAAGAGCATAGCCCAGTCCATTGCCCTTTGAGTGACTGTAAGCTTTCTGATGAGTCCCATTATAAGCGACCACGTCTCAGAGCCATATGTCATCAGTGGCAACACACACTGGTCATAGACTTTCGTCTTGAGACACTGTGGTAAGTTGGACGAGAAGATACCGCGCAACTTCCCAAACGCTGCCCAGCCGAGTCGGATTCGACGTTTGACCTCTTTCTCGATGTTGGCCCTACCCAACTGGATCGTTTGTCCCAGGTAGACATAGTCGCCCACAACTTCGAGTGTAGAGTATCCGACCTTGATAGGAGTGGGTGTAACATGGGCATTCAGCATCACCTTGGTTTTGTCCATGTTCATTCTTAGACCCACTCTTTCGAAAGCTTTACTGTGGTCATCGAGCATTGTACTAAGGTCCTCCATGGCCTCAGCCATAAACACTATATCATCGGCAAACCGAAGGTGAGTGATGTACTCACCATTGGAGTTGATGTTTTTGGCGCTTCCTGAGGTTCTAGACACGTATCTTTTGATGTCAGTGATGGCGATGGTTGAAATGCTAAAATGAAAACGATTGTTTACGTGTCATTTACGACGATAGCTCTTGACAATCCTATACATTTTGTTACTTTTTCCCCATCGCTATCGCGACATTTTGGTTCACAGAATTTCACTTGTCTAGAGTCTTTGATGGTGCGGCGCAAATGACGTCGATAGGCGATATCTCACAAGTTTATTCTAAGAAAATTTGATGTGCAAATCGGTCAAATTACATTGCGTTGCATCCATGTGCACGTATTTGGAATTTCGCTAAGTAAAAATCACTTATTGGTGTGATAAAAATATAATCGCGTTAAGCCATCAAGGAAGTTGGTTATTTTCATATTCTAAGTCATTCGACTCTATAAAATCGACAGTTGCTTGTGCTTTATTGACATGAACCAAAAGTTTATTTTCCGTTTTGATGGCGAATAGTAGATTACAATGGAGGTAGATTCCTTCAAAAGGATTAAGATAAGAATATGTCCAGGTCTTATTCCCAAGCCCAAACAGGAACAACTAAATGTACTCGGGACAAACTTTAATGTCCCACGGATGTACTCGTAACTTACTTTCTAGGAATAAAAACATAATGTGTAACAATGTGGTCAATTCATGTCACTATGTTACACCTTTGTTATTTATCTTTTTACTTAAGCTTCTATCTTTTAGAACTCGATAAAGCTAACTTTGTATGGAATGCCTATTTCGCAACATTTTTATAACAGGTCCTAAATATTTTAGGGTTATATAGTCCATCTGGTCTTATTGAAGTGGAAAAGTTACATTTTCTTGGTGAAACCTTGAAGGATATCGATGTTTTTATATGTCAACTATTTATAACAATTTTATGTACTTAGTTACAATCTCAAGTTTAATATGACTATCATCATTCGTGGGCTAGTTGGAAAGATTGTAGCTCATTTAAAGTTTGTGGCTTTTTAACACAGCAACGACACATTTTATTGATAATAATAATACATAGAACATATCTAAAAATCTTGTGTAACGATTGTCTTTACTTCTTTGGGCTAGAGGTCATAAGCGTTACTCCGCCATCTTTACATAAAGTGCAATAACTCAGGTTACATAAACGTCCTTCTTTTCCGTTCCTCACAAAGTTTCATACATATCCGTAATCAGCAAAACGAGTACCACATTTTCTTCTTAGACACTTTTTATGTGTCTATCACAAATCCGGTTTTTTTATTAAGCATAACTGCAACTTTCTGGCATATGTTTTTTGATTTACTTAACAAAATGGAAACAAGTTTAGTTTCGAAAATGTTTGTTAAAGTACTTAGTAATATTACTAACAATAACCACAATAAGTATTGAAAAATAATTTATTTAGAATATTACAATATTATAAATAAATAATTAACGAATATATATATATATGTCGCATCAAGGCTGACCGATAGATGCAAACCATCAGGAAGTCAGGATGTGTGTGGCAGATCTGTGGGTACAGTCGCGAAAATGAAATCACACAAATTATTCGATGCACTGGGTGTATTAAAATAGTTACAACTCACACTTACAATCTAGCTTACTAATATTAGGCTAAGCTCAGCTCTAAGGCTGTCAATACTCAACTGCCATCTTCTGCTGTCCCCATCACGCAAGTGGTTAGGAAAAGCGAGCCAATGCGTAGTTGTTCTTGCTTTGCCGCCAGATGGCGTGCTTGCGATTTACCCAACTGGATCGTTTGTCCCAGGTAGAACTAGTTGCCCACAACTTCGAGTGTAGAGTTTCCGACCTTGATAGGAGGAGGTGTAACATGGGCATTCAGCATCACCTTGGTTTTGTCCATGTTTATCCTTAGACCCAATTTTTCGAAAGCTCTACTGAGGTCATCGAGCATTGTTCTAAGATCCTCCATGGTCTCAACCATAACCACTATATCATCGGCAAACCGAATCTGAGTGATGTACTCGCCATTGACGTTGATGCTTTAGCTCTCTCCAGTCCAGAACCTTGAAGACGTCCTCCAGTGCAGCGGTAAAACGAAATGACATGGTGGCGTATTTGTATACACACTTCAACACATCGATATACCGGTAGTCGATTTGGCACCGTTGGAGAGACTTCAGCACAGCCCAAGTCTCGATCGAATCGAAGGCTTTCTCGTAGTCCACAAACGCTAAACTGAGAGGCAGGTTTTACTCTTCGGTCTTCTGTATACCTGCCGCAGCGTATGTATGTGGTCTACGGTGCTGAAGCCTTTACGGAATCCGGCTTGTTCGGGAGGCTAGAAATCGTCAATTCAGCGCGCGAGACGATTCATGATGACTCTTGAAAACAGCTTGTAGACAGTAGTGAGATTGGCCTATAGTTCTTCAGTAAGGCATTGTGAGTATTGTTCTTCAGTGTCGTGCCGCGCCGCTACCGAGTGATAGTGTCTTGCTGCGCGTTGTAATAATGTCGTCGTGCACGGTAAAATGTGCTAACTGCAATGTTGTCATTGAAAAAGTGTTGACGTGTCTAACAAACACTATTGATGTGATGGATCAAGAAAGTTTGTTACGTGTCTGTCGAACCGCTTTTAAAGTGGAAGATGTGGCAAAGTCAAAAAATTTACTCTTTGGTTCGGTGGCTACGGATATAAAAAAAGTAAATAGAAAAAAGAGCAGTGAAGGGAAAATACAAAAGGACATAGTCGACATCATAACGGTGCTTAAAAGTGTGGATCCAGAGAAACTTCCGATATTCGTGGCTAAGGATTTGCATAAAGTACCGCCTGTTACCTTGGATAACGTAGATGTGACGTCGATACTAAAGCAAATAACTTCCATGCGAGCACTGTTGGATGACATCAAAAACACCTACGTCACAACGAATAACGTACGGCTGCAGTCGAGGATGCAAATAAAACCGATATAATTTACTTAATGAATTTAATTAAAGTAATTATTACATTTAGATCGGTAAAATTAAGAAGCGCGACAATTTCTCGATGTGAGAAACAAGAGTGAATCACTAATACACTAAATCAATATTCATCAATGCTATTGCGCAATCTTCGGTCCCACGCCATCGAATTGCTGAGAAGGCGAATCTCACGGTACACAGCGCAATGCGGTGTTAATCATTGTCTTAAGAATTTAAGGTTTCGCAAGTGGCGACATAACATCTCCCTCCACGAGATCGGCAACTATTTGAAAACTCTAGTCGAAAATTGTGTCGATGGCGATGCTGGATAAATCTCGGTGTCGCAGGTCTCTTTATCCTTAGTCTTAATATCGATGCCATCAGTGGCTTTATGTAGCTGCTTCAATCTACGACGACGAAGTATAATGATGATAATGAGTATACTTGCACCGGATAGTAGAATGTATACCGGTATAGTAGTGTGGTATATAGCTTCAGTGTTCGACGACTGTAGCGTTACAGGTTCTTCTAGAATGATTTCAGAGTTACTTGAATTCAAACTGCTAAGGTCAATGGTATCTAGTTTTATCGTTTTCATGTGTAAGTTATACAAATTCTTTTTTATAATCGGTAAGTCCATAATTTTCAATATCTTTCCCTTAGTTTGATCATGACGATTGCTTGCAGTAAATGCTGTAGTTCTCAGCGCACAACCTTTGGGTATGATGGATAAGTAGCTCCCTTTCAGCATTCTATAATTATCTTCAAAACAGGTTAAACGAACTTTCGTAGGTTTAGGAAAGCTCAGAATGAAGTGTTGGTCGTCTAGTTGCTCCATAGTTTCAGAAAATAGGATGACTTATGTAAATTGGCAGGATTCATTAATTTTCTGGTGTAGTATAAGCTGCTGGATACAGTCCGATTGTTTGCCATGGTGGTGACTTAAATTATCCTCGCAAAGGTGACCGTGGCTATACTTCGGACATTCTGTCTCCATGTACAATAGATATTTTTCGTGAACCACTATGAAAGGATTAGTTGGAATCAGGACCTTATTATTATAATTAGGAGCCAGGGATAATTTATATAGGATAAAGTTAGTAGGGTAAAGTATCGCAAATTTTGTAACTATCACTATTTTATTCTCATTGTAATAATATCCTAGTCTAATTATGTCAAAATATTCTCTTAAATTAATATCTAGAAATTGATCCTTATTATATAAAACACCTAATCTATTCATCATGTCCTTGAACATTGCATAGTTCAATACAGAATTATGAATACTTCTAGCTCTAATAAACGCTAATAAATTTTGTAATTGGTCAAGTTCTTTAGACAAACTATCTATGTTGTCTCCCAATATCATTAGTTATTGTGCCAAATGAGCATATTCAATGGTATCTGTTTCATGTCTAACATTGCTAGCTAAAATAGAATTGATAATTTTCTCGATTTTATCTTGGTTTTCTACTATTTTATCTGTAACGTTTGAGCTACGCGAAACCCACTGCTTACTTAAACTTATTTGGTGATTCATTTCAGCAACTAAATTATTTTCATTTTGTTTTAAGATTGCAATGGCATTATCGTATTTTAATGCATCAGTATAATCCAGATTACCCGAAATGATCTTTATTACTGAACCAATACCATCTATGAGACCTCTTTTAACACGCTTTACCTCAAGTGTTTCTAACTGTTCCGATATTTCTTCTAATTTAGTACCTAGGTAGTTAACGTGGGGTTCACAGAGAGATCGTGATATATTACTCAATTGTGGCGTAAGATTTTGCAATTGTTCGTGAACTGTCTCTAAACTATTGCGCATGTCATCAAGGTTTATAATTTGGAGCAAAGAGTGGAAATGTGAAATGACTCTTGTGGATCCAAGGTTGAAGGGCAAAATATCTGGTCCATTGTTAAGACTGTCTAGCGTTATCTCGTCTGCTCGGGCCAGGGCCAGGGTCAGGACTAGTAGTATTTTCAGTGTTCTGTAACAAACGAGCACTATTAGGCACCCGTTTTAGACGTGATTTAGGCACAGTGCCTCTTTTTTTCTTTTTATAGATATGGATAGACAAATCCGCTAATACCTTATCATGAGTATATCGAGCTGCTAACTTTTGTCTGTGGCATAAAGGGTTCCTAATAAAAACTTGTTGCTTTGGTTCATAATTTTTTTCAGGTTCTCGATTCTTATTAACATTTTCGGTAATTCCTGTGCGGCGATGAAGTGAAGTGTCGTTGAGAATATCGTATACTTTAGACATTCGTCTACTGTGTTCCAGGATATATTGTTGCAAGAGGTGTTCTGATAGATTCATATCTAAAGGATCCCGGGGATCAAAATGACTGGTAATTATATCGATGGGCCTACATTTTGTAAAGCTATGTATTGAGCTGTTATATGCCAATATAGCATAAGTTATAAGATTAGAAATTGATTCTCCTCGGTGTTCTAATTTTAATCTACGCAAATGTTCTAACAGTGTGGAATTTAGTCGTTCTACCATCCCATTCCCATTAGGGGTATTAGGACAGGTTTTATGATGTTGCACTTTGTGTAAGTAAATTCAGAGAATATTTGATTGTTGAATTCCAGACCATTGTCTGTTACAATAGTTAAGGGTACTTCGTGATGAGTAGAAAACTTTAGTAAAGCTTGTACGACGCTAATAGCTGTAGCATCTCTCAAGAAGTATGCTTGACCATACTTAGAGAATGCATCCACAATTACAAGATACTTATTAGTTTCAATACTAAGCAAATCTAAATGTACAACCTCAAAAGGCTTTGTAGGTGGAGGTACAATTTGTAACCTTGGTTTAACTGGATTGCGATCATATTTAGCTTGTCCGCATATTTGACATTCATTGATATACTTTTTTACATGCTCCTTCATATTTGGCCAATAGCATCTACGCGATAATGCTAGATAACACTCGTTGATGCCTCTATGATTGGTTTTCCCTTCATGATATTTCTTTATAATTGTTGCTTGAAATAATCTTTAACATTTTCTACTTCGGTTTTGGTAAGTACTAATTTCATTGCAGAATTTTTAAAATATTTTTGAATTATAGGTATTATAGAATACATCTCTAATGTAGGGTTAATTAAAAGACCTGTTTTTACTTTTGGATTAACGTATTATTTAATTGCGCTAATAACGTCTTGTTCCAAATTAGATTTTGAAATTTGTATTAAAGTTTTAGTATCTGTTTCAAATGGTTTAGAAACACTAGGCCTGCTTTTTATATCTCCAACAACATTAAGATATATTTGCTTATCAAACTTATTAAGGGGGTCGTCGGAAATATAAATTTTTAATATGGGACTTTCTAAATCACTATGGGCGCTTAAAGTCCTAGAATCCGCGGTTTCAGTTCTAGAATCTGAGTCTGAAGGTGCACCTTGTGAGGTGTTAACTACTATCGAACTAGCTTCTTCATTATGGATTTCTATACGTGATAAAGCATCTGCATTAGTATTATGTTTTCCTTGCTTATAGACAACTGTGAACTTGAATTCGCTTAGCCGTAATCTCCAACGGGTTAAACGGGAATTCGGCTCTTTAATATTCATCACCCATTGCAAAGGGCGATGGTCTGTCACAATTTTAAATTTACGTCCAAATAAGTATGGCCTGAAATACTTCGTTGCCCAGACTATAGTCAATAATTCCTTTTCAATAGTGCTATAGTTTATTTCACTAGAGTTAAGCGTACCCGGGGCATAAGCTATTGGTTTATCAGATCCAATAGTCCCTTGTGAAAAAACAGCTGCTGCAATTGCCAAATTTGTAGCATCCGTAGTGAGTATAAATTCTTTTTTAAAATCAGGGTATTGAAGAATTGGATCATTGACCAGAAGAGTCTTACATTTTTCAAAGCATTCGACATAATTTTGATCAAGTGTAATTTTGGAGCCTTTCTTTAAGCTTTGAGTCAAAGGTTTAGTTATTTTGGCAAAATCAGGTATAAACTTCCTATAACAACCAAAAAGTCCTAAAAACCTTTTAATTTCGGTAGGGGTTTTAGGTAAAGGGTAATTTCATATTGCTGAGATTTTATCTGGGTTAGGCTTTATTCCATCTTTGCCTATAATATGCCCTAGATAAGCTGTTTCTAATTTAAGGAATTCAGATTTATCCATTTGTATTTTAAAATTAGATTTGCGTAATTTTTTAAAAACTTTTTCTAGGTTGACTATGTGATCTTGCAATGATGTACTAAAAACTATTATATCATCGAGGTATACTAGACAAATAGTATTTTGGAGTTCACGCAACACGTTGTCCATCACTCTTTGAAAGGTAGATGGACTATTTTTAAGTCCCATGGGCATTCTCAAAAAATCGAAATGCCCATGTTCTACATTGAATGCTGTTTTTGTAATATCTTGGGGGTCCATTTTGACCTAGTAGAATAGCTAGGTCTAGCGTAGTAAAATATTGGCTGTTGCCTAATTTGTCTAGGACATCGGCTATATTGGGGATAGGGTACTTGTCGTCTATGGTTTTCTCATTAAGCTTTCTGAAATCTACTACAATACGCCACTTTGCCTTTCCTGACGCGTCAGCTTTCTTAGCTACCACCCAAATAGGAGAGCTCCAAGCAGAATTTGAAGGTCTACTTATACCTTGTTCTAATATTTTACTTATCTGTTCTTGAACTTCCTGTCTATGAATATATGGATATCTGTAACTCTTTGTATAGACTGGAGCCTCATCTGAAGTTTTAATTGAATGTTTAATTTTATTCGTGAATGTTAATTGTTCACCTTCAATATAAAAAACATCTGCATATTGCGAGCACAATGATTCTAGATTAATGCGTTCCTCTTCATTTAAGTGGTCAGTACGGAGACGCGATAACACGTCTTTTACGCGTTGGTTTTGCTGTATAGTGCGCGTGCACTCGACATTATGAACTTCTGCAGGCATTGCACGGTCCATTGAAAAGATTATATAATTTCTACTATGATTCTGTACTTCTAATATACCCCTATTCTGTTTAACCGTAATAAGGCATTCACGTATGATACAGTTCTATAAATAATAAAATCTAAATCGATTGTTCAGGAATATAAGCATCTCCATCGCGGACGTTAATTGGAATCTTTAGTAACTTATATGTACCAGCTGGAATAATATTCTCATACAAATTAGTATTACGTGAGTCATAGATTCTAATAGGGTTTGAAGCGAACTTAGTTGTAAATAATTTATTTTTATAATCTATTGTAGCTTCCCATTTTTCTTGCAAATCGGTACCAATAAGTCCATCAAAGAAGTCGTGGAACTTATAGATATCAAATGAAACTGTACTTGAATCATTAAATTCATTAAAAATAGGTAAAGTGATTGAATAGTCGTTTCTAGTTTTAGCATGAACACTATGCACTTCGAATGGAGAATAATTTAATGAGAAATCACTGAAGTATTTTTCGACAGCATCAGGACATAGAAATGACTGGTTTGCACCTGTGTCTATTAAAAGCTTAAGTGGAGGTGACTCAATTTGAATGTATGGAAGAAGTATCGTTGAGTTTGGAGATTTATCTCTATTTTAATTTGTCGGATTTCGGAGTTTTCCGAAAATCCGGCTCCTTGGAGTCTTTGTCGTCCTCTTTTATGCTTCCGGGCTGCTGGGGATATTCTAACCATTCCTGAGGGGATGGTTGATATTCATAATACAAATTTGGGTACTCATAGTAATCGTAATAAGTTCCATCATAATCGGTAAAGAAATCATTGATCGAAGGATCAATGAAACAATCATTAAAATGCATCTCCCGAGTTTTAAAATAATTATTAGGTGGAGGATTCCCTGATCTGTTCCAATCATGCCTAGATAAAGCGTTAGTAGGTGGTAATTGTCAGCTCACGAAATGGCTAACACCACTCATTGGGCGTGGTTGCACTGACCCGCTAGGCTGGTTAGGAGAATTCTGGACTACTTGAAATGGGTTATTCTGACGGTTATAGTTCGGTGGGGGTGCTCTGAACATTTGCTGAGTTCGGGTCGGACCAAACTGACGAGGTTGGAAATGAATCGGTTTCCACTGCGGTGTTTGTTGGACTGGAAATTGGAATCGTGCAGTCCCTGGCATGCTATAATTATTAGGTCTTGGATCAGGCATATTAAACGGCTGAGAGGGCGTTTTAAAATTATTACCGGGTTGGTTTTTGCTATTAATTCTTTTATCAGGCAAACGGTTATTACGATTTTGCAGATACATGGTATTAGTTTCTTCATGTACAAATTCTAGTGCTTGTTCTATGTTCTGAGGGCGCATACAACGCACGCGTGATCCCATAGCCAGTTATCTGACAAAATGCCCGATGGGGTATTTTTTTTTTTCGGTAAGTGCACCCATACCCATTCGGGTATGATTTCATATACCCATTCGGGTATTTTTTGCCGGTACTTACTTTTTCCATATTTTTGTTACTAAACTGTGTTGTAGTGGTGCCCCGATTTCACCTTTTAGTTTAATAGACAAGCGTGAAAAAAAAACACCCCGGTGGTCTTTGGATCCTGTCGGGAGCGTCATATTTATTTCTGAAAATAGTGTTACTACGGTCGCCATTTCGTTCGCGTAAATGTTTTGTTTTTTTTCGTTAAATATTATTTTATTAATTAAATTCAAGGTGATTTTTGTAGTGTGGTGTTGGAAAACATGAATCGGTAAGTGTTGAACTGTTTTTAAAAGTTTTCTTTTGTATTTGGTGTAAATTCCAGCAGAAATTCGTATTTCTGCAAAGAGCTGCCGGCATTCTTTCGTTGTGATTGTTTTTTTCTTTGTTTGTGAATATTAATTCTGCTAATACTCATCAAACTGCCGTTATTACCAATTTTACGCTAATCCAGAATATAAACAATGCATTTAGTTCGATTTTAATTAAAAACAATACCGATCGACCCCGAGTTTTTGTGTCGTGACACGGATGATGAAAAAATGGATAGGACATTTCACTAGTTGTTCAGTAGTTGTTTGAGTGGGATATTTCTAATGTTTTTTTTATTTTGTGGGTTGTGTTTTGTTTTGTTATTTTTCATTTGGAGTCATTTTTAGAGTTATTTTTAATTCATTCCATAGTTCCCGTTCAGTTGGGACAACATCGTTGGCGTATCCATTTTTCTGTATTCCGTGTCACATGTACTTGTGTTTTTATCGTAAAATAGTGCATGTTGGTGATTGTTTTTTGTAATGTTTTTATTTAGCAGCATGCCCTTTTGTTGTGTTTTTCAATTAGTAAATATTATTGGCATGACGATTGTGAAATAATATTACAAATAAATGCAATAGTACTTGCTCTGTGAGCAAAATAAACAAAGCGTTTTTTTATCGCTCTTTTTCAAGTGTTTGTATTGTGGCTCATTGTTCGTAAAGTAAACAATTGTAACAGCTGAAGCAATGTGTGTGATGAGATTGGGTACCAAACTATGTAATACAATAGCATTTGAAGCCACTTGGTCTACACAGTACCCAGAACTCAAGTGTAAAGATACATATTTTTTGTGCCGCCGGCCGGGTCATTTTTTTTCCGGCGTGATTTTGTAAAGCTTTTGGGATGAAAAAAATGTATGGGGAGGTGTGATATTTTTATTGATTATTGTGTAATAGGATGTATTGCTGTAAATAAAATAAAAACTTTGTGAAATAATGTTTTTTTTTTTTATTTGTGTACACAAACCTGAGAAAATTTTCCTTACACTGAATTTACACAATATTTACAAATAAATTACAAGGTAAAAGTGGATAAATCCCTTTGAAATATGATAGCCTATTTCATAGCGATTCTAACAACATAAGTTTCATACATGGGTCCCATACAAAACTTCCGAGAAATCGGCGTTTTAAAAACGCCGCGCTGATACCGCGAAATCGCCCGCGCGGACTTTGACAGATAGGCGGTGTCAGGAGTTAGCTCGACCTATCAATGGATAGGATCTTTTAATCCGCGCGTGAACGCCTGGAGCGTTAATTTCTTATATAAATCCCTTTTAGCATCTATAGTAGTTTTTAAGGAGTCGTGTAAGGAAACATATGTCATAATTGTACTAAAAAGGTTCTGGCAACGCTCATAGAACTATTGCGGAGTGTTAGAGCCCTGTGTTAAAAGAGATAAATCGCTATAAAGAGCGGTCTCATCCCTTTGGTCAGCAAAGTTATTTATTAATGCCTTACGGAGGCCAATCCAATCAGTAGCTATACCATTTGAGTTGATTAAGCGAGCAGCAGACCCTATATATAATATACCATTAATCAGTGCAGAATTAATTAATTCGGAACCACCTTGAACATTGTAATATTCTTTAACTAAATGATCACACAATTGAATAAACCTAGTCGGCACATTCGGGTTCCCGTCAAATTCGGGTACCAACCGTAATGCTTTAAAAACGGTATCTAAATCCAAAGACATTTTCTCAGAAAACGATTCTGTGTCCTCGTACAAAGTATCTAAATTAATATTTCTTCTAGAATCTATAGCTAAGTCTCTACTTCTAACTACCCTATTATTTCTAGATTTTCGTGGAAAGAAAATTTTGGAAGGTTATTTTAGTACAGGCTAGGAGAAAGCGGTCACTAGAAATAATCTAATGTACTTACATGAACATTATATCAGCCCCTTTGCGTAATCAATGTCTGGATTCCTCGATACAGCACGACGTATAGATTCGGGATACTCTGGAGCGAATGGATAGCCGCACGGGCGGCTTTACGATAGCGGAAATCTTCCTCTTTACGCGAAACCGACCGCGAGTATCCTACCGGCTGCGCCAATTACGTACGGCAGCAGTCGAGGATGCAAATAAAACCGATATAACTTAATTAATGAATTTAATTAAAGTAATTATTACATTTAGATCGGTAAAATTAAGAAACGCGACAATTGATCGATGTGAGAAACAAGAGTGAATCACTAATACACTAAATCAATATTCATCACTGCTATTGCGGAATCTTCGGTCCCCCGCCATCGATTTGCTGAGAAGGCGAATCTCACGGTACAGAGCGTAATGAGATCATACTCATTGTCTTAAGAATTTAGGGTTTCGCAAGTGGCGACATAACAAACGGACAAGTTACGTGAAATGGAATCAAAATTGTATAGCAACAAATATGACTCGATAATTAGAACTCCTATGCGCATCGATAGTGATCCGTTTGTAAATAAACAATGTCGCGGTGCATATTATTTAAATAGTGGGCGACAGGCGATTGCTTCTCCGTTACCAGAGTCATTTAACGGACAAACATTAAATACGCAATCTACCCTCTCTCAACTAATACCAACAGCTGACGGTGTGCGCGAGAGCAAGCTTACACAAAGCGAGAGTGAAACAACGCGTCACGGCGATAATGCGGGTAGTAGAGAGACTAAATGTTTAAACAGCTATCGAGCAGCTAACGAAATCGGGCCTAATAGTCGACGAGCCTTATAAAAGGAAGCCTAGGGTGGTTATTATAGGAGTGCCGACATCCATGCCAGAAAAAGAGGTTTTCACTTATCTGTACCACCAAAATCTGGTCGAGAAACTACAGGACAGCAGCCTTGAGACGTTTTTGACCTCAATTTAGTTGAGCCTCAAGTCAGGTAAGAAGGACGCTGAGACCTGTAACTATGTTGTAGAAGTGTCTGCAGTCATACGCAAAGCCCTGATGTCAAAAGACCGCGTGTTTGTGAATTGGTCATCATGCCCTGTTAGAGATTTTACTCTGGTCACACGGTGTTATAAGTGCCAGCAGTATGGACATGCTGCCAAGTCATGTCGGCAGGCATCCTAAAGTTAAACAGATTGTTAATTAAAATTGAGTCTGAATTTGCTATACTATTTGCTATACCGCCCTCTTTTAAAAATACCACCAGTTTTAAAGACTCTCTGAACGACATCTTGCAAAGCCTATCATCCTTCAAAAACACTATTTTAATTGGCGATATTAATATCAATATTCTTTCAGGTAGTGCTAATGCACCTGCGCAGGACTATCTCAATTTATGCGCCTTTCATGGCCTGCTCCCCGCACACAGCTTTCCTACACATCACAGTAGATCTTGTTTAGACCTTATCATGCTTAAATCGATTTTCCCCTCACTTGCACTTGTTGTTAATTCAAAAATAACCGATCATAATACTGCCCTACTAACCCTTCATTGTGAATAACCTAAATTAAACAATCGAACAATTTCTAAAATAAATATTAATAAACTTGAAGAAGATTTGCGCGTCATCGATTTTGAGCCAGTCTACAATTCCGCTGACCCGCAGTTTTGTATGTTGTATGTAATAGAAAATGTTTGACATGCAATTCAGGAAAACACAATTTTATCGCAGTTGAACAATAAAAATCACAACTCAAAACCATGGATCACGCCAGGGCTTATTCGCTGTATGAAACATAGAGATAAACTGCATTTGAAAGCAAAATCTAATCCAAATAATGTAATATTTAAATTGTCGTACAAAAGATACAGGAATTTTTGCAATGATCTTCTGAGGAAAGTTAAATGCAACTACGATAGAATTGAACTGGAAAAGGCTGGCACAAATAGTAAAAAGGTCTGGAAATATATTAAAAATGCAACATATACGTCAAAACAAAATGAGTCCTCATCAGGTTTATTACAAGCACATTTGTCACACCTGACATCTGCTAACACAGCGAATAATTTCTTAGTTAATGTTGGTAAGTGTCTGGCAGAAAAAGTTCGGGGTCAATCACATTGTCTAACAGGCACTCCTTTTATGTGTAGCACCACTTTAACATCCTTTGGGCAGCTGTATACTGATGAGACTTAGGTAGAAAGCATAATAACGACTTTGAAAGACGACTGTGCAGTTGGTTGGGATAACATATCCAATAGAATTATTAAGCAATTCAAGTATGTTTTAGTACCACAACTAACTTATATTTTCTGCCTTTGTTTATCTTCAGGTATTTTTCCCGAATGCCTAAAAAAAGCAGTAGTTCTCCCTATCTATAAATCTGGCAATAAAGAGCAAGAGATAGGGATAAACCTGATGATGACTCATTTTGTTTTGACGTATATGTTGCATTTTTAATATATTTCCAGACCTTTTTACTATTTGTGCCAGCCTTTTCCAGTTCAATTCTATCGTAGTTGCATTTAACTTTCCTCAGAAGATCATTGCAAAAATTCCTGTATCTTTTGTACGACAATTTAAATATTACATTATTTGGATTAGATTTTGCTTTCAAATGCAGTTTATCTCTATGTTTCATACAGCGAATAAGCCCTGGCGTGATCCATGATTTTGAGTTGTGATTTTTATTGTTCAACTGCGATAAAATTGTGTTTTTCTGAATTGCATGTCAAACATTTTCTATTACATACAACATACAAAACTGCGGGTCAGCGGAATTGTAGACTGGCTCAAAATCGATGACGCGCAAATCTTCTTCAAGTTTATTAATATTTAATTTAGAAATTGTTCGGTTGTTTAATTTAGGTAATTCACTATTAAGGTTTAGTAGGGCAGTATTATGATCGGTTATTGTTGAATTAACAACAAGTGCAAGTGAGGGGAAAATCGATTTAAGCATGATATGGTCTAAACAAGATCTACTGTGATGTGTAGGAAAGCTGTGTGCGGGGAGCAGGCCATGAAAGGCGCATAAATTGAGATAGTCCTGCGCAGGTGCATTAGCACTACCTGAAAGAATATTGATATTAATATCGCCAATTAAAATAGTATTTTTGAAGGATGATAGGCTTTGCAATTTGTCGTTCAGAGAGTCATTAAAATTGGTGGTATTTTTAAAAGAGGGCGGTCGATATAGCGCTAGTATAGCAAATTCGGACTCAATTTTAATTAACAATCTGTTACAGTCGTGCATATTCGGTTCCTCAACAGAGACATTCAGATGATTTCTTGCATAAACTATCACTCCATCGTTTTGATTATAATTTATATTACTTCTATACATATTATAGCCCGGAATTAGTGTGATGTTATATTGCTTTGCAAGCCAGCATTCAGTTAAAACAATAATGTCACAATCTATGTTTAACCGTTGCTGAAATGTACTAAAGCTATCAAAATTCTTAAAAATACTGCGAATATTTTGTGTTAGTATGGTTAACGGATTTTTGAAGCCGGATAGATATTGTTTGCAGTTTTCAGCTTTACAAATCTTAGACTCGGACACAGAGAAATTATCTATCTCATCAATTAAATAATTAATCATATATATGACAGCAGAATAACAAAATAAAATTTGATAAATCAAATTAAAACCGTAAAAAAATAAAGAAAAGAAAAATAAAACTAAAAAGGGCCGGAAAATAACCAATTTACGACGCTCTTAGGCGCCTCACGCCTCGCGCCATCGATGGAATTGATATACCTTTTTGCAGCCATTTGTTTCGCGAGGCAGTCTGCAGAACCGGTGTTGTGTTTGTCGGGGTTTTTGTAATTTAAGCAAGTAGCGCATTTTGGATCATCTACCTTCTTTGGACATTCTTTTATAGAGTGACCTTGATCGCCACAGTGCCCACAGGTGTAGGATGCCTGCCGACATGACTTGGCAGCATGTCCATACTGCTGGCACTTATAACACCGTGTGACCAGAGTAAAATCTCTAACAGGGCATGATGACCAATTCACAAACACGCGGTCTTTTGACATCAGGGCTTTGCGTATGACTGCAGACACTTCTACAACATAGTTACAGGTCTCAGCGTCCTTCTTACCTGACTTGAGGCTCAACTAAATTGAGGTCAAAAACGTCTCAAGGCTGCTGTCCTAGAGTTTCTCGGCCAGATTTTTATGGTACAGACAAGTGAAAACCTCTTTTTCTGGCATGGATGTCGGCACTCCTATAATAACCACCCTAGGCTTCCTTTTATAGGGCTCGTCGACTATTAGGCCCGATTTCGTTAGCTGCACTGATTGTCTCAGCATCTCGATGTCGTCCTTCGTCTCAGTGCTGATAACAACACCCCCGTTCCTCGTATTGCGCATGCCTCTCACGTGGAGCTTCATCTGTTCAGGATGGATAATTTTTTGGACAAGAGATTTTGTCTCATCGATGAACAATCAGTATGAGGAACAAAAGTTCGAGAGGAATGAAAGATTGACCGGAATGAATATGTTTGCACTCAATAGGCGTCAATATCGTTGGTGGGGATTAGTGTTTAGAAAAAAAAAAAAAACCCATCGCTGTATTCGTCCACGGAGCTCTCGGAGGTCTCGGAGTTTTGGACCTGGATCTGTACTGGATGGGGCGTGGACTTCATCAGTCGAGTCCTTTCAAGCTTGATATTAATGTTTAATGTGCCTCTTACCATGCGGTGATCGCTCCCGGTTTTTACAGGGCTGATCACAGAGACATCATTGAACATTTGTTTCTTAGTTTTTTTTTTTTTTTTTTTTTATTATCAATAGGCTCGCGCTTGACCACTATCTCACCTGATGGAAAGCGATGATGTGGTCGACGGTGAAGCACGCTTGCCTAGAAAAAACCTATTCACTCTTGACTTAAAGACCCCTAGATTGTAGCTACCGGGGAAACACAGACTCCGGCAGGGAATTCCACTCCTTAGCTGTACGCATAATAAAAGTGTCTCCAAAACGTTTTGTGCGTATGGGTGGGATGTCCACCACCGATGTGCTTCTTGGTTGACATGATGAGAAGTCAATCTCGTTTTAAGTTGCACCATCGGGGTTTTGCCAGATCCACTTCCTGTGCTCACGCTTTCTGAAGAAGGAGTTCATCTTGTAGAGGCGTAAAACGTCCTTCTCCATAAAACTGGCCAGTACGTGACCATGTCCAACTCCAAATTGCCCTACTTGCAGCTCATCCTCGGCTCGTTTACCCAGTTTCACGTTGTAGTCTCCCATGACAACGGTGAAGTAAGTTTTGGAACCATGCATGGCTTTAGAGATATCCTCATACGTAGTCTCTACCTCGTCGTCGGGGTGTGCCGAGGTCGAGTTGTAGATCTGTATGACCTTCAGCGAATATCTTGCAGATATTCTGAGTTTAAGGTACGCCACCCTGGTCGACACACTCTCGATCTTCACCACGTAGTTCACAAGGGACTTGTGGACGATAAAGCCGACACCACCCTGGGACTGCCGGTCACCTCTCACCTCTCGGAAATAGAGCATGGTACCGGATTTGAGGATTATCGAGTCCTCCCCCTCTCTTCGGACTTCAGATAATCCTATAAAGCTACATCGTAACCTGCCCAACTCTTCCTCGAGTTTGGCTATCTTCTCGTCGGTCCGGAGTGTTTGCCTGTTATAACACTCACTCTCACTCAACTCTCACTAACTGTCACTCTTCTGTGGACACGCACGAGAACAGTACGCGTCGCTCGAAATAATAGATAGTCAACCTTTTTTACCTTTACATTAAGTTCACCTTCGAAGGTTGTTCTTGTTGCTTTGGCGTATAAGTTACTGAGTGTTTTATTAAGAATGAAAACGTGCGCAGCTTGTAACGTTCAATTTAATGATGGAGTCTAATGCGGAAGCTGCAGGAAACATCTGGATTTTGGATGTGCACACATTGCCGAGGCCGGATGGAGAGAGCTTGGTGCCAGTAGAATGGCCCAATGGAAGTGCCCCTCTTGTCGGACGTCGTCACCAGCTGTGCTTACTCCGGAACCAGCCTCCCTCAAAATTATATTGCAAGAGATTCGCGACATAAAGCGCCAGCTACTTGATTTACCGACCCTGGTTGATAACATCAGACTAATCAAAGATGCACTGGTGGTAAAATCGACGAGTTAAACATACGTCTCTCAGATGTTGAGGTAAAGGTATCGGAGTTTGATAAGCTTCATGATACCGTAAGTTCCTTGCAGGCCGAATTGGCTAAGTCGAGATTTGAAATGGCAACGTACTAACAGCGATCCCGACTAAATAATGTGGAAATTAAGGGCGTTCCTATACGTAAAGATGAAAATCTCTTTTCGGTTGTTGAAGTGATTGGGCGGAAAGTAAACTACAGCTGCCTCAAATCCCAGGTGAATTATATTTCAAGGGTGCCTATCATCAACTCAAACGAAAAAAAGATTATAGTGAGTTTTTTAAACCGTTGCGTGAAGAAAGATTTTATCGCAGCTGCACGGTCCGTTAAGGACCTGTCCACTTCCCACATTGGGTTTCAAGGCTCTTCTCAACGTGTGTATGTAAATGATCATCTAAGCGTGGAATACAATTTCGTTTGTGGCTTCAAGCACTCCCGTCATCTACCATAGGCACTATGATGGATAACTCATCATTTCGGCTCGCAACTTGTCTACACTTAGGCGCACCTTGTGTTGCTCCGCATCGGTGCCTTTGTGGTGAAGCTGTCGGCAGCCTTGGGCACCATGGCCTGTCTTGTCGCAAGAGCGCAGGACGCATAGCACGGCACGCCAGTATCAATGACATTATTCGCCGAGCCCTTATCACCGCCAGCGTACCAGCTGTATTAGAACCTAACGGCTTGGTACGTGACGATGGGAAGAGACCAGATGGCATAACTTTGGTGCCGTGGAAGGTGGGTAGGCCTCTGGTGTGGGACGCAACCTGTGTCGACACCCTTGCGCCATCTCATGTTCCTAGTTCGGCGGGCTGTGCTGGCGCTGCTGCTGCGGCTGCTGAGGCCCTAAAGCGGCGCAAATACTGTAACCTAATTGGTAATTATAGTTTTGAGCCGTTTGGGGTCGAAACGCTTGGGTCATGGGGCCCGAGTGCACGTCTTCTTTTTAAGAAGATCTCTCGCCGACTGATCGATACTGTGCGTGACCAGAGGGCTGGCTCTTTCTTTGCGCAAAGAATTAGCATTGCCATTCAACGTGGCAATGCTGCCAGTCTTCTGGGCATGTTCCCGGATGACAGCGATGTGGAGGAGTACTTCGACGCCGTAAGTAAGTGTACCTGTCTTTTGTATATAGTGTAAGTAGTTAGGTTTAGTAAAAGTTTGTATAGTTTAATTTTGTTTAGTGTTTGAGTATGTACATATTTGCACATTTTTCAGCCCGCATATTTCAACAGCGGCCGATGGAAACGTGGATATAACCTCGATCTTATTTTTGTGAGTTCTAACATAAGTCACTTAGGTCTTAAAACTGTGGAATCCCCGATACCCCGTACACAACATCGCCCAATAGCATGTAAGGTACAACCTGCCGTTAAACCAACTACAGTGCCATTCAGACGCAGGTTTAACTTTTCGAAAGCTTACTGGAAGCAGTACGCTGAAAATTTAGATAAAAAACTTTACTCCCTCGATCCAGCGCCTAATAACTATGACATATTTGTCCTTACTTGCGACCCTCCTGATCCTACACCTCCGAATCAAGTAACAGCCAATCAGATAGCGCATCAACTTCTTTAAAACAGAAAACCTCCGAACAAACTCCCTAAATTGCCCAAAAGCCCACGGTTTACGACACTGACAATTTTAAAAGATTGCTATTCAATTTAACTTCCCTAATAGATGATCTAGCATTCATAAGCATTCAGGGTGAAAAGTTGCGTAACCGGCGGTTTATAGTTCATCTTAATTCAGATAAGAGTAGATAACGTACTTTATAAAACGGCCTGCCCCAAGGCAGTGTTCTGGCTCCCATTTTGTTTAATATTTATACGAACGACCAGCCCAAAACGACGAACACAGAACGATTCCTCTACGCGAATAACTTGGCACTTGCCACGATTACAGATAACTTTGAGGATGCCGAAGCAAATCTGGAAAAGGTTTTGGTGGATCTCAGTGGATACTACAAAAATAATGCATTAAGGCCTAATCCATCTAAAACTCAGTCATGCTCATTCTACCTGAGAAACCGCCTGGCCTCTAGAAATCTGAACATAAAATGGCGGGGTGCTGACCTAGACCACAATGATAATCCTGTGTACTTGGGTGCCACCTTGGACCGATCACTAGCATACAAGCAGCACTGTATTAAAACTAAATTTAAAGTCAGCACCCGCAATAATTTGCTTCGCCGTCTGACATCTACTGCCTGGGGTGCCACTCCACATGTACTTCGTAAACAGGCTTAGCACTTTGCTTCTCGGCTGGCGAATTCGCATGCCCAGTGTGGCATCGATCTGTCCATGCCCGACAAGTTGATATAGTCCTCAATGAGAAATGCAGGATAATTACGGGCTGCCTAAAACGAACACCACTCGCAGCACTGTACCCGCTTGCAGGAATAAGCCCCTCTGGAGGTCCGAAGAGAAGTGGCCTGGTCTCCCGAAAAACACAAGCAGAAGACAGATGGACTACATTCTTTATACATTTTGGACAAGCCAAGGGGCAGATTGAAGAGTCGGAAAAGCTTTCTGAGGTTAACCAAACCAATTAATTACAGCAGGTCTGGTGAGGCAAAGAAGAGACTTTGGCTCCTCAAACATCCTCCTCCGACTGACTATGTTGAGCCTGTAGAAAAACTCCCTGCAGGCTACCAACTTCCATGGCCCACCTGGAAATCTTTAAACCGCCTCTCGCTGCGGGCACAACTTAGTTAGATGGGGGTACTCCAATGACCCACAGTGCGATTGCGGAGCAATGCTCCACCTCCTATCGTGCTCTCTGTGCAACAACACCTGCACCCTGAAGGACCTTTGTGAGGCAAATGAAAACGCTGTTGCCGTGGCTGAATTCTGGTCAAAAGGTATATCATTAAGGAATCATAGATACGACGAAGAGAAGAGAAGAGAATTACTTATTGCAGGTATACCTATAGTTACAATTCAGTATAAGCTATATAGGCCGTAACTTGTCTTTACGGCTTTGGTACCATCTAAGCTTTGGTCGTATCTGGTAAAGAATAGCGTAACTAGTTTGTAGCAAAATTATCTGTTTCTCTGATGGAGAGGATGACATTAAAAAAAAAGCTTTTTGGTGTGGGATTCATCATTAGTGTTTCTCGCATCCAATGGATTTCTTCATCAAGTCATCGGTTCACATAGAAGGAAAGCCTACTAGCATTACCAATAATTATTATTGTTTGAAACATTTAGTCAATATTCTGTTGACTTTTATGAGAACCTATTAGAATATTTTGTCCCACTGCAGTGCAAATGCCTCTCTCATATCTTTCCAGCTAGTTTTATTTCCTAGTTTCCCTGGTAAATCCACCAGGAATGAGAGTTAATAGTCCCGCCAATCGCTAGCGTTTTTAAGATTTCCTCAGCTCTAACATCGCCAAATAATTAAGATAGGTAAAAATATTCGAGACAACGTCAACCCAAACTGGACGGGATGGTGGTGAACTCCATACCAATTATTCCTTTTCACAAGATGTTTGGAAAATACAGTATTCACAGGTAACTACAGACTAATGTCAGGATATTCAAGATTACATTTATTTGGCTCATATCCCGTCGTACTTAAGTGACAATATTTTGAAAACTAAAGTATTTATTCTTCAATAGAGATTTACCAAGCAATGCAGAGTCGAGATGCTCGTGACTTACATTTGAATGCGTCCTAAATGACACAGATAGAATAGAAAAATAAAAAGTAAGAGAGATTTTTGTTTCTATCGTCGCGATTGATTAAAATAAGGGCTCCAAGTCTGCGGCAATTACAGCCGAATTCCTGAAGACGGGTGGAAAACTAGTAATTAAGGGCCTTCAGAAGCTGTTTGATTCTGTCATACTCGAGACTAAAACGCCATAGGCATGGTGAAGGGTATTCAAGAAGTCCTTCTTCAAGAAGGGTGACAATGCCCGGCTGAAGAATTATAGGCCCATCTTATTTATACTAACTATCGAGAGAGCGCAAAGTGCGATCCTCAAGGTGTCTACTTTCCGCCTGTTCCTTTTGCCCACTAACCTCCTCTTTAAAAAAATAATAATAATGAGCATCGTGTTAAAACAACTCTCCTATCACATAGAATATACTAAAAGAAGACGGAACGATGTAGTTTGCCCTACAATAAGCACAAAACATGCATTGACTGACAAATTTTATATGTTCCTCGGACCACTACTTTACAACAGACTAAACGAAACAACAAATATTTACTCCCTAAATTATTGTAACTGTAAGAAAATTCTCAAAGAAGCTCTTCAAAATATGTCCTACGAAGATACAGAGAAGTTATTACTTGTGCTAAAATAGATATTTTACGTATATTATTTATTTCAAAAATCTAGAGTGTTAGAAAATAAGAATTATAATAATTTGCACCTTTTAAAATATTACCTACGATTTATTATAAAAGATTAGAAGATATTTGATTAACAGTGAATATAAAAAAAAAAGTACCTCTTCTCGCCTGAAACACAGGATTACCTAGTTCAGGCACATAACACAATGTTAACTTGACATATATTTAAGCCAAAATTGTATTGATTGTTTTGCCTTATGATTTTAATAAATATTATTATTATATTCATATAACTATTAAATAAATTACCCACTGGATTATGGAAAATAACGTTAATTATTGCCTGATCTAGAATATATGTCATGTAGAAAACTTTATAATTTATAATTATAATTAAAAAAAGCCTATTCAATAAATATTGTTGATTTTTTCTTACATATTGTTTAATTTTTACTTCTATATATTATTTTTTCTCCAATAATGTTCTTATTATCAGGTAAATTACATAAATAAAAATTTACAAAAAAGAAAAAATAAGAAATTAATAATGCAAAAAGTTGACGCCGGCGGTGAGATTCGATCCTAAGACATTAAATTTACCAGCCGAATGCAACACCTATGCCACTGGACCAGTTTGTTACATATTTAAATTTATGCTTCATTTTCCTTGCAACATAAAAGTGACAAGAAATTGCAAGTGTGTGCGTGGACAACGGGTTATCATGAAGCAAAAACTAATTAAATAGGCGAAGTAATAAACCCGTTGATATTACTCACACTAACATCTATGTTGGTTTGCCCTGCAAACCTATCTAGTTTGATGTGTGTACATATGATAAAAATGAAACTTTGTTTTCTTACATATAAACCCTATCCTGACAATAATAAACACATTAAAAAAATTGACAAATTAGGTGCAGCCGATGTGAAGTGATGCGCTCAAATACAGGCAATCGATCTTTACTTATATTTTTTTTTTTTTTTTTATTCTTTATTAGTAAGGACAAAATTCTTAAAAATTAATTACGATCTAGCCTAAAAGACTAATAAGCAATTTAAGTCTAACTTAATATGTTACGTGATAGATTAAGTAAAAACTAAGAATAATGTCCATTTGCACTTTTACACATGTCCAGCACTTTCTTAGAGCTAAAAACGCTATTGTAGGCAACTCATTTCATTATAAAATATTATTGTGTCATGTTTAACTGTACAGTATCGTGTGTTTTTATCTGTAAGCTATTGTTATGTCCTAACTGTAAACCATTGTCTTGTTTCCCGTTATCTTTGCGCGCGCATAAGTCCCACCAATGGCAAAGTAATGCGCCAGGATTGGCTAACGGTTGACCAATCCTGTAACGCAGCCATTCGCGTCAGATTGGCCGGGAGGGGTGAAAGCGGATTGAACAAAACCATTGCGCGCGGGCGCAACGCTCTCTTTCACTTCTGCTCTTCTCCGCGTAATATGTAAGTAGCTGTATTTTGTTTTGTGTGTCCGTAGTATACTAGTATTATTATGTGTGTAAAATAAATGATACAAGTTTGCCAGTAATTTGGTATTGAGTTTCCATTGTGTTTAAAATAATCCGGTCCTAATCGCAAAATTGGTCCTATCGAGCCGGATCATAATGGAAAACCAAATTACTGGCGTTGTCACACGAAGCAAAGCTGCTGGAGTCGAGCAACGACCTGGAGAGGATATCGCTATTGTTACACGTGGTGAAGAAATTGCCACAAGTGCGTTATCCAGGTCGAGAGCGAGCAGCCGTAGCCACGAAGCCCTGGAACACGACAACACGTGTGTTCCCACAGTACCACGTGGTGAAGGAAATACCGCATGCGTGTCTGTGCGGTCTAGATCAAGCCGTCAGACCCGCGAAGCGATGCGCCGCCGTGCTGCAGCAGAATACAGGGCCGAAGAGGAGCTCGCCAAGTTGAAGGAACAGCTGATAAGAAAGAAGCTGGCATTGGAGATCGCCGAGATCGAGGAGGATGAAGAGGAACACTGCGCGCCGAGTGTCTATAGTCACCGTAGCAACAACGTGGTTGAGTGGCTAAGGTCCAGTGATTCCCCCTGCGAACGCGATGATGTAGCGCCTCTCCCACCGGTTGGCACGTGTTCAACCGACGGCATAGCTCGAGAGCGCTCACGTGAGCTCGCACATGCGCCGCATACCGCGACCAGCGCCCACGTGTTATTTGCACCCGCGGCGTCCTCCTGCCCGCCTTCAAAATGTGCGCCTGTCACTCCGCCCGCGACCATAACCACCGGCGCCCCCGCCGCACCTTCCGACATCATGCACCTTGCCGACGCTATCATCACAAGTATCAATAAACGTCCGAGACAAAACTACGATCTCCCTGTGTTTGATGGTAGTCCAGTGGACTGGATGGCTTTTCGACGCGCATTTGAAGCTACCGCGTCCATGTACAGCACGTTCGAAAATACCGTGCGACTTCAGGCGTCACTCCGAGGCGCGGCAAAGTATGCCGTCGAAGGCCTGTTGCGTACCGGGACCGACCCCACCGTCGTCATTGAAGCCCTGGAAGAAGAGTTTGGACATCCTAACTTACTTCTAGATACCGCGCTAAATAAAATTAGGAGTTTACCGCGAGTATCCGATAGCGGCGTCGAGTTGCGAAACATGACATGCGTCGTACGAAATTGCGTGTACATGTTGAGAAACATTAAAGCGGAGGGATATATCAACAACCCTCAACTTACGCACGAGATCCTGGGTAAATTAACACACGTGCAACGAGCGCAATACGGCGAGTTCGTCATGGTGAGAAACGTCGACAGCAAAGAAGATCTTCGAGTATCACCGAATATAAATATATGCTGCTCGACTTTCTAAGTCACTTGTCACGGGCGTCGGCTTATTACCTGCCACTAAACATAAACACCGAGCAGAGTAATCGAAACCGGACCACCGCTCCTGCCAACCCCTCTGGCGCCCGCGCCGCCATGTATGGGGCGCGCGCCGGGCGCCAAGAATCGACGCATCGGCGAGATCCTGCTCACCGGGTACACATCACCAGTGAGGAAAGTGCGTCGTCGAGTGCGTCGTCGCAAACTAGTGTATGTGCGTTGTGTAAAAGTGCGGGTCACCGGTTAACCGAGTGCGACTTGTTCATGAACAAAAGTGAAAAGGATAAGTGGAACTTTGTTAAGGACAGTAAGTTATGCTTTAAGTGTTTGGTGACAACCCTTTCTCGTTATCGGTGCCGCTCGAAAACATGTGATAAGTGCGGTGCTCCACATCACACGCTTCTCCACTACGAGAAGTCGAACGGCCCGGGCGCCGCCGCCGCCGCCCCACGTGCAGGTGCCGCGACGCAGGCGGCCATGCCCCACGCCACGCCGTCGAAAACAAGCGTCGCCGCCGAGTCGGTAACGAGTATGGGTGAGCGATGTAAGAACACTAAAACATTATTGAAAATTGTGCCTGTAAGTATTATTGTAAATAATATAGATTATAGTTGTTATGCGCTACTTGATGATGGAGCCACAGTGTCATTAATCGATTCAAGTGTTTGTAAGTTTAGTGCACCATCATCTCCGTTAAAAATTGTTAGTGCAGGGGGCTATGTTATTATCGATAATAAATCATGTAGGGTGACTGCGCTAATACGTGGTCCCAACGGTATATGTCATGATATATCGTTACGCAGTATTGACAACCCAGACTTACCTGCCCAAGGTATGTCCGCCAGAGTTATAGCTAGGAATAAACATCTACGTGACCTAGATTGTTGTGCGATGTCGAGTGCAAAACCATTGGTACTAATCGGCCAAGACAATTGGCAGTTAATCGTAAACCAGCAGATACGACAGGGTAAATCCGGGCAACCCGTAGCGTCACTTACGAAATTGGGGTGGGTTGTTCATAGACCTGTAGGTATTTATGATAGGTCTGGTCAGGAATCGGTAAATTTAGTTAGTGATAACTTGGATGATTTAAGCGAACTCGTTAAACAACAATTTTCGCTCGAGTCGATCGGCATCGCAGAATTGTCACGTAAAAATGTCGAGACTGAACGCGCTTGTAAGGTCCTAGATAGCACTAGTCGCCATGTCGATGGGCGCTGGGAGGTAGGATTATTATGGTCACATGATGCGGTGCACCTACCTGATAATTACGATTACGCTGTGAAGCGTCTACGCGGCATAGAGAGTAAAATGGATAAAAATCCCGACTATGCCGAATCGTATTCGCGTCAAATTGAGAGATTGATAGCTGAGAATTATGCTAGGCGATTGGAAATTCCGCTCAGTGTTAACCCAGTATGGCATCTGCCGCATTTTGGAGTCACTAACCAGAATAAACCAAACAAGCTTAGGTTAGTTTATGACGCCGCGGCCGAATATAAAGTTGTATGTCTTAATGATTCTTTGTTAACAGGGCCGGACTTGTTAAATTCTTTGTTAGGTGTATTGTTTAAGTTCCGATCTGGCCCTATAGCTTATACAGCAGACATAGCTGATATGTTTTTAAGGATTAAAATTAGGAAAGAAGATCAGGGCGCGCAACTCTTCTTATGGAGAGGCCGGGACAGAGTGCGTGACCCTGACACGTATGTAATGGACTCGATGATCTTCGGAGCTAAGTCGTCACCCGCCATGTACTGAATAAGAACGCTACTGAATTCCGAGATACATATCCCAAGGCCGTCAAGGCAATCCATGAAAACCACTATATGGACGATTACCTAGATAGTGTTGACTCCATAGACAGTGCTCGCCAGCTGATCAAAGATGTCTCTATGATACACTCCGCTGGTGGTTTTTCTATCAGAGGGTGGGTGAATGAATTACCAGCTGTCGTGCCTGGTACTATAAATTTTGATAAGTCTCCGTATAGTGGTGAAAGGACTTTAGGTATGATATGGATGCCGGAATCAGATGAGTTAGCGTTTGACTTATCTTTCAAAAAGGTTACACCTGATGTTGTGGAGGGCAGAGTCATTCCTACCAAACGGCAGTTTCTAAGGCTCATTATGAGTATATTTGATCCATTAGGTTTACTTTATCCTTACACAATAAAGTCGAAGATTCTGTTGCAGAAAGTTTGGAAATCAGGTATAGGATGGGATGACCAGCTGAAGGAGGACGAGTTTAAGGAATGGGAAAACTGGTTGCGAGACATTAAACAGTTAGGTAACGTACGTGTTCCCCGTTGGTACCGGCTTGACCCTTGTGCTGTCGAATTACACGTTTTTGGTGATGCGGGTGAGTCAGCTTATGCGGCAGTGGCGTATCTAGTTGGTAGAGATGAGTTTGGCCAACCAAACGTCTCACTTGTCATTGGTAAAGCTCGTGTCGCCCCTCTGAAGTTAATATCCGTACCCCGTCTAGAACTACAGGCAGCTGTGTTGGCGTGTAGGCTAGCTTGTACCGTTGTTAAAGAACAAGGTTTGACAATAACACGTAAGTACTTGTGGTCCGATTCCAAAACTGTTCTGAAATGGGTGCATTCGGATCCTCGGGATTTCCAAAAGTTTGTTTCGCATAGGTTAGCAGAAATCGACCGAAAGTCCAGCCCAGGTGAGTGGCGTTGGGTACCATCGGCAGAGAACCCTGCAGACGAAGCAACAAAATTACACTGGCCTACAAATTGTAAATTGTGGTTTACAGGTCCAGCCTTTTTGTACAAGGACAAAGATCAGTGGCCGGTCAACGAATACGAGGATGCTGTTGACACGGATTTGGAGCGCCTTGAGAAGGTTCACTTGGTAAAGCAGTATGTGCCGCTGTTCAATGTCGATAGGTTCGCCAGTTGGACACGGGCTGTTAGGGCTACAGGTCGAGTTCTCGCTTTTATAGGTATGTCTCGTAAGAATCAGGTTGAGAAGTTATCGGGTAGCAACGTCCGTGATGCTGAGATACTTTTGTTGAAACAGTGCCAAGCCGAGACTTTCCCTAAGGAGCTGGCGCTATTGAAAACGAAAGGTACATTGCCTGTGGATAGTAAAATTCGGGAATTAGATCCTTTTTTGTATGAAGGTGATGGATTACTTCGAGTCAGAGGACGCCTGAGTTAATGTTTGACGAGAAGTATCCCATCATTTTAGACGGTCACAGTTACACCGCGCGTCTTATTGCACTTGAATATCATAGGCGCGCCCACCACGCAAACACCGAGACTGTGATCAACAGCATAAGGGAAAAATATTGGGTTACTCAGGTAAGACGTACGGTCAAAACTGCCGTATCCCAGTGTCAGCTTTGTCGTGTCCGTCGTGCTCGTCCGTCGTAGCCTAAGATGGGCAATCTACCAGCTGCCAGACTCGTTAATACGAGAAGAGTTTTCTTTCATTGTGGGGTAGATTATTTTGGTCCAATGGAAGTTTCCATAGGTAGGCGACGTGAAAAAAGATGGGGCGTTATTTTTACTTGCCTTGTTACTCGTGGTGTCCATTTAGAACTCGCAGCTTCGCTCTCTGCTGATTCGGCCATAATGGCAATCCGACGATTGATAGCTCGCCGTGGACAACCCTCTATCATGTTCAGCGATAGAGGTACTAACTTCGTCGGTGCTGATGCAGAGCTGAAAGCCGCCGTACAGGCAATGGAGAGTGAAAAGATAAGGGATTATGTCGTAACTAAGGGTATTTCTTGGCAATTTAATCCGCCCGCCGCGCCGCAAATGGGTGGGTGCTGGGAGCGTCTCGTCCGCTCAGTAAAGACCGCACTTAAAGTCACATTGTCGGCGTGGGCGCCTAAAGAAGAATTATTATTTACATTGATGGCTGAGGTAGAAATGACTATAAATAGTAGGCCTTTAACTTTTGTAGGTACGGACCCCGACGGACCCATCGCTCTTACACCAAACCATCTATTGATAGGTACAGCTACCGGTGCATCCACGTTGGGTATGTTTGATGCATCAGATTTAACCAGTAGGAAAGCGTGGGTTAAAGCTCAGGCCCTGGCGGACATGTTTTGGAGACGCTGGCTCAAAGAATATGTTTCCACTCTTCAAAAGCGACATAAGTGGCTTCACGCAGTGCCACCTGTGAAAGTGGGAGACATGGTTCTTATCTTAGAAGAGAACCAGCCACGTAATGTATGGCCTAGGGGCGTGATTAGCGCAGTCCACCCAGGCCGTGATGGCCAAATTAGAGTAGTTACTATAAAAACTTGTAGGGGCTCAATGAAGCGACCTGTTGTAAAAATAGTTGTGTTGCCTACTGACGAGAATGTTCAGGAACAGGGGAGTGGAATGTAGGCAACTCATTTCATTATAAAATATTATTGTGTCATGTTTAACTGTACAGTATCGTGTGTTTTTATCTGTAAGCTATTGAAACGTTATAACTGTAAACCATTGTGTGTGTTTGTCTTTAAGCTATTGTTATGTCCTAACTGTAAACCATTGTCTTGTTTCCCGTTATCTTTGCGCGCGCATAAGTCGCACCAATGGCAAAGTAATGCGCCAGGATTGGCTAACGGTTGACCAATTCTGTAACGCAGCCATTCGCGTCAGATTGGCCGGGAGGGGTGAAAGCGGATTGAACAAAGCCATTGCGCGCGGGCGCAACGCTCTCTTTCACTTCTGCTCTTCTCCGCGTAATATGTAAGTAGCTGTATTTTGTTTTGTGTGTCCGTAGTATACTAGTATTATTATGTGTGTAAAATAAATGATACAAGTTTGCCAGTAATTTGGTATTGAGTTTCCATTGTGTTTAAAATAATCCGGTCCTAATCGCAAAAGCTATGTTCATGATGTGTTATATGTATAGCACAACGTTGTCACTATTATTCATTGAGTTTGTGCACTACACTAATTCAAAAGGTTTACTTCTTTTTAGCCTACGCACTAAGTCTGTATTGTCTAGCAGCTGGATAGCCTCAACATTCACATGTCGTTTAAGTCTGTGTTCGTGGGCTTCAGCAAATAGATTGTAGTAGTGTAGATTTTTAAATTTTCAAATCTGTCATAAAATAAAAAATACTGTAGCGTTCATTAAATTAAATAAATACTGGAAGGGCCGTTTCAAAGAAAGAAAGAAAACGTTTATTCAAACAACAATCAAAATTGAGACAAAAAGAGAAGTGAAAAGAATAGCAAAGAAAAATCAATCAATCCTCAATTTTACATTTTTATTCCAAAACAAGTAAGTAAAAAAGCTCAAGGAAACAGATTGGTAAGCAAAAATAAATTAAAAGTCATGGGCTATGTCCGAAATCCATACATAGTGATATTATTATCACTACAGTTATGTGGGAAACGCAACGTTTCAGTGAAAGGGATTTATGTAATAATTATTTAATAAGTTATTTCCCTAATAACATACATATTATAGAAAAAGGTAGGCAGAAAATTCTGTACAAACAATAGAAATATAAAGGTAAAAATATAAATGTAAGAAACCTTAAAAGTGTTAGTTTTTTACGCGCATATAGTGTGTCTGTTACACCATCTTTCAAAATATACTTTCTCAAGCCGATAAACCAAGTAATCATGAACTCTGTCCAGTCGATGTCTTTAACGTCAGAGTTAAAAATTTTTTGGTCTTCTTTTGAAAGACTGTCGAATAATGCCGCTGTATTTTGGTCATCAAACTGCCATTGGTTGATCAAAAAGTAAGAAAGCACCGATGACATCTTGTATATTTTGGTGGCCAGTTTTGTGAACCTGAAAAGTAATAAACATAAGTACATTTTTTTTTTATTATCCTTTAGGCTCGCGCTTGACCACTATCTTATCTGAAAAGTGTTCCCAAAACGTTTTGTGCGTATGGGTAGGATGTCCACCATGTATCGATGGCGCATCGCCGTACGTCTGGTAGTCCGATGATGAAACGGGCTAAGTGGTATTAGATAGTGCAATCTCATCGCACACTCCCCGAAATGAAACCGATAAAAAACAGACAAGGTGGCAACTTGGCGACGATGTTCTGACTCTGGAGCTTTGACTTGACCAGCGCCTGCTTGAGCCTGCTTGAGCCTCTTGGCCTGCTTTTCGATCGACTCTAGTGCATCAATCTTTTTCATATTGGAAAACAAAGGAATGAGAAGCCACCAAAGTCTGCTTTTTAACCCCCGACGGAAAAAGAGGGGTGTTATAATTTTGGCGTGTGTTGCTGTGTATCTGTGTGTCTGTCTGTGGCATCATAGCGCCTCAACGGATGAACCGATTTTGATTTAGTTTTTTTGTTTGAAGATGATTGTGTCGAGAGTGTTTTAGCTATGTTTGAATAAAATCGGTTCAGCCGTTCAAAAGTTATGGGCGTTTTACTTATTGAATCGGGATGTTTTCGCAAGATAAATGTGTCGGGGGCTTTTTAAATTTTGAAATTTTACTTGTTTACAAGCTTTTATTTAACTTGCAGTGTATGTATGTATTTATGAATGTATGTATTTATGAATGTATGTAATATGTATGTATGTTTTTATACAGTATGTGAGTGTGTTCGGGTCAAATCATGCAGTTTAATTTTATAGCAGTTTTATATTAAACCAAGAGCTAAACATGCGGCCTATATGCGTTGGTTTTGTAAAGTTTTAAGTTTTGTAAATAATTTAAAAGGAACAATTTTAATTTTAGGAGATTTAAATTTGAACAGTTAACAACTTATTTTTTGTCTTTTTGCAACATGAATGAGAAGAATGTGGTGAATAATTTGAATGGTGGTAAGTAAGATGTGGATGTGGATCAACACCCAAGAGAGTGTTGACACGATTCATACATTTGTCGGTGCAACAGATGGTTTAGTTAAACCTGACAACTATCATTCGCCTTAAGATATATAAAATTGAAAAATTAAAATAATAATATATAAATATATATTAATATATTTTAATATTATATTAAAATTAAATCTACACTTATTTCATATATCACTGAACCAAGTAACATTGATAATAGCAAAGACCGGAATTTCAGAAAATGTAACCGTGATAAACTTTCAGACCTACTTTCAAGAACTTCATGCAAGAAGGTTCTACAGACAGAAAATGTTTGTTTGGCTACCAATTATTTTTATGAGATGATTTATACCATCTTCGATGCTTGTATACCTAAAAAACTTCGGTGCAGAACTTCAAGTAGGCGCTATCCAGTGGGGTTTGCTAAAGATATTATTAAGGAAACCAGACTTTACTGCTTGGAAGCGCACAAAATGCCGTATTAAATACAAAACCTTTTCAGATTTAAGAGCTAGCCTTAAAACAAGGATGGTATTGGCTTATGCATCGTACACAAAAATGATTAAAAATAATTTAAGAACCAATCCACGTAATTTCTGGCAGCATGTTTGTAGTTTGCGGTCAAAAGGTGATTTTGAACCGAATGTTACCTACAAGGGAGATAAATTTTCAGGCCTTTACGCAGCTGAAGCTTTTGCTGATTTCTTTGCTAGCGTTTATCTGCCCGATATTCCACAGCTTGATGCAAAAAGGGTTTCGCTTTGTGATAGTGCTGTCAGCAGTAATTATGTAAATATATTTAAATTTACTCCTCAAGATATCCTATCAGGAATAAACAAACTGAAACTTAATAGTTCTGTAGGGCCCGACAACATTCCTACTGATATATTGAAAAGTTTTTAAACACACTTTTGCTTGCCATTATATCATCTTTTTAATTTATGTTTAAAATTCGGCATCTATCCACCACAGTGGAAGATTTCAAGGGTTACTCCGCTTCCCAAGACTCAGAATAAAACATTGGTAGAAGTATTCCGTCCCATTGCCATTTTGTCATCACCAGCTAAAGTGTTTGAGAATGTATTGCATAATTACGTTTATTCGCAAGTCAAGAAGTATCTGTGCGATGAGCAACATGATTTCAGAGCGAAAAGATCTGTAAATATGAGGTCCTTACCTATGAAATTGGCGTTTTGTCTTACTGGCCACTTTGATCTCAAATATCTTCTCTTTGGTTTGGAATTCCAATTTTAAATTTATACAGCTATTTACTCATGCTTTTGTTTTTGGAAAACCGTAATTTATTTGATTTTTCCTCTATTGGTTTCTTCTTTGCACCAGGCATTTTACAAATTGGAAAACTTAAGCTAAACTTATCCTACAACCCCCTCTTATCTCAAAGAACGTTTCAAGTTCCTTCATGACACACAATAGATACCTGAGGTCATCGGAAAACTTGGGACTAGAGATGCCGATGCATTCCACCAGCTTCTACGACAAATCATTTACGGTTCAAGCGGTGCGATTGTGGAATGCTTTGCCTGTGTCAATAAGGCGTGCTCAATCTCTGCCCATTTTTAAAACTATGTTAAAGAATCACTACCTCTCTCTTTAGTAGTTGTTTTCTTGATTTCTATGTTTTTGTTCCATACTTATAACTGTATATATTTGTCTATATAGTATATTTATATATATGTATTTATTTTATATATAAATAGTACACCAACAGACTACCTACAGTACTTTCTTGCCTTTCTTTTTTAAAATCCATCCAAAGGTTGTCTTAAAAAGATCGCTTTTAGCGATAAGGCCGCCCATTGTGTCACCCAGTGTAATTTTTTCTTCATCTATACTTTCTGTAACTTATATGTTGTACATAATAAAGAGTATTCTATTCTATTCTATTCTAGTATATTAAAAATTAGATTTTCTTTGAAATTGCCTAATTTTTCCTATTCAAACCAACCTATTTTTGCGCTTTTGTACGGAACGAATGCGAAGACAATATGCGGATATGCGAAGTTAAGTTATTGATATTTGTCTGTTAAACTAATGATTTCTACTTTCATATTTTTGAGTGGTCATCTGTAAGCTCTATAATGCTGATACTGAACACGGCTTGTTTTGTGGATGGAGTTTGTGAAAATAACATTCGTTTCTAGATGGCATGGTATTGCGGGGCCCACCAGTAGGGCAGTTCATAAACTTGTGGCAATCTGTTAGGCAAACGCAGTGAATCATGGACCGAGATATAATTCTAACTAAGAAAAGCGAAATTCTTGAGTCCAAGAGTAAAAAGCGTTGCCCGTTCCTAGTTCCACCTATTATGGTTAATGCGGGTAGATCTGCGAGAAGGAATACTCGCAGATCTACCTGCTATAAATATCAAGAGAATAATTAATCGTTCAGACGAGTTAGGATAATGATGGCTGACATAGTGCGGGAAAGCTGGCAGTCTGAGAGGATATGGTTGCACGTCAGTTTGCTCGCTACTCGAGGGATGTTAAGGTAACTTTTTAAGGCGTATATCCTTTTCCTCCAGCTGGTTGTGTGTAAGTAACACCCATCGGACTGTCAATGCTCTGAAAGTCTATTAAAACAATATCTTCGGTATGCTGATGCGAATGCTATGCTATTGTAGTGCGTCTAGTATCCTGTCATTTGACAAAAACGAATAACATATTTGCGTTTTAAAATTAGCGTTAGGTTAATTTATACTTGAGTAAGTTATCACTTTACAAAGTATTCTTTATGTAAATGACTCATTTGATAAATAATTGAAAGACATTACATCAAAACGTCATTTGGCAAAATAATATTTTTATAATCATGTTAATTGGTAAAACAACGCAAAGCATAAATAAAGTTTGAAAAAATGCATTGTTTGAATTAATCCAAGAGCGAGCGTAGCGAGCTCAGAAGCTTATAGCAACCCCAAACAGATAGACCCTGCAGACAGGAATATGAGCCCCTATAGCTTACCATACTGATTCTATATTAAAATCAATGTCAACATTCAAATAATTTAATAAAACACATATTTCTATTACCCTGCCCAATAATTGACGGTCATTATTCAGAAAGCACAGTACCAATTTATCTACCGTCATTTTATGAATACAGAAATTCTTTTTATTAACCAAGAGCGTAAATCTAAAATTTCATGTGCCCAATTTACAAACTGTAAACAATTCATACAAGCTTTCACCCCTTTTTTTACCCTTTCAGGTGTGGAATTTCCAAAAACAAATACATAATTTTTTTAATCAACCAACAGCATAGATCTAAAATTTCGCGTGTTAGTTATCTAATTTGCCGTGTTAGTTACTATATTATGAGGGTCAAATCTTACAACTAAATTTTAAAACAGTCATCTCAAGACGACTGAGTTAAAATTTTGCATACACGTTTAGATTGAGATTGCTATAACTTAAAATTGTATTATTAACGTTTTTTTTAACAAGTTTATCTGTATTATATGATTTAATATTAAAACATTATACCTTCTCTTTTTTCCAAGCATGATGCTTATCCCATCTGCGATGTACGCAGGTATAATATGCAACAACCAAGAGTATATCCAAAAAAATATAGGATTGGATGTATTCCAGGAGAAAGGAAATGTTACCATCATCCAGGTTGGGTAGCTTCGGCGTTCTTTTTGCATGATTTTATTCGTACATCCTGTAAAGAAATATTACAATTAATTGAATCATACTTATTTTATTTCTAATTATGCTTACTTATAATTTCAGAATGTTATTGAGAGACGACGACAAGAGACGGAAAACATTGGATAAAAGATGCCGCTAATAGAGAGCCCGCCTTCCTCAGCAGGACCAGACGACCAGATTTCCAGATTAGACAAAGTGGTAAACCGCTCAAGGCACGCTGTGAAGAGTCCTCTCAGCCAGGGCTCTAGCTCCTGCAGAGCGAGGGCTTATACGTGGCCGAGGATCCCGTCGGGCTCCGGAGCCACGTTCTTGGTCCGGAGCCGCATCACGGCCGCCCCCATCTCTGCCTATGTCACCTCTAGGACGCTGATGACGTTCTCCATTATAGACTCTGCGTTCGCGGGCAAAGCCATCGGCGGCGGGATATGCTCCGCTCTCCCCGGGAAGAGGGCTGCGACTAACTTCTCCAGCAGCTCAGGTTGGAGACTCTTTTAGATTTACCTAGAACCGCTCGATAAAGGCGCTCCCACGGATCCCCGTCTAGAATCTCCAACATCTCCTCCCTGGCTTACTTCTTCGTCTCGCCGATGGCAAGCCACATAGTCTCCGTGGCCGCGCGATACAACTCATAAAGCGCGGCTTCTTTGTCAGGGACCCGATGACGCACGCGACACGCAACTGTGCGATTACAATGTGAGGAGGCCATCGACGAAATCTCTGCTCACGACGCAGCGCAGGAGACAGAGACTCAGACCAGGGTGTCAGAGGCAGACCTCGAGGATGACATGCTCGAGGTTTTTCCTCCTGTGGCAACACTACAGCTAACAGCTGATTTGAATCTGTCCTAATAATTTTAATTTTAAATATTAGTTTTCCTAAGGCCTATTTCCAATTTATCAACTAGTTTTAAAGCGTAATTAAGTGTTTTGTGTTAAATACAGACACTACTACTGCAAAATAAGTGTTAAAATTTAATTGTGTTTCGGGCTCAAGCGAATGTTATTTTTTCTCCTCGGTATCGGGTACAATACTACATATTTTGCTTGAATTTGGATTGTTTGCGTTTTATTATTTTGTTAACAATTAATTAGATCACTTTTATTACGGTTACAAGTTGATGCCAATGACCTATAAAACGTAAACATAACCTTTATTAGTTTGGTGACAGAACTTCTTTCTTAAAGATCTAAATTTCATTTTTCCGTTCAACTAATCATCTGTTACTCATTCTACTTCTCTTTTCCGACCTCTTCTTTCTTCTCTTTAATCATGATTATGACTCGCAGCGCGCGGGCTCGCCTAGAAGAGACCAAACTCAGTCAGGCTTTGAGCGAATTAAAGGCATCTCAGGAGTTCTGTGACCAACTGATAAGGGAAAAAGATGAAAACGAAATAGAGTTCCTTAGTGTCCTTGACAGGAATAGCAAACTGAAAACAGAAATGGCTCAGTTATATACTCAACACACTGATGCCATAGCAGCCCGGGACAGGCTCCAAGTTGTTGTGGACGGGTTCAGCCAGTGTAGCAATGAGTATGAACAAGCTCTTAGTCACAATTATTTACTACAACAGCAGCTACATGAGGCTCAAAGTCAGATTGAATATCTTGAAACTACAAATCATAACATCACTGCCTCGTTGAATCAAAGTCTATTCAATGAATTGGTGCCTGTTGCCCCGTCAATGGTTACTGCAATAAATCCCTCTTACACAATAGATTTAACAGGTCATGATGATTCAAAATAAATTAAATCATTGAGGGTAGTCACTAGTAAAAATAAAATAAAAAAGTACATTAAAATTAACAAATACATAGTTAAAACTAAGAAAATGATCAAAAAACAAAGGTTTTTCATCAAAAATGTAAAACTTAATAGAGAAAGGTTGAATCTACTTAAACAATTAGATATGTATTCATTTAATTTAGAAAAAAGTACTAGGAAATACCAAACTGACACAGAAGACTTGCGGTATGAACTTGACCATCTACAGGAGAAACTTACTTCTATGACCATCAAATATACAGCCTCTGAAAACCAAATGAGGGAATATGTATTGGCAATGAATGAGCTGGTAAGCTCACAAACTAACAAATGTGATCATTGTCAACCACCATCTGTTGAACCCACACCGGACCATTCATTGACAATATGTGATGCCACCATACCGCAGTCTAGTGCAAGTTTGCCATTAGAAATTACTAACCGTTTGCTAAAAAATAATGTAAATACAGAAATAGTATTATTTTGTGATGAAATTGGAAAGGATCTAGGCCACTTGTTGACAAATAGATATCCAGGACACTCAATAATGAACTACTGTATGCCTGGTTGTTCTTTATTTGACATAATTAAAAAGTTATAAAATGCAATTTTAACCAGGATACAACATTATTAATATTTATTGGTAATAGGGGCAATGTGAACAAAGGAGAATTACTCCAACATTATAACTCTTTGTGCAACCTTAGTTTAAATAAAATTGTGATGTTCACATTCCCATACAGCCAAAGTTTGCCACAGGAAGAAAACATACTTAGGTATGAATTGAATAGGACATTACATATAGTAGTAATTTATTCCATTTAATTGACACTAACAATTATGTTGGTAATCACTTTTATTTGACAAAAGATAAATTTTTCATGGATAGGTGCTTTCTTTCAAAAGTATTATAAAAGACAGATAGCTGTGTCGCTATCATATTATTTTTCTACTACAGCCAAGAATTTGGCTAAACAACTTGCTTCTATTGAGCAATGCCAAGGAATGTTATTTAATTCAGCCAATAATTTGGTATCAGAAATTGATATTAATAGTAATTTAAATTAGAAATTAGGACAATAGGGACAACCTCTTGCAAAAGCATACAGCATAAAAATTGCAAAGTAAAATCAAATAAAAGTTTAAATTCGGTAAATAGTATTAACCTGGTGCATCAAAATACTCAAGGATTTATGAACAAAGATTTAGAAGTAGAATTATTTATGAACTTTAACAGTATTGATATTCTTTGTATAACAGAACATTGGCTTAAAAGCCACCAGTTATTGTTCAATTTTAATAATCACCAGGTTGGTAGTTCATTCAGCAGAGTTAATGCTATACATGGTGGCTCATTGATTTTAGTAAGTAACCAGCTTAAATTTAAAGACCGTAAGGATATTGTGAGCCTATCTGTTGAGCGGACAGTTGAAATAGCTTGTATAGAATTGGAGCAGTTTATTGTATTAAGCGTATACAGACCCCCTTCAGGATTGTATGACTGCTTCGAAAAGGTAATGGATGAAGTGTTACACAAGATTTGTAACTCAAATAAATCCATTATCACTTGTGGTGATTTTAATGTTAATTTATTAGAAAACGCAAGTTCTTGTAGTAAAATAATAAGTCTGTTTCAGTCCTACAATCTTGTAAACCTATTTTTGGAGCCCACAAGAATAACCCCTTCTAGTACTACATGCTTAGATAATATTTATACTAATGTTATACCAGTCCACAAAGAAATTATAAATTTACTAGATTCTGATAATTGCGGGCAGAGGATTACTATACCAAACCAAAGCAACAAAGTGGCTAAAAAGGATATCACTGTTAACCCCAAAACTGCAAGTCGCTTGGCAGCTTTTAAAGTTAAACTCAATAATAAATTACCAATTTTGTCAATTGATGCTGATCCTAATCATCTATATGATGATTTTTTTAGTATATACTGTAAACAATTTAATTCGACCTTTATTCCCAAGACTATCTCCGTTAATAGTAACGCATCATTCAGTGATTGGGCTACCATTGGTATTCATAAGAGTAGAACACGGCTTTATGAGCTGTACAGTGAAAGGACTTATGTAAACACTGCTGAATTTAATTTATATGTTAGAAATTATTCAAAATTATTTAAAAAAGTTTGTTGTTTGGCCAAGTCGCGTTATTTGAGCTCAAAGATTAAAAACGGAATATTATTAATAGTGAAACGGGAAGATCTGGTAACCGAAATATTGACTACGGCCTGTCTATTAATGGCAACATCATAAAATCAGACTCACAAGTCGCAGTGGCCTTTGAAAATTTATTTTCAGATATTCCCGTTTCAACGACTAAATCCTTAAACTCATCACCTTCTGTTGCCGAGTCTTTGCTAAAAGAAAATGTTAACGTTTGCGATTCGGAATTTCTTTTTGAACATATTACTTGTAAAGACATAATTAAAACCTTTCAAACTTTAAATGTTAAAAAGACAGCAGATCTGTGGGGTCATTCTGTAGAAGTTGCTAAGTCTATTATTGACATTGTCGCACCTAGTTTAGCTATTATCTTTAATAATTGTATCGACTGTGGGGAGTTGCCCGACCTTATGAAAAATAGTAAAATAATACCTTTGTTTAAATCAGGTAGTACATCAGACCCTACAAATTATAGACCTATTTCAGTACTACCTACGTTTAGCAAAATATTTGAGAAATTAATTTTAGAGCAATTGCAAAGATTTTTTAATAAACATAAATTATTACATACCAAACAGTTCGGTTTTACAAGGGGTCGTTCAACTACTGATGCGTGTTGAACTTTTAGGACATATTTATAATGCATGGGAAGATAAGTGCGATGCCTTGGGAATCTTTTGTGATTTGTCCAAAGCATTTGATTGTGTTTTTATGAAACGCTAATCAGGAAACTCCGCCACTACGGGATCCGGAACAGCGCTCTGGATCTTCTTACTTCATATTTGAGTAATAGGATTCAGACCGTTGACGTTAATGGAAAAAGATCTCCTGGATCTATGGTAACAATGGGAGTCCCACAGGGCTCGATTCTTGGTCCTTTCTTGTTTCTTATTTATATTAATGACTTGCCTTACCTCATAAAGGATAACCATGATATAGTGTTGTTTGCGGATGATACTTCACTTTTGTTTAAACTTAAACGTCAGCAGCTGGTTACTGACGATGTAAATAGCGCGATCTCAAAAGTAGTTCACTGGTTCAATATTAATAATTTACTTCTTAATGAAAAAAAAACCAAATGCATTAAGTTTACCCTACCTCACGTTAGGCAGGTGAAAACCGATGTGTTGATAAAGGGCGAAGAATTGAATCCTGAAAATAGCACAGTATTCTTAGGCTTAACTTTGGATGCTAAGCTTCAGTGGGGCCCACATATAGATAAATTGTCAAAGAAGCTAAGCTCCGCAGCATATGCTGTTAGAAAAATTCGTAATTTAACAAATTTGAATACCGGTCATACCCGGAACGCGTTTCGAATCACTTAATTCGTCTCCTTAGTAATTATTTTCGCTAAATTAATTAACAGTTGAAAATACTTATTTTCTACTGCAAAACTTAAACTTAGTGCTGTGCTATTGTCTACTAATTGTTTTAAAGGTTCTGCGAAACGTAAATACAATAATAACAAGTAACTGAATTTTATTTTAAAAGTGCCGTATCATACTGACTGACTCGCGAGTGCACGGAATATTGGCCGTTGTGTTAACTGTCATAACGGTCTAATTCCTGCGAACGTGCAGTGACCGAGGCAGTGACAGACTGCCAGTGCTACCAACTTACCGGCGTCGCAACGCGCGTTCTTGTCTCAAAACTTTGTGTGTCGGTCATCATATTGAGCATTGCGAGTGTTTACGACTGGTGGCGCCACCTCGACTGTATAACGTCTGTGATTTCTCTCGACTGAATTAGTCCTACTGGTATTTAATTGATATTAAAATGTCTGTTAATCGATCATCTACTGCTTCACCGCTTCCGCTGCCAACTACACCTACTGATGAATGTATCAACTTGGCCCCACAACGATTAGTATCGTCTGAGCTTAATCTACAGCAAAGTATACTAGTCCCTGATCTTGCTGCAGCTGAGCGCAACAAGAAGAGAAAGTTTAATGTGTCTGAAGATGACAATCTTGCCATAAGTGGAAACACATTCTCCACTTTTACTCTTGAGCAGGAAAAGCGCTTTGAAGACCTGCTAATTAAAATAAACAGCATTATAGAACAAAATCGAGACCTTAAAGACAGTGTCGAAGTAATGTCAAAAAAGCATGATGATTTCCTGACAAGAATATCAATATTGGAAGGCGAACGCAAAGAGGACAGGAAGTTGATCTGCCAATTGGAGGAAAAAATTGAATTGTTCGAGCGAAAAGCTCGTTCTTCCTCAATTGAAATACGGAATGTCCCTAAGAACTCAGATGAAACTAAGCTAGACCTCTCCAATATGGTGATTAATTTAGGTAAATCAATAAATCTTAATATTGAGCAATCTACTATACGTGATGTTTACAGGGGCAAATCTAAGGAGGACTCCAAGCCTATCATTGTTGAGTTTGCGTCGGTATTGATGAAGGAAAAAGTGATTAAAGGCGTCAAACACTTAAATTCGTCTGACAAGAGAGAAAATAAACTTAATTCTCACCACTTGAACCTAAAAACTCCAGCGAAACCTGTGTTTATTTCTGAAACCCTGACGTTCAGAGCACAAAAGCTCTTTTACCTCGCCAGGCAATTTAAAAAAACACATGGCTTCTCGTTTTGCTGGACGTCTCATGGTTTTATCTACCTTCGTAAAAAGGTTGGAGATCCGCAGGTACGAGTGAACTGTGAGGCCGACATTGATAAATTAAGGAATTCAATCTGACTTTATCAAGTAAACTACTTCCAATTCTTATTGTTCCCTAGCATAGCTTGGATAACCGTGTGCATGCGGGTTATTCTTAACTTTAAACCAATTTTCCATGTATCTTTTTTTAAATTATTTACAGTGTACTATATAGATATTTTTAAAAATCACGCTAAACAAAGTACTTACACCATCAAAAACATTCACAAACTAAACTCATCTTCTCAAATTCATACACAAGCTCGCCTAACTGTTTTCCATCCCTCCTCAAAGTATTACTCTCAATATTTCCTGCTTGATTCTACTATGATCCTTTCTTCCCTTTCTGAAGCCTTCACAAGCCTGGTCCATATATTCTTATCCTATAAAATTCAGTAATGATATTAGTGATGTAACATCAGATATTGACAATCTATGTGTGTCAAAATCGTTTACCACAGACCTCAACAATTGTGGCCAATTTATAAAAAAATCCCCAAATAGGAGTTTGGTAGTCCTCACTCAAAACATTCGGAGTATCAGTTGTAATATGCCAGGCTTCGAAGTTATGTTAACGAGATTAAAAATTCAATGTGATATTCTTGTGTTAACAGAATGTTGGCTTTTGGGCATGTCGGGCACTATACCAGTTTTACATGGTTTCAAGTCCTTTGCAACTAAAGAAATATTGAAACAAAATGATGGAGTTGTCGTCTATGTTAGGGATGACCTCGATATAAGTGTGGATGAACCGGAGTTTCATGATGCCAATTGTCTAGTAGCTACCCTCAACAAAAATGTAGCCCTGGTTTGTCTGTATCGTTCTCCATCTATTAAAAATATTGATGCATATAGTAATTGGGGACATAAATATTCCTATAAACGATAACAAGCTGGACCTATCTGGTTCTCGTTACTTGACCATTGCAGCGTCACATGGTCTGTTACCTGCCCACACAGAGGTGACAAGAGAGGTAAGTGGAACCTGTCTGGACCATGTTCTACTCAAGAGTAAGAACTCAGCTGTAACGGTAGTTCCACAAACCACGTTGACGGATCACTATCCTGTAATAACGCAACTATTCACAAAGCAATCACAAGTATCTGCAACTACAACCGTCACCAAAGTTGATTCTGAAAGCCTGAAACGAGACATATCCTTTATTAACCTAACACCAATATATGAATCTACTGATCCCAACTATTGCACCAGTTATCTCGTAAATAGCTTACAAACTGCACTGCAAAATAACACAACAAATTTAATAGTACCGAAACGTCGAAGAATTATCAAACCCTGGATTACTCCTGGTCTGCTCCGTTGCATGAAAAATAGGGACAAACTTCATATAAAAACTAAAATGTCACCTGACAACCAAATCCTAAAGATAACCTATGTTCGATATAGAAATTTTTGCACCAACATTTTAAAGAAAGTTAAAACGACTTAAGAAAGGAACCAGATAGAATTAACTAAAAAAAAACCCAAAGAATTGTGGAAAACTATCAAAACTATCACTAATTCCAACAAGTCAGGCGACATTCCTGAACAGCTTCTTAAACTGTGTTCCACTACGAAATCGTCTCTGGATAAAGTAAATGAGCACTACATAAATGTGGGCAAAACCTTAGCCGAAGATTGCCTAAGAAACCAACGCAATCCTACTCAATCACCTCTTAACCTTACCACCCAGCAAGGTAATCCCCAGCTCCAGTCCTTTGCTATGGAATCTGTTGATGAGGGGGAGGTGGAAAGAATTATTCTGGGTTTAAAAAATGACTCAACAGTTGGTTGGGATAACATCTCCAACAAGTTTCTTAAAACCTACAAGGCCTTTCTAGTTCCACCATTGACATATATATTTAATAAGTCCTTGGAACGCGGTGTTTTCCCAAATGATCTAAAGAGATCAGAAATTCGTCCCATACATAAGGGAGGGGATAGGGATCGTGTCATTAACTACAGGCCTATTTCGATCCTGCCTGCACTCTCAAAAATTTTGGAGAAGATAATAAATACTAGGCTTGTCAATTACCTCGAATCCAGTGGCTTGTTCTCCGAAAATCAATTCGGTTTTCGTAGAGCCAGAAGTACGGATGGCGCGGTACATAAACTGACAAATTATCTGGCTACTAACCTAGATAATCGTAATAAATGTCTCTCAATTTTCCTTGATCTAGCCAAAGCTTTTGACACGATCCCTGTGCCCATTCTTCTGCAGAAGCTTGAGCGATTAGGTGTTAGAGGAACGCAAATAAAACTTTTTGAAAGTTATCTCTCAGAGCGGTTCCAGTGCGTGAGGGTTGGTAACAGCACAGGTTCCTACCTTCCTGTAACCTACGGTGTGCCTCAGGGCAGTATTTTGGGACCCACCTTATTTCTCATTTATATTAACGATCTAACAGACCTAAAGTTACCCAGAGGCGAAATTATATAATATAATTATATCTTATGCAGATGACACTGCTCTCCTCTTCTCTGCTGATACCTGGGAAGGAGTATTTAATGCTGCCCAAAATGGTTTCAATCTAGTAAATGAATGGCTTCGTAACAACGTCCTCACGCTTAATACTAACAAGACGAAGTACATTACCTTTTCTATTCGCCAATCCACTGTTGCCAACAATCGGTTTAACATTATTTCACATGAATGCCAATCGACTGGCATCTGCTCCTGTAAACCACTTGAGCAAGTCAAGCACATTAGATATCTCGGTGTCACTCTGGATCAGAATCTTAATTTCAAAGAACACATTAAGCTTGTCAGTGGAAGAGTGCGTAAGCTGATTTATATATTTAAAAACATCAGATTGGTTGCTGATCCTGCCTTACTAAAAAGTGTATACTACTCGCTTTGCCAATCAATACTCAATTACTGTATATCTTCTTGGGGAGGTGCTGCTAAGACTACTCTCAAGTGCTTGGAGATAGCTCAGCGGGCTATCCTGAAAGTGGCCACTTTCAGACCCATTCTATTTCCCACAAACGCGCTTTATCGGTCTTGCGAAGTCCTTAATGTGCGCCAAATATTTTTGTTGAATATCGTACTTAAACAACATAAGGACCTCAAGTTCAATCCTGAGATTATCTCCAAACGCAGAAGGCATGAAGTTGCAATCGCCAAGCATTCTCCAAAAACGACTTTTGTAAAAAAATTCTTCCTATTCCTTGGGCCATTTATCTACAATAAAATAAATAAAATCATGGACATCTATTCGCTCAACAAGTCTCATTGTAAAAAAAAACTCCAGAACTACCTGCTAACGCAGTCTTATGAGGAGACAGAAAGGCTGCTTGCGGTTCAAAATTAGTGAAATATTTGAACCTTATACGAGAGGTAAGCATACACACACTTACTCACACACACACACAAAATCACTCACTCACACACACAATCACTCACTCTCACACATTCGCTCACATGCAAACAATCACTGTACTTTGTTTTGTCTCACGTCTTGCAATCTAATTTAACTAATTTTTATTCTAATTTTAATTCTCAGTTTTTACTTAGTCTAATTGACTGTGTTTAAATTATTGTGATCTCATTATTATTTAAATTTAAAGACTACTTCAGAAATTTTAGTTTAACTCGTTTTTATGATTTCATTCTTAATTATATCTAATTTACAATATTTAGATTATTTTGATCTATTATTATATAGGTTTTACGTCTTTCAAAATTTTATAATGATGTTAATTTTATTATTTAATTCTCAATTTTTATTTTTATCCCATATATTATATTTGAACTATTGTTATACGATTATTAAATTTTACGACTGGTTTTTTAATTTTATAAAAATATTATTGCTTTCTTAATTTGTTCTAATCTGTTGTACTTAAATTATTGTGATTTCGATTATGATTTTAATTTTACGTCAAATTTTACAATATGATTTTAATTGTACAATTCAACTCCCAATTTTTGAATATATTGATCTAATTTATTGTATTTTAATGTATTATTGTGATTTTGATTTTATTGATATTTTATGACAATTTGTTTATTTACCTTCTTTTTTATTAACTTTATTTCTATACTAAGTTTATTGCGTCAATGTTCCTATGGGTGGAGCTGCATGCCGAAATACAGGCTCTCACCTAGTTCGGCTGCAGATGATCCCTCCGACATTTATTGTAAACGCACGTAGTTTTAAGTCATCGATAATCTAATTTGTGAACTATTGTCTAACTCAATAAACATGTTTTTCTTTCTTTTTTCTTTCTAACTGACATAGAGACAGCCCGTTTAGTATACTTTAGCTATTTTCATAGTGTAATGTCGTACGGTATTCTGTTGTGGGGAAATGCCTGTTGTGGGGAAATGCCGCCGACATCCAGACTATCTTTGTTTTGCAGAAAAGAGCTGTTCGGTCAATTTATAAATTAAGCCCAAGACACTCTCTCAGAGAGAAATTTAAGGAGATTAATGTAATGACTGTGCCTTCTCAGTATATTTATGAAAATCTTTTATATGCCCATAAAAATATAAAATTGTTTAAAAAATACAGTGATATCCATAACATAAATACTAGCAATAAACACAAATTTGTAGTACCTACAACAAGGCTCAAGAAAATAGGTGGCTCGTTTAGATGTCAATGTGTACGCTTTTATAATAAGCTTCCAAGCCACGTACAACATCTAAGTCTTAATAAATTCAAATCTTTTATTAAACGTAAGTTGTGCCAGAAAGCGTTTTATACAACTAAAGATTACCTTGAAGACAAAAAGGCTTGGGATTGAGCTGCTCCAATTAATTTTGTTTTTTTTATTATATTTTGCACCGTGAATTTTGTTGTTGTTTTTTTGGTTTTCTTGCAATGACAAGAATATTTACTTTTTAAAGTATTATATTATTTTATATTAATTATTGTGAGTGTGAAGACTATGTGGATCATTCTTTTTTATTTTAATTTAAATTTATCTTAGTTTTTAATCATGGTCTGGCAGTTTGAGTAGTTTATGCGGCCTACCCGAATGTCCTTTCTTTTGTCCTTTTGTTCGTCGAATCGTTGAGCTCCTTAAATTCTGAGTTGAGCTGCTCGGTTATTGACAAATGCGTGCACTGACTGGACAGGTCCACTCAATCTGGCTGGTTCTTTCCTCAAAATACCATTTCAGACATCAGTCTACATGGTCTTCACATGATCTAACCAATATTTTGTCTGGACTTTAAAAGAGACTGTGACCTCAGAGTTTGTTTCGGCCTTTCTTCTCAGAGTAGTCAGATAGGAAACGCCGACCGCATCTAGTTTTAAAAAATATGTTCGGCATGTAAAAGTGTTTGTATAAACCAACTTACAGAAATAAAATCATTTATCATTTATCATTCGATACCCAAGGGATTAAGTCGCCAACTGATACGATGGCTGTACCGGATAGTGATAATTCCTATTATCACATACGGCATAGTATGGTGGTCATGAACAAAACTTGCCTTCTGCAATGCGCCACTCACCAGGTTGCAAAGATCAGTGTGTCTCGGAATCATACCTCAATATTATTCCTCTGCATGTGATGGTCAAACTCGATACAAAGAAGACATAACATCGTCTTGCTGTTGCTGGACAATGGGATGCCTCTAAGCCAAAGATTAACCATACAAAATTGGATGGAAATGAAGACCTGGATCGGGTAACAAGCATGATATCCGATAAAATGCAAACTATGCTTGTGTTTGAAAGGTCTTTCAAGGTCCAAATCTTAACAATAGAGGACTGTATGAAGGAACTCGATTCACCAGAACAAGAAAGTCTGGTGTGGTACACTGATGGATCCAAAATGGAATCAGGTACAGGAATATACGCGAAAGGTTACAAATGTAGCAAAAGCTTTTTTTATTTTTTATTATCAATAGGCTCGCGCTTGACCACTATGTCACCTGATAGAAAGCGATGATGTGGTCGACGGTGAAGCACGCTTGCCTAGAAAAAACCCATTCACTCTTGACTTAAAGACCCCTAGATTGTAGCTATCGGGAAACACAGACTCCGACAGGGAATTCCACTCCATAGTTGTACGCATAATAAAAGTGTCCCCAAAACGTTTTGTGCGTATGGGTGGGATGTCCACCATGTACCGATGACGCATCGCCGTGCGTCTGGTTGTCCGATGATGGAACGGTCTGGGCGGTATTAAATCATGCAGTTCCAACGCACACTCCCCGAAATGTAACCAATAAAAAATCGATAAGCTGGCTACGATGATAACTCGGCGACGATGTTCAAGGCTTTGGGCTTTGATTTGACCAGTGCCTCATTGACGATGAGTATCTTGGCCCGCTTTTCGATCGACTCTAGTGCATCTAGCTGGTATTTGGCAGATCCGTCCCAGAGATGAGAACAGTAATCCATGCACGATCGAACTTAGCTTAGGGAAGATGGCAACTGTATATCAAGCAGAAACATATGCCATAATAACCTGTGCTCAAGAGAATATAGATAGAGGAACCAGAGGTAAATTCATAAATATATTCTTAGTGATAGTCAGGCTGCAATCAAAGCCATGGCATCCAACAAAGTGGACTCCGGATTTATTCTGGATGCTATCCAAAGTGGTGTAAGTCCCTGGGCACTAAGGAATCCATGTTAACGAAGTGGCATACTTGAACCTCAACGCAGTGAATGATTTTGTGGGTCTAGAACCATGTGTAGACATTTTGACGTGTCTCGTAAAAGCCACATTTAGGGAGTTTGCAGATCTTAGACAAGGAACACATTGGCTGTCTAATACCGATCTGCAACACTCCAAGAAATTCCAAGGATCTACGTTTAAAGCACGAAAATGTATTTGAAATATGAGCAGGGTGCAAATCCGCTACCTGCTTGGGTCCTTTACTGGGTTCATTGGAACTAACGCCATTCTCATGAAGATGGGTCTAACCGCGACACCCATTTGCAGGTTGTGTGGGGTACATACGGAACGCATGGAGCACCTTCTGTGCACATGCGATGCACTGGCTGGTAAGCAAATGAGTCTTCTACGGGTTGGATATCCAAAACCAGAAGATTATAGAGCCATATCTCTTAGTCTCTTTGTAAAACTTATGAAGAGAGTTTTCAACGAGATTAGGGAGGAGTAGGTTATCTAGGGGACAATAGATCCCAATGGGTTAAAGTGTCCGAGTTATTTCTCGGCCCCTCCACAAGATAATATAAGATTCTAGTACGAAGAAATCATAAATTTAAGATTCTACACGAAACAAATCTTGTATGCGTATCCAACCTCATAGTGATGGAATATTGAATTGTTAGAGCATAATATGTTAATTGTCATATGTATATTGAGGCCTCCAAATGTTACACCTTTTTTTTTGTTAGATAAGAATCCTTCTTAAGGGAAAATTAGTTACCTAGTTCATACCTGGGATACACCATCTTTCATTCTTTTTTTTTACGTTCCATTGTTTTCACCTCGTCGCTAGATTGTAGAACCACATAGGAACTGCCCGTCGAGATGATAATCTCACTCTAAACACATTAATTTCCCTTAAATCATTTGAAATAACTTCACATCTACCCTCTTAAATTTTGTTTACTTTTATTTGTTTTGAAAGGATGACAGCTGACATTTGCGTACAGAAAGAAATAAATAAAGAATTATATATTACTGTGCTCCTACGCCGGGCCCATTTTCCTCGATGAACAGCGTGGCGTCGAGTTGACATTGGGCCCTCTCATCTGGCTGGATTTCTCACCTCCGACAGGTATGTGTCCGCCTTTCTAAAACTCTGTTGGTTGGAATTTTGTTCTTCAGGCAGAGACCCGTATATTTTGTTTAGCGTAGGCTTCATCTTTATCATGGTTCCATATGTAGTAGGAATAGTTAGGTCTGTGTTGTGTCATGCTGTGATGTATGGACGGTATGACATGGTTTTCTGCGGACTGTTCCGGAAATAATGTTCATGTAGGTTATGCCAACTACTATGAAGTGTTGCAGCCTTAATTATGTTTAGTCTAATTAAAACCCTGTGTATGATATATGTATAAGATAGGATTAATGTATGCAGTTTTAGGTTAACTATGTAACCATGGAACACATGTGTTTAGTTTAAGTTTACTTTCTAACATGTGTTTAACTTCAGGAGGTGTTAAGTTGGGGCTATCTGAGAAAGAGACTGCATTGTCGGGACCGACTGTTCAGCTGAGGCCATCCGCCCGAGGCAGGGCTTTGAGGTGTGGATTTGGCTGGCTGCACTTTTTTTATTTGTGTTGTGTGCTGAGAAATGCTCATGCATACTGCACTACCATGGGGAGATAATGCAGTAATGTTGGACTCTAACCCACTTAAACTCCACGGTGTCTTCCAGTGCCGCTTATGGCGGGAACACGGGCACGCCTAGGGTGAGTACCCCCCATCACCGGCGCACCAGAACATACTGTTCCAGACGACCCCGTGTATGGCACCCTTGGGCCCCCTGTGACGGGTCAAGGCCAGTAGCCCCGCCAACTACAATTTTGCGGCCGCAGGGGATAGGGATAGCGGCTAACGCTATACCAACATTCCGCCTTCCCTGCGGCCCCACCGCGTCCACCATCACACGGTGGCGTCCTTGTCTAGGCCGCAGAAGGTAGGGAAAGCGGGGCACCGCAATACCGGCACTCCTGTCCCGCTTCGGCCTCCAATCCTCAGCCGCGATATCGTATGGGACCTGGGACGCTCCATAAGACATCGCGGCCTGCCTCAGTTGCGATGTTGCCTGTTACCAAGTGGCACCGCAACCTACTAGTTGGCCGCTACGTCGTCGGCTTAATCGGCAAAAGCCCTGACGAGCGGCCCCTCCTCGGGTTCCTCTTCACTTCACCGTGGGTGACCAAGCCACGGTTACTGAACCCCCCCGCCTCGACAATGCATGAATCCACCGGGGGTTTGGCTGGCTGCCCTGCGTCCCTACCGAGTGACAGGCCTTCTGCTAAAATAAATAATAAAAATATATGTATATATAAAATATATATACATATATTTTTATTGTGACGTGTTTCGGGGAAATTAACAGAATAAACCACTTGTATATTGGGATCTTGCGCTTTATTTTGCCCGAACCGATCCTACGTTACAAAAAGACTAAAAGCGATTGAATAGAAATATTTCTACAAATTTGGAAGAGACTACAGCAACGAAAATGTTGAAATGTAATAAATGTATAAAAGCCTTGACTTTTAGTGGTTGCTATGGAAAAGTGATCCACATGCTGCTTTTGAAGAATTCCGTTTTTGAAAACTGTTTAAAGTTGTATGACTTTTGCTTTCCAAACATAAAAATTAAGGTTCCAATCATACGAAAAACTAAATGTCTCAGTAAATGGTTTAAAATATGTTACCTCCGTAAAAGGAAGCTACTTTAAAATATCAGGCAATAACAGAGATAGGAGTGATTTTAAGAAATATGCAAAATTGTTTAAAAGAATTACTCACTCAAAGGTAGCAAAACAAATATCTTATCCATACAGCGACAAATAAATCTAAAGTAGTGTGGCAAATAACCAAAATATAATAACCAACTTATAACTGCTCCTGATACTATAGCACAAACATTGAACAACTTTTTATTGATGAAACTTCAGAACTAACAAATAAAAGAGCAAACTACGGTATAATTCTAACCTAATCTGTTTCTTGACACGTGTTGTCAAAATAATAATGGCATTAAAAAACACTAACAGTATAGGTTGTGATGGAACTTCAACAAAAATAATAAAACGTTTAGTGTACGAAATTACTCCCATCATCATCTACATAATAAATCAGTCTCTTGAAGAATGAATTTTCACGAAATAATTGAAAACATCTGTTATAGAATTCTCGATCTCATTCCAATAAAGGCTAAAATATTTGGAAGAGTACTATATAATAATCTTAGATAATATATTGAAAAAAAAAAATGGTTTCCGAGAAGAGAAATCGGTTAATACATCAATGCATCAGTTTTACGAAAAAAATGTAACGGACCTAGATAAAAGAAAATAGTTCAAAACCATATACATGGACATGGCAAAAGCTTTTGATTGTGTTGACCATGGACTACTATTGCATAAACTAGAATATACGGAGTTCGGGTGAAAGCACATGAAATAATCAGAAAATGATGAATAATCAAATAATCATCTCAGTAATGAATACAGTACAAAAACAGAAATATATATAGAGCCCAAAATCTATAAAATATTGTGTACCTCAAGGGTCGTTTCTAGAACCACTACTATTTCACATTTATATAAATGATTTACCTAACGTTATTCTGCACCCTATGGTTTATTAGCAAATGACAGTAGCAGTACGACTATTTCAACAAATAACAAAAATCATTAACTAGAAATAATAATCGAAATAATAATTAAAAAGGCATATTACTGTGTAAAATAATTATTTAATATATTAAAATGATTGTGATAGTTAATATAATGTGATATAAATAAGATAAGAATTCTTAATCGCAAAAACCCAATATACAAGTGGTTTATTCATTAACACGTCACAATAAAAAATATTTATAAGTAAAATAGGGTTGTTGGTTGCAGTTGGCTGGTCAAATTTATATATAGAATATTTATTAAATATTTTTACATTAAGGGTGGAAGAAAAGAATAAAAACAGAAGGCCTGACATTCGGTAGGGGCGCAGGGCAGCCAACCAACTCCACAACTCTAAGCTTTACCTCGTGCGGACGGCCTTAGCTTTAGCCGAACAGTCGGTCCCGACTATACAGTCTGCTTCACAGATAGCCCTAATACTTAACAGTCAGCCCCAACTAGACACTTCCTCAAGTTAACAGAATAAAAATAAATCTTAAAAAAAACAACTTAAATTAATTTTTATATAATGGAATCTAATCTATCTATGTACATGGACGAGAAACTATGGCCTGTGGGTGTCATATTTCGACGGTATGTTCGTTACAGGCGAAGAGATATGAATCAGGAGAAAAATCCTGCTGGCGGCACAAATAAGCCAAATAATGAATAGTCGGTCTTATCGCTTGGCAAGTTACAATTGTAAAAATGTGAAACACTGTACACGACATCAGAGACCTGTGTAGTACGTGTGACGTAATATGCTTGCAGGAGACCTGGCTGCTCCCGCACGACATACTTTTTATAGGTACGATTAATAGCGGGTTCGGCTACACGCCGACGTCGGCCGTGGATACGTCGGCGGGCATATTGCGAGGACGCCCCTATGGCGGCGTCGCGGTGCTTTGGCGTTGCAATGCCTTTCAAGAAGTGATGGTCATTCAGTGCAGTGAGCGTATTTGTGCCATTAAAATAGCGGCAAACGATAGGCCAGTGTTAGTGATAAGTGCGTATTTGCCATCGAACACCGTGAAAGATTTGCCGGATTATATTGACTGTTTGAGTGAAATTAGTGCATTTGTTGAGGAGAGTAACATCGAGTCAGTTTTTATTTTAGGTGATTTTAATGCGGAGCCGGGTGAGTTATTTTACATTGAGCTTATTAATGTGTATAGCGATGAGAATTGGTTGTGTTTAGATGTAGAAATGCCCGTACATCAGTGATGCGCACGGGACGCCCAGCTGGCTTGATCATTGTGTTGTAACTCACGCGGCGAAGCAGTCTGTTATGAATGTTTTTGTTGGGTATGATACTCTATGGTCAGACCACTATCCTCTTATTGTAGAATGCAATTTATATGTATTGACGCCTAAGATAGTAACACCTACTGTTTGTGATAAGTATATAGATATTGTATGGGGAGAAAGAAATGAGGAGCAGGTCTTTCTGTATAATGAGGAGTGTCACAGAAGATTAAAATTAATAGATTTTCCTTCAGAATGTACTCAATGTGCGGATTATTTATGTAGTAACCGTGACCATGAGCGTGTCCTTGATAAACTATACTCCGACATTGTGTCTGCCCTTCAGGGCGCGGCAATGGTGAATGGAGGAAGCGCGCGTAAGTGCGGGCGTGGAGCATGCTCGGCGGGATGGAACAGGCATGTGGGCGACGCTCATAGGGTGGCCAGGCTGAGGCTGAACGAGTGGGTACTGTGTGTCTGCCACACAGTACCCACTCGTTCAGCCTAAATCCGGTTGTGTGTATGAGGAGATGCGAGAGAGTAGAAAAGTGTTAAAGTCCAGGTTAAAGTGATGCCAGAATAATCAGGACCAGATTGGGATGGATGCCCTCGCTGAACAACACTCGAAGGCTGACTTCCGTGGCTTTTGGCAAAAAACTAAAAAAGTAAACTCTCGGCCTGGCCTTCCTGGAAGCGTCGATGGAAGTGATCCTAAAAGCATTGCGAACGTTTTCAAAGAACAGTTTTCGGTCCTGTCGCCGCTCGGTCCGGCGAGTGGGGTGCTAAATGCTGACCCGAAGAATAAAACTGTAGGAATAAATTTTCTCGCGAAGGATGTCGCTAAAACCGTAAGCCAGATTTCGCGGGGAAAGTCTGCTGGACACGTCGCACTCAGCATTGAGCACCTACAGCACGCCGGACCGCACCTGGCGAGAGTTCTTGCAATGTTATTCTCGCTGTGTGTGTGCCACTCCTACCTGCCTGCGGACTTTATGAAGACAGTTGTAGTGCCGGTGGTTAAAAATAAAACAGGCGATGTGGCGGATAAAAATAACTACAGGCCCATATTGCTTGCATCTGTAGTGGCGAAGGTACGAGTATTTGACGGTGTGCTTAACACGCAGTTAAATAGGCATGTGCACTTCATAATAACCGGTTTGGTTTTCGACTAAAACTGTCCACAGAGAGTGCAATACTGTGTTTAAAGCACACCGTTAAATATTACACGAAGAGAAAGACTCCGTTATACTCATGCTTCCTCGATTTATCCAAGGCCTTTGACCTTGTCTCGTACGATATCCTCTGGGGGAAGCTGCAGAGAACGGGCTTACCGTGGGAACTCATCAGCATACTCAGGTACTGGTACGGGCACCAGGTCAATAGTGTCCGATGGGCGGGGGCGATGTCGGACCCTTATATTAGCGAATGTGGCGTAAGGCAGGGCGGCCTGACCTCGCCAACATTGTTCAACCTGTATGTTGATGAACTGATCGTCTCGCTCAGCAGTCAGCATGTCGGTTGTTATGTGGACGGAATTTATGTCAACAATATGAGTTATGCGGACGACATGGTGCTGCTGAGCGCGTCGATATGCGGGCTGAGGAGGCTACTCAGTACGTGTACGGAATATGCGCATGGTCATGGGTTGAAATATAATGTGAAGAAGACCAAATACATGGTTTTTCGGGCCATCGGTGTGTCGAGCCCTATGAACATACCAGCTGTTCAGCTTGAGGATGCTCCAATAGACCGAGTGGATCAATTTAAATATCTAGGGCATCTACTCACCGCGGACCTTAAAGACCATGCTGACATTGAGAGGGAACAGAGGGCACTGTCGGTGCGAGGTGCGAGAACATGATAGCCCGCAGGTTTTCGCGTTGTTTTGTTGGTGTGAAGGTCACGCTTTTTTTAAAGCGTACTGCACATCACTGTACACGTGCAGCTTGTAGGTTGACTGTACTGAAAGGGCGTACAGTGCCCTCCGTGTCCAGTACAAAAATGCGTTCCGGGCGGTGTTGGGGCTACCCCGTTTCTGTAGCGCATCAGGGATGTTCGCAATGGCTATGCGTAAGCGTTGTGCGTCCGTGGTAATACCATCCTGGCAATGATCGCTGACAGACTAGACTGCCCTTATGGCTGTGGCAAGAAGGATGTTGCGGTTCCAATGCCGGTTAGAAAACTATAATATTTATGTTTTTTTATTTTATTGTGTAATTTTAATTTAAATGACATTTTAGTTTAATTTATTTTTAATGTATAAAATTTGTCTCTCTGGAGAAAGAGCAGTGGTGGCCCAGTGGTACTGGCCGCGACTTACAAGTTGTAGGTCATGGGTTCGAACCCAGGCAGGCGCTTTACTTTGTGTAAATTATTTCATCACCACTGCTCTCAAAATCGGTGAAGGAAAACATCGTGAGGAAACCGGCATGTCCTAGAACCAAAAATTCGAAGACATGAGACATCCACCAACCCGCACTGGGCTCGCGTGGTGGATTACGGCCCATCTCCTCTCACAGATAGGAGGCCTGTGTCCCAGCAGTGGGAACATTAATAGGCTGATGATGTGATGTGTATAAATTTTTGATTTTGATTATTGTATTTTATTCGATTTTAATTAATGTGTCTGCGTGTGCTGCTATTATTGTTATTATGTTAAGAGTCTGTGTTACTTGAAATAAATGAATTTGAAATTTTAAACACTTCTGTTCCATGGTTACACAGTTAACCTAAAATTCCATGAATAAATCCTATCTTACAGATATAATAATCATGTACATGGTTTTACATAGACTTAACATAATTAAGAACGACCCGCAACACTCCATAGAGTTTGGCATAATCTACATGAACATTCCTGCCGGAACAGTCTGGGGATACCATGTCGTACCGTCCATACATCACAGCATGACACAACACAGCCCCAACTATTCCTAATATATAACTATGGATCCATTATTAAGATGAAGCCTTCCCTAAACAAAATATACGACTCTCCTCAAAGAACAAAAATCCAACCAGCAGAGATTTAGAAAGGTGGACACATATCTGTCGGAAGTAAGAAATCCAGCTAGACGAGTTGGCCCAATGTTGACTCCACACAACGTTGTTCTGAAAGTAACCAGTAATTCAACTCACAAATTCTCAGCAAAAGGTTAGAGGGCGGCCACGAGGTTATTCCTTTGAGCAAGGCAACTTACCGTCGAGGAAAATGAGCCCGGCCTGGGAACACACTCCACGCCCAGATTACACAACAGCAACAAACAGCACCCAGGTCACCACACACGGAACACGTGGACCAAGCGACACTTATCACACCAATCATAAGCACACAAGTAGGCCTTTTGGCCGTCGGGAAGCACTCATGCGTTCCTAAGCACAACCGGCCGCTCTCAACAGCAAAAATCAGCACATAAATCTACTAATTTGTCAGGACTTCGCCCCAAAAAGCACGCGGACAGCGGGAAACGGTCGCTTACCCGTCCCCCAGCGGCCAAGAAGAAAAAAAACACAATCTCTATAGTCAAAACGTCAAGTTGCGTTTCGCAAACATCGTCCAAAAATCAAAAAAGGATTACTAATTTCAAATAAACATTTCAAGAATTTTAATTATTGAAGAAATCACACGAAACAATTACCCTTCTGTAAAATACACCATCCTAGGTAGGTTCCAATCCCATCCGTCAAATCATTTAAGTTCAATATGTAATTAAATTCCATAAAAAAAACATTTTCATCAATGGCATCACCGACGGAGTAACGAAACGCAAAAAGGCCGCTCCAATTCACCTCAATGATCCGACCATTCCAGAACATTCTAGGCCAAACATCCAAATGAAATAAATGCAATCCGCCGACTAATACGCTAATCAAATCGGGAGAATATTCTGATGTAATCAATTTTGTTTTTAATCATGTAAAAAAAGGTGTTACAATAGGTAACTGTAATATTTTTTATAACCATTTAAATCGCAATGCCACAGGAAACTAAGTTCTAAAAACCTACCTTATGTTAACATCTTCGAAATTCTGTACACTTAGTTTGAAGTAAAAAGAAATGTATTTAAATTTGAGAATGTTGATAATCAAGATGATTTTTGCGTCAGTAATGCCCGTTTAATGAAGAAATATACTTGCCCATTGTTTAGAAAGCCTTACCCCAAGTTAAATGATTTCTAGATGACGATGAAAGCAAGTAGATCTTTGTTTTTTGTTCGCCTGTGGCTCGTTTCTTAGCCGTTTCACATCCAGCAGCTATTATCGCATTACTAACATAATCTATAGGTATAATTTCGAGGCGAGTTGCTAAATCTACACAAAGTGTGTGCATAACACCACACCCAAGTGCCATGAACAACTGAAAAGGAAAAAATAAAACATTAATATGAGATATATAGGACATCTTTCGAGACTGCAATTTAGCATAGATAAACAAACAGCTGGACAAAGTTGTCTCCTTCTGTGAGACTGCGGTGGCCACAGATTACCTCCCAATAGATTCCGCATAGAAGACAACTTACGCGCACCACACATCAGCCTATTTAGGCTGATATAACTCATCGCACGGTATGATCACTTTAGTGTCGTCCAGACATTTGAGCTGTAGGGACGTAAGGGATTTCTAGTTTTAATTCTGTTTAAAAAATAGTTATCAACGGTTTGCCTTAAAAAAATGACGAATTGTGCAGTAAAATGGTGTGGAAAATCAACCATTCCTTAAGTTCAAAAAAAGATGGGATAACATTGCACCAGTAGGCAAAGTAATAAATATTGACCAATCTAAAAAAGGTCAGGTTATAATGGTTAGCAAATCAAAATTGAACACTTTACAGTAGCGCTCGTTGAGATCTTTTGTGAAAGTCCCTTTCACTCATAAGGAATTATTATATTGCTATCTTTTTCCCACAGACGTAAAAATGTTGAGAAAAATACGTTTTTGCTTATCAAAAAGTATCGATGATCGATGTTTAATTAGGTATATAGGAGAATAAAATAATTTTATTAAAATTGATTATTTAAAAATTAACAAATTAGTTTATTTTTACTTTGAACGAATTGTGCTCTATTCATAACAAAAGCTCAGAGTGGCCCTGTTTACACAGGATTACTATTAAAATAAATCACTTTTGGCTAAAATCAAAATCTTTTCCTGGTCGATGTTTTTCTTTATCATTATTAAAGTAATTATAAAATCGCCGGCTAAGAAATTTTACATAAAATACCATTCTGTTCGAAAAATATCGATATTTTTATCGATATTCAATGCGCAATTCTCGTCACTACGACAGGTACCGTGACCTTGAATAGCCAATCACGGCGCACTTGTCACTCCCCGCGCAACCCGTGCCTTCCGCCAAATTTGGTGAACTCGGAATCAAACAAAACAGTAGGCATGCGGTATCTATTGGGAGGTAATCTGTGGTGGTGGCCAACGACTTTTATCATCCTTTCAACTGGTTGTCCCACTACCGATTAATATTTAAAATACATACATGATTTGCCTCGATTAAATAAAACGAATGTTTATTGTTTGTAGGGAATAACATAATATTGTAATCATTTTGTATAATCAAAATGCTTGAAGTGTGATGTAATAACGGATAAACTTGAATAACTTTTCAAAAACCGATGGTACCTACTGCATTTTTTTATATGTGTGCCCTTAAACAAGTCGGGTTTTATTTTCTTTCTTCCTTAATGAGTGATTCACAAAGTAGATTCAAAAAATCAACAATCACAGAAGCCACTTGTGATCGTCTTCTACCTTGTTTTCACCCAACACGTTGGATTTGACTGCCTATTCTAACTGATGCTGCTAAATATCAGTATTTTTCATAAATCGTCTGCCTATGGAACTCCCACAGCGCAGTTACTGGGTAACACGATACCTTTGGTTAGACAGATTTGTCAAATGTTACCCGTTAATACTAGGAAAGATCACGACATGGAAGTATTGTAATAACTTACACCAGACGCGCCGTAAATGCAAGACATATCAACCCATCCTGGCACTGGTTCTAGTTTAGAACATGCCACTGAAACCAAATAAAAATTTGTATTGCATAAAGGGTTAAATTACCAGGGTAGAAATAATGGAAAAAAATAATATTCTATGTATATTTAGCGATAGCTGGTCTAACAACACATATGGGTAGGTCATTCCCGATGGTGTTAACCAATTCTTCGGCGATTGATTTTGCAAATGCGTATGTGTTCGGCCAATTATTTATTAAACTGAAACGTAAGAAAAAAACTGCATAAATGGAATTTCATTTTAATAAGAGCAAGTCTTCTGAACCCAAACCTTACATTGGATGGGCAAAGTGGTATAAGGTTTTTCATTAGGAACTTCTCTGTAGCAACCCGGCGATTGATTGCTGTCCCCTCGGACTACGAGAGTAAAGGAGCAGAGAGTGCACCTGCCTTTGTGCTCACTCTTGCATGTCAAGTGAACTACGAGCACGTCTATACTATATTAGTGTCTGACATTTAAGTCCATTATGCTAATAAAACAAGTGCATATATAAGCCTTGTGTTAATACTGAAACGTTTAATAAGTATGTTGCTACTTACTCGAGAATTTTTTTAAATACATGTAAGGCCTTGTACATTAGAAATAAGGTTAAATTAGCAGAAAATAAAATCAAGACGGTTTGGAAAATTATAAATAATGAAACGAACAGGAATTAAAGACATAATACTAATTACACGCTTGAGACCACACACGGACTTATTAGAGATAACAAAAAGTTGCGCAAAAATTTGTAAATTTCTTTACCAACATCCCAATTAAAATTACTGAAACCTTAAATTCTTCAACCTCGCTTGCTTTTGGATTATTAAACGCGAACGTTTTAGCCAGCCCGAATGTATTTAACTTTTCACATATAAACCCCATAACAGTAATAAAAGCTTTGAAGTGAATCAAGATCAAACTGACTGAAGATCTGTGGGGAATGTCCGTCAAAGCTTGTACCTCCATTATTCAGACTATAGTGCCGTACTTAGCTTTAATTTTCAATTTGGGTGTGGATCAAGGAGTCTTTCCGGATCTAATGAAATATTGTAAGGTTATACCACTTTTTAAATCCGGGGACAGTAAAGACACAAATAATTATAGACCAGTATCCGTGTTGCCGGTTTTCAGCAAAGTATTTGAGAAGATAATGCTAAATTAAATGCTCAATCATTTTAATACGAATAACATCTTGCATGATAAACATTAAGGTTTCACCAAAGGACGTTGTACAACTGACGCTGGTGTCACCCTATTAAAACACATTTTTAATGCATGGGAAAAGTCGCAGTATGCCATAGGTATCTTCTGTTATCTGTCGAAGGCGTTTGATTGTGTTAATCATGAAACATTACGTCTAAAACTTGAGCATTACGGGCTAGATCAATCAGCGTTAAGTTTGGTTAAATCTTATTTGAATGATAGACAGCAATTAGTTCAAATAATCGGTGTGAATTCGTCGGGGTTAAACGTGAAAATTGGGGTACCCCAGGGCTCAATTTTAGGTCCTTTCTTATTTTTAATATACATAAACGATTTACCCCGTTTATTGGAAAACAAACTAAACATTGTTTTATTTGCTGATGACACATCTTTAATTTTTAAAATAAATAGACGTACTTGTCAGGTTGACGACGTAAATAACGGGCTACGGCAGGTTCAGGATTGGTTCACTGCCAATAATTTAGTTTTAGATGGTAAAAAACCAAGTGCGTAAAATTTTCCTTGCCGAATGTCAAAAGTACTGATTGTGATATTATATTAAACAAGGAGAAGCTAGAATTCGTCGATAAAACGGTTTTACTGGGGATCGAGCTAGACTCAAGGTTACAATGGGGTCCTCATTTAATATCACTTGTAGGGCGACTAAGTTCGGCAGCTTATGCTGTTAGAAAGATTCGTCAATTTAGTGATGTAGATTCTAGGCTGGTCTATTTTAGTTACTCTCATAGTATAATGTCTTACGATATTTTACTATGGGGAAGGGCTGGAGACATTGAGTCAATTTTTATTCTGCAAAAACGAGCCATCGGAGCGATATACAATTTTCGCCGGCGCGATTCTCTAAGGGAACTGTTTAAGTTAACATCATGACGGTTCCTTGTCAATATATTTATGAAAACATCATGTACGTGAGAAAAAAATTACATCTTTTTAGTAAAAACGGCGATAGACATAATTACATTACTAGAAATTGGGTCCAATTAGTTCAACCAGGTTTCAGGCTGGCTAAAATAGCCTCATCTTTCATGGGGTACTGTACAAAATGTTACAATAAAATTCCTCCCCACATTCTAGAACTAAATGAGACGAAATTTAAAACTAGTCTTGCTCCACAAACACTAGGGCGCAAAAACAAGTGATATGCAGAACATTATTGTTTTTGAAGTATTGTTGGACCTGCTGAAGACTGCATGAATATATTTGTATTATATAGACTCAATTTATTTTAGTATTGTATAACTGCGCAACACGTGTGTGAGTACTATGTACCCAACTGTAGATCTACCATTTGCTGTACCTTTGTGTCGTTCTTTGACTTATGTGTGCCCTGGCAGTTGAGTGTGTCATGCTCTCTCAAATGTTTCTCTGATAGTGGCGCGTGTGTTGGATCATTCGGTTCCCTTCATGATGGTTGAGCTGGGTGGTGCCGATTCATGCGTCGGATTAACTTAACTGCTTCGGATACTAATGTTTTTTCTAGTACCTATTATGTAACTGCACGGTACATGTGTGAGTACTTTTAATAATGTGTACCTGTACGCAGTATAGTATGTAGTGATTCTGGGTGCTTTGTCCTCACACATATGAATTTATTAATGTATATACTTATGTACCTAAATATTGTAAAAACCTTTTTTTTTTAATAGTTAGTATGGAGTTTCTTGTGCGTTCTTCTCCATAACAAGCTACTTTCCGAATGCACGGTAGAATCAGTTTTTATTCCTTTTAAATTTTAATGTATTAACGTTCAAAAGTGCCGCTTGGTGGCCTAGTTGAAATAAAATATCTTTGTCTTTGTCTTGTCTTGTCTTGTCATGGGAGGTTTTGGGGTAGCTACCCACGATCAATCGGCTGAGGTATGCAATAAGGGCTGTCATGCGAGGGTCGGTTAAGTCAGGGGGGGGGGGGCAGCCGGTGAGGCGTGGGTTCTCGGGATTGGTTGTCCCGTGATCTTCCGTCGCATGCGGGCTTGTCAACTTCTTACTAGACTGGCCCTTTACCAAAGGAGTAGTTCTGGCATTGCTCGTAGAAAGAGTGACGTCCCCGACTGAGGGCTCCGTGGTGGGTGAAGAGCTGTAACGGTGACTATATGTAATAAAAACATATGGATAAAGTCACCATAAAAACAAAAAACAAAACATAAATGTTCTAGTCGGATTGGTAGACGAGGAAGTAATGAGCCTACCCCGGATGCCAACCAGGTGGCTAGTGACTGCTGCAAGTCTTCATGCTCGCAGATGTCGCATGCCTCTGAGTCGTCTACAAGGTCAACGCGAACCGGCACGCGCAAGCGTGCTCAGCCTTTCACGGCAAGAAAGAAGACTGCTAAGCCGCTAAATCTTAGCAGCTCAATCACAGGTGGACAAGAGCAGGTTGGAGCCACCAAGTTAGTGAGCCCATCAGCAATGAAGACCAAAACTCGGGCAACGGATACCCAATATCTGCTACCTCAAGTTTGGAGATGTTGGGAAGGACTATGCAGGCGCAAACAACAGAAGAATTAATTATCCACATTAAGGGCAGCCTTCGGATGATAGAGGAGGTTGCAAATGGATCACGTAACCTCAAAATCTGTTTTTTTCACAGCCACAAGCTAGCGGCAGTGACGGTGCAAACTGCGGTGACTGAATTGGCCACGCGGCCAGCCATCGAGGCCAACCTAGAGAGGCTGTAGGCCGAAATCGCTGAACTGAAGGCTCACCTCACCAGTCTCTCAGCGCAGGTCGAGAAGTTGACATTGCAAGTTGGCCACCTTAGTGGAAAAGGCCAACAAAGTGGAAACTCAACTGTGGCAGCCTCTTCAACTGGTTCTAGTCAGTCCATTGAAGCGGCCGGAGTCTTTCAGTCTGACGAGGCAGAGGCCCAGTTTCGGAGATCTATAGCTCTCGAGATTTGAGGCATTATGGATGCCAAACTGGCAGCTTTGGAGAAAAGACTGCCACCAGAGAAGCCCCTGCGTCCACCACTCGCTGCCGATGCTAAAAAAGCTGCATTATCGTTTGTTCATATGCATATGCATATCGGTTGTTCCTCATACTGCAAAGAAGTAGGAAAAAGGCAAGGGAAAAGGCAAGACGGTGGCTCTTGTGATGGATCTGCCTGGTGTATCTGCAGCGTCCAGTCAGGTTTCGCAGTCTCTGCGGGATACAACCATGACTGAGAAGGTGGCCTGGTCTACTGTGGTGGGAAGGAAAGCGGGTAAAGCAAAGACTTCACAATCCAGCGCGAAGCCTGGTGCCCCATCTGCAAACAAAAAGCAGCCAGTGAAACTGCCGAGGGTCCCAACTACGGCAGCTATCACAGTTGCAGTAAGAGAGGGCTCATCTGTCAAACTCGGTGATATGATGACAGCAGCGAGGCAGCGAATACGTTTGGCCAAAGTCGGTATCGGCACCGTCGGCTAAAAGAGGACTGCCGAAGGCGGCATCGTGTTTACCGTCTCTGGCACCGATTATTCTGCCAAAGCGGCAATTCTGGCCAGCCGCATGTGGGAGGTTCTCGCAGAGTTTGACGTGAAAATTTCGCGTCCATGTAAGCGAGCTGAGGCAAGGATCATAGACCTTGACAACTGCTGTAGCAACTGAAGAAGTGGAAGCTGCTATTGCCGAGGTAGGAGGCTGTTCCCCCGGAGATGTAAAAGTGGGCGAAATACGTCGTCCACATGCTTCTCTGGGGCACGTCTGGGTCCTTAGCCCACTGGCGGCGATAAAGAAGCTGGTATCCGACAAGCGCATGCGCTTAGATTGGAAGTTTGTCAGGGTTCAAGTTTTGGGAGCGCGTCGTATGATGTGCTTCCGTTGCCTTGAGCCCAGCCACGTCCGTAGCCAGTGAACCAGTGCGGTTGACCGAAGCACCCTGTGCTATGCTTGTGGGGGCGCTCACAAAGCGAGAGAGTGTACTTCGACGACCATGCGGTGTCCAGTGTGTGCAGACCAGGGTCTTCTGGCGGATCACCGACTGGGTGGCAAAAATGCACTCCACGCAAGAAACAGGTCTCGCTTGCCTCCGCAGCATCGCAAAGAGTGTTGACAACACCACCGAGTGTAGTCCTGTAGGACATGGTAGCTGACACAGGGTTTAATTTACTTAGCTGGTTTACGTTGCCAAACAGCATATATTTTGATTTCGTAGGATTCAACGCAAGCGTGTTGGCATTAGACCATCGAACAATACTTTCAAGATCTGCATTAAGATCGATTAAAGCTTGCTCGTAGTCTTCCGGCTTAAATTATATATATACTTGTGTATCTTAGGCGTAAATATGGTATTTACACTAATTGATCACATAATACAAAATAGACAAAACTGGCCCAAGAATCGAGCCCTGCGGAACCCCTTCTTACAACTGAGCATCGCCTAGACACAACTGGCGATCCGTCCACCTGGTATACTTCCAACGAATTGCGTACGATCACTTAGATAGTTATCAAACCATTTTACTGTAGCTTCGTCAAATCCATAGAAAACCATCTTCGACAATAATAAAGGAACGGTAATACCGACAAACACGCGTGAAAAATCAAGCAAAACCAAGAATGTGCACATTCCACTATCTTGAGCTAACAAGACATTGTCAGTCACATCCAACAAAGCCGTGGCCGTACTACGGCCCTTCCTAAACCCTGACTGGACATCTGGGAGGATTTAATTGGTATCTAAAAATCAAACAAGTGCGCGCAAACCACTTTCTCTAAAACTTTAGAAAGTACTGGTAGTATACTAATAGGCCTAAGATCCTTCTTGTCCAATGCATTAAAAGTCTTCGGCAATGAGTGCAGTTTGGCAATTTTCCATGACTCACGGAAATAAGAGGACGTGATAGATGTATATACTAAGGCGTTCACGATGTCCAAAGTCACCGTTAGTGTCAGTAACAGCATATTAATAGTAATACCATCGCAGCCTTCAGCATTCCATTTAATAGTATGTAGTATGTTCGCGATCTCCTTGTCGGTGGGAAGCTAAATGTGGAATCATTACTACGAGTGGATTCATAAAATGAAAGCATTGATTTACTAACCGTATTCGTTCCTGGCACACTTAGAAAATGGCACAAATTTTATTGGGGTCGTTATAGTTTAAATGCAATTCCTTATGTTTAGAAGGGAGCAGGTTGGAATTTTAGCGTTTCCAAAGCGCTTTGGAATCATTAATTTGGCTGTTGATTTTGTGTTTGAAGTATGCTGACTTTTCATAAAATACAGACCTAGAAACTAGCAACTTTAATTCTTTGTATAATTTATTTTTGTCATCGTTTTTTTTTGTCCTTTAAATACTCTGCATGTGCTTTATTTCTCAAATGCATCATCAATTTAACATTGGCAGTAATCCATGGGCAACAACACTCCTTAACAATACTAGTTTTTAGAGGTGCATGGACATTCAAAGTGTGAGAAGGTGCGAATTAAATTCATTTACAATAGCATTAACGTTTTCCAGTTCAGAAATATGAGATCCTGTTCAAAGCATTCTCCGACTATATCTTTAAGTGGTCGATACGTAATCGTTCGCCTTGGAATTTATGGACGTTTCAACTAAATTCACCCGAAATAAGTGCGTGCGCCCCCAGATCCAGTATTATATCAACTGATACAGAGCGAGGTTTAACATTTGTACGGATGATGTCAATCAGAGAGTTGCCGTGTACTGTGAAATGCTTGGGTGACTGTGTAACGTTGGATCGGTTCGGGAACAATAATACGCCAAATACTGGAATGACAGTTTATTTTGCAGTCCCCCTCAAACACGTCACAATACAAAGGGTCGCTGGTTGCAGTTGGCTGGTCAAACATGATTATCTTATTATTGATTTTAATGTTGAGGGTGAGGTGTGGTCCCCATGGAAGAATAAAAATAAAAAACAGTAGGCCTGTCCCTTTGAACGCCACAGTGCAGCCAGCCAACCCCACTCCGCGACGCCCTGCCTCGAGCGGACCACCTCAGCCTCAGCCGAACCCTCGGTCTTAGCTGGACAGTCAACCCCAGCAAACAGCAGGCAGCCAGACAGTCTCTGGACTCCACCCTATAATCTCTGGCCCCCTGGCCAGACACCTCCTGTCGGAGGAAGAGAAACCCGTCGAGAAGATGGGTTGGCTCAATGTCAACCTCACGCCACGCTGTTCATGAGGGATAATGAGCCCAGCTCACTGTTCACACAGCAACACACCAACAGCACACGGGTCGCCGGTATAACGGACCGCTCGGTACACGTGGCCCGGCGACACCGATCACAACACGCGAGCAGCCCTATTGATCGCCGAGACACACTATACGGGTCCCTCAGCAAAACCGGCCACTCTCATCAGCAACAATCACCAGGACATGATCAGGCCTTCGACCCAAACAGCACGTTGGCAAGCGGACGAACTAACCTCTGGTCGCCGCACTGCCCCGCAGAAAAAAGAAAAAAGACAGCCAGCCTCTATCGCAATGCCAAACGTCAGTCCGTTCGGAAACACATCGCACAAAAATCTAAACTATATGATTTCAACTAAACATTTCAAGAATTTTAATTCTTTAAGAAACCACACGAAACCATTATCCTTTCGCAAAATACACCATTCCAGGTTCAAATCGCATCCAACAAATCATTCAAGTACAATTTACAATAAAATTAAATTACATAAAAAACATTATTAATCAATTCAACAACTCGGTCGATTTGTCCAAACGCATATAACGCCGCGATTCGTTCTGAAAACGCTCTAAGCCAAAACTTTGAAATAAATTAAATGCAATCGCCTAACTGACAAACAGCCAAATAAGGACAATAAACTCCTGTAATCCTAACACAAAACCCGAATTAAACCCGATCGCTGACAAATAAAAATGATTATAAATATGCAATGCGGCTCGCTAACGATTTGTGTGTTTCTGAACGTGAACGCTGCGCACCAAGTGACAGCCGTCATTCTGTCAAAACAAATTGAAATAACCAATGACCGGGACAAAAGAAGTTCACGATTCTCGCCACAGGTTTCTGGGAAAGCACGTGTAGTTCCAAGTACTTGTGGTTTTGTTTTAAAGTTTGCTACCTTTGGACTTGTTTTTGTGTAAAAGTGTGTTGTCCTTGTGTTTGTTAACAGGTAGGTACTGTGTTTGTCCCCTTTTATATTAGTTTAGCTCAAAATGGACAGGAATAAACCGCCCGACCCTGATCCGCCGGACATCCCAGCTTCCTTACCTCTTTTTACTCCCTCGCCGAATCCTCTATCGCAGTTTGCGGATGTGGTCTGCAGCGTTTCCGAAATGGAAACCTCGCAAACCTCACGTAAACGTCCTAATAACGCAGAAACATCTACGCTGACATCCCCTAACAAACAGCCTAAGAGCCAAATCGGCCGTGTAAGATACTCGGTTATGGATAAGGGACCATATATTGTGCATGTCTCTCGAGTTGAGACTCAGGTTAATGCTGGCACCACTCTGCATCCCGTGAACTTTGGGAAGTTTTTAATAATTAACAAGATAGCTAACATCGTTCGTGGCGGAGTCAATAAAGTCGGAAGAAATAAGGTATCGGTTGAGTTTTCATCTCCTCAAGACTCAAACGCATTTTTAGTTAACGGTTTGCTATCCAAACACGGTTATACAGCTACAATTCCTACATTTAATATTACGAGAATGGGCGTTGTGACAGGGGTTCCTTCGGATTTAAGCGAAGAAGAGGCTCTTACATATTTGGCTGTGCCCACTGGCTTTGGCCAAATTTTAAAAGTGCGCAGAATCAACCGGAAGGTTCAGACTGAAGGAATAGTAGAGTGGAAGCCTACAGAGACTTGTGTACTCACATTTGACGGACAAGCCTTACCTAAACGAGTGTTTTGCTGCTACACATCCCTCCCTGTTGAACAATACATCTACCCTACTATCCAATGCCGTAAATGCTGTCGATTTGGGCATGTTGCAAACGTGTGTAGGTCGAATCCACGCTGCAATAAATGTGGCCACGATCACCCAGGTGATGGTTGCAACATTTCTGAGGGCGAGGCATTCTGTGTGCTTTGTTCGGGTAACCACTTCGCTAATAGCAAGTCTTGCCCCGAGCATGGTAGGCAGAAAGCCATCAAGACAGTCATGGCTGAGAAATCAATCTCATATGTTGAGGCAAGCAAAACTATTCCAGCAGTCTCCCGCAACTATGCCAATGTCACTAAATCACAGTCATACAGAAAAACCGTCACTCTCAAGCCTAGGACCCATGCCCCACTTTCCCAATCTTATAATAAAGCTGCTCATCAGCAAATAGTAAATATTCCTCAATCTTCACAGTCTAATGGCTGTGCTATCAATGATAATGTCCCCATCAATAATACTGTTTCAGTCATTGAACTTTTAGTTAAACTTTTACCTTCACTTATTTCATCTTCTAGTAACTCTCAAATACCGTCCAACGTTGCCGATCAACTTATATCTCTCCTATTATCTTTTAAAAATGTCGTCCCACCAAATATTTCTCCAGTGGAATGTGAGGAGCGTGTGGCATAAAAAGCACGACCTCATATTCCTCCTGAATAAATACAAGCCCTTGGCTTGTTCCATAGCTGAGACTTGGCTCACCCCAAGTCTTAGCTTCCGTATGCCACATTTTAATATCCTTAGGTGTGATAGATCCGATGGGTACGGAGGGTCGGCTCTCTTCGTTAATAATCGGGTCCCACTTTCTCCCTTTTCTTTGCCTGTACTTGAGGGCAATTTGAGTATTGTAGCAGGAAGGGTTGAGGGCATCACAGTGTTTTCTATCTATATTGCACACCCTCACCCTGATTTCATAGCTGTTTTAAGAAACATTTTAACCAATGTGCAAGGCCCATTGATGGTCATGGGTGACTTTAATTGCCACCATTATAGATGGGGATCTGAACGCTGTGATGCCTTCGGTGTAGCTCTGGTTGAGTTGTTGGATGATCTAGACCTCTGCATTCTGAATAATGGCTGTCCAACTCGTCGTTCCCCTCCCGGTCAACAAAAGAGTTGTGTAGACCTTACATTTTGTTCGGTTGAATTGGCTGCATCAACTCACTGGGAATGTACAACTTTGTCGCATGGTAGTGACCATTATCCTATTGTTATATCTTTAATTAATAGAACTTATTTAGAAAAAACTTCTCCTCCACTTTTGAAATATAACCTGTCCAAACCAGATTGGACTAAATTTGTATCACTATTGGAGGAAAAAATTGATTCTCTTCCAAATTTAAATTCATGTTTATCAGACCCTTCTGGTCACTGCCATGCCAAAAGTTGCTATGAGGGTTTTGTCACAGCTGTTACCTCGAGTGCAGATTCCTCTTTTCCGCTAAGAAACAGTGCCAGAAACAAAATCCCTTCACCTCCGTGGTGGGATCCAGAATGCACCTCAGCAGTTAAAACCAGGAATGAGGCCGAGAGGCGCTACAATGCTGATATGAGTAACAGTAATCTCTTGGCTTATCTCCAGTGTAATGCCAGGGTCAGACGTCTTCTTCGCAAGAAGAAACGTGCTGGCTGGGTTCAATTTTGTACCTTGTCCCCCTCTACTCCAATTTCAGCAGTCTGGAAAAGCGTCAATAGGTTTAGGCGAGGCTGTTCCCCTTCTACCACTTCGCCAGTAACTAGGGAAACAGCTGAACTTTTCTTTGACAAAATAGCACCACCATATGTTCCCCTCTATTCTGAATGTGTGAATGTTCCCTTATCTAATTCAGCAGCGGATCCCTTTGATGCGCCATTTACTTTGGAAGAACTGAGTGTGGTACTCCGTCATGTCCGGGACTCAGCTCCTGGTATTGACGGTGTGCCATATTCTTTTATTTCTCACTCTGGCGACAAGGCGAAAATGTATTTCTTAAACATAATTAACTTCTGCTATAGTCATGGCTGGGTACCAGATCAGTGGAAGCTACAGATCATCATTCCATTACTGAATCCTGGCAAACATGCAAATGATCCGAATGGCCTTAGGCCAATAGCCTTATCTTCAGTCCTAGCCAAGCTGCTGGAACACCTTATAAAAAATCGTCTGGAGTGGTTAGTCGAATCGAGAGATTTACTGCCGAATTTCCAATTTGGCTTCAGGAAAGGGCTCAGTACTATGGATAGTGTTGGCGTCCTAGTCACGGATATCCGTTTGGCCCTCTCCAGAAATCAATCTGTTGTTGCCGCTTTCCTTGACATCTCCTCCGCATACGACAACGTACTTCTTCCTGTACTCAGGCAAAAATTGCAACAGCTGAGTTTACCGGCAAAGATGATACAGTGTATATGTGAACTCCTTTTGTCCCGGTCATTGGTTCTTAGAGTTCAGGGAGAGGAGTTCGATAAGAGGCAGGCGTGGAGGGGACTCCCTCAAGGCTCTGTCCTCAGCCCCCTGCTGTACAATCTGTATACGGCCGATATTGGGTCTTGCCTAAACAATAATTGTCAGATCCTGCAATACGCCGATGACATTGTTCTATACGTGACAGATTCCTCCATCATTGACGCGGCTTCTTCTCTATGCCTCTCTTTGGACTCTCTGAGCCAGTGGCTTTTAAGCCATGGTCTTTCCCTCTCCGCACCAAAAAGCTCGGCAGTAATTTTCTCTCGCAAAAGACAGTTCCCTCAGATATCAGTGAGCATTTTAGGTCATAATATCCCTATAGTAGATAAAGTTAAGTTTTTAGGCGTTTTTTTAGATTCTAAATTAACAGGCAAGCCTCACATAAATTCCCTCATTAAAAAATGCGAAAGAGTTATCTCAATTTTAAAAGTTTTAGCGGGTGTTTGGTGGGGTGCTCACCCCTACACCATGAAGTTAGTGTACAACGCCTTAGTCCGTTCTGTTCTGGACTATGGAACGTATCACTTGATGCCCTGTAACAAAGGTGCTTTGGCGGGGTTAGATAGAGTTCAGTCCAAGTGCCTTCGGATCATTTCCGGTTGCATGAAGTCCTCCCCCGTTAACGCATTGCAGGTTGAATGTTCCGAACCCCCCCTTGCCTTAAGACGACAATATCTTGCCACCCGTTTTTTATCTAGGCTAATCTCTAGGTCGTCCCATCCCCTTATAGTTAGATTGCATGAGCTAGACGCCTTATGCAGAAGCTCAAACTATTGGAGAAATAAAGAAATCCCATTAATTATAAAAGCATTTCGGCGTGTTCAAAATTTAGATTGTCCGATTCTCCAGCATCCTAGATTACCCCTTTTTGACTTTGCTTACGAAGTATTATTTTTTACCCCCAAAATTATCTATAATATTGGTATATCCAAAAGATCCCCATCAGCTAATTCGGCCTTCAATGCGGTGGTGGGCGAGAGATGGAATGGTTTTCAACTGTTCTTCACTGATGCTTCGAAATTAAATAGTTTTAACAACACTGGAGCTGCGGTATATTTCCAAAGCTCTCGAATCGTATTACAGTTCAAGTGTCCTAAGGAGTCTTCTGTATTCACAGGCGAGTGTGTGGCTATATTGGAAGCTTGTCTCTTTATAGAGTCACACAATAACATTGAGAAAGCCGTTATATTTACAGATTCTCTTAGTTGTTTGCAGGCCCTGGAACAAAGTCCTTTCAAAAGTAAATTACATAGCCCTCTTATATTAAAAATCAAAAAATCTTTACTAACTTGTGCTAATAGTCAAAGAGATGTTCAGCTAGTTTGGATACCTAGTCATTGCGGCATCAAGGGTAATGAATATGTTGATGCATTGGCTAAAGACGCCTGTTCATCTGTAACGGCTGATATCTCACATAACACTCACCTGAGTTATGACTTGTTGTCCCTCCCCAAATTGAGTCTCCAGGATTCATGGCAGGCACATTGGAATATGTCTAGCAGGAAGAAAGGCAAATTCTTCCATGCTGTCCAACCGGTCATAAATCCAAAACCATGGTTCTTTGGTTTTAGAAAGGTCTCCAAAACCGCTATATCTGTCCTTTGCAGAATCCGTTTAGGTTTTTGCTGTACCCCTGTCTTTCTTCATAAAATCCGTATACGTGACTCCTCTCTCTGCGAGTGCGGATTAGGCGAGGGTACCTTGGATCACATATTTTTTGAATGTCCAAATAATGACTCCTCACTTGATCTATACCGCCGTCTCTCTAAACTGAAGATCCCTCTCCCAATAAATTTCCCATCTCTTCTGACTTATTCCTCCCCAGATCTCCATGTGGCGTTGATGATTTTTATCCGCCACAATAATATAAAATTATGAGTCTCACAAAACTTCCAAATACCATTTATTTAAGTGTGGCAACGTATCTTTAATGTGTTAACAATTATATTATATATGTATTTTTTTTTTCTGTTTGTTTCAGTCCCGCACTAACCCAACAAGTGTCAACTGTATCAATCAAGCAGTTTAGTTTGTGTCTACAGTTCCTTCTTTTTAGATTGTTATTTAAATATACCTGCTCTTCCATTTAACTTTAGACATTGGCAGAATAGTCGACATCGGCTTTGCTTGCCATATATAAATATAGAATAGAATAGAAGAAGTTCACATATACACTGTATCATCCATGGTATAATAAGACATGGTATTCTCTGCCAAGGATGGCCTAAGACTACGTCACGATAAGTGTTACCATTGATTGTCCTTTTCAAAGAATTTAGGTACTTTCTCATGTAGTTAATGAAAATAAAATAAATTACTAACTAGCTTAACTATTAAGTAACTCATGTGGTTCATCTATTTAGTGTTAAATTAATTTATATATTAAAATATTAGTTCATAATTGCTTTGTTAAGTTAAAAAATGCTTTTTGCTCGGGTAATTCAATCACACACAGTGGCAACACATCGAATTGACAAGTGTCATACTGACAACTCGCCATTTAATCGCTATTGTCGTGTCGCTCACAGCTATAGCGTTGTCTCGCTCGGTGAACAAAATACTGTGGCTCCCAAACATTTTTGGTAAACCCGTGAACTGAGAAAGATACACAAGAAAAATTGTTCCGTACTAAACTGTAAAAACAAAAGTATAAAAGGCTGTGTAATAAGGTTTTTCCTTTTCCCAACGAAGAGACGCTATCATATGTGTGAGTTCAATATTGTAACTAACTTCAATTAAAAGAACTAGTATGTGCCTTTCTACTTATTATTTCATTTATATACACGTTGCAGATTCCTTAATTTAGGCATAGCTGTGTCAATACGGCTGTACGCCCGAACTTAACCAAACCTAATTAGTTTTAGACTTAAGTCAAGTCAAGTTTTGTGGGTTTTCGACCCGAACTAAATTAATAATTTAATCAATACCACGGTCAAACGTTGCACAATTAAAAATTCATTTTCAATTTGACTCGGATTGTTCATGGACTTGTAATTCATTATGAGGTATTACTCTGTTTAGTTTAAACAAGAACCTATCTACGAGTCATCATCATCTTCCTGTCCATGCCCCATGTCACTTGGGGTCGGCGCAACACATTTTCTTCTTCCATACCGTCCTGTCCTCCGTCACGCCATCACTGACTCCCGTTTCTTTCATATCACTCCTCACACAGTCCATTCATCTTTTCTTTAGCCGTCCCCTCCCTCTCTATCCATCCACATTAATATTCATCTCTTTTAGTAACATGCGTTTCATCCCTCTTCTTCACATGACAATATCAGGACAAACGGTTTCCTTCCAAATTTTCTGACACTGGACCCACTTTCAAACTTCCTCTAATATACTCATTTCTCACTTCATCCATTCTCGTATTAACGATTCAGAAAATTAAAACAAACTTTCACAATTTCACGATATTTATTATGTTCTCACAAAATCACTTTTTACATCTGTCCATTACAACTGTTCGACGACAACTATCCAACACAACTGTTCCACCCGACTGTTCGACGACAATTGCCTTTTAAACACTCGCAACACTTCCTACCACATTGACTTCAACACGTGACGTAACGTGGTGGGGCACATCCGGAAGTGGTGCGCGCGATTATACTTTGACTTAACAATTTCTACAAATAGTATAAATCATAGATAATAAATTTAATTACAGATAATATAATTCTTTGATCTAGAATAGAAATACATCTGTAATGCATGATTAATGAAACTTAATGCCTAAAAACAATTTTCCAATTGTGGAAACAGTATTGAAAATAGAGTTTCTAACACTCGTCACTTCGCACATCCATCTCAACATTCTCATCTCATTATATCTACGCGTAAGGAAAATAAATAAAACCATAATATGGAATCAATTAAAAAAGAAGCAAAGTAAAAAAATTTAAAAAGTATCAAATATGTCGATTTATTAAAAATGAGTACCTATTGTATTATTTTATCTTTTTCCCCACAAAAATAGTTTGAGAACCGCAACGCAATTGATGACGTAGTCTTAGGCCAATCACGTGACCCAGCTGTCACGGGAAGAGACTACCAGTTTTATTGTACCATGGTATCATCTTTGCCGGTAGACTCAGCTGTTGCAATTTTTGCCTGAGTACGGGAAAAAGTACGTTGTCGTATGCGGAGGAGATGTCAAGGAAAGCGGCAACAACAGATTGGTTGCTGGAGAGGGCTAAACGGATGTCTGTGACCAGGATGCCAACACTATCCATAGTACCAAGCCCTTTCCTAAAACCAAATTGAAAATTCGGCAGTAAATCTCTCGATTCGACTAAACACTCGAGACGATTTTTTATAAGGTATTCCAGTAGCTTGGCTAGGACTGAAGATAAAGCTATTGGCCTAAGGCCATTCGGATCATTTGCATGTTTGCCAGGTTTCAATAATGGAATGATGATCTGTATGATCAGCCATGACTATAGCAGAAGTTAATTATGTTCAAAAAGTAAGTTTTCGCCTTGTCGCCAGATTGAGAAATAAAAGAATATGGCACACCGTCAATACCAGGCGCTGAGTCCCGGACATGACGGAGTACCACGTTCAGTTCTTCCAAGGTAAATGGCGCATCAAAAGGATCCTCTGCTGAATTGGACAAGGGGACATTCACGCATTCAGAAAAGAGGGAAACATATGGTGGTGCTATTTTGTCAAAGAAAAGTTCAGCTGTTTCCCTAGTTACTGGTGAAGTGATAGAAGGAGAACAGCCTCGCCTAAATCTATTGATGCTTTTCCAGACTGCACACAAGGAGGTACAAAATTGAACCCAGCCAGCACGTTTCTCCTTGCGAAGAAGACGTCTGACACTGGCATTACACTGAAGATATGTCAAGAGATTACAGGTACTCATATCTGCATTGTATCGCCTCTTGAAGTGCATTCTGGATCCCACCACGGAGGTGAAGGGATTTTATTTCTGGCACTGTTTCTCAGCGGAATAGAGGAATGGAAAGGAAGAGGAACAGAGGTAACAGCTGTGACGAAACCCTCATAGCAACTTTTGACATGGTGGTGACCAGAAGGATCTGGTAAACATGAATTTAAATTTGGAAGATAATCAATTTTATCCTCCAATAATGATACAAACTTAGCCCAATCTGGTTTGGACAGGTTATATTTTAAAAGTGCAGGAGAAGTTTTTTCTAAATAAGTTAATTAGGGATATAACAATAGGGTAATGGTCACTACCATACGACAAGGTTGTACATTCCCAGTGAGCAGATGCAGCCAATTCAACAGAACAAAATGTAAGGTCTACACAACTCTTTTGTTGACCGGGAGGGGAACGACGAGTTGGACAGCCATTATTCAGAATGCAGAGATCTGGATCATCCCACTTCTCAACCAGAGCTACACCAAAGGCATCACAGCGTTCAGATCTCCATCTGTAATGGTGGCAATTAAAGTCACCCATGACCATCAATGGGCCTTGCACATTGGTAAATATGTTTCTTAAAACAGCTATGAAATCAGGGTGAGGGTATGCAATATAGATAAAAAACACTGTGATGCCCTCAACCCTTCCTGCTACAATACTCAAATTGTCCTCAAATAAAAGGGAGAAAGTGAGATCCGATTATTAACGAAGAGAACCGACCCTCCGTACCCATCGGATCTTTCAAACCTAAGGATGTTAAAATGTGGCATACGGAAGCTGAGGCTTGGGGTGAGCGAAGTCTCAGCTATGGAACAAGCCAATGGCTTGTATTTATTCAAGAGGAATATGAGGTCGTGCTTTTTATGCCACACGCTCCTCACATTCCACTGGAGAAATATTTGGTGGGACGACATTTTTAAAATATAATAGGAGAGATATTAGTTGATCGGCAACGTTGGACGGTATTTGACAGTTACTAGAAGATGAAGTAACAGGTGAAGGTAACAATTTAATTTAAAGTTCAATAACTGAAACAGTATTATTGGTGGGAACATCGGTGGTGTCGCAGTAGAGCCCTGTGCTGCAGGCTAGCGATTCAAATGCTGAATGCGAAGGTCGACGTGTCAAAATCTAAGAGGTTGAGACCAACGGCAGGCTTGCAGTTCGCAGGTGGTAGCCGAACGTTACGAGCGCGCGCAAGTTTGGAATGGAATACTCGGTGAGTCGCATCCCTTTTATTTCGATTGTGAGGTCGAATGTTCTCTAGTGAAGAGATGCTATTTCGAGTTATAAGAGTGGTCATGTTTGATCACTGAATTGGTAGTGGTTATACCTAGCACTATCACTAGGTAATTAAGGAGTAGATTGTGGCTAAATAATAATAGCCGTAGGGGTCAATCTTCAAGGTTAAGCAAGGTTTACGAGATCGGTCCGTGGATAGGTGACCATTTTCAACATACCGAGTTTCCTCCGTGCCTCGGAAAGCACGTTAAGCCGTTGGTCCCGGCTGTCATTTGAAGATCTTTGACAGTCGTTACGAGTAGTCAGAAGCTTGGGTAATTTCTATTGTGTCTGCTGGTTAGCGGTTGACAGGACCAGTCTTGCCAAGGGGTATCGTATTACCCAGTTACTGGGTTGTGGATGTCGGATAGGCAGTTGCTCTTGAACTTGCTGGTACTCAGCTGAATCCGGTTGGACTGTTAGCTGACCGCAATACAGTTGGGAAAAGGCTAGGCAGATTGATTTTGTCACTAGGTAATTAAGACTAAAAGGCAAGTAGTTAGTGAGTTTCCTATTGGCGGTTTAGTTTCAACATTTGGTTCTGTACGAACTTTAGGATGAGATATTCCATAAGAAGGAGCTGAGATGTCCACCGCTGTGCAGTCACAACTAGTGATTTTCAGTAGCAAAGCGAGTTAGTAAAGTCATTTGGCCAACGCAATAGTATTGAATTAGTAACGGAACTGGTCACTAACGTGTATTCAGAACATATATTATGTTGCGTAACAATTCACAACGACCTTGTTCAGATCTAAATTCACTTGTTTACTTTCAAAGTAATATTATGATAGCAGTTGATCTCGCGATCGTTTTCCTTACATGAAAATTGGGTTAGTGAGCGATAGTAAATGAATACTGTTGATATTAAAGATTGTACTGATGATTTTAAAGCTATTGACCCGAGTTAATTCGTGAAGCTCATTCACACGAGGTATTCAGAAGCAAAGATTATCAGGCTTAATTGTTTCCCTCATATTAACAGTCGATATGTTCCAAAATCTTTCAGTAAAAAGCGCGAATCTTTTGAGAAGGATCCCCGATCTCCAAGTTCCTTAAGAATTAGACGTCATAGTTGATGACAGTGGTAGTGAGACCAAATCTGATTATGAATGGCTTGTACACTCATACTCAAAACTTTAGACCGCACCTCATGAGTAACATATGGCGATGGGTCAGCAAGGAATCGTTGCTGCGATTTCTGTGTGTGTTGATGCACAGAGTGCTTATATGTTGTAGCACATTTGCGCTAGATTTTTGAGAATCGTTTATACGATTACTGTCTGTGTTGGTGCACAGAGCGCTTCATGTGGTGTAGCACATATTGCGCTAGATTTTTGAGTTTTGTTGGTGCGATTCTTGTCTGTGTTGGTGCACAGAGCCCCTCATGTGTTGTAGTATATGTAGCGGCAGATATGTAAAGAATCGTAGGTAGATACGATTCTGGTCTGTGTTGGTGCACAGATAACAATTACACAAAAAAAGTTTCATGAGTTGCGTATGCATTGCCTTTAAATTATGTTAAAGAGTAACAAAATTGTTACAATTACTTTGTTTAGATGTTGAACTTTTTGATCGTCGGACCTTTTTCTAATGAATTATGTTGTGTGGGAAACTGTAGTACGAAAACTAAATAGACCCTGTATTAAGTCCGCGATAGGTGATAATGACAGGACGGTGATCGTTATACACAGAAAGCTTTAAATAGTTACGCTTAGAATCTACAAGTATGCACACGGTAGGTTAAGGAAGATGCCAGCGGGTCATGTACTTGTAGATAAAAAAAAAAAAGGATTTTAATGATGATGAGCAAGCTTAAGATATCGCGTAATTGAGTCGATCAGCCGTATTATGTTTGACCGTACCAGTGGATTCTGGCGGAGGTCAGAGTCCAGAGAGACCGTTGTGTGAGAGCAATTTAATTGCTGGTCGGCTATAGAGCCGTGGCGTTAGAGATTTTTATAAGCTTGGCAGTTTTTGCTACAGAATGAATTTTAAAGTTTGTTTGGAGCGACTAGTGGTACATGGTCCAGGGTAATGATTAAATTACGAGAGTAGTCCTAAAATTTCCCTATTTTCACGAAACCAATGATCTACTTTGTTTAGGATTAGCCGAGCATTGTGTGGCAGCTGTTGACCTGTGTGGCAACTGTGAGCCTGAGTGTCAACTTAAGGCCTGTATGGCAGCTGTAAGTCTGTGTGACACTATGTCTGGTGTGAAAATTTATGTTTGTGTTAGGAACCTTGCAGAAAGTTCCTATGGAGTTATGAGGTTCAAAAAAAAGTAAACTCACATAGTCACGCGAGAGGTGAGGTCACCGTGTTAATGTTGTTGATAACGTTCGAATCGTCAAGCCCTCATTACGAAAATTTAAATGACGTGGTTTTCAAATTTTGATTACTATGCGTAGATCGTGTTAGTAAGACACAAAGCTCAAGTACCAATTTTATTGAGATTGTAGATGAAGTGGATAATGAATTGACGCACCATAGGACAGACTAAATCTCTGTTTGAACAGGTTCTGAGTTCAGAAAGTTGAGTTGACACGACATCAGAGGGATGTGCGTGTAGAGCAATTGTGATTGCTAAGATATCTAGGAGATAGCTAAGAGAGCAGTGGGATAGCTAGGAGAGCTATGTGATGGCTAAAGTTCGTAGATAGGATACCTGGTGTCTTGTTTATTTTGTTTCATTTAATGTGACATTAACGATTATCAGTGGTACTTGAACTTTGTGATCACGAAGATTAGGTACTTTTAGGTACCAAATCGATGATTAAGTTGCTATTTTCTTTAAATTAGATTTCAATGATCATGATTGAAGTTTCAAAAAGTTTTCTCATTTGTTGACTCAGTATGAGTCAGGATTGGACGAGCGAATACTGTTTGGAAATTTTGTATTTCAGAAAAACATCCCTTGTATGATGGGAGACTGGCGCGTTGGAGTGGACTAAGAGGACGTTTGGCGCAACACGACATAAGATGGCATGGAACAAGGACAAGAAGATGATGACTGCGGGTGATATATTTGGGGAGTCTGTCACCTGAGGGAGGCCCGAGAAGGCGACGTGCTGTGTTCCACGCCTCTCAAAAGAAACAACGGCCTAAAGTACACTATGTGGTTTTAGTCAGTAGGAGTCTGACAGACCCCTCAGCTTTCCCCAAGGGCTGAGGACATCCATGTGGATTTCCACATGATTCGATACACTGTTCAAACCTGACAATGAGGAACAGACGAGGACGCCTGTCTCGCAGGATGGCCGTGTCGGGTTTAGTCAATAGTACGGACGTCAAAACAAATCGCAAGCACGCCATCTGGCGGCAAAGTAAGAACAACTACGCATTGGCGTGCTTTTTCTAACCGCTTGCGTGGCGGGGATAGCGGAATATGCCAGTTGAGTACTGACAGCCTTAGAGCTAACACGTTGTAGAATCAGTGTCGATCCGTAATATTGGTAAGCAAGATTGAAACCGAGTTGTGACTATTTGAATAAACCCAGTGTTTCGAATAATTTCTGTGATTTTATTTGCACGATTATACCCACCGACCTGCCCACACACGATATATTAACCTAAGGGAATACATCCTGACTTCCCGATGGTTTGCATCTATCGGCCAGCCTTGATGCACCTTGACACATAGATTATAGTAGAATCAAGTTTACCCTTTCTAAATATTGTTTTGGTTGATTTTACTCTCTCCCTAATGCTATACCTAAACCAACATTAGTTAGGTACTTGGTACTTACCATAGTTCTTTAGTGGTGATAATATTATGGATTCAAAATTAATTTTAATACTTATTACCAAGGTACAAAAGAATGCAATCCCTCATTTAAGTAATGTTTTTTCTTAAATGAGGGTTTGGTATGTTGATTATCATACTAATAAGTGAAAATGTCGATGACTGCGTAGCTATGTAATTTAAAGATATAAAAACAAAGACTGACTGATTATAATAACGTTTTCTTTGTTTTTCCCTCAAAACATGATCCTTAAAGAAGTTTCGGTTTCGGTTTTTGCCGAAACTGAAACATTTGCCGAAATTTGGTTTCGGTTTCGGTTTCATCGTAAAAACCAGTTTCGGTCGGTCAATTAACCTCCGTTGTGATTGACCATTGTGATCGAAATTAGGTCGGGCAAATTATTTATTACATTATTAAGTCTCACCTCGCAGTAATATCATTTATTCTTCTTTCGTCGACAGTCTCAGCTATCTCGATCATAACCTCAGGACTTATTGGACTTTTGTAAAAAAATTCAGATACTTCAGTATTTATACGGTCCGCGCAAGCATGTGAGTAGGCTGTTGAAACGTAGACAAAAGATCTGAGGAAGAAATCGTTTTATTTTAGTTGTATAATTATTCAAAATAAACAGTATACAATGTTAAACAGAATGAATGAAGAAAGGTGTTAATGATTGTAATCATAATTATGAATTCTTTTTTTTTTTAGTTTAGGACCAATCCGGAAATCATCAAAAAAATCAGCAGTGCCAATTTTTTGTAGCGTTATTCAAAAATAAATATATGAGACAGACGCCCCATTTAACTTTAGATTTTTAACCGACTGCCCAAAAAGGAGGAGGTTCTATGTTCGACTTCAAGTTTGTCTTTTTTTTTTTTTTTTTTTTGTTTTTTCACCGATTACTCCGTCAATTGTAGACCGATTTTGAAAATTCTTTTTTTGTTTGATAAAGTATGTTCCGAAATTGTTTCCATTTTAATTTGGTGAAGATCTGATGAAGAACTTCGGAGATATACAACAGAACTCTTCAATAAATAACGGCAAATCTCTCGGGATTGCTGCAATCGCATGTCTGTTTGTTGTTTATAACATTTCATAACATAACATCACGCCAGTTCGCTCTTAAGGGGTAAGCAGACCTCTCATTTCACCGGTTATGTTCAAGTTTCATGAAATCTATTCTGGCGAAATAGTTCCCTTACTAACTTGCCTATTAGATACGTACAACTAAAAAGTGAAAAATAAAAAAACTTTTCGCAAAAAAATACTACCGACTTCCAAATACAAAACTGCAAAGTGAAAAATAACTTAATTTTTTGAAGTCGGTGTCCATAACGCAGGAAAATGGTACCTACGAAAGACACCGACTTCATGAGCATCCCCTAATTTAATGACTATTAAATTAGGGGATGCTCATGAAGAGGTCCTTAATAAAAAGAGAAAAATATTAATGATAAATAATAAAAACAATAAAAAAATATTACATATTAATACATGGTGTCTGTGAAACCGACGCAAAAACACAGAAGACATGATTCTGGATCTCCCGATTTCCGTCAGCTTTTTAATAATTTTTGATAAAAAATCTAATTTTTTTACTTTAATCTGTTATAAATCGTTAAGATTCTCCTTTATCGGCTTGCCGACAAAGAGAAAAATAGTACGCGGTGCACCGCGTTTAGGTCCAAGCCGGTTGTGTTGACCTCGATCGTGAACTTAAGGAAATCTGCTGAAAGGTAGCGCTTTAGAATTTTATTTAGGTACATAGCTGTTTTCTGTGAAAAAGGAAATTAACTCGGCGACAGCACAGTGAAAAATTGTAAGATCGAGTGCACGGTTGGGTCAGGATTAACCAAAATATTAAAAAAAAAAAAAAAAAACATTATTTCAAGGGATCATTAAATCTTTCTGCTATGATTAGATTAATGTTTTGTTAAATGAGGGATTTTGAGGTTTAAAGGTGTAGGTACTTAAATTATTACGAAATATATTTTATTTATTATTATTATTATTATTAACTTATCCGAGCGCGCGACGCGTTGCTTGTACTACTACTGCCACTTCACAGCCACACAAATTAACGTACACGCGCATACAGATGATTTGAACTACCTATAATAATAATTTTTAATGAGATTTTATTGTAACGACAAATAAATCCAAAAGATGCAAGTAAAAGAAACACCTTCAAGCTTTACATTTTTATGAGTAATTTTTTTCTTTGGCCTGGTCTATTCACTGGTGCAGGTGCGATATGACTTAATAATGGCAAGAAACCAAAAAGAGGAGTTGTTATCTCTTACTACTGAGAAGTAGTAGTGTACCCTACCTACGCGCGCTGCCCAGGTCTTGGCCTGCATACCCGCGGTCTACCGCCGCGCGAGCCAGTGCACTACCCAAGGGCGTAGCGGTCTGCTCAGCCTACCCTGCGCATCCCTTGCCGTTACCGTCCGGCCTACTGCTGTGCCTGTGCTGAGCGGGTCTTGGCCTGCCTACCCGCAGCCTACCACCACGCGATCCGGCCTACCCGCGGCCTACCGCCACGCGAGCCGGTGCGCTACCCGAGGACGTAGCGGTGCCTGCGCAGCCTACCCTGCGCACCCCTAGCCGCTACAGTTCCTGCGACCTATGGCTGAGCCTGTGCTGTCGCCGCGAATGCCACGTGCTGCCAAGGGACGGTACCCTTCTTACTATATACTGCGTGATAGTGCTCGGAACGGATCATTGACCTTACGTACCCGCGATCTAGCTGTGCAACTTTATTTACTACATATTTATGTATTAACTTGTCCATCTGTTTCACTTACCATCTGCCTGACTACCTACCTATTTGTTAGCGGCCTTCACTGCCTATCATGCGCAGCACCTAGCCGTTACACACAACACAACTGTGCAATCGCTGGGTTAATGATTTTCTAATTTAGTTTTTTTTATAGGAAAAAACCGACGGAACATTCCAATACTACGCTTTTTTTAATACAAAATGTAATATATTTATTTTCAATTTTAATCGATAGTTTTATAATTAAGGGGAACATAATTTGGTAAACTATATCCAGCGCATTCAAATTTAAGACTTACGGGTGAGCGCAAGTAGCGGCGCCCGCCTTTTTTAAGCGCCGCTAGTACGCTAGTACAACTTTCGAATCGAGTGTGTACCAGTGTGTATGCATGGATTATTGACTTATTTATGATTTGACAAAAAGGCGTCGTCGGCAATGCAGTTGACAGATTAGGGACTCGTCGTTATTGCTTCACCCTCATGCGTAATATTTGTGCACTAACAAATAATTAGAAGCATAGAGGTTTTTTCAATTAAAGACATAGAAGTTGATGGTTAATACACATGTGAATACTATTATGTATTATTAAATTATTATAGAACCTGTTCTGTAATAGTGTTCCAGTCTTTGTCACTCAAGCCAAGTCTGAGTTCTGCCACATCTCCTGATACAGGGACAAGCTTTTCATCGAAATCTGGTTGTTGTTCTCGTAAAAAATCATACAACTGAAAATAAAAATGTAAAAAAGAAATGTAATATTATTAACATTTCACTATATGTCGCACCAGAGTAACCGAGTTGCGCACCATTGGGCAGTCAGACCGTAGGCGAGACCAATCGTGAAAATGAAATCACATAAATTATTCGATACACTTGGTTTATTAATAAATAGTCACAGTTACAATCTTGACAAAGTGATTCTACCGATGTCTAAGCTTGGAGGTGGTCAGTAATTATTATGCTGTCCAGAATGCCGCGAGCCACCATTATAATATTAAAACCTATTTATTTCCAATCATCAGTATAACATCAAAAGACATGTACTATAAAAAGATATGGAATGTTAAAACTATTAAAATAAACATTAATTATAATGGAATATCAGTTAAATTATATTTTCATGAACATTAAAATAAAATATCAATCAAATTATAAATTCAAAAAACTAAAACAGATGATCAATTGCATTAAACATTCTTAAAATTTTATTTAATTTCAGTTAAATTATACTGTCATAAAATTTTAATAAAATATTAATTTCATTACACATTCTTAACTTAAAATATTAAATATAAATTTTCAATTGTTTATATTTCACTTTAATCACTATCGTGACTGTCTTTATTTTCATTGATTGTAACGCCTTCTCGGGTAAAGGCCTCTTCAATTTTGTTAAAGGCCTCCCTGTCTTTTGATTTCGTTATCCATTCACTTCCTGCTACTGCTTTTATGTCTTCTATCCACCTTTTCCTAGGGCGCCCTCTTCTTTTTCCAGTCGGTCCTTCCCATACTGTTCTCTGTCCATCTTTTTTTTTGTGCATCTTGCTAAATGTCCTGTTTTAGAGCATAATGTAGGGCAACTATAAATATTGTTCTCCGTCTTATGTATTGGCTTTTTTACTTTATGAATTCTTCTTGTTTTAAGTATGCTCTTTTCCATTGCATTCTGACATGCCACAAGTTTGGATTTTATTTTAGTATTAATGTCTATGTCTGGCATCCGTATGTCAGAGTAGGTAGAATACAGCTATCTAAAACGATCTTCTTTAGGTGACGGCGAAATTTACCTTTCAAGATTTCCTTCAAGGACCAGAACTTTATCCAGCTCTTGTTAACACGGCGTTCGACCTCTTGTTCCACGTCTACGTCCTCAAATGATATCTGCTTCCCAAAGTGTATGTAATTTTTCACATAATTGAGTGCCTTACCGTTCAGGCTTATCACATTTGTGTGGCTGTTTGTCAGTATTTTTGTCTTACTCTAGTTCATTTTAAGACCCGTTTTTTCGTTCTTTTTGTTTAATGTGTTTATCATTTTAGCCAATCTTTTACTTGTTGCAGCGAAAAGAACGATGTCGTCTGCGAATCTTAAGTGAGTAAGCCAACCTCGGTTGCTGTAAACTCTACCGACTGCCAGTTCAGACGGGATCCCTTTTTTTCGCATGCATTTCTTTTTCCTAATATACTTTGGCATAACTGTTTTGGCATAATTTATTTTGCCATAATAATTCTTTGCCATATTTTTTTTGCCATACTGTTTATGTTGGCATAATTATCTTGAAGGCTTATTCGTTTTGGCATAATTCTAATTCGCATAATGTTACTAGCCCTAATGACTATTAGCATATTAGTATAAAAGCATAAAACATAATAGGAATAACGAAAACAAATTTGAGTTATTTTTACGTATTTTATTTTGAATTTTCATGCAAATGATATATTATATTCATTTCATTTAATTTTTTTTTATGTAACGTTGCTCCACACTAGGAATTTCTTATAACTGTCGGATATTATGTAACTGTCATGTATTACAAATTATTAATTAATTAATAGTCATGCATCTGAAAACAATCATTTTTTGACAAGGTAGGCGTGTTTTTTAATTTTTAAATAATTGTGTTGATTTATTTCAGGTTTTATATTTTTTGCGGTTGCTTGTAAATATGCAAGTTTCGAAGTTTATTTCTTTTTTTAACTGTCAAAAAAAAACTAGGCCCCCAGGGTATCAAGAACCTAGCTGACAGAAAGGAGCGAGCGCAGTATAGCGCGAGCGACGATATTTTCGACAGAAAACGAGAGACAATTAAAAATGCGAGCGAAGCGAGCGCGAGTGCGACGAGCGCCAGAAAAAAAAACATATAATCATAGAATAAGAATTATTTATTTATATTGTATAAAAATGTGGATTAGTGTGACATTTTTCGAGTTAATTATTATGCGAATTTGTTATGCTTAAAAAAATATGTTTAAATATCATTATGCGTAAACAAATTTATGCTTTAGAATATTATGCTTAAACGTTATTATGATTAGAGTAACTATGCGAAAAAAAATATGGGTAAGCTGTTATTCGAAAATAATGTTATGCGTAAATACTATTAGGATAAACAAAAGTATGCCATGTTATATTATGTCTAAAGTTTTTATGCAAATGGATAGGGAACCAGTTCAGACTATCAAAAATGCGCTGTAAAACTATTATAAACAGCTTGGGTGATAAAGGGTCTCCTTGTCTCACTCCTCTGCAGATTGGTATATCTGTGCGTTGTGTCTCTAGTCTGACTTGGCTTACGCTGACATCGTAAAAGTGTTTTAGTACCCTGACGTATTTTTTGTTAATGTGACATTTATTTAGCGTTTCCCAAATAGCATCGTGGGAAATCGTGTCGAAAGCCTTGGCGTAGTCTATCTTCTTCTTTTCGTGTGAGGTTTGGCCACCACTGGTATCAGAGTTAATTAAGCCGCCTCTGGGAATCCCACAGGCCTCTGACTTGGCTATTTCAGACTAACATTAACTATATAAGTCCAGGTTTCCTCACGATGTTTACCTTCACCGTTGCCTATGATGTCCAAGATAAACTTAGAAAATACATATGATTGGAAAATGACACATTGGTACTTGCCCGGATTTGAACCCACGACCTCAAGCACGACAGGCGAGATCTTAGCCACTGGGCCACCACGACATCGTAATCTATGAAAGCAATATATAGTGGCCTTTTGAACACTTTATACTTCTTGTTAAATACAGGTCTGCGGATCCTAAGCCAGGAGCTCAAAGCCGGGGTCCATAGCAGCGTTGGGACTCCTGGACCCTGTCTGAACCTGTACCCCACGAAACTGCCGTAACGCAGCAGTGGTTGGCTAAGTGTCGGTGTGATCTAATGCGGACGGACGGGTGTTGGGCGATACAATGGTAGTCACTTACCTGGAATTCCTGCGGTAGGCTGCTTGGGGTCGATCAATACCATGCCGTGTCGGGAGATTAGGGATAGGAAAATATATATATTTAATGATGAATGGATGATGAGAGATAAACTGACGGCTGTCTGGACCGAAGGCTTCGACTTCCACCAGGCAGAGCACGTTCCCGTCAAAAGCACTTCAATGTGCGTGAAATATACACAAAACTGACTGCGCGGGCGCCTCACAATGCCGATCGCGAAAGGTGAACGACATCTCGATTAGATATAATTGCACATGAACCCAAATTTTCCGTGTGCCCGATACAAATTTTCTTTTTCGACTCTTGTCAAGTGTCAGATGTCAATCAAAAGCTGTCAAAATCAAATGACAGCCAACTGACATGGTGTTGCAACAAAATATAAAAAATCTGGGCGAAACACTTCTCTATCACTTATTGCATTACATGCATATGGTCCGTTGTAGAAAAACCGGAACGAAAACTTGCCTGTTCTACCGGCTATACTTGATCAATCTTCTGATTCAAACGGCTTTTTAGGATTGCTGTAAACAGTGTTTAGACACTTGAAAGAAGGCTAATATGGCGGTAGTTAGCGATATCCCGAGGGTCTCCCTTTTTGAACATAAGAATAATGTCGGCTCTTTTCCACTGTCCTGGTACCTTGCCTGTGTTGAGAGCCTTGTTGAATGTAAGGTACGTAAGAGGCCGGGCTAACAGAGCAGCACCGGCCTTAGGGTTTCATTTGTATGCCTTCGGGACCGGGGCTCTTATCGGTTTCGCGATTTTGGATGTGTTGAATTACTTCCATGGCATCCACTGGTGTGAAGTATTCATGTCTTGAAAATTTCCGCCGGTTTTCATGTGTTGTCGTGGTACAAGAAGTTGAATCTGGTAGTTTTTTATATAATTGCTTGTAAAAATCTGTAGCGCAGTTAATGATGTCCAGTCTGGTTTTAGTTTCTTCAGATATTGTTTTTAAGTTTTGGATCCAGTTTTTGTGCGTAGTAAGTTTCTTGTAGCCTCTTTTCGTGCTTCTGTATTCTTTAAGGTTAGCTTCAATTATTTTTTCGTATGGTTTATTTGTATAGTCCATATCGATTGTCCTACTTGTTTCTTTAAATAATCTGCTCAGTTCCTCTTCCTTCTCTTTGGTTTTTGGTTTCGTTTTCAGAAGTTCAGTTCGTCTAATAAGAAGATCTTGAGTAGATTTACTAAGTATTTTGTTGACGGTGCTTAGTATTTGAGCTACATGTGAGGTGGTTGACAAAGTTTACTAGTTTATCGTAGAATGTTTGAACATTGGCTTTTTCATCTTCGGATTGTGTTTCCAGTTGATATTTATGTTGGTCTCAAGGTTGTTTAGATATGACGATGTGTCCTCGGCAGTTCTTATGCCGCCTCCACACGCTCGCTGTTGGCCACAAACAGGGCGAACACAAACAAAAACAGCCAAACACAATCAAACCCCCATCCACACGTTCGTGTTCGTTGTTTGTTGTTTGCTGTTCGCCATTGTTCGGCGATCGTGTGGAGGCGGCATTAGAGATGTTGGTCGTACTTTGAACGATGTTCCGCTCTTTTTGTCTTGATATAATGTATAAGTAGCTCTAACCAAGTAGTAACTAAAACCATGTAGTACTTCTACGTTCCTCATCCTCTTAGGTTCGTTCGACAGGATAAAATCAATGTAATTTTTTATGTTGCCACAAGGAGAGAGCCAAGCCCATTTGCGGTTTTTTCGTGCTTTAAAAAAGGTGCTCATAATATACAGTTTATGTTCCAATGCATTTTGAATTAGCCCCTTTCCTCTCTCGTTTCTATTCCCGTAACCAAATTCTCCCAAAACAAAGTTATTATCATGTCATATTTTTTCTGGCCAATTTTTGCGTTAAAATCGCTGATAACTAGGGCATTTTCTCCTGTAGAGTTTTCCTCCTCTACCTGTAGAGTTTCATAGAATGAGGTGATTTCCTCAACTGAAGCTTTGTCCGTTGTTGCGTACACTTGTATTATTGTGAGCGTTTGGCTGTCGTATTTCATTTTAATAACGCTACTCTTTCGGATAAGAGAAACACACTATTTTGTTTTTATGTTATTTTTTTAATAAAAAAGCCGATTCCACATGAGCGAGCATTTTGCCCTTGTAGCAAAATATGTTGTCTTCATGTTCTTCAACATTGCAACCCATTTCTCTAACTTCAGTCAGGCCGAATTTGCCAATATTAATTTGTGGTATTTTTCCCCCAAGGGAACTAGCCGTCTTGGGGGATATTGGTGATTTGTCGGTTGCCCAGTTTCTTTATTTTGTTCTGGTTGTGTTTTCCATTTGGCGTTTTTAGTTGTTATTGGTTTTAATTTTTTTGGCTGCTAGATGAAGGAGTTGATTGGAGGTTAAGTCTAGCTCTTATTTTTTCGAATGCGTTTGTTACGTTACTCTTATTTCTTTGCCTGGGAGTTATAATTTGGTCATACAGACATTCCTCTTTTCCTTTTCTCGTTTTCGTGTTTATTTTCTTTGACAATAAGCTTATTATATTTTAGAATAGCAATATTTCCTTTGTCCTTTTCTTCCTTTGGCTTAGGTTGTGGTGCTTTCCTTTTTATCAAAAATTGCGCTTACAGCTATTACCGAACGAGAAAAGTATAGGTCTTGGTTTCCCCTCTTTGCTTTTTCCTAAGCGATAAATTTTGTTTACTTCGTGGTCCTCAAATCACATTTAAATATTTAAGTTTCCAAACAGCCAAAAATTATGATATCATTATCTTTCTTCGCTCTCTTTAGATATTCTATCTCCTTTTCAAAATTTTCTATCTTTAGTTTCAGGTCTTGGTTTTCTTTTATTATCTATTCTAATTTTTTATCGATTTTTCGCTGATTGTGGTGGTTATCGTGTCTCTCAGTTCTTTTGTTTGCTTACTCATATCAATTTTTAATTTCTCGTATAATATTAGGAATTGTCCATCCATTTTAAATCACACAATTTCGTGTAACGGAACGTTTCAAATTAATCGAATCAGTTTCTTTTAGTCGAGTGGTAAATATTTTTCTTTTCCTTCACGATGACAGTGACCGACTAATATTGACTATTTAAGGATCCTTCGTTTATAGATTGGATTGTTGTTAATTAAAATTGACAGAAGTTCTAACCTCAATTTGTGTCGATATTTATCTTCACGTTAAACTTGATGTCCGTAATCTCAGCTATGATTTTCTCACTGTTTTATGGCAATCTATAAGCTTCGGGTATTTTTAAATTTGGTTTATTTGTAGATGAATTGCACTATGTTGTTGACATTTCAAACACCGGAAACGGAACAACGTAAGCCACCATTGCGGCTCCATAAAGTGCGCCAAACATAACTTGTTCTTCATTCAACACCAGGGACCTGCGATTGGTTTTGATATCCATATTGATACTATTGACCAAACCCATCATATATTTAAGGAAAATCATAATTATGTGACTTCTGTAAGGCTTTTGTGTATGTTAAGGTGATGTTCTTACCAATAATAATGATAAAAACAAAGGAACAAACAAATTGAAAAGAGCGCATCAACTACAAATATATACATACAATGTTAGATCACTATCAACAAAAGGAAGACTACTAGAGCTAATCAATTCCATAGCAAATATAGACTGGGACATCATAGGACTAGCAGAAATCAGAAGAAAGGGACAAAAGATAGAAGAACATGGAAACTATATCCAATGTTATATAGGTGAAACAGCGGGCCTGTGTGGAGTAGGCTTCATAATAAATAATATTTTCAGGAATAATATAATACAACCAAAACCCTAAGAAAACATGATAATGGGACAATATGGATATAGAAAAAGAAACAGTAGGTGAGATCGCCTCATACAATAATATGCAAAACTGTCCATAATGAACACTTTCTTTAAAAAGAAACAGTCCCGCAGATGGACATTGACATCGACCGACCAGAAAACAAGAAATGAAATTGACTTTGTATTGACTAACATTCCAGAGTCTGTAGCTAATGTGGAAGTACTCAACCTGGATAATTTTCCATCAGACCATAGAATGCTCAGATGCTCGCTAATGATTGACACACCAAAAAATTGCCGAAAAACTTTTAAATCTTCAACTAGTCTTCTTAAAACTACAAACGAAATATAAATATTCATTCAAAACCTAAAAAAGAACTCTAAAACACTCGACGAAATCTTAAAATCCAAAAATAATATACAAACTTTAAGCAACAAACTAGTACAGACAATAACAAAAAGTCTCAAACTGGAAAACAAAACAAAAACAACATACTGACTATTGAAACGTTGGATTTAATAGCCAGACGTGGAAGATTAATACTACGAAAAAACAAGACTAAGGAAGAGAAAGGTGAACTAAAACAATTATACAAAAAAAACAAAAAAGGCTATCAGAGAAGACTACGACACTTATAGAAAGATAAGCATCGGAAAAACCTCAAAATATTTAGAAGCTCAAAACGAGCCAACAAGGAACTGTCAACACACAAAACATGGATTCAGAATCTAAAGGACGGTCAACAAAAAGCAGAAAGGATGCCCTCAAACGCGCTACTGATTTCTATAGAGACCTCTATAAAAAATCCCCAGAAGAAGAATTTGTTATAAATGAAAACAATCACCAAAGGATAGAAGGAAAAGAAAAAAACCAAGTAACAATAGACTCAATAACCGAAATGGAAGTATGGAGACACATAAAAGCCACTGAAAACAGAAAAAAGCCCAGGACCAGACAATCTAACTAGTGAAACACTAAAAATCGGAGCACGGTTTTTAATCCCATACTTGACAACACTTTTTTACAGGATTGTAGAATCTGAGGAAATACCAGAAGAATGGGGTCTATCTCACATAGCACTACTATACAAGGAAATAAATCCACTAGATGTAGCAAACTACAGGCCTATAAGTTTGTTATCGGCTGTATATAAACTCTTTCCATCGACCTTGCTTAGCAGAATAGCACCAAAAATAGACAAAAATCAACCAGTTGAACAAGCAGGATTTCGACCAAATTATTTCACTAGCGACCATATCCACTCAGTAGACCAACTAATAGAGAAGTATGGAATTCAAAAAACCACTTTACATAGCATTTGTTGACTTTTCAAAAGCATTCGACAGTATTGCACAAAAGGAAGCACTTAAAAATAACGACATACATGGAAAATACACAAACATCATAAAAAATGTGTATACCAAAAGCGTGGGTAGAATAAAACTAGAAAGGGAAGTAGAAGAGTTCCCTATAGAAAGAGGCGTAAAGCAGGGAGATCCGCTCTCACCGAAGTTATTCATAGCAGTACTCTTTCAAGATATTTTCCAAAAAAATTATTGGACAAACAAGGGGGTGTGGATACTTAATAGACGACTAGCAAACCTTATGCTGACGATATAGCTCTTTTTAGCGAAACTGCCACGGAACTAGAAAATATGCTTCAAAACCACGACAAAGAAAGCAAAAAAGTAGGACTAGAAATGAATACCAGCAAAACAAAAACAATGACCAACAATATCTAAACCCCAATAATTATAGAAGGAAGCACGATAGAATATTTCAAAGAATATATATACCTCGGAAAACTAATGTCATTCGACACTAACAGAAATGAGAATGAAGTAGACAGAAGAAAAAAACACAACATGGAAAAAGTATTGGGCACATAAAGAAATCCTCAAAAGAAAGTACAGTCTGAAGCTAAAGAACATCATAATGGATTCTTGTATCTTGCCCTCCTTAACATATGCAAGTCAGACTTGGACTTACACTAACAAGACAAAGAACAAGATCATCTCGTGCCAGCATGCTATGGAAAAAAGTATCCTGAAACTAAGAAGAATAGATAAAATACGAAATGTATTGCAACAAAACAAAACTCACCGATGCACTGCAACAATTTATTATACTGAAGTGGAAGTGCGCAGGCCACATAGCTAGGTACCAGGATAACAGATGGACATTACAAACAACGAAGTAGCAAGGTCCCACTGGAAAAAGACAAAGAGGACGGCAAAGAAAAAGAAACGATGGGTCGATGATATCATAGAAACGGCTGGGAAAAACTGGATGACCACCGCCCAAGACAAAAAATTGTGGAAAAGGATGGAGGAGGCTTTTTACTTTACCGGGGCCATACAATAATATTCATATATATTTTATTGTACATCATTAAGAATGTATTTTTTATAATTGTATGGATAAATAAAGCTATAGTAATAATAAGGTGATGTTCCAAAGAGAAAATTTTGCGGTGAAGTACCGCGGTTAGTATTTATGACCATAAACTCTAGTAGACGGGGTTTCAAACTCTATGACTTGTCAACAAACTAGTTACTATTTCGTAGGTTTCAGATCAGGACAAGTAAGGGGCACATATTATGGTGCTTCTTTGCTAGAAAGTGCTATCTCAATTAATGCAAATTTACAGGCAGCTAATTTGAAAGATATAACGAGTGAACAAAATTGGCCACGGTAGTATTGTCCCAGTCGTCTCTATTACTAAAACTCCACGGTCCGTCCGCCCTTCGGTCCGTCCGTCGTCCGTCCGTCCGTCCGTATGTCTGTCTGTCTGTCTGTCAATCACCAGGCTATCTCATTAAACGTGATAGCCAGAAAGTTAAAAATTTCACAGATGATGTATTTTTGTTGCCGCTATAACAACAAATACCAAAAATAGACTATAATATTTATTTTAGTGGGGCTCCCGTACAATAAAAGTGATGTTTTTGAGGTTTTTCCGATAACGATTCGGAAAGCTTTGTGCGCGAGTCCGACTCGCACTTAGCCGGTTTTATTTAGCTTTGGTTTATTTAGGGGTATAATTCTTGTTAATATTTTTTTATATAATCAATCATTAATTACTTACGGGATCTTTTAACATTTCAATCAGCCTTTCTTCCATGGATTTTCCTTTTTTGCTTCTTAGTAAGAAAAATATTTTAGATATTTTAGTCGCTCTGAAATTAAAAAGATATTCATTCATAAGGTGATAATGATTCGTCATGTAGTAAAAATAAATGATTCCGACACGTGCAAACCATTGCTAGCTAATTACAAAATCTCATATCAGTACCTCTTCATAGATTGAATGATGTTTCGGAAAGTTAGAAGTAAAAATGTAAGAAGGAGAAGACACAATTTGTTGCGACGTTTACTACTTTCATTGCTTATCAAGACGAAGATTAGTTTTAAAGATAAACTGTTTATGAGAATTAAACAAATATCCAAATAATGAAAATATGTTATTGTATTTAACTGTATAAAACCTACATTCAAAACACGAATAGTGAAAACTATAGACGGAGACAAATGACAAGCAACCAATCTAATTTGTTTTTAGTTTTGCAAAATTATGATCTAAACTTAACTTTATTTAATTGTGTATTGTATTGAATCTTTTAGTTTTAATTTGAAATATTTGGCACTAGTTCATTCACATGTATTATACATATATCCCAGTTACATAGGGAAACCTTTAATTGGCCATAAAAACTGTAATACGCATATTTTGTCAAATATTTTTATGTATCGCTGTTGGTTGCATAAATAAACAAATATCATAACTACTTTATACCTTAAAAGCTGCTACACTATTTCATTATGTATCGAACAAATTTTTATTAACTTACCTGAATAGTTTTTCAATAAGGTGCTTGCCTAGATAACCAGAGCCTCCTGTTAAGAAAACAGTGGCCCCGCTGTAAAACTGCTGCACGGCAGAAGTTCCATGTGCTGTCAATTCATGTAATGGCTTCAGACGAGCAAGCAAATTTGCCTCAAACTCCTTGGCTGGATCCATTGTTTTAACTTCCATATTTGAAGTCTGGAAGAGAAAATACGTAGTAAATGAGAGTGATCACTAAACAATCTCTTAGACAGTCAAAACACCAGCTCAAGGCGGGTTGGCGATTTTTTATTGATATTAACTTTAAGTCCAAGTTTCCGGTATTTCGGTAGAAACTACAGAACGCCATCTGGTACGCATCTCCTTACGTATGTAAGTATATCGTAGCGTAGCTGTAGTGTGTAGACAGTATATTCTTTTTGCATCATTTGCGTTCCGACATCTAGTCATAAACGCACGCCAATAAGACCCATGTATTTCCTGCGGCGTCCGCTCCCGGCATTCCCAATCATGTCTCCTTAACAAAAATTATTTTGTTTGTCGCCTTTTTTTCATCCTCTCATGACTAGACAATCTAAGCATACTCTTCTTATTTTTTTATCACTACCTCTTCTTTTAATTCACAATGTCTTAAGAGTTAAAAAAGTTAGAAAGGCACTTGTCCCACCGCCGACGAGGAAGCGATTAGCCAACGAATATTTTCTCGCAGGCGAAACGGACTGAAGATATAGACCCGTGTCAATAAAAGAAACACATAATTATATTTATAGTTGATCACTGGCTGTTCACACTGCCGGCAATAACTCTCTCACCACTGGTTTGTCACAGCGACTAGAGTTATCAAAGATATACTCGCTTAGCGATACTTGTTCAGCGATGGTCGCTTGGCGGTCAGGACTCACGCAGATACACCAATCAACCAACGCGTAGAGATGTTTGCAGGACTGGCCGCTCCGAGCGAGTTCTGCGAGTAATGGCCTGTCACACAAGAACTCTCGCTTATAGCCGAGTGACAAACTATCTTAACTAAACACTCGCTTCTCACTACTCGCCAACTCGTATCTAGTTTCTAGCTCTACTCGTTTCTCGCTGATCTTTGGCGGTGGGACAAGTGCGTAAGAAGTATGTGGCTCCTCTGATACAGCTAAAAAAACCTTGAGGAATGGAAATGTTTTAGACCGGATCATGTATTCCCGTTTTAACTCTAGAATTCTTCATCGTACAGTGCTACGGCCCAACCAATGCATCACATGAGTATACCAAAGACGCTGCTACACTGCCCTCAACACCACACTTAGGAGCATGAAGAAGCAAGACATCGTCATCGGGGCCCTAAATGCAAAGATTGGGAGTGTTAACACTAACCGCAAACGGCATTGCACTCGATGAGCTGGTGAGGGTGGTGGTATCCGCTGGATACGAGACACGGGATTGGTCAATGTAGCGATATTTAGGGAAGGCCTATGTTCAGCAAGACTTTTTTTGCCTCAGATGTAGATGATGATGAACTTATAAAATAGGATTAATTATTTTTGTAAACTCACCCAATTAAAATCGGGTCACAAAAATAATGAAGTAATTATTTCACTTTTAAGTAACACCTTAATGCGAAACTGAAGTCAAACTTGTACTGTTCCTAATTACTTGTAGGTACATAATAATTAGATTCAAATTTCAAAATAATTTATTAGTTACGATATTTATGCCTAGTACTGGAATGACTTGTATTTTTTTAATGAAATTTATTCATTGTGTGCTGCCAGAGTTAAGGGTTCCGGTCCTCAAAAGGCAAAAGTTAAAATATTATAGGATCACTTTGTTGTATGTCTATCTATCAATGAGTCAAGACCTTTTTCTCTTGAACGCCTAGAACGATAAAGTTGCAAATAATATCATAATTATACCCAGCTCTAGACTAGACTACAGACTAAGGGACATACCAGAGAATGGGCAGCAGCGTTCTCTGTGTATTTGTAACAACTATATTGCGATCGCCAACCCACCTGCCAAGCGTGGCGATTATGGTAAAACTTCCCCCATGAATATCACAAATAAAAATGGCGCCTAGTGCACGGCAGCCTGCCTACCCTCGACTACGGTAGCTGTCGAGGTTACGGCACTGCAAGGGATCTCCGGACGAGATCAGGCTACCCCAATAAACACCGACGACTGGACCTGGCAACTTACCAACACGTGCACATATTCCGGACCGACGAGAAGATCTCCGAACTCGAAGAGGAATTGTACAGGTTTAACTTTCTCTATTGCCGATAGGTCCACAAATCCCTTGTGTATAACCTAGTGAAGAACAAGAGATTCGCTGAAACTCGAGCAGGTCTACGCCCCGACCTTGGCACACCCCGACGACGAGCTGGAGACCATGTATGAGGATATTTCTAGAGCCATGCATGGTTTCAAGACTCATTTCACCGTTGTTACTGGGGACTTCAACACAAAACTGGGCAAACGAGAAGATGATGAGTTGCAAGTGGGGCAATTTGGAGTTGGAACTCGGCACCACCGGGGTCACCTACTGGCCAGTTTTATTGAGAAGGAGGGCCTCTATATCCTACAGATGAGGAGTGCTACTACCGGCAGCTCAATAGACGGAACTCTAAATCATTAAAAATAGATCTCCGCCGCTTTAATACCGAGCGTATTAAAGTTGCGATCGAGCGAAATAAAGGATCCAAGGTGTTTTCAAGGGATTTGGCTATTGGGCAGAGGCAGCTCTTGAAACTGAAGACCGGTGATGGCAGGATGGTATCCGCCAAACCGGAGCATCTGAGGGAGATCGAGACATTCTATGGGCAGATACACATCAATCAGCAAACCTATAGCGAATCTAGGCAAACGACCCAAGAGCTAGATTGACCCGACACTATACTGAATACATCCCGGAATTCAGCTTGTACGAAATTAGGATGGCTCTGAAACAGCTTAAAAACAAAAAGGCGCCGGGTGATGATGGAATCGCAGCTGAACTCCTGATGGCGGGTAGGAAACTGGTCTTTAAGGCCCTTCAGAAGCTGTTTGATTCCGTCATACTCGAGGGCTAAACGCCACAGGTAGGTTGCAGGGGTGTGGTGGTACTCTTCTTCAAGAAGGGCAAGAATGCTCGGCTGAAGAACGTTAGGCCCATCTCACTTCTTAGCCATGTCTACAAGTTGTTTTCAAGAGAGAGTCATTACAAATCGCCTCGCGCGGAGTTTTGACGAGTTCCAGCCTCCCGAACAAGCTGGATTACAAAAAGGCTACATGTGCTTACCGCAGACCACATACATACGCTGCGGCAGGTTATACAGAGGACTGAAGAGTATATGTAGTCACCTGTCTCTCTGCTTACCTTTATTGGACTACAAGAAAGCCTTCGATTCGATCGAGACTTCGGCTGTACTGCAATCTTTCCAACGGTGTCATATCGACTACCGGTACATCGAAGTGTTGAAGTGTTTGTACAAAAACGCCACCATATCAGTCCGTCTTCAGGATCAAACCTCGAAACCTATCCTTCTCCAGCGCGGTGTGAGACAGGGAGACGTCATTTCTCCAAAAGTATTTACTGCTGCGCTGGACGATGTCTTCAAGGTCCTGTACTGGAGGGGGCTAGGCATCAAAGTTAATGGCGAGTACATCACTCACCTTCGGTTTGCCAACGACATAGTGGTCTATGCTGAGACCATGGAGGGCCTCAGTACTATGCTCGCTGACCTCAGTAGAGCTTCTGCTCCTGGGGGTCGATCATAATCGTGCCGTGCCGGGAGATTAGGGATAGGAGAATATATATAATATTAGGACGATAAGAGATAAACTGACGGCTGTCTGGACCGAAGGCTCCGGCGTCCACCAGGCAGAACACGTTTCCCGCAAAAGCACTTCGATGTGCGTGAAATATATTAAAAACCGACTTCGCGGGCGCCCCACAAGAGCGATTGGGAACGGCGGGCGCAATTACAACTCACAATGGGCGAAACACATCTCGATTAGATATGTTTCCACAAGAACCCGAATTTCTCGTGTGTCCGTTACAAATTTTCTTTTTCGACTCTTGTCAAGTGTCAGCTGTCAATCAAAAAGCTGTCGAATAGCTGACAGCTAACTGACATGGTGTTGCAATTAAATATCAAATAGAGAACGAAAGGTTTGGTTCTGAACAGTCACCCAAAGGGCAATGGAAAGGGCTATGCTCGGAGTTTCCTTGCGTGGTCGTATCAGAAATGAGGATAGCCGCAGGAGGACCAAAGTTACCGATATAGCCCAAAGAATTGCGAAACTTAAGTAGCAGTGGGCAGGAAATATATGTATAGTATTTATTATAGTAATAGAATCTTGTATATATTTATGTTTTTATCTAATAGCAGTACACCGCAGACTATCCCCTTTTTTATTTTAAGTTTTTCAGTCCATCCAAAGGTTGTCTGGTAGATATCGCTGTCAGCGATAAGACCGCCTTTGTACCCGTATAAATAAGTTTTTCTTGTAATTGTTTATTATTTTATGGTGTACAATAAAGTATATTCTATTCTTTTCTATTCTATTCTAATATTATCGGTAAAACACCCTACATAAGAGCCTAATCTCCACACTTTCAAACATAGAGCAATTTTGGAATCTGACTTACTTATTACGATATTCACATAGTCTCACGATCATAACTTTGGACCCAGGTCTCACAGAGGCATACATTTATTTTTTACGGCCATAGCATGATAGTTAAACTATGTGGATTGGATTATAAGTGTGAGGATTGGAATGCATATGAGCGGTGTTTTCATCGATACTGTTAAATGTATTTTACGTCCTTAAAGTTTTATTACTACAAAACCAGACACACTGTATATACAAATATTGCTCGTTTAATTAAATACTCGTAGTATATGATTTGTTAACAATGACGTACATAATTAAAAGAACAATACATTATCTTATAAATAATTCACTGTATTAATTCCTTATTCAATTAGTGAATAACAATGTCTACTTCTTCTTAGTCTTAGGGCCGGTTTCTGAAGTAACTAAGTATGTGCTTATCTCGATTTAAGCATCTGTCACCCTTGATCATCTGCCACTTTAATGGCTGGTTTCTGATTTGAGTAAAGCAGCAATAATCAGTTGAGTATTGTCAAATCAGTGTCAAATAATTTAGGAACCGTTTGAGTTTTTTACGTTTCACAATTGAGTATCAACCTAGCTCAGTTAAGTAAGTACCTAAGTACCTACATAAGTATGGACCTGTCAAAGATCCGTTCACTTTCTCTTTCACCCTTACGTTCCATTTTACAATAGAAATCCGAGACATCACAAGATTGCATAAAATTTACTAATATAAATATTATAAAGCTATAAACAGTACGTTAGTATTATATTACTTCATTCAAGATTTAAAAAAACAAGTTATTAAATGTGTTATAATCTTTAATTACTTGATTTTTCATAATTAAGCAATTTAATAGATATCTATTTGAAATGTATACAACCTTATTATGAAACTATGAAATGGATCGTAAGCACTAGTCAATTACTTCAAGATTGTCATAGCAACCGTATTTATTTTGTCAAAGATGTCTTATCGAAAGAAAATAATATCTAATATAGTTTGTTATTGCCAAAATCAAGAATTTAAGCTTATAATTACTAAAAGTGAATGTGTTCCGAGCGAGCAGTTGCTGGTTCTTGTGATACCTCATAGAACTACAGAATATTTTACTCAGAATTTCATAAGATCTCTCAAGTGGGAAGAGAACCGACACACACACAGAATTCGTGCATCTGCATTGGAATCTGATTGCAATTGTGATTTACCAACAAATATGGACTTTTGTGATAAAATTTGTAATGAGTGACCTGGGTTTTTAATTCAAGACCAAAGGTTTTTTTTTTTTTTTTTTTTTTTTTTTTTTTTCTACGGGGCGTCTCACAGTTCGGTCAAAGTGACCGTCCACTGCTTAACCGGGCTAGCCTGTGGAGACTAAGCTATATAGCCTCCAGCCAGGGCACAAATTACTAAATCTAAGCGACTGCGCTAAGGGCTACCCCAGGTGGGGTCGGACCTCGGCTCAGGCCGTCGCTGGGGGGACAACACTATGGCTGGATCTTATTAAAAGTGATTCTACCATTCGTTCGGAGAAGCCTACGTGGAGAAGAACGAATAAGAAACTCCAATTATCTAACTATAATTTAACTAAGGCACAGCTCGCGGGCTGGCTTGCGTATCCTGTCGGGGACGTCGCGGCGGGCCTCGGCGGCGAGGGCGGAACGAAGGCGGTCTGTGTCTGCGAATTGTGCTGGTCTTTTTATTGCTCTCTTGGAGCAGAGTAGTGGCGTCATCGGGGATAGAGAGGACAAGCCTTGGTCGGCGAACTTTGGAGATTTTGGAGGGTTCATAGCGGGAGACCGCTTGAATTAGAGGGTTGCTATGATCGACAGCAGAGTCAAAGAAACGCTTGGAAATGCGTTTTATGAATTGTTGGAGAGTGGGGATTCTCAGATCGACATGGAGTTCCTGGTCGCGAGCGTACCAGGGGGCTCCCGTGATCTTTCGGAGAAATCGGTTTTGTATAACCTGAAGTTTGTGTATCTCATGGGGTTTTGCGTGTGCGAATACAACACAGGCATAGGTCATGATGGGACGGATGACCGCAGTGTAAATGCGCAGCTTGCACCTAAGTGACAAGCTGCTGCTTGCGTTCACCATCCCATGAAGTCTGCCCATAGCGAAGGCGGCTCGCGAGCGCGCCGCCTTAATGTGCTTGGCGAAAGTGAGGTGGCTATCGAGGGTTACACCTAGGTACTTGGCTTGCTTCTCCCAAGGGATTGGCTTACCGTACATTGTGATGGGTCTAGGGGGAAGGGGGTCTTTGAATCTAGAGTTATACTTTCGATCAGGCCTCGAGAATAGGACAGCCTGACTCTTGTCGGGATTGACTTCTATTCTCCAGAGGCGGAACCACTTGGCTAGAGTGTTGGCGGCTCTCTGGAGTTTTAGTGCTATGGCATTTGATACTGAGCCTTTACAATAGAGGGCCGTGTCGTCAGCGAATAGTGCCAACTGGCCCCCATTGGTTTTTGGAATATCGCTGGTGTACAGCGTGAAAGCTAGAGGGGATAGTACGCAGCCTTGAGGGACTCCGGCTCGTATGGGGTGAGGGGAGGAGAGTTCTCCCACGACACGATAGCGGAAAGTTCTGTTCGACAACCAGTCTCGTAAGATGAGCACGAGACGATCTGGCACACCAAGATTATATAGCTTATAAATTAAGCCATTGTGCCAGACTTTGTCGAACGCTTTCGCTATGTCGAAGAACAAGGCACCGGTGAACATACCCTGCTGGAAGCCAGCACTAGTGTGTTCAACGAAACGGTGAACTTGTTGAATACACGAGTGTTCAGCGCGAAAGCCGAATTGCTCGTTGGGGATAAGGCTCTTTCGCTCGACAAAGTCTTTGAGCCGCTTATAAATAAGCCGCTCATAGACCTTCCCGAGAGAATTCACCAGACTAATGGGACGATAACTGGTAGGCTCCGATTTCGGTTTACCCGGTTTAGGGATGCCTATTACAGTAGCCTGTTTCCAAGCTTGGGGGAAGATATTTTTGCTCAATGCAGCGTTGAAGATGGCCGTCATTAGCAATATTATTTGGGCAGGGAGGAGTTTCAACACCTTATTGGTGATGCCATCTATGCCTGGGGCTTTGTTGGGGCGAAGCCTTTTGATAACCTCCACTACTTCGTCTGGGGTGACGGGAGGTAGTGGGTCATCAGGGTCTTCAACGGGAGGAAGGGAGGTCCTACGTTCGACTTCAGCGTCTACCATGTCTAGGTGAGCTTTGTCTACTGGTTGGGAGCTGGGTGTGCATTGAAGTTCGAGACTGTCAGCCAGACATTCGGCTTTTTCAGTGTTTTCAAATGCAACACTCTTATCAGGGCGAATAAGTGGGGGTATGGCAGAATCTTCAGTGGAGCGTAACTTCCTCTGAAGGTGCCAGTATGCATGGTGGTTGGGCTCTAGTTCGCTCAGCATCTTATTAAATGTCGCAGAACGGAGCTCAGCCATACGTTCCTTTACAGCACGCTGTAAGTTACGCATGTGAACTCTGTTTGCGACACAGCGAAAGTTACTGTAGTCACGGATAGCTGCGTTCTTCTCGGTTAACAACTTCCGTACATCGTCAGGGAGTTTCCCTTGCTGGATGTCCAGCACTGGAACCTCCCTTGAACATTCGTTCAGGACGGTCTGTACGTGAGTTGTAATCGAGTCGATCGCCTCTGTCGTGTCAGCAACCGAGTTTATATGACTGGGGATTGAGTCCAAGTGGGGTGAAATTGTGGATTTCAGTTTAGCACTTACTTTCCTCCAATCAGTGACAATTTTGGTGGGGGGTGGCTGTCCTGGATCTGGGAGGCCTGAACGACTACCTAGGTGCAAGATCACAGGACGGTGGTCAGAAGATAATTCATCTAGCACTTCTATAGAACGAAACTGAAGGTTAATGTTCTTTAATAGCACTATATCAAGGACGTCTGGGTTACTGGTGACGTTACTTGGGAAATGAGTGAAGCTCGGGGGGCCTATGACGTCATAATGAAGGGTATTGCTTAGGTTCTGTACCAGCTTTCCTCTAGAGTTAGCAACGGTACTGTTCCAGTCTATATGTTTGGCATTGAGATCACCCGCTAGGATGACGGGGTGACTCGAATTGAAGAGGGAGGTAAGATCTTTTTTGAGACCCTCTGGGTTATCCACCGATGACGCCGAGGGAGGAGGGCAATAGGCGGATATGATGGTGATCGTTTGATGACCAGTCATTCCAAGCCGACAGGCTGAGTACTCAAGGTACGAAGGGGGATCGAGTGGGGTGATAGCACTACAGTGGAGCTCATTTTTATAATAAATGAGAGTGCCACCGCCGTGACAGCGGGTCCTATCGTTGCGAACTATACGATAGTTGGCAATTTTGGGATCGCGTTGTTGGGGTTTTAGGAATGTCTCCTGAATGAGGAAGACGTCCAGCTGATGATCGCGAAGGAACGTGGCTATCTCATCACGCTGGTTGTTAATGCTATTTGCATTGAAAAAACCTAACCTAAGGGATCTGGGCTTCAGGCAATTGCTTCTCAATTGCGTACCCATGTTCCGTTGATAAATACAAGGCTATCTAGTTCCCTGGTGATAGAGGGATACCTCGAGAAGGCCTCAAGGGCTGTAAAAGCGTTTTTGGGGTCGGCTAAATTTGTTAATTCAGCATGAAGGGAGCGGGCCTCTGGGGTCATCCAGATCGCATATGCGTTGAAGATGGTCTCAGCGACACAACGATAGGAGCCCTGGGCGGGTTGAACTACAGGGGGGGGTGAGCGCGCGCCAACGACAGTGGTAGGAGCCACCTTGTTGGTTTGCGTTGGGGCCACTGTGGCCGGGGTTGTGATAGGCACTGGGATCCTAAGATCCATCAGCGCTGGAATGGGCTGAGTGTTAGTTTGGGGCGCCACACTTTGGTGGTTTAGCTTACCCCATGGAGAGTCCCTCTGAGGGGCTAGACGAGGGGGGGCATGGGCTGGGGGAGCAATGCGTGCTTGGCGCGCGTCATTGCGTTTGGCCACTATGGGCGCGAGTTTTGGGGCTTTGGGGCAGCCACGGTAACTAGCGGGGTGACCTACCTGGCCACAGAGCACACAGCTGGGAGGCTCCGTGCACTCTGAGCGGTCCTTGGGACGGGGACAATCTTTTGTGCCATGATCCCCCAAGCATTTAACGCATCTGGGGGTGGCGAAGCAATTTGTTTGGGAGTGCCCATATAGTTGGCAGTTGTGACACTGACCAACAATAGTGGGGCGATACGGTCTCTCTATTGAGATACCGGTGAGAGAGCAAATGGATTTAATCCCGAAGATGGGATTGTGGGATTCGGTAGGGCTACACTCCACCACTACCATGTCATATTGCTGTCCACCTCTCGCTTTATGCAAGCGGTGCACAGCAATGACGGGAACTTTTTGAGCTAGGAGGTCCAAGCGGACGTCCTCCGTCGAGATCTCCTTTGGGATCCTTCGGATGACGACCCGGGTGGACTTCTCCTCGGGGAGGGAGTAAGTGTGGAAGGACCACTTCCGCACTTTGAGTAATCGGGTTAAATCCCGGAAGTCTTTTGAAGAGGGGACAAGAATTTTAATGCCCTGCTGACAGGCACGGGCACTATTAAACTGAATTTTGTTCTCTCTACAGAGATTGGACACATCGGTCCACTTCGCCTTATCTTGTAAGAATATAGGCGGCGGGGGCTTGGTCTTATTGACCGTAGTGACTGGGGGGCTGGGAGGGCGACTAGACCGCTGGGAAGCGGTAGTGGGGGCGGGCTGGGTGCCTGCCGGCTCGGGAGAGGGACAGGGGGATGCGACTGGTGAAGCAAACGGAGTTGCTACAAATGTCTTTTTGGCCTTGGAGGCCTGAGCAGAGGCTTTGTTTTTCTTCCTCTTTCCTCCCACGACTTGAAAATCGTGGGAGTCGTCTTCCTCTGAGGAAGTGACGGGAGGAGAAGAGTCCCGTGATTCACCGTTATTATGGTGATTTTCGGGGAACGGTGTTTGCTCCATAGGGGAGTCTGGGCGGGAGGTGGGCTCAGTGGCCTGAGAGAGGTTTGGGGCTATAGTCTCTTGACTAGTCTGGGGGATGGGGTACGGTGACCGCGGTGAGTCATCGTCGGGGAATGGCTTGTAAGCCTTAAGTGGGGCCACAATCGGGTCCGAATCGGGTGGGGTGGGGGCGGTGGCAGCTTTGAAGGCTGCACCATATCGCTTTTTCAGCTTGGGATCGGCTAAAAGAATCTCCTGGAGGAGCTCGACTAATGCCGCGAACGACATTGTCGGTGAAAATAATTAATAATTCCGGTAGGCCGGAAGGGAAATCTTCCCCGGGTGGATGGGCCCGGGGATGTGTGCAATCCTACCCTCCCAGTCGGGTGAGACTGGGAGGTGAGTACCTCGGTGAGCCCTAAGCTTGTACTCCTGTCACCAATCTTATTGGGTGACAGGGGCCCTAAGGTACCGGTAAACCCACCGAAGGTGGGCCACCCACCACGTGTGTACCAGAAGTCTGGCACGCCGGGGTAGAGACACCCGACCGTGCCAGGTGAATGCTGTGGGGCAGAGACAGGGGTTGACTAGGCTATCTACCAAGGCCAACTACCCTGCTCCCGACTCCTTCTGACTGCCGTGTCCAGACGGGACTTGGCAAGTGGGCGGGTCACCACTTCACTTGGCTTCGTTAACACCGTTAGGTTTCCACCAAGGACCACTAAGTCGTGGATTTTACCCGGAAGGGGCCAAAAATAGATGTCCCTACTAGTAACCGAAGTTACTAGTAGCGACACCTGTGGGCGGCGCGCGGAGACGCGGCGACCGCAGTGACGTCACGCAGAGCGCGACGAGCAGGAGAGAGGGGCGCGGCGGGGCGCGCGGTGGGGGCAGCGAGAGCGGCGAGCGGCAGCGAGACGTCCGCTCGGCGGCGATGGCAGGCGAAGAGTGAGACCAAAGGCTTTTCTAGCCATTGAAGAGCCACCGAAGGAAAACAATATTAGCCGGGGTCGGTGCCATTAGATATATGCCGATGAAGGAGGACTGTGTTTTAATATATGTTAACGAACAATTCATTATTTGCCTACTTATTTTGTAAAATAATAAATAAATGAGACTTATCAAGCTGTTTTTATCATCTTTATTGTAGGTATATGGATACCAAAATCGTATCATACAAAAGCCAAATTCTGTACACATTTTCATCGCTGTAACCTTTTCTTATCGTAAGGATCCTACTAATATTCTATATAGGTATGAAAGTCTGTATGTTTAGATATTGGTTAATCACACATCAATGGTTGAACGTTTTTGATAATATATCATTTGGAATACAATTACCCAATGACTAATAATAAAATGATTTAATAATAAAAAATAGATATAATAATAAATAAACGGAATAACAAAGCCTTTTATTCTGAAATCAGAGATATAAAACTGTAGTCTATACAATACATCTTTATAGTTTATAAAAAGTTCCTAATCTAAGAGCCTCTTGGCTTAGGCCTCCACTAACAGTTTTCACTGGGGTCTCTCATGAACTACTCGCCAATACCACAGCGCGCCATCGCTTACACTTTGTGCCTTCATCTTGGTGCTTTTCTCCATTTCCTTTGGTTATCGCGAATCATTTGACCGGTCCATCTTCACTTTTCACATAGTTCCTGTAGGATAACTCTCGGTTTTCGCGCAGGTAAAGCCACTGGCAACCACAAACACAAAAACTGGCACTTTCAAATATTTTTGTTGAGGATCTCACTCATCATAATAATCATTTATGCCGAAAGACTGCTGGATACAGGCCTTCCCGGCACTCAGCATTCAGCGTCACCACATCAACCGGTGCTGTGCGTCTTTTATACATTGGATGCCCACGACCTCAACCTGGTTATCGGTCTGTAGAGGGAGGCTTTACAGCCCCATCGATCACCCGTTCTTCGAACGACTGAGATCTATCAGGCGTGAAATATTTGCATCCAATCTAATGTTTTCGATAATTCAGGTCGAACACTCTTCTGCCACGCATCGGTCTTCGTTGAGGCATCTCTAAGGAAGACAAGGATGTATCTTCATCACTCGTTTTATAAGTTTTTATATATTATTTTGTATTTATTTCTCTTGATTAAAGTTTAAGCAAGGGGTTGTCAACTATCAACTGCCAAATGTAACCAGTGTAGCCAGATTTGACGAGTCCCAAGTCGCCGAAAATTTCGTTTTCCATTTATAAAAAACTCAAGACGACCACTATTCATTAAAACCACGAATCATTTTACGAAACGTAAATTTCCATTGTTGCCTTGAACACCCTAGAATCTAATATCAACTTTAATGCGTTTGACACAATAATCATTATTGGTTCCGCATAAAACATTTTTAAGCATTTCTTTATTTTCCCTGTGTTGTCACGACTGAAGTATAATGAAAAAAGAGATGAACTGTAAAAAGCATTTTGATTTCCAGTTATTTTCATCATTCCTGAGGATTAAACATTCTTATTCCGAAATCGCCTAAAATAGACCCATGTTTTTAGGGTTCCGTACCCAAAGGGAAAACGGGACCCTATTACTAAGAATCCACGATCCGTCTGTCTGTCCGTCTGTCACCAAGCTGTATCTCATGAACGTTATAGCGAAACAGTTGAAATTTTCACAGATGATGTATTTCTGTTGCCGCTATAACAACAAATACTAAAAACAGAATAAAATAAATATTTAAGTGAGGCTCCCATACAACAAACGTGACATTTTTGCCGTTTTTTAAGTAATGGTACGGAACCCTTCGTGCGTGAGTCCGACTCGCACTTGGTCAGTTTTTTTAGGGTAGCCTAATTGGCGATCAGTCGCCGATCGTAAAAATTGGTCGCCTCGGCCACCCTTCCGAGACTAAGCCTAAATGGCGAAAAGTCGCCCAATCTGGCCACACTGATTATGTAACGTTGACAACGGTTTGAGAATTTGAGAATGATCAAATGTGTTTTTCTCAGTTGTGAAACCCAATTGAACGTCAATGAAGGTTTTTTGTATGACATAAGGTATACTCTGGCATGACTTGACGACGTATACTCAAACCTTGCTCAGCATCGCAGAATACTTAAAGTGGCAGATGATCAAGGGTGACAGATGCTTAAATCGAGATAAGCACATACTTAGTTACTTCAGAAACCGGCCATAAGTATTCTGCGATGCTGAGCAAGGTTTGAGTATACGTCGTCAAGTCATGCCAAAGTATACCTTATGTCATACAAAAAACCTTCATTGACGTTCAATTGGGTTTCACAACTGAGAAAAACACATTTGATCATTCTCAAATTCTCAAACCGTTGTCAACGTTACATAATCAGTGTGGCCAGATTGGGCGACTTTTCGCCATTTAGGCTTAGACTCTGAAGGGTGGCCGAGGCGACCAATTTTTACGATCGGCGACTGATCGCCAATTAGGCTACCCTAAAAAAACTGACCAAGTGCGAGTCGGACTCACGCACGAAGGGTTCCGTACCATTACTTAAAAAACGGCAAAAAAATCACGTTTGTTATATGGGAGCCTCACTTAAATATTTATTTTATTCTGTTTTAGTATTTGTTGTTATAGCGGCAACAGAAATACATCACTGTGAAAATTTCAACTGTTTAGCTATAACGGTTCATGAGATACAGCTTGGTGACAGGCGGACAGACAGATGGATCGTGGATTGTTAGTAATAGGGTCCCGTTTTCCCTTTGGGTACGGAACCCTAAAAACATGGGACTATTTTAGGCGATTTCGGAATAAGAATGTCTAATCCTCAGGAATGATGAAAATAACTTGAAATCAAAATGCTTTTTACAGTTCATCTCTTTTTTCATTATACTTCAGTCGTGACAACACAGGGAAAATAAAGAAATGCTTAAAAATGTTTTATGCGGAACCAATAATGATTATTGTGTCAAACGCATTAAAGTTGATATTAGATTCTAGGGTGTTCAAGGCAACAATGGAAATTTACGTTTCGTAAAATGTTTCGTGGTTTTAATGAATAGTGGTCGTCGAGTTTTTTATAAATGGAAAACGAAATTTTCGGCGACTTGGGGCTCGTCAAATCTGGCTACACTGGTTACATTTGGCAGTTGATAGTTGACAACCCCTTGCTTAAACTTTAATCAAGAGAAATAAATACAAAATAATATATAAAAACTTATAAAACGAGTGATGAAGATACATCCTTGTCTTCCTTAGAGATGCCTCAACGAAGACCGATGCGTGGCAGAAGAGTGTTCGACCTGAATTATCGAAAACATTAGATTGGATGCAAATATTTCACGCCTGATAGATCTCAGTCGCTCGAAGAACGGGTGGTCGATGGGGCTGAAAAGCCTCCCTCTACAGACCGATAACCAGGTTGAGGTCGTGGGCATCCAATGTATGAAAGACGCACAGCACCGGTTGATGTGGTGACGCTGAATGCTAGTGCCAGGAAGGCCTGTATCCAGCAGTCTTTCGGCAGAAATGATTATTATGATGAGTGAGATCCTCAACAAAAATATTTGAAAGTGCCAGTTTTTGTGTTTGTGGTTGCCAGTGGCTTAACCTGCGCGAAAACCGAGAGTTATCCTACAGGAACTATGTGAAAAGTGAAGATGGACAGGTCAAATTATTCGCGATAACCAAAGGAAATGGAGAAAAGCACCAAGATGAAGGCACAAAGTGTAAGCGATGGCGCGCTGTGGTATTGGCGAGTAGTTCATGAGAGACCCCAGTGGAAACTGTTAGTGGAGGCCTAAGCCAAGAGGCTCTCAGATTAGGAACTTTTTATAAACTATAAAGATGTATTGTATAGACTACAGTTTTATATCTCTGAATTCAGAATAAAAGGCTTTGTTATTCCGTTTATTTATTATTATATCTATTTTTTATTATTAAATCATTTTATTATTAGTCATTGGGTAATTGTATTCCAAATGATATATTATCAAAAACGTTCAACCATTGATGTGTGATTAACCAATATCTAAACATACAGACTTTCATACCTATATAGAATATTAGTAGGATCCTTAGGATAAGAAAAGGTTACAGCGATGAAAATGTGTACAGAATTTGGCTTTTGTATGATACGATTTTGGTATCAGTACCTACAATAAAGATGATAAAAACAGCATGATAAGTCTCATTTATTTATTATTTTACAAAATAAGTAGCCAATAATGAATTGTTCGTTAACATATATTAAAACACAGTCCTCCTTCATCGGCACATATCTAATGGCACCGACCCTGGCTAATATTGTTTTCCTTCGGAGGCTCTTCAATGCCTTTGGTCTTGAATTGAAAACCCAGGTCACTCATTACAAATTTTATCACAAAAGTCCATATTTGTTGGTAAATCACAATTGCAATCAGATTCCAATGCAGATGCACGAATTCTGTGTGTGTGTCGGTTCTCTTCCCACTTGAGAGATTTTAGTAAAATAATATAAATTCTGAACAAAATATTCTGTAGTTCTATGAGGTATCACAAGAACCAGCAACTGCTCGCTCGGAACACATTCACTTTTATTAATTATAAGCTTAAATTCTTGATTTTGGCAATAACAAACTATATTAGATATTATTTTCTTTCGATAAGACATCTTTGACAAAATAAATACGGTTGCTATGACAATCTTGAAGTAATTGACTAGTGCCTACGATCCATTTCATAGTTTCATAATAAGGTTGTATACATTTCAAATAGATATCTATTAAATTGCTTAATTATGAAAAATCAAGTAATTTATTAAAGATTATAACACATTTAATAACTTGTTTTTTTTTAATCTTGAATGAAGTAATATAATACTAACGTACTGTTTATAGCTTTATAATATTTATATTAGTAAATTTTATGCAATCTTGTGATGTCTCGGATTTCTATTGTAAAATGGAACGTAAGGGTGAAAGAGAAAGTGAACGGATCTTTGACAGGTCCATACTTATGTAGGTACTTAGGTACTTACTTAACTGAGCTAGGTAGATACTCAATTGTGAAACGGAAAAACTCAAACGGTTCCTAAATTATTTGACACTGATTTGACAATACTCAACTGATTATTGCTGCTTTACTCAAATCAGAAACCAGCCATTACACTTTTAACGGAGTGATCATAGTCATGGATCGTCTAGAAGGTTGGCTGCGGCTTTTTAGAGACTTTTCCATCTTTTCTTATTCATGCACTGCGTGTACATTCAGTGAGGGAACACTTAATGTTTTTACGAAACTTTAAGTTTCGTACTCTTTTTTTGATGCGAAGTTTTTCAGCAAACGAAACGAAAAAAGCGAAAAACGAAATCTTTTTATGCCATTTTACTGTAATAGATAGGATCCGTTTGACCACTATCTCACCTGATGGTAAGCGATGATGTGATCGACGGTGGAGCACGCTTGCCTAGAAGTAAGCGAAGTAAGTAAGTAGTTAATTTCATTAAGCAAATCTATTTTTATTTATTATCAGCGATCTTTCCAATTTGTGACCGGCAATCTTAAAGATGACGATGACATTGAACGGAAGCGGATGGCGTTGTTGATTAAAAATAACGAACTGGCTTACAGCTTTGCACGTAGATCATTTCTGGTTAAAATCATGCTCTTTCGAGCGTATTTATTGCATCTCCTTCAAGAAAGCCTGTGAGCTAAATATGCAAAGGTCGTTCAATACTTTAAGGATTCAGTATAATAATAATTTTAGGATGCTAGTTGGGGGACTGTCCCACGATTGTAGTGTGTCGGAAATGTTCGCATATGCAAATGTTGTCTTTTACACAACTGTGCATAAAAGGTTCCCTAATGCGCAGGGCGTAGGGCAGCTCCAACAGCAAAGCATGATTTCGAGTCACCTAGACTGTGTGTACGTGAGTCGCTGTCTGGTTTGTTCTGTTTTTTTTTATTGATATTAGTGCCTACTGATATACTAAAGCGAGATGCCTCCGAAAAAAAAACAATCCTTGCTTTCGTATAATTATGTGTCCAGCAACTAGTATAGTAACCCATTATTCAATCACTTCTGCCATCCAATTAAACTGAAACTTGGTATACTTACATAACTTTGGAAACATTGAAATAATGTGGTACTTTGGAGCTAGTCTCATGATGGAGCCGGAAGGTAGCCATAGCAACTCCTCAACCAGACAAGATAGAACCATCGTGTTTGGGTTCATTAGATACATCTAATAACAATTGACAAGTAATATTACATTTAGTAACCATCAAAAAGCATGTTTTCAAAATTATCTTTTCACGTATAACAAAATATCTAATTCTCCTGTCGATCATTCTTCATAATACACGGTGCTTTATACGAGGGCTTAAGCGTAAAATAAAAATAGCATATAAATGCTACTGCCACCTTGTATGGAATATTTCGCAGCATTTTAGGACAGTTCCTAAATATTTTAAGGTTTCATCTAGTATTATTGAAGTGGAAAAGTTAGTTTTTCTTGGTGAAACCTTGAAGGATATAGAAAGTTTTAAAAGCCAGGTATTGATAACATTTTATGTACTTACCTCCTTACACACGATCCCAAAAGTATGAGTTTGAACAAGCGCGGGCTTAAAAAAGAGATTGTGACTTAAATAGAATTTACGACTTTTTGTCAAAGCAACGAGATATATTGCTGATAATAATCATGTAGAGTGTTTATATAGGGCTTTTAAATCTTGTGTGATAATTTTATTGTATTAAGGTAATATGTTATTGTTGCCCAATTGTCGTTTTATTTTAAACTAGCTGTCCCACGCGGCTTCGCTCCCATCAACTGGCTACATACCTATCCATCTACCCTACCTACCCTACATACACTACATACATGATTGTTGCGTATCTTTAACCGCTTACGTAGCGCACGCAACGGAAGCCCTCAAAAAGGAATAATTTTGCCCATTTTTGCAACATTTTTCATTTATGCTCCGCTCCTGTTGGTCGTAGCGTGATGTTATATAGCCTATAACCTTCCTCGATAAATGGACTATCCAACACAACAAGATTTTTTTCAATTCCAACCAGTAGTTCATGAGATTAGCGCGTTCAAACAAACAAACAAACTCTTCAGCTTTATAATATTAGTATAGATTTAAACAAATAAATAGATTCATTGGGATAGTTATAGAAAGCGCTACTATATAGCTGATGAACTGACGAGTTTACGATACTTGGTTCAATGCCAGAGTCGTGAACACTATTGCTTATTCCCATTACATAGTGAACACATTACAAGCGTTCTGTATTATGGTACGTTTCATTATACAGTACGCTTTGGACCAATATACTAAACTTTTTACATTCTGGGCACGAAAAAATATTTATCAACTACTTCCTCCAGCGGTTTCCTCCGCGTGCATGTGGAAAATTATCTCTAGGAACGTTACACGAAGATAGGTGGCCTGTATGCTGTTCCAGACTTTGGTCTGTCTCTGTGCCGAGTTTAAGGCGCTACCCCGAGCAAAACGCCGCGCTAGCCGTTTTTCGTGCAGTTTTTAGGAGCTATCTACTCTTTATGTAAAATGAAATATTTACTAATAAAAATACATTAAATTTCTACATATTATTGATTCCAAAATTGTAGAATTCTTTTTTTTTAAATGTAGTATATGTTTCACTAATCTCCTTCCAACAAAACCATAAAAATGAGAAATAATGATTGATAGCATGCATCTCCTCGTAAAGTGTTCATGAATATTTTTTTGTACTAACACTAATGGATAGACAATTTGATAACGAACATTTTGGTAGATTTATTTTTTTCAAAAGACCAATATTCGATTTTATAAAGAATTTATTCTAAAATCTGAGCGTATTCACTACTGTAATTCATGCGCCTCGAGTGCCGCTAGGCCAATAGGAATGCTCAAATCTCATGCTGATTTTTTGGTCAGGGTACGGCCTTAATCCGGATACGTTCAGTGGTTCTGGCGTGGTTGGGTGACGGACATGCATCAGTCTTTCCGTACTATCGTATTTATAATATTAGTAAGATTTACTATCCATTTTCGAGTTAAGATCAACTGCCAGTTGCCTACCATTCTTTAAAAGGGTTTCAGCTGCTGTCTCTATCAGGTATGTACATTTTTAAGAGTGTAGTGGTCGTGAAAACAGATTAACACCAATGCATTTGAATGATTCTTAATTATTTTTGTATAAACGACAAAAAAAAAAGAGAGTTTAGCTCTGGATTTGGTTTTCTACTATAAAACTTTTGAGTAATGGAGAGAGTTTGTAAAAGAGGGTAGAGGTAGACAGGTGTAAAAATTCAAACTAACCCAGAAGGAATAAAATAAATCAAAAATATACTACATAACAATACTTAATTTACAGTTAAGCTGTTTGATTCGTGACCCATCCGTTTGAAAACTTCAAAACCATTAGAGTTTTATTACTGTACACCACTCATGTCATGGTGGATTTTAGACTTTTTAAACATATACAAACTGTGTCAATCTGGTCGCGCAACTACTATGACCATTTTATTCATTGCAATAGGTAGATTATTATTTGATTTTTAAATTGGAATTAACTGGAATTAACTTAAGAAATATGCTAAATAACAAGACGTCGAGTAAATATTCATCTGCAAATATCATAGAGTATAGAGTCAAGAGCAAACCCATAACAAATAAAAAAAAACATTGAAATAACAGCGAGATGGGCGAACTAATTGTCACTGAATTTCACTTTATAATATATTAGTCTATGACTGTCTTATTAAATCGATGGCAAGTTGTTGCTGAGAAAATATATATTTAAGCAAGATTAGACCTAATTGAATTAGAATGCCCGTAGAAGGATAAGTATATGGTGGGCCAGATTTCAATCTTGTTGATTGTACATATAATTATATTGTGTCATTGCAAAATAAATTATCATTAATTGAAAATTTAAATGGAAGTGTCCTGATACTGAGATTCGCCTCACTATACAATACAGAATTTACACTTAGCGTTTTCTAGATATTTAAAGCAGGACGCCTGAATCTATTAGAGAAGACACGATGAGCAATAGCGATCTCTGTACTTTTCTTTACCCCTATGTATGTATGTTTTTCAAATATATAGCTTGATTATGAGTTCTTCATTAACGTCAAACAGACGAAAAAAAAGTTTAGAGTCAAACATAAACGATCAGTACTGGTCATTAAAAGGATTTCCCTGACCATTAAGTGTATTTCACGCGTAACAAAAGAACGTATGGCATATGGTTGGCTACATCATAAGCGGGTGATGCCAGGTTAGAAGGCTAGATCCAAGGTGGCTGATGCCATAAGGTATGGCTAGATCCTAGGCGAGTTATGTCAATTTAGTTTAGATTCAGGGCGGGTCATATTGTGTAATAGTGCCAATTTCATGTAGAATAAGTGTAATGAAGGCTAAACTCAATATAGATACCGATTTGATTTAAAATGGTTCACAGCTTGGAGAGCGCGTTGGATCAGAATAGCCCATCGAACGCAAATCTATTAAAACTACCCAGGGCACTGCTGTTGTAAAAAGATACCTCCAGGACCAGACAACTATCGAAATGTCAGTTTTAACAAAGTAACACATCGATAGCCTTGAAGTTATTGTAGCTGTGCAATGTTAAAGTTAACACCGGACTAACCTAAACAGGTTCGTAGGTGTGTGGTCGATTGTTGTGGAGAATTGTCAGATTTCCAATGTCACGGAATAGTGCTCAGTTATAAATAAACATACATATGGTAAGGAAACCGTATGTCCTAGAGCCGGTGACTCGGGAACGTATGACGTCCGCCGAGCAACGCTTTCAATTGCTATTAATAAATTAAAAAAATATATACAAGAGTTTTTGAGACGACATTATATATTATAATTTAAGATAATATGTAACGTTTCGAACTACATAAAAAAAAGTTTTTTTTTATTTCAGCATCCCAATTCTGAGTCTGATTCTTACTTAGCAGTCAAGTTTTAATTGTGATGTGTAGCTAAAGCAACTCTAGACCAAAGTTTGATTCCTAGTGAGCAAATGCATTTATAGATACCTGTTTTTATGTACCAAAGATTTTTCTCTGCTGGATATAGGATCTAATGGATTCCCCGTTTCACTTATCAGACTAAAAATTATTTAAATAGCATTCGACTAAAACCGCAAACAACATTTAGTCCTATATTTCCAAACATATTCAAAACTTCAATCTTTATAAACCAACACTTATGAATAAAAAGCGAGAACGTTAATGTTTATTTTAAATAATAATACTACATTAACTTTTCAATGTTTTTAGTGTCAATAATGATGTCATCGTTGTGATTTGATCATAAAAAATTAAAACACAGGTGGTTATAGCTTGCTAAATGTCATATTTAGCAAGCTATAACCACCTGTGCCACAGGAGAATCTAGGAAGACGTGTAAAGCGACGGTAAGACGATCTCAAGAAAATAGCAGGTCCAGAATGGATATGGGTAGTGAGGGACAGAGTCAACTGGAGAGCTTTGGAGCCTTGTAGAAGGCCTTTGTCGAAAGACAGAAGCTTCTAAAGAGCTTGTGGGCTAAATATACTCAAAGATCTTTCAATACTTTTCGGATTCAGGATGCTAGTGGGGTGGCTGCCGCGAGCGGGCAAAATAACCATCCAGGTGCCTAGAAAAATATGTAAATGGTACTAAGTGTAAATAGGTTTTAAACTTATTGTAAAATAAGAATAGTATATTATAAATATGTTAAGTAACCACCAATAAAAGCTTATTTTATTTTTACCTACTTGGTTTGGCTCTAGACAAGAACATTCTATCAACGAAAGTGCCACGATAGCAATTGGTATAAGATTGTAAAGCAATATCGCATTACCACGTGAAATAAGTAGTAGATATGCCCCGGCTGAAGACTGACGTGTACCTACTCAAATATTAGAGCAATGTATACTATGGTAAATGCTCTAAGAATGGTTTGTCTACTTAAAAGACAATAGTTAGTCCCTGTTGGATAAACCGTTCCTTAACTTAAAGGAAAGATTTTATCAATGCATTTCTGTATCAGGATCAAAGACTGAAATAAAGGCCCACGGAGACGATCTTAAAGAAGTTTCTATCTTTCAACTCATAACAAAAACAGAAAACAGATGGTTGTCAAAGAGAATGGCGTAATTACAGCTCATTGTCTGTAGTGGCATCGTCCGATTCTTCGATACGACTGATTAAAATAAAATTGTCTGTCTGTAAATTTTAAACTCTGTACCGTGGGGGGTTAAGTCCACATTCCATTTCCGCCAACAGACTCGATGAATGCAAGAATTACTCGTAAAGAACAGCTGGATGCAATTAATTAAAGTTGTCAGTGGTAGGTAGGACATGGGTACTAAACGTGAGTGCTTTTTAAAATAGTCGCGTTCACAAGTAAACATTACAAAGGTTGATTCACTTGATAAAAAATAAATTGGGATACTTTATGAGACATTGGAATACTGTGATATGTGTTCGGGGATGGGTTGAGATAAAGATAAACTAGGATTAAAGATTATAAAGATAGATATATTTCAGTAACTCAAATAGGATAACGATTAAAACTAATGAGGTGAAGGTTGGGTCGCGCCCAATATGCTATCCGAAAGCGTACTGACTATTTTACTTAGGTAATACATAAAATATTCAAGGCATAGAGCGTGGTGTCGCAATTACGCTGACATGTTTATTATTGTTCGGTGATTGTCCCAAACATGCTCCCGAGGGAGAAAAAGATGAGGTTAGTAAGTAGGTATAGTTAAATGGGTAATGAAATAAATATTAAGAAGGTGAAAACAATGTTCAACTAATACTAAAATATTTATGTAGGGTTAGTTATGTTAGAAGGTGAGATTAAGGTAACATTACAAATTAAACAGAGTCGCTGCAGTGTAAATTAGGAAGAGAGAACATGCGAAAGAGCGGTGAGGAACCTCTGTCTTCCTTTTTTTGTAAGCACTCGCTAGATAGCACTAGTCGCTTAGGATCACTTTTCACTGGTTTACTACTGGATTGCCCATTTTCCCTAATTTCACTACACTCAATCACAACACTATCAGCAACGGTGTGTGGAGATGGCAACGCAGTCACCGCAGATGCTTAAACCGCTCTGCTGCAGCAGTGGAACGATTTCCTTTACGTTGCCTTTGACGCCAACATTTAAAACAGTAAGCTGCCACCATTACCAAGATACCCAATATGATGAGATATATAGCGGTATACTGGTGAACGTCGTGGTAGGAGATATAAGTGCTCAAAGGTTCACTCTGCTTCATGAGCTCATTATGACTTCAAATTGCTTGAGGTTATCTGAGTTATTGGGATTAAGCTCGTATGACATTTCTGGCACAGTGATATTTATTATGTGATTAATTGGTGATATTTCAGGTGAGATAATCTTTTTCGTCGTACTAATTTTACTAGACAATCGGTTGTTTGAGTACACCATAAAGTTTTCTGTTTTTACTAAAAGGCCTTCTCCAACACGCAACAGACCAGCAGCTGATAACCAAACTGCCTCGACTTGGTTTTCGCACAGAAGTTTGACGTTACATTCATTGCAGCATAAATAATAATACTTGTTTTCTGATCTTAACTCTCTCCAGTCATTCTTGCACGAGGTAGTTTTAGTTTTACAAGTTCTTGTGCCTAGGATCGTCGCGTCTCGTCTTTCATGTGGTGAATAGGTTTTCTGATATGACACAGAATAGTCACAGGGTTTTGTAATACGCATGACTGCAGATCTGTGTCTGTGATAGATAAATACGAATCCTTTCTCGTGTTGATGGCTACTAATTCAGAGATAGTTACGACCTTCATCATCCTGTTATCCTTCACAATGCGTCGAACCGGGATAAGACTGAATACCTCGTAAGTATCCCTTTCAATCAGGGGAAATTTTTATTTCTAGCAAGCTGTAAAGATCTTTAAGATTGAAATTGTCGACAGAAACTGCCAAGTCGCCAGATATTTGTGCTGATATTATGTTTAGCTCTGCTCGGAGTTGTTTCGGAGATATCAAGTGAAAATCTAATTGTCCACTATAAATATCAGTTACTGTATCTAAAATTGAGTCCTGGATTCGTCGAAGGGTATACAACAAGTTGTTGGCAGTGAAAGCCGAGGTTATGAAGTCTGTGACGATGGTTATGTTTTGCACTTGCTGAGTCATAATAGACTATTAAATACCAATTATCTCTAATTAAATGCATATTAGATGTTTTGTCGAAGTAGACACTATTGTTTGTCAGGGTAAAGTTGTAGGATGCTTGAGTGGTGTTTATTAGTGACAGCATAAATAATGTCAAAGATAAAACCATTGCTGAAAAGGAGATAGGACGTTCACTTGACAGTTGGCGCTGTTGACGTAAACATTCGAAGTATACTTCTCTGTCCTTTTTATTTGTTTAAAATTGCAAAGTGGAATAAAAAAACAATGAATGCAAGTTTAATAAATCTTTTACATTGTGAATGTGTGCACAAACGTTATACATGCAAACTATGTGGTGTTTTGCGTAAAAGCATAGACAGTTATGTAATACTGGATAAAACAATAATATTCATTCGTTAATAACGAAAAGTTAGTGATATACCATCATAAATTAAGTATAAAAGCACTACAAATAAAGTGACTAGTGTTAAAAACAAATAAAACAAAATATGTGTTTGTGTTAAAAATACTTGGTCTTCTTCTTCTTCTTCTTCCTGCCCCCTTTCCAATTTATTTGGGGTCGGGCCTCCTTGTGCGTCTACGCCAGGATGGTCTATCCTGGGTTGTCGATGGTGGCAAATTTTTTTCGTTGAGGTCTCTCTCGACAGTAGTCCACCAAGAGGCTGGTGGTCTGCCCCTTGTTCGTTGCTTGGTGTTGACTTTGAGCGTTGTCTTCACGGAGTAGCTATCTTCACGTCTCATAATGTGCCCATACCATCTAAGTCTGCTCTCTCTGATCTTGTCGGCGATTGGAGCTACCTTGAATGATCCTCTTACGTATTCGTTCCGCACTTTATCCAAACCTGTCAAGCCCCCTGATCCGCTGTGTGTAGCTGTTGTTCGTGCTTCTTCAAGGCTGCCCAACATTCAGCGCTGTACAGCAACGTAGGTCTAACGGCTGTTTTATATACTTTTCCTTTTGTTTTGATCGACATTTTAGAGTCACATAGGACGCCCGACAGAGATTTCCATTTCATTTCTCCATTTAAATCGGGACACTTTTGGCAGGTTGGTATCTTGTACCTTCAGGTCACAGCCCACTTCCTCTGCGCTGCCAAAATCGCATTCCATGTATTCGGTTTTAGTGCGGCTGATCCAAAGTCCATGCCTTTCAATCTCGGACAGCCACAAATTGAATGCGTTCTGGAGCTCTGAGGCCTTCTTTTCCACAAGCACGATGTCATCAGCATATAGCATGCTCCAAAGGACTTCTATTTGAACATGCAGTGTTATGTGGTCCATAGCCAGATTAAACAGCAACGGGCTGAGGGCTGATCCCTGGTGCACTCCAACCTTGACCAACAATGGTTCACCCATACCTGCAGGGCTACGGACCTGTGTGCTGACGTCATCATACATGTCTCGATCCAGATTAATGTAGACTTCCGTTACTTTTTGCGCTCTCAGCGACTGCCATATAAGCTTTCTTGGGACTCGGTCGAAAGCTTTTTCGAGATCGATGAAGACCATGTATAAGTTTTCTTTATTTATCCTGTACTTTTCTAAGAGGAATCTGAGAGTGTGTATGGCTTCTGTTGTGGACCTGTCCTGAGTGAAACCGAACTGGTTCTTAGTTGTTCTGGTCATCGCCGTTAACCGAGCACCCAGTAGTCTTTCCCATAGTTTGAGCGTGTGGGACGTTAACTTTATTCCTCTGTAATTGTTACAATTGGCAACGTCGCCCTTGTTCTTGTATATTGGACACAGGTAACTTTTTCGCCATGAGGGTGGTATTTTGCCATGTGTCTGTACTTTGTTCAGCAGATCTGTGAGCCATGGGAGTGCATCTTCACCCAGGATTTTCCAGATGTCAGCTGGGACTTCATCTGGCGCAAGGGATTTATGGTACCTCATGTGATTGAGGGCTTGCTTAACTTCTGCTGGGTCTATACGGTCTATTGGTCCTTCGCATAGAGATAACTCAGGCAACGGCTCACTCTCGTTTTCCTCGTTCTTAAGCAGTTCGTAATATTGCTTCCATCGTCTATTTATTGCAACGTTATCTGTGAGCAGCTTACCCTGGTCATCCTTGATGTATTTGTTGCATTTGATATCCTATGGCGATGTTTAGCTATTTTAAATATGGTATGTTCATCCGGAGCGGCATCTAGTTGGTCATAGAAATTCTGCCGTGATGCTGCTCTAGCTTGTGCTACTGCCGATTTAGTCACACCTTTCAGGGACTTGTGGTCAGCCCGGTCTTCATCAAGGCCAGATTTTTGCCAGAGCTTAAACGCTTCCCTTTTAGACTTGAAAAGTTCTTTTATGTCGCTATTCCACTACGTGGTGTCTTTTGAAGTGGTTAGGTTGCCTTTAGCTACACCCAAAATCCGTCTAGCGCTTGCCTGGCAGAATCTTTCGAAATCTGCCCACATTTGATGAGCCGGTTTATCCTTAGCCATATCCAGACTGAGGTAGGCTTTTATTTCGTCAACAAATTTATGACCTTTGTTGTTGTGTAATTCCTTCCATTTAATACGTTCAGTCCTGCTGACGTGGACTTTAATAGGTTTTGGTAAATCCATAACTGCAACCAATAGTCTGTGCTGGGATGTCAATGCCTCTCCTGGGATAACTTTACAGTCCTTGTGACCTAGTCCTTGACACCTATGTGACATTGCTCGGAAAGCAATTATGTAGTCTATTTGTGTTGACGAATTCCCGCTTTTGTAGGTTATCAAATGCTCTGGCTTTTTCTTAAAACAGGTATTAATTATTTTAAAATTATGTTTGCTTGCGAAGTTCAAAACATTCAATTCCGATTGATTTTCAGTTTCATATCCGTATCCCCCATGTACGTCACTAAACGTATTGCTTTTGTTACCCACGTGTCCATTTAGATCCCCGCCAATATGCACAAGCTCACTAGGTGGTATTTCAAGCAGCACTTCATCGAAATCTTCCCAGAAGTTTTCCTTTTCCTCAGATCCGCATCCAGTCTGGGGGGCATAAGCCGAGATTATGTTAAGGACCGGTTGGTTGTCCATTGCCAGCTTGACAGCTATAAGCCGGTCGTTCTTTGCTCTATGCTGACTATTCTTTGCTTCAGGTCTTTATCTAATGCTATAGCTACTCCGTTACGTTTCGAATCTACTCCGTGATAAATAAGCTGGTAACCGTGGCCAATGTCTCGTGATTTGGAACCCTTCCACTTGGTTTCCTTGATGCAGCATATGTTTATGACTCTATCATTGAGTATATTGCTCAGTTCTGTACTGTGTCTGGTCATGAAACCCAAATTCCATGTACCCAATCTAAGGCGCGTAGATTTAATTGATCTACTTGTCTTAAGCGAACTTTTGTTCTTGTCAGTTTCGTCGCTTCGGGGGGACGCCCTAGCATGGCCACATCCATCAGAGTTTATAGTAATCGCATTCTGAGCATCAATGTCGCTTACGGGGAACGCCCTAACTTTTATCGTTTTTCCTTTATTTGTATGTATCATGATGCACAAGGAGAAATGGTTTGGTTTTATATTTTACGGCCGTTTACCACCTGACGCCAAGACCGTCGCCTTCACAAGGCGTGGGCGCCGCCATTGACTCATTCGAGTTCATCTGCCGCCATCCCTTCTGTAAGACTGGCCCAACTTACAGCACTGTCCCGACCTGATCTCCGAATACGTCGAAGTAGCTCGGGACAGGGGTTTTATACGGAGTGTCCATCTCCGGCCTGTTGGTCCGCGGGAGGTATTTGATTTCCCTCCTACCCTGCATATCTGCCGAGCTTTCCCCGATCCGCCACCTGGGGACGCATTCTCTAGGGGTGAGGCTCCCCCGAGAAAGTGTTAAAAATACTTGGTGGTGTGAGAAAATTAAATCATCTAAATAAATTATTTTTAACGACTCTGACAATTTGAAATAAGTACCAGCAAGCAATCTTAAATTTTCACACATATTATCAATGTCTGAGTAGCCGATTTATATTGAGTCGGACTGGTGTGCCTCTGAGTCTTGGTTCGATACTCGGGAAGTGTGACACTTTTTGTGTTTTCTAAAATTTGTTAATTAAAATGAAGTTCTTCGGAAACATCACGCAACGTCGCAATCGAAGAGTCTCAGACACAAAAAGTGAAGACTCAAACTCAATTATAACCGATAGCGAACTAGATGGCACCACTAGCAACAGTCTACCAAACATTCCTGATGACGACTGTGATAAAATTGTTGAACTAAAAAACAAAATAGAAGCTTTTACTACACAACTAGAAGCTGCTCATAAGTAAGTGGAAAATCTAAATCTTGATAACTCAGATCTCAAAAAGACTATTGAGAATTTAACGAAAAGGGAACACATTTACAAAAAACTTACTACTGACATCATAGTACATTCTCCTAAAAAAAAAACCTACCAAGATAGTTCCTATAATTGATCTCAGCGTCACTCTTAAAACAAGGAAGAATAAAGAAAAACTAACACCCCAAAATACTGACAAAAAATCACCGAAACCAGCATCCCAGAACTTCGATGGATCCACATTTACAGCGAATGAACCTGTACCCCAGATGACAGATAAATCAACACAATGTAACATTCATGGCAATAAACTCTCAATGCTTCAAAAATTAACTGATAAGCGACAATTGACCCAATATACGAAAACGAAACTATGTATCTTATGTGCTAATAATAGGAACAGACTGTGCAACGTTATAGAAGATGTTTTCGAGACATGTCATGACTTCTGCCACTACTCTTATCCTAATGGTGGTATAGAAGAACTCCTATTTGTCATAGAAAATAAGATAAACAATTATAATAAAAGTGATTATTGTGTCATATTGATAGGGGAAAAAGACTACATAAGTACTAAGAATTATCACGACTTAATCCACCATATTAAGGATACCACTGACAAACTAAGCCATACTAATATTATCATATGCCTCCCGACTTACAGAATATGTGGCGAATACACAAAACTGTATAATTCAAGGATTGAAATGTTTAATAATCTGCTGTACCTGCATAACACAACGTATGAATATGCCTATTTATTGGATTCAAATGCTGATTTATCCTACGACTGCTCAATGTTTTCGGGTCGTCAAGGTCTCATGAACGAAGCTGGAATAAAAAATGTATTTAGGAATCTCAAAATGACTCTTTCTGAAATCGAATTTAATAATAATGACATTGAAATTAAGGATATATCGGAAGAAACATCAAACCAGTTTTTTCTTCAATTATCGGACAACTAAATCGGATTTGCACATTGAAACCTCAGCTATTTTAACAGATATCAATGTATTTCACCAGAACGTATGTGGTATTAGTAATAAGAGACTAGAATTAGAGGTTTATCTTCAATCTTTTGAAATAAAGTTAGACTACTTATGTACTAGTGTGCGGGACCAACCAGGACTTGGGATAAAATAAAACAGGGGAAATATGGATTACTGTGAATAGCGGAGTATTGAGAACAATGACACAAAAGCTACTGGCTATTACATTCGAAAAAACTTAAAAACTATGAACGGACGCAGCGTCGCAACTAGCTGCAAAGACGTGTAGATTAGGCGTTCCAACATGCCCCCGGATGTTGAAAGATTCTCTTTCAACAAGAATCAGCAGAAACGGGTAATGGGCAAATTCTGTTGAAGGCTCTCCTTATGACTCCAGCAGTAGTCCTGAAGTCAGCCACACGAACGATGCCGTCTGATCCTGGATGGACGGCGACAATTCTACCTAACTTCCACTTAAGGGGTGGTAGGTTATCCTCCTTTATTACTACCAAGGAGTCCAGCTTCAATGCATCTTTGCAGGAACGCCACTTGGTTCTCTGCTGCAACTCGGATACAAACTCCTTGCTCCACCGAACCCAAAAATGTTGACGGAGTTGCTCGATTCTTTGGAAACGAGTTAAAAGATGGATGGAGTGTTCCTGAAGATCTCGCTGTGGCAGTGAAGTAAGCGGTCGACCGACAAGGGAGTGTCCTGGAGTCAGAGGTGTAAGGTCAGCGGGATCAGCGGACAGCGGCGTCAATGGACGAGAGTTCAAAATTGCCTCAATTTGGATCAGCGTGGTATTAAGTTCTTCAAACGTGAGGTTACAATTGCCCAACACTCGTTTCAAATGGTATTTTGTCGATTTAACACCCACCTCCCAGAGTCCGCCAAAGTGAGGAGTATAAGCGGGAATAAAGTGCATCTTAACTCCATCATTAGCCAAACTTGCACCTAAGGAATCGCAATTTGATTTAAAAAAATTCGATAAATCGTTGTACGCGCCAACAAATGAGGTACCGTTGTCGGAATAAATGTTAACGGGTTTACCCCTTCGCGAAATAAACCTATACAAAGCCAGTAAATATTTATTACTAGTTAGGTCACCGACTAGCTCCAAGTGAATAGCCTTGGTGGTGAAGCAAATAAATATCGCTATGTACACCTTTACTTGCCTACACACATGATCGGGCCGGCATAGTCTACGCCAACACTTTCGAAAGGGTAACCTCCCGGATGGAGACGCTGCTGCGGCAAATTCCCCATTAAAGGCATAACTACGTTACCCTTCATACGACAACAGCGCACACAGTTACGATAGCAAGCCTTAGCTAAATTTCGGCCACCTATAGGCCAATACGATTCCCTAATTGACGCTAATAATAACTGTGCTGTAACTGCTGTGTAACTGTCTCTTGTGCTTGAAATTAAAGAATAGCCTAGTAAATAAATGAGTGGACTGTAAAATAATAGGATGTTTTTTATTATATGTAAAATCAGAATTCTCTAAGCGTCCTCCGACACGCATTATTTTATTGCTGTCTAAATAAACATTAAATTTGAGAAGGGCGCTTTTTGACGGTAAACTTTGTTTGTTTGCAAGTAATTTGTACTCTGGAAACGAATCGATTTGACATTTCAAGATAATAACATTTAATGCTTCCTGTAATTCTTCTTCTGTTAGAAACTTACTAATTACAGGAAGTTTCCTGCAAATACGAACAAATCTCAACACATATGCTATGGATCGAACAAGTCTCAAATAATTAGAGAAACGTTTAAAATCTATAAATAACGTGCAAGAACTATTTTCAACAATAGCGCTCAATGAAACTTGAGATCGCGTTTCGGGTAATGTCTCGATTCCTAAACTTTTAGGTTGAGATGGCCAATTAGTCTGATCATCCTTTAAAAAGTCGGGACCACACCACCATATATGTAACCCTTGCAGAGCATCAATATCCACGCCACGAGATATTAAGTCTGCTGGGTTCTTGGTCGTTGGTACATGACGCCAAGTACAATTTCCTACCTTATCTAGAATTTCAGCAACGCGATTGCGTACAAATGGCTGAAGTTTAGGAAGAATGGTCGAGTCAGTCCAAAAATACATCCGATCAAACTTTGATCGAAGTGATTTGACCACCTTCTCATACACGCGACTTCCTACCACGGCACCACACAGTTCCAACCTCGAAATCGTGGTAGGTTTAATCGGTGTCACACGACTTTTGCTTATCAATAAGCGGACTACGCATTCACCATCACTGCTAACACTACGTACATAGGCACACACACCGTACGCACGCTCAGATGCATCCGTGAATACATGCAATTCTAACGTCTGATACGAATCGGACATAACAAAACGTGGGATACGCAAATCGTTCAGAAGATGGAGATTTTTAACAATAGCATTCCAAGCTGTGTTGAGTTCCAGAGACAACGGTTCATTCCATGAAAGATTGTCTCACCACAATTTTTGCAACAACATTTTCATGGTCACCACAAAAGGAGATATAAGACCCAAGGGGTCAAAAATGCGTGCAATTGCTGAAAGCAAATCACGCTTAGTACTGCCATTAGAAGGCAGTTTAGCTTTAATTAAAAACCCTAGTTCGTCAGAGTCAGCAAACCAGTCAAGACCTAATAGTTTATTGGGCTCACTAGATCCCATACTTAAATCTAATGATGACTGAGAAGTCCCTGAGACTAAGATAGGTTTGTTCGACTTCCACTTGCGAAGTGGCATGCAAGCTGATGCTAGTGCATTGGTGACCTCATTACGAATCAACATCACTTCATTTAAATCATTACCACCCGTGAGCAGATCGTCAACGTAAAAATCGTGTGTGATTAAGGTGGCAATCTTATCATTAGTGCACTCAATGCCTAGCTGCTTAAGGCAGCGCGTCGCAAGAAATGGCGCACTTGCCGTACCGTATGTAACGGTGTTCAGTTTAAATACCTTGGCAGGACTGCAAGTGTGGTCACGCCAAACTACCTGTTGCAAGTGCCTATCAGATGGATGTACTACTACCTGTCTATACATCTTTTCAATATCGGCTGACAAGACATACTTATGCTGTCGAAACCGAAGAAGTATAGACAGGAGGTCGTCCTGAACCGTAGGACCCACCATCTGTAAATCATTCAAGGATACTCCTGATGAAGTAGGGCAACTAGCATTGAACACTACACGTAGTTTGGTAGTGGTACTACATTCACGTAGTACCCCGTGATGAGGTATGAAATATGCATTTAAATCTTGTTCCTTGTTTACGGTCATATGACCTAATGACTCATATTCTGCCATAAAATCGTGATATAATTTACTAAAATCGGGTTTAGCCTTAAGTCTGCGTTCGAAGGAATATAAACATTTTGAAGCCCTATGAAATGATTCACCTAGAACAGAAGGGTTCTGCTTCATTGGAATACGGACACAGAAACGGCTGTTCTCTAAACGAGTCGTATTTTTAATAAAATGCTCCTCGCACAATTTTTCTTCTGGCAAATAGTTAGAATGCTGCGAGATAACCTCTTCGAGGTTTCAAAACCGCGTCAAATTATCACGAATTAATCCTAAGTCATCACTATTACAGGAACTACTACTTTGAGTAAAATTAAAACTCATACTATTACATAGCATACTATTCTTATATAAAATGGATCCCGAGAGCCGATCCAGCCTAACCTGGTTTCAAATAGTACTGGCTTCCCGACCCCTAGCTTTACTCTTCGCGTACCTAATAAGTCCCAGAATAGATCAGCACCTATTAAAAGATCTACCTGTAAGGGCTTGTAAAAAGTAGGGTCTGCCAAACAAATATCAGTAGGAATATTCAGGTTAGACAAATCTAATTCACGAAATGGCATTTCGTTAGTTATTAATGGCAAAACAAAAAAAAAACAACTTCGCATTATAACTGTTGTTGAGTGACGTCATTTTTACCCAACAGGTATTGCCTACGCGAGAGGTCGCGTTATTTATGCCATAGATTGAGCCATCTATCGGATTTGTTTTTAATTTAAGTAACTTACATAGTCGTTCCGTCATGAAACATGATGTACTACCGCTGTCCAGTGTTGCTCGCGCTATATGTTCATAATCATTATGATCATATAATTTTACTAAAGCTGTTGACAATAACACGCCGCGCTCCTTCGTACTGTCGCCATAAGAAGGTGAAATGTTCGCAGATAAGGACACATTATTGGCGTCAGTGTGAGCGGAGTGCGCGGGCGAGACAGACGGTGGTGACGGAAACGAAGTTTTGTTATCAGACATCTTATCACTACGATTACAGTTAGTGTCCGAAATATGAATTAAAGTGTTATGCCTGCGTTTACATAACTTACAACCCGGTTTTTTGAAATTGTTAGAAAATTGACCTGAACGAAAACAGTTGTAACACAATTTAAAACTAGGCACTAATTTACGACGAGCCTCATTACTTAACGCAAGGAACTGTAAACAATTAGTTAAACAATGGTCACCTTTGCAATTGGGACATAGCTTCGCGACGGATTCAGTGCTTACATTATTAGAATTTTGTGTTACCATTGATTTAATTTTACTCGAGGGACCTGATTTAGCGATACCTGGCACGTTGTGTCTTGATATTTCTAAGGTTTCAACTAAATCAGCGCGTGTGCGAATGAAGTGGAGGAATGCATCAAAAGTAATCTTGCTGTCCTTGTCAGTATGACCTTTAAATTCCTCCCATTCACGATAAGACTTCTGATCCAACTTACAAGTAACTAAATATATCAACAATGTATCCCATTGTTTGACTGGTTCACCTAACGCTTCTAACGAACGCAAGTTTTTATTTAATTGGTCTATTAAACCTTCCAAAGCGGCTGAGGACTCCCTTGTGATAGGATATATATTAACTGACACGTGATTCTGTACCAATAATCTTTTATTTTCAAATCGATCGCATATTAAATTCCAAGCTACATCGTAATTACTAGCAGAAAACTCAATCGACTGAATAACCACAGCAGCAGATCCATCCAGAGAAGTACGCAAATAATGAAATTTGTTGATTTCATCAATCTCGTCATTATGATGAATGAGACTAGTAAAGGTGTCACGAAACTCTAACCAATTGCTATATAATCCATTAAATTTTGGAAGTTGTATGGTAGGCAACTTAACAGGTTTATAAACATTACCACGACTACTTTTCCTAGAAACCAAATCATCATCTTTATTACATTCCTTCATTAAATGTTGAGCCCTCGACAACGCTTTATAGTACAACGTCTCGAACTCGGAACGTTCAGACAACTGGGCCTTCACATCATCAACCATACATTCTAACTTCAACTGTACCTCATCGCATTGCTCGTACAACGACTCAATTTTGCCCATACGCAGCTGTAATTCCGTGATATCACAAGTGCTTAGTTTCTTGTCATTAAGTGCGTCCAGGTAAGTAATGAATGTAGTTAAGCGACCCTTAAAACTGCCTCGCTTCTTTACTAATTCCTTCTCCTCGGACATACTGGGAAGTGAGTGTTTTCGACCTGGAAATGTATACAATAGCAAATAAGTTTATATACTTAAACAGACGTTATGTAGGTACTAAGTTATACGATTGATTTTACTGTGATATAACATGTAATTAGGTAATTTTTAATGTAAATAAGATGTGTTATATAAACAATGAATCTGATATCTAATGGAAAGTTGTAAACTTTTATTTATAAATGCCTCAATCTGTAAGTTATGTGAATTAGGATACAAGTAAACAACAAAATATAAAGTATATTACGGGTTAATTAACTAACATTAGTCAATAATTGGAAATAATATCTAACACTAACGAGTATAAACTATGACTGCTGAATACCTACGCATCAACTTACACTTAATTAACTGAATGGTTATCGCTCTAATGCAACAATACAAATTATATAAATGTAGTGTGAATTCCTACTATACTTAAAGTATTATAATTATAATAACAATTGTCGCTAATTGTACGCGTAACATACGAAAATAACGAAACCATTCAAAATGCAAAACGGTACTCAGTGAACATAATTTATATTAATTAATACAAGTTTAAAACTGCACTAACCTTTGGTAACTTATAATTAAAGTTAGATACAACCTGTACGAGTGTTGGGTGACGATATTATCCATAAAACTTAACACCGTAAAGAAAATATGTACTCAATCCATATACCACGCTGCCGGCGTACATAACCTCTCAAGTCCTTGTAAATTATGTATTTCCGTGCGTCGTTAATATCGCTAATTTCATCAATCTTCGATTATATATATCACAATACCACAATCCTGCTCGATATGGACCATGTGCGGGACCAACCAGGACTTGGGATAAAATAAAACAGGTGAAATATGGATTACTGTGAATAGCGGTGTATTGAGAACAATGACACAAAAGCTACTGGCTATAAATTCGAAAAAACTTAAAAACTATGAACGGACGCAGGGTCGCAACTAGCTGCTAAGACGTGTAGATTAGGCGTTCCAAAAACTAGCGAACATTTTTTAGATGACAAGTTTGTAATCTCCTTTTCTTTGGAAAACTATATTCTTATTTCGTGGAATACCGGGAGTTTAAAGTCTAGCACATGTAGATAGGAATGCACAGAATATTGACGTAATAAATAAGCTTTACAAGATGGACAGCTTCGAAATATGTTGTATTAAAGATGTTGATACTGGTTTGTACTTATGTTGTTGTTATCGTAGCCCTTATGACAGGAATTTTGATATTTTTATGACATGTATGGAAAAATGCTAGAACATTTATTTAACAGGAATTGCATAATATGCGCAGATTTTAATATAGATTTACTTTCAGATAGTAGGAAATGCACTGAGTTTGTTAGTTTATTGACATGTTACAATTTCAGGCATCTTGTGAATGATGCAACTTTTATCCGTAATGGATCTTTTTCGTGTATTGACCATATAATTACAAATTTGCCTGATTTCTTTATAGAGAAGTGTGAAGTTGACCACAATGGCCTGGCTGATGGTCATGGTGGTGTTTTCGGTACATTTCGATTAGAAAATTTTGCTAGCAAGGCAAAAAACAACAGCCAGAAAATTGTTATAAATAACATAATTTAAAATTTTTAAGCAGGGATTACTGAGACATAAATGGAATGGTATGGGAATTAATGCATTCTTAAAGACCTTTTCAGATGTCTTCAAAAACTGTTACAAAAAAAGAGTACGTAAATTGAACGTCATTAAGAGCACTAAGATGAAATAGATCACAAATGGTAACCGAACGTCGAGTAAAATGAAACGCTTTTTATCTGCTAACAATAGTAGTAATCTTGATATCAGTATTCAAAGTTATAAAAATAAATATATTAGAATTTATAGAAGGGTTATCACGAAAGCTAAAAAAATACTATTAGAAACAAGATAAATGACTCCACAAACGGGAGTAAAGAAATTTGGCAAATTGTCAACAACTGCACAAACCGAACTAAAGTTAGACACAGACATACTGAGCGATTTCTACTTAAAATTGACGGTAAAATTACTGACAAGCCCTGAGAAACAGCTTACATACTCGCACTGCATTTTAATTACAAGTGTTTAACTAGCGAAATTAACAATGCCGATGCGATCGCACTACTGCAGGATTGTACAGAATTGGTAGAAAAGGATATTTGTTTCACGCATACCACTCCAAATGAAATAATTGATATTGTCAGAAGGATGGGTAATAAACGATCCTGTGGCTATGATGAAATTAAGGATCATTTAAGTATACTTACCGTACCGCTTTCTTGTTGTTTTAATAAATGCATTGATGAAGGAGTATTTCCCGAGCACCTTAAGATAGCCAAGATCATTCCCATTTACAAAAAAGGCACTAAGTCTGATCCAAAAAATTATAGACCAATCTCCTTACTGCCCTTTCCCTTTTAAAGATATTCGAAAAAATAATCTAATCTCGGCTTGTACTTCATATCAACTTAAACAAAGTCTTACAAGGGAGACAATTTAGTTATCAAAAAAATGTTGGCACAGGTGCTGCTATATATACTCTTATTAATGATGTGATTACTAATATTAATAATAAAATGAAAGTAGCTGGTGTATTCCTGGGTCTAAGCTCAGCATTTGACACTGTTGATCAAGATCTACTCATTGCTAAACTTAATCACTACGGAGTAAGAGGTAAAGCCTTACAACTTTTATCTTCCTACCTTAAAAACAGGAAAATGTTTGTCGAAATCACAGAGACACATGACGGGCATAGACAAGGTTATATATAAGGTAATCATCGTTTTTCAATATCCGTGCCGGTGTTCCACAGGGATCTATTTTGGGACCCATATTGTTCATTATATTCACTAACGAATTATATAAATAAAATTTTACCCGACTTATTACTTATAGTTTTTGCGGATGACACTAACGCTATTATTGCAGCAAATGACATTAAAGAACTTACGGCAAAAACTAATATGGCACTTAGCTATCTTCATTCATGGTTTTTTGTGAATAAGTTAAAAATCAATAGTACAAAGACTAAAATAATGCTATTCACAAAACGACTGCTCGCAATAAAGAAACCATGGAAATTGTACTAAATGAGGATAAAGTTAAACTAGTGAATGAAGCTAAATTCTTGGGAATATATGTAGATGATATGTTAAATTGGAAAAAGGAACTAGCCGCCATAGATGCATACATATCGTCTGCGTGTTATGCGTTAAGAATCCTTCGGGGTGAAATAGACATAAAACAATTAAAAATCGTATATTACGCGTTAATCGAGTCTAAACTAAGAAACAGCGTGCAATTTTGGGGCAATAGCTATAATTATAATTGTCAAAGAGCTTTTATCCTTCAGAAAAGAGCTGTACGTACTATAGTCCGTATATCACAGAGAGAGAGCTGTCGTCCTCATTTTACTCAATTAGATATTCTCACAGTACCCAGTCTCTACGTTTTAGTACTCCTGACTAACTTTAAAAAGGATCTGCATGAATACGAAACAAATGAAGAGTGATTAGATAGAGAGAGATCACGTAGAATGGATCTGAGAAATAAGATGAGTGCCCATTTTAACATTGTGAAACACAGTGCGCAATATCAAGCAGTGCAAATTTTCAATAAATTGCCACTTCACTTAAAAAGTTTGATTTACACATCCGCATTTAAAACAAAGCTTCGGGCGTTCCTGTTGGATAGGTGTCTCTACTCAGTTGATGACTTTTAGGCATATGAGAGAAGGGCTTATTCTCGTTTTGTGGTGTATTGTTGTGATTTTCCTATTATTATTTCTTAATTACTATTATTTTGTATTATTGTATTTCAATTGTTAAATGACCTTTTTATTTTGCAGATTGTGACATTGAATTTATTAACTTTTATAACATGTAGTGATTTTCGTTGTTTTTGTTTGTAGTATTGGATAATTGTAAGCTTGACATTTAATTTTTATAACTATATGACATTCCCTATTTTTTTTTTTTACTTGGTATTTATTAATTTTAAGTAGTGAACAAAATGTAATTTATTTTGTTGTACTATTTGGTTATGAAGTGGATATTGAATATGTAGAAATAATAATTTAATGATAATATGTTCAAACACAATGTATTTTGTTTATGAATGAATAAATGAAATGAAATATTTTTCCTTCGCCGCTGGCAGTTTATTATCAACCTCTGGGGCATTTCGATCTTGATAATTTTTATTTGTTGATAGGAAGGACAGTTTCACAACTGGGCGTTTTAAGAGCCCATTCTTGGTTTTAAGTGTGACGACCCTTATTTGTCCGTCACTACCAGGATGCAGCGCTACTACGAGACCTAGACTCCATTTTCCTGGTGGAAGGTTGTCGTCCTTTATAATAACGATGTCGTGAAGATTGAGATTCTTTTGTTGCTGACGCCATTTGGATCTCGTGGAAAGCGGCGAGAGGTAGTCAGTCTTCCACTTATCCCATATGTCTTGATAGATTTTTTGCGTCAAGTGCCACCGTGTTCTGAGATCATGCTCTGTTTCGAAAATCGTTAGGTTGGAGCCACTTGCTAAGAAGTGAGCCGGGGTCAAAAAGTCCAAATCCTCAGGGTCTTCTGTCAGAGGGCACAGTGGTCTGGAGTTAAACAAGCCTCGACTTGGGATAGTAGGGTAATATATTCCTCATAGGTTAATTTTTGCCACGACCCTGTGATGTTGGATTCGGATGTAAATGACACTCAGGCGAATGTTGAGTAAATACTGTTTATTGAAAGACAAGCTACATGATTTATACTAGAACACTTATTATAAAGGTCTACACACGACACCTCCCCGGGGGAAAGAGAAAAAAAAGTTTTTTTTTTATACATTACATAATGCGTTTGGTTACTTTAGTGATATTACTTAATAGATAAAGTTATATAATGATTAGTTGTTGCAATATTTTACACAATATTGCTCGTAAATTGATATTTAAACAATGTTGTTCATATTTTACTTGCTAAAGTATTATAATTATGTCTTATATGTAAGAAGGTTATTTATATAGTTATACATATAGCTACAGTACATCAATCATAATGTGGTTCCTCCTGTGGCAACACTACAGCTAACAGCTGATTTGAATTTGCCCTAATAATTTTAATTTTAAATAATAGATTTCCTTTATAATAAGGCCTATTTCCAATTTCTTAACTAGTTTTAAAGCGTATTTAAGTGTTTTGTGCTAAATACAGACATTACAAGTGCAAAATAAGTGTTGAAATTTAATTGTGTTTCGTTGACAGTTACCGGCTCAAGCGAATGTTACTTTTTCGCCTCGGTATCAGGTACAATACTATATATTTTACTTGATATTGGATTGTATAAAACGTAAACATAACCTTAATTAGTTTGGTGACAGAACTTCTTTCTTAAATATCTAAATTTCATTTTTCTGTTCAACTAATCATCTGTTACTCATTCCACTACTCTTTTCCAACATCATCTTTCTTCTCTTTCGTCATAATTATGACTCGCAGCGCGCGGGCTCGCCTAGAAGAGACCAAACTCAGTCAGGCTTTGAGCGAATTAAAGGCGTCTCAGGAATTCTGTGACCAACTGATAAGGAAAAAAGATGAAAACGAAATAGAGTTCCTTAGGGTCCTTGACAGGAATAGTAAACTGAAAACAGAAATGGCTCAGTTATATATTCAACACACTGATGCCATAGCAGCCCGGGACAGGCTCCAAATTGTTGTGGACGGGTTCAGCCAGTATAGCAATGAGTATGAACAAGCTCTTAGTCACAATTATTCACTACAACAGCAGCTACATGAGGCTCAAAGTCAGATTGAACATCTTGAAACAACAAATCATAACATCACTGCCTCGTTGAATCAAAGTCTTGTAAGACATCTTTTTCTCCTTACTCACCAGCCAGCTCAGGGGTAGGTATTCTGGATGAGACAATTGCAGGGATGACTTCGCATGAGGGTCGATAGAAGTAAAAGTCTTTATATTTGGTCAACTATTTTATTAATTCCCTGGCATCACTACTGCATCACAATTTTATATGTATCACACTTACTTGTGGATGGTACATAAACTACCCTTTTAAACTTAGCTTCAGATATGTGATATCACAACCAGCATCATTCCCTATGTGCCGATTGCATCACGTATTTCACCAGCCGAAGTATCATGGGTGTCCGGAGCCTGTTGTTAAATGCTGTGTTGCTTTTCTCAATGCATGTAGTTGACCTTTTTTATTTTATTAATGAATCTTATAATTAATCCTAAGAAGCCCTGTCGATGGGAGAAAATGCGGTATTAGCATCATACGAGCACATGTCTCACAAGCATGAAAATATAGTTCAATTCCACAAATACTCACAGCGCTTGCTGGCACATTATTACTTTAAATTTAGGGCTGATTCCCTGTCTCGTCCGAGTCATTCAGGTTTTTTTTTAGTTTCCTTTTCACCAAGATCTAATTTTTTATTGCCTGTTCGGTATCCATTCGTAATGAAAAAGAAATGTCACTCTCGTCGGCGTCATTGAGAATTTTATTGACCCATAGAGATGTCAAGTCTATATTTTCTTTAAGTAATTATGTATACCAGACATTAATAGGCTAGACATGTAGGAGATTGTGTGCTTGTTGAATTATATTAATACACACAATATTTAACGGGTTTCGTAAAGAATTTATAATAATTCCGTCCCGATCCCAGCGCCATCTAGTCCCAAAGTGCCTCAACCACCTAGTGACACACCTAGGTGAAAAAGTACACTTGAGACACCAGATGTCGCCGGGAGTCGTCGCGGAAATATGTTTGTTACAGTACATCTTACCCCGGTTAAAAAAATTGATTTACAATTTTTTTGAATTGACCACATTTCCATACATATTGTGAATCTAGCTTGCTCCCTAACAGAAATTAAGGCAGTCAAAGAAGATCCGATTCGTATTAGAACTAACTACATTAAATTTAAAAGTAAAAACATAGTTCTGTACAATAAAGTTCAAAACTTTAAGAATTTAAAGTTCCTATTAGGTACTCATTGTACCAAATGATGGAACAATGGACATAGATCAACAAAGTAGCAGAAACGAACCTTGATTGCTCTTATCTAACCAACCGTACATACTTAGTAATTGTCCCAAGATAAACTAGTACGGTACAACATACTACCATCTTAGCACAATCGCCAAGCAGTCAGCTACTTGACTAGTCAAGCCCTAATCTAATTTGATTTAGGTTAATGCTTGATTTATTAAGCATTTAAGTTTATTAAATGTTTTAAGAGTCAGGTTACACTCAAAAGAGATTTAACCCTTTATTAACTCTAAGTTTAGACCAATAACTGATCAAGTTAAGTTTTATCAACAACAGAAACACTGCTTATTTAAATCGGCAAGTGTTATAAGTATCAAGTTGTTCATCCAATGTAGACAAGTACCTAATCAAGTTAAGTTTTATCAACAAAAGGCAAGGACACCACCTATCATTCGGGTTAGCGTTGTTTACTTGTTTGTTGTTCAAGTGTAGGTAAATGTCTATTAAAGTTGAGATTTATAATTAAAAAACCACCAAGTCTTTGCATTATTGTGTTACTTTCATCCTTCCATATACATACCTAGTTATTAAATTAACGCCGACTTAGAAAAAAAATCCTTATACCCCATCCGCATTCATTCATCCCTCTCTTAATTAAATGTTTGCACGTCTATTGTTAAATTTCGTGCAAACATTGAACTACTAACACAGCAATGATTATTAACTAGGAGTCTTCATATTTCAAAATGTCTTTTATGTGAAATTTACCTAAATCTTTTCCCTGCATGTCTTTTAAACTATACACAACAGGTGAGTGTTTCATTGAAATAACACATCTAAGAAAACGCGGTGCTAATTTAGACGTGAAATGCTTACTAGCATCCGACAAGGTAAATGTCCTCTTGTAGACTATTTGACCAACCTTATATTCCAAAGGTCGTTTTTTTAAATCATAGTGCTTCTTGTTTCTTTCGTGCACAAGCTTTAAGTTTTTACTAACCTCCTTGAAAATCATTTGAAGTTCTTTTAAATTGTCACCATGAATTCTGTGATCTACCATGGTTAGATCCGAAACTGGCTGTGGTACTTCAGAGTTTTGATGCAATTTTCCATCTACAAACATTTCTCGCCCATGGACGAGAAAGTAAGGTGAAAATTTAGTTGACTCATTAACTGAAGTATTAAGTGCACACTGAATCTCTGGTATGTGATTGTCCCATTGTTTGTGGTTAGATTTCACATATGAGGCAATCGCATACAGAATGTTTCTGATAGCTCTCTCAGCTTGATTAACCTGGGGATGATATCTTGGATTATAGTAGATATTAGGCACATTATATTTGCACATTAAATCTCTAAATTGCTTTGAAATAAATTGAGGACCATTGTCAACATAGACAAATTTAGGTATTCCATGTACAAGAAACACTTTTTCTTCTAGTATTTTAACTATAGCAGTGCCTGTTGCATTCCGTATAGGAAACAACATAACATATTTGCTAAAGTAGTCAGAACATACTAACAAATTTGTGTTTCTTTTGGTAGACACAGGCAAAGGTCCCAATAAATCGCAACAAATTGCATCAATTGGTTTATTAACTTGTTTTGGGTTACCCATTAAACCTGGGCGAGATAGGTTTACCGGTTTGTACTCTTTACAAGTTTGACAACTGTTGACATATTTTTCAACGTCTTTAAACATATTTTTCCAAAAACAATGTAACGCTAAACGTTTATGAGTTTTAAATATTCCTAAATGGGCACCAGTGGGATCATCATGAAATTGTTTTAACAGGGGTCCCACGTTTTCTCTTGGTATTACTTGTTTCCAAGAGAATTGAGAAGTTAGATTATATTTATTTTTTGAATGTCTAAGCAACTTACCATCTTTAAATGCATAATTGGGAAACTTATGTGGATATTTTTCACAGTTTTCTACCATTTTTAAATACCATTTATCTTGAATGTTATCTGATATTTCTATTGATTCTATTTTAATTCTTGAGAGTGCATCCGGTAAAACCATTTCTTTACCCTTTCTATGCTTAATGTCAAAATCAAATTGACTTAAGCGGATACTCCATCGAGCTAAGCGCCCTGAAGGATTTTTTAATTTATAAAACCATTGTAATGATGCATGATCGGTTATAATACTGCATTTTTGACCCTCAACATACATTCTAAATTGTTCTAGAGCATACAGAACGGCTAGTAACTCACGTTCTGTAGTAGTATAGTTAATCTCATGTTTGTTAAGTAATCTACTACAGAATGCAATTGGATGGTCAAAATCCTCATGTGATTGTGTTAGTACAGCACCAATAGCATATGCTGATGCATCACTTTGTATTGAAAATGGTAAACTAAAGTCAGGACATTTAAGAATTGGAGCTGAAACTAAGCTAGATTTTAGCTTATTAAAAGCTTCTTCAGCTTCATCTGTCCATACAAAATTAATATTTTTGCAGGTTAATTTACTAAGCGGCCTACAAATTCTAGAAAAGTCCTGTATGAAGCGGCGGTACCAACCTGCCATGCCTACAAACCTTTTAACCTCCTTGGGAGTAGTTGGAGCTGGGTAGTTAAGGATTACTTCCACTTTAGAAGGATCCGTACGCAAACCGTGCTTATCAACCATGTAACCAAGATATTTAAGTTCTTTTCTACAAAATCGAGTTTTACTCATGTTAATTGTCAAGTTTGCTTCTGCCAAACGCTGATACACCCTTTCCAACAGCTCAACATGTGTACTAAACTCATTAGAGATACATATAATATCGTCCTGGAAGACAAATACTTTATTATCAAATTCCGGACCAAACAACTTATCCATCAGGCGTTGCATAGTGGCAGATGCTCCTACTAGACCGAATGACATTGTTACATAATGAAACAATCCACGTCTAGGAACTGTGAATGCAGTTTTCTCAGCAGACTTTTCACTATCATATTCAATCTGCCAATATGCAGCACTGAGGTCTATTGATGTTAAATATCTTGCATCTCTAAGACTATCCAGTATTTGATGGATATAAGGCAAAGGATATGCATCAGCTTTGGAAACAGCATTAAGTTTTCGACAATCCAAACAGAGTCTCATGTCACCGTTAGGTTTAGTTACCATAACAACTGGAGAATTCCAAGGTGAGTTGGATGGGATAACCACACCCAACTGTAACATCCTGTCTAGTTCCTTTTCCAAGCTTAACTGTTTAGCTGGAGATAAAGGATAGTACCTTTGCTTAATTGGTGGGGAATCACCAGTGTCTATTTTGTGGGTAATTAATTTTGTCCTACCTAAACCGACTTTTTCTGTGTTAATTCTATCAAATTTATCAATAACTTTCTGTAATGTTATTTGTTGTTCAGAAGTTAATGATTCTAAACATTCCAGACCTCGGTCTGTTTCAACCAAATTAATATAGTTGTCAGGTAAACCAAAAACTTTTCCATTATTCAATACACTATCAAGTGTTGTTAAAAATGTTTTACAAAAATCCATGCCAAAAATGATTGAAGTTACAATGTTGGGAACTATGTAGAACTTAATAATTTTGATTTGGTTCAAATATTCAATAGGTAGTTGCATAAACCCTAAACATTTAATTTTTGAACCATCTGCAGTTCTTACATTTTGTCCATTGGGCAATTTAATTAATTTAAATCCATATTTCATAAATAACTTATGTGAATTATTTCCCAAAACTGAACAAACTGCACCAGTGTCCAACATACCATACACTTCTAACTCCAAAATGTTAACCAATAAATGAGGTCTAATGTCATCTGACTTTGCCTGAAAAAGAGCCACACTATCAATATTGTGTGTACAAGATGTTAAGTTAATGACTAAGTCTTAGTGGCTCTTTTTGTTTAGTTTTTTGAACACTTTGGACAGTTCACACTCTTGACCCCCTTTTCACCACACTTGAAACAAACCACCTCCTTTGAAACCTTGCACTGCTTTGTGGAATAGTTGGTGCTATCACACCTAAAACATTTCCTCACTTTAGCTTCAGCAGCAGATGGAGTTTCAAATGCAGCAACAGGATTGCCAGACTTTTGCAAACTAGCACACTTTATTTTAGGTTGGAAATTCTGACTATGTTTTTGTTTTGAGAGGTTAGGTTCTACAAATTGCTCAGCCCTAGCACGGGCTAGTTCCAATTTCTTACCATATAATTGGAGATCCTTGATTGATTTTATGTCAAGCAAAGCCATCTCTTTCATGTACTCTGGTCTGATGTTATGCATTAGGATTTCCAATTGCTCACATTCAGATAGAGGTTTTGATAATCTGTTAAACATACCCTGTAAATTGGATAAATAAACTATCATTGACTCATGCTTAGCTTGCGTACGGGAACGTATTTCTTGGGTTAATTTATAATCCAAGTCTGGTATGTCGAAATCTTCACGTAAACAAACAAGCAAATGTCTGTATGATGTAAAGGTATGTTTATTTGATCTAAACCAATCAAGTGCCGATTTCTCTAAAATATCAGTAAAAGCAATCAAAGCACGCTCCTCAGGTATAGCCCTAGCCTGCCTCAATTCCTCTAATCTTTCTATGAAGACCCTAACACATGTAGTACCATCATATTTTAAATTTAGAGTATTTAAGTTAATTGACCTGTCATTTACAAAAACAACCTGTGGTTTTGACACTGGTTCAATCTCTGGTGATGATTCATGCGTAGATTGCATTTCCTCATCATCAGAATCGTCTTGTAATGTGGTAATAATGTTTATTAATTTGTTTTTAAGTTCAAGTAACTCTGGTGACGCATCAGTCACACGAGAAATTCTCATTAAATAGTATTGAGATCGAGCTAATATCCGTCTACTTGTAACAGTATCTCCCGGAGTTAACTCTTTATTTAAGCGAAACAACTCAGCAACAGGTTCCGAACACAACTGTACCTCATCCATCGCAGCTGGTGCAGGATAATCCGCTTGTTTGATGCTGCCTCTTCGATACAGGCTACATAGGGAACGATACTGCTTGCGAATCACATCCCTGGTTGCTTTGACATCTGTTGAAATATTAAAGTGTTTTAGTTCGTGAATAATTTCTTCTTTACGAAGATAGTCACTCCATATTGCTTTATGCATGTTGAACAAAACAATTATTGTTCTATATATTTAAATCTAAATAACAGTTACTATAACGTTGTTATATTAGAATGGTTTATAAGTTTAACAAAACATTTACTAGTGAAAAGGTATATAGTTCAAAATAACACATGTGACTATAACCGCACTTTTAAATTTTATATAATGTTAATGTTTTGTTATTTTAAGTTTTAAACTAAGTAATCTTAACGTTAACCTATAGCTTGGTTAAGGTCTTGAGTGTTCAAGTTGTTTGCAGTTACAGAACAAACAGTTATATACTTCCATCAGACCTCATGCGACACGTTGGGCGTACAATTGTAAGACATCTTTTTCTCCTTACTCACCAGCCAGCTCAGGGGTAGGTATTCTGGATGAGACAATTGCAGGGATGACTTCGCATGAGGGTCGATAGAAGTAAAAGTCTTTATATTTGGTCAACTATTTTATTAATTCCCTGGCATCACTACTGCATCACAATTTTATATGTATCACACTTACTTGTGGATGGTACATAAACTACCCTTTTAAACTTAGCTTCAGATATGTGATATCACAACCAGCATCATTCCCTATGTGCCGATTGCATCACGTATTTCACCAGCCGAAGTATCATGGGTGTCCGGAGCCTGTTGTTAAATGCTGTGTTGCTTTTCTCAATGCATGTAGTTGACCTTTTTTATTTTATTAATGAATCTTATAATTAATCCTAAGAAGCCCTGTCGATGGGAGAAAATGCGGTATTAGCATCATACGAGCACATGTCTCACAAGCATGAAAATATAGTTCAATTCCACAAATACTCACAGCGCTTGCTGGCACATTATTACTTTAAATTTAGGGCTGATTCCCTGTCTCGTCCGAGTCATTCAGGTTTTTTTTTAGTTTCCTTTTCACCAAGATCTAATTTTTTATTGCCTGTTCGGTATCCATTCGTAATGAAAAAGAAATGTCACTCTCGTCGGCCATAGACATTGAGAATTTTATTGACCCATAGAGATGTCAAGTCTATATTTTCTTTAAGTAATTATGTATACCAGACATTAATAGGCTAGACATGTAGGAGATTGTGTGCTTGTTGAATTATATTAATACACACAATATTTAACGGGTTTCGTAAAGAATTTATAATAATTCCGTCCCGATCCCAGCGCCATCTAGTCCCAAAGTGCCTCAACCACCTAGTGACACACCTAGGTGAAAAAGTACACTTGAGACACCAGATGTCGCCGGGAGTCGTCGCGGAAATATGTTTGTTACAGTCTATTCAATGAATTGGTGCCTGTTGCCCCATCAATGGTTACTGCAATGAACCCCTGTTACACACTAGATTTAACAGGTCTTGATGATTCAAAATCAATTAAATCATTGAGGGTAGTTACTAGTAAAAATAAAATAAAAAAGTACATTAAAATTAACAAATACATAGTTAAAACTAAGAAAATTATCAAAAAACAAAGGTTTTTCATCAAAAATGTAAAACTTAATAAAGAAAGGTTGCATCTACTTAAACAATTAGATATGTATTCATTTAACTTAGAAAAAAAGTACTAGAAAATACCAAACTGACACAGAAGACTTGCGGTATGAACTTGACCATCTACAGGAGAAACTTACTTCTATGACCATCAAATATACAGCCTCTGAAAACCAAATGAGGGAATATGTATTGGCAATGAATGAGCTGGTAAGTTCACAAATTAACAAATGTGATCATTGTCAACCACCATCTGTTGAACCCACACCGGACCATTCATTGACAATATGTGATGCCACCATACCGCAGTCTAGTGCAAGTTTACCATTAGAAATTACTAACTGTTTGCCTAAAAAGAATGTAACTACAGAAATAGTATTATTTTGTGATGAAATTGGAAAGGATTTAGGCCACTTGTTGACAAATAGATATCCAAGACACTCAATAATGAACTACTGTATGCCTGGCTGTTCTTTATTTGACATAATGAAAAAAGTTATAATAGTAGTTTATGAAACTGTTGCATAATGAGGGGTATTAAAACATGAGTGTATATAGTATAATAGTTTTCACACGAATGTTTTAATACCTAGTTATGTGCAGTTTCATACACTACTTTATCTACACTCATAAATTGGGATTGAACCTACTAAATACCTCTTTTTGCATTTTCCATGCCATAAAATCGTGATAGCATTTGTCATATACTTTTCTCGACTTTGCTGGTAATAAATTAAGAGTAATTTCCTTCGCCGCATCTAAAATATCGGGTGGAGCCAAATTTTCTTCACGATCACTTATATCAGACATTTTTAAACAATAATTTAAATAATTCAAAAATTCAGTACAGCAAAACTTGCAAAACGTATGAATGGCGCCAAAACCCATCACATCACCGCATTAACCGCGCATGCGCTAAGGCTTAGCACGCACTGCGATCTTTATTCGCGCGATTTTTTCCGCCCATTCTGCGACCTATGGAATTGTATGAAGTAGTTCGCATTGCGGTAAAGAAATCGTCTGGAAATAATGCCGCAAGAAATCCGTGTTTTGCCACGGAATCCACCGCACCACGGCGCGAATTTTATTCGCCCGAATATTTTGAGCTCTATGAACAGATAGAAAGAAACAAAATTCGCGCGATTAAAAATCGCAGTGCGTGCTAAGTCTAAAGCGGGCATTGTCATAGACAATTTAAAATTGGAATCAAATCTTTTTATAATAGGTTCTATAAAATGGCATTACAAAAAAAAATTGATGGAAACTTCTTAGTGATTAACTTCTTGGATTTGTCCTGTATCGTAATAGAAAAAAAATTGTTTTATAGCATTATTTTGTTAGAGAAATAGTGTTATATTATGATTCTATTTTTAAATTTCGGTATTGTGTTTATAAAGTATGACAATATAAACTCGTTTTGAATTTTATAATTCGAATATTACGATATGAGAGTAGATAAAATGCAATTTTAACCAGGATACCACATTATTAATATTTATTGGTAATAGGGGTAATGTGAACAAAGGAGAATTACTCCAACATTATAGAACTTTGTGCAACCTTAGTTTAAACAAAATTGTGATGTTCACTTTCCCTTACAGCCAAAGTTTGCCACAGGAAGAAACAATCTTAGATATGAATTGAATAGGACATTACATAATTTAACATATAGTAGTAATTTATTCCATTTAATTGACACTAACAATTATATTGGTAATCACTTTTATTTGACAAAATTAAATTTTTTCATGGATAGGTACTTTCTTTCAAAGTATTATAAAAGACAGATAGCTGTGTCGCTATCATATTATTTTTCTATTACAGCCAAGAATTTGGCTAAACAACTTGCTTCTATTGAGCAATGCCAAGGAATGTTATTTAATTCAGCCAATGATGTGGTATCAGAAATTGATATTGATAATAATTTAAATTAGAAATTAGGACAATAGGGACAACTTCTTGCAAAATTATACAGGATAAAAATTGCAAAATAAAAATAAATAAAAGTTTAAATTCGGTAAATAGTATTAACCTGGTGCATCAAAATATTCAAGGATTTATGAACAAAGATTTAGAAGTAGAATTATTTATGAACTTTAACAGTATTGATATTCTTTGTATAACAGAACATTGGCTTAAAAGCCACCAGTTATTGTTCAATTTTAATAATCACCAGTTTGGTAGTTCATTCAGCAGAGTTAATGCTATACATGGTGGCTCATTGATTTTAGTAAGTAACCAGCTTAAATTTAAAGACCGTAAGGATATTGTGAGCCTATCTGTTGAGCGGACAGTTGAAATAGCTTGTATAGAATTGGAGCAGTTTATTGTATTCAGCGTATACAGACCGCCTTCAGGATTGTATGACTGCTTTGAAAATATAATGGATGAAGTGTTACACAAGATTTGTAACTCGAATAAATCCATTATCACTTGTGGTGATTTTAATGTTAATTTATTAGAAAACTCAGGTTCTTGTAGTAAAATAATAAGTCTGTTTCAGTCCTACAATCTTGTAAACCTATTTTTGGAGCCCACAAGAATAACCCCAACTAGTGCTACATGCTTAGATAATATTTATACTAATGTTATGCCAGTCCACAAAGAAATTATAAATTTACTAGATTGTGATCATTGCGGGCAGAGGATTACTATACCAAACCAAAACAACAAAGTGGCTAAAAAGGATATCACTGTTAACCCCAAAACTGCAAGTCGCTTGGCAGCTTTTAAAGTTAAACTCATTAATAAATTACCAATTTTGTCAATTGATGCTAATCCTAATCATCTATATGCAGTCCGTTGCGCGCTCATCAGTAGACCTTAAGTTTTTAGTTTTAGATTTTTTGGATATCCCGGTTATCTCTGGCAATTAAAAAAACGATAAAAAACTTAAAAAATTAAATTCACACCGTAGAAAATAATCTTAAAATTATTTTTTCAATCTAGTCCTAAAGTAGCTTATTTGTAGGTAATATTAACATTTTTTCCAAAATTTTTTGTCAACTGGTGCCAAAGATACCGAATTTTATATGTTATTAGCTCATAAATCCTAATTAATAGGAAATAATCAAATTCTTTTTGTGTAATTGTGTTTACTAGGTATATTTGGACCTATATAAGCCGAAACTCGGCCTAGATCAGGACAGAATCGCCGATTTTGATAAAAGTCGGCCATTTTTGTTGAGTGGGATACTCGTTTCTTTTTACGATATCTCCTAAACAGTTTGTCGCACGAGGCTGCGGTTTTGGACATAGGGAGCGGCGACAATTGTTTGTTGACGCGAAATAGCTTTCAGGCGTTTTCAGGCTGAAAAAGTTTTCAGGCCTGAAAAGTATCTCTCGGGACGGGGCAGGTGGAGCTGATCTGTACATCGAAAACCCGGACTCAATGCGACCATTGGCAGTCGAGATATAACTGTTTTAATTTGACGTTTGACAGATCGGCGGCCATCTTGTTTTAATTGAAACGGCTCTAACTCCTGAACCCGTCGGGATAACTTTATTCTGTTTTTGAATATATACTCAGGGGCTCACTATCTACCCCACCCCCCGGTTCCAGGAGCTTTGCAGCTGAAAATTTTCAGTTTCCTGAAAATAATTTCAGTGGACGGAGTAGGTCAGGCTGATATCAGTGAGTCCAAACTCGGGTCATCTGCGACTTATACGACCGGAGTTATTTCAGGCTAGAGCTCGTCTTTGACAGCTACGGCGGCCATTTTGAAAATTTTGAAACACCTGTAGCTCCGGAACGGTGGGTCGTAGAGGGCTGGGGTTTCCTTTGTTGACTCTGGCTAGACGCCAGCTACTCTGGAAAAGACGTTTCAGGAATTTTCAGAGGATAGAGGTTTTTCAGTGCTGAAAATCGTTTCGGCAGATAGAGCTCATCAAGCTTATTGAATTGAGCCCAAGCACTGGTCGGATCGGCCCAGGGGTTCGTGAGATAAGCCAAGTATCCGGTTCCTGGTTGACTATCCTGACGAATATCCCAAAACTTTGGACAGCTCTATCTCCGGAACCCTTAGGGCTACGGGGATCGTGTTTGGTATTGTTTTGGAGGGCTTGGGGGGACCTATCTGCTGAGATCATCAGAACGACTCTACATAGAGAAAAAATTTACTTTGTCCAAAAAATCGTCAATTTTTGACCTAGAGGCGAAATTCCTTGAGCGGGGACTTCTTTGGCCCCTAAATATTTTTCATAGGTAGATAGAGCCTTTAAATAGTCTATAATGACTCTGGTAGAGATCAAATCTACTCATATTACGGAGGCTTTATTGAGCCTAACTGTAAGCTTGTTCTCTTTACGACTTTTGACTATTATATTAGGCTATTATTATATTTTTTGTATTTATAATTAGACTGCTCACACTTTTTACACTGTGAGCAGATATTATTTGACACTCACTCGCACTATTGTGTGTTGTTTGAGTATTTTACCCATCCTTGACGCATTCCTCTAACATGCTTGCTAGAACACCGGCAAAACCCATCGACAATATGGAGAAGGAAAAAACTCCGCCAAGGACCCAAACGCTTTCGTCTGGTGTCGGACGCAGCGCCGAGAAACCAAAGTCTCCACCTAAAACGCAAACTCTCTCGTCTAACGTTAGACGAAGCGTTGAAAAACTGGAGGCCACGGGATCGGAGCCGCAAAACCTGACTCCGGCTACAGGCAAGATTGACGTTCAGATCTTACCGAGACAGGTCATCTCAAATAGATTAGCAGAGGCCAAAGCTAATGTTATTAAGGCCAAAACAAACATTAACAATTCTCGGAATATAAAGACTGACATTAAAACGAGCGTATTGGAAGCTGTGGACAAACTGTTTCAGATAGTGAGAGAAGCGGATGCTGAAATTAAAAGGCTTAAGAAGACCAGAGAGACTTCCACACCGGAAGTAATAGACAACTCTCAGGAAATATTAACAAAGACGCCTTTAAAGGAAACCGGTGAGAGTCAACATCTAATTTTGGCACAATTAAAAGAACAGAGCCGCCTACTCGCGGAAAATGGTACAAAATTAGACGAGCTCAAAGACAAAATGGAACAGCAACACCAACTCCTGAGCTCCAAAACCTATGCAGAGGCAACGGAAAGCCGACCCACCACGCATTCACCCCCGAAAAACGCACTGCACTCTGTGGTAGTCACGTCACAGGACGAAAACGACACCGGAGAACATGTGCTCACAAAAGTGAGAGAGGCGGTGAATGCCAAAGAAGGGTGGATCAGGGTTGAAAGGACTCGGAAGGGAAGAGACAGGAAGGTAATTATGAGCTGTAACACAGCAGAAGACAGACAGAAGTTGAAGGAGAGGATAGAGAATGCTGGAAAGAACTTGGTTGTGGAAGAGGTTAAGAACAGAGACCCTCTCCTGAGGCTTGCGGGCGTTCTGTCGGCATATACCGACGAGGAAATCCTAAAAGCCTTCAGGAAACAAAACCGGGGTATCTTCCACGACCTCAAGCAAGAAGAAGATAGAGTGGAGATAAAATATAAAAGGAAAGCCCGAAACCCACTTACTTGTCACGTCGTTCTCAGCGTTTCTCCGGCAATATGGAAACGAGCGACCGAGGCTGGATCAGTCTACATGGACGTCCAGCGAATATGGGTGTATGACCAGTCGCCGCTGGTGCAGTGCTCGAGGTGTCTCGGGTACGGCCACAGCAAGAGGTACTGCACAGATCCAGCGGACCTCTGCAGTCACTGCGGAGGACCACACCTCAGGGAGCAATGCCCAGACTGGCTTGCCGGTGGCGAACCGTCCTGTAGAAACTGCGTATTGGCCAAACTCGGCCGAAACGACCACAATGCCTTTAGCACGGAATGCCCCATACGCAGAAAACGCGATGCGATAGCTCGCATGTCGGTGGCGTACTGCTAAGGGCTCCCAGGAGAACACGCATAGCTACCAGGTGCTCCAATGCAACCTCCAACGCAGAAAGTTAGCCACAGAAGAGCTGATGATCGAGGCAACTAAAAGAAAGGTCGCAGTTGCATTGGTTCAGGAACCCTACGTAGGCAGGTCGGATAACATGAAGTCATACAGAGGCACAAGAATCTTCCAACACACCGGTGCGGGCACAACTAAAGCTGCAATTGCCGTGTTTGATGCCGGCTTGGATGTCACACAGCACCCAGAGCAAACCACGAACAACATCGTAGTGGTGACCGTGAGCACAAAACAGTGGAAAGTCACTCTGACTTCATGTTATTTTGAACCTGATCGGCCCATTGATCCATACCTGAACCATCTGACAAAAATCGCAAACACCGTCACACGGAGGCTAATAATTGGAGGCGATTCGAATGCAAAGAGCACCTGGTGGGGAAGTCCGCAGACTGACCATAGGGGTGATGACACGGCCAGTACGCTCCACGAGCTGGGCCTGAACATCTTAAACCAAGGCGACACTCCAACTTTTGACACTATTCGAGGCGGAAAACGTTACTCCAGCTTCGTAGACGTGACGGCTTGCACTACTGACATGCTAGACCTAGTGGAGGACTGGAAAGTTATCGCAAATCTCACGTGCGCTGACCACTGTGGTATTAGCTTTAAAATTAAACTCAAAAAATCAGTCGGGGTTAGTGTCAAAAGAACCACTCGGCTATATAATACAAAAAAGGCAAATTGGGATGTATTTCATAAAGAATTCAACCAATTTAAAATAGAGCAAAAATTAGACATTGATAAAATTAATATAATTAAAACAGTAGAACATTTAGAGCAATTTATAGTAAACTTAAATAGAGCCATCACAGAATCTTGCAATAAAGCAATGCAAATAAAAAAGAACGTAGAGACACTTAACCTACCATGGTGGTCGGAAGAGCTCGCGAAGATGAAGCAAGAAGTCACCACTAGGAAACGCAGAATCAGGAACGCCGCACCGATACGACGACAGGGGGTAGTTAATGCGTACCTCAAAGCCAGAGACGAATACGAGACGAAAGCCAAGGAGGCCCAGATCGGGAGTTGGAAAGAGTTCTGCAGAAAACAGGACAAGGAGAATTTATGGGAGGGGATCTACCGGATTATAGGGAAGACATCCAAGAGGGAAGAAGACGTGCCCCTGGAGATAGATGGCGCCACCCTTGACGCAAAAGGCTCTGTGGAACTGCTGGCCCGAACGTTCTACCCGGAAGACCTAAGGGAGAGCGACAATCAGACGCATAGGGACATACGGAGCGAGGCAGCAATTGTGAACCTTCAACCATCTGAGGGACAAAATGACCCCCCGTTCACGACTACGGAATTGCTTACTTCGCTGGACTCCCTGAATCCCAAAAAAGCGCCTGGAGCCGACGGATTCACTGCAGATATCTGCAGCCATGCCATAAAGAGCGATATAAAACTTTTCCTGGGAGTACTAAATAAGTGCTTAGAGCTCCATTACTTCCCTATTGCATGGAAGGAAGCCACAGTCATAGTACTGAGGAAACCAGGGAAAGAATCGTATACAACCCCCAAATCATACCGCCCCATAGGCTTGCTACCGGTAATGGGTAAAGTTTACGAAAAGATGTTGGTCGCCAGATTAAAATACCATCTGCTACCAAAACTAAACCCGAATCAGTTTGGATTCATGCCCCAAAAAAGCTGCGAAGACGCCCTCTATAAGCTGATGCAACACATAAACACGAAACTCGACGAGAAGAAAATCATAACCGTCGTGTCATTAGATATAGAGGGCGCCTTCGACAGCGCCTGGTGGCCTGCGATTAGAGTCCAACTGGCAAAAAGGAACTGCCCCTTAAACATCAGGAGGGTTATGGACAGTTACCTTGACCAAAGAAAAGTCACGGTAAGGTACAACGGGGCAACATTTACTAAAGCGACCAACAAAGGATGCGTTCAGGGGTCTATAGGTGGGCCCATACTATGGAATGTACTTCTGGACTCGCTGCTGAATATTCTCGAAGCTGAGGGTCACTATGTGCAGGCCTTCGCCGATGACGTCGTCATGGTGTTCGATGGTCAGACGGCGCAACACGTGCAGAGACAAGCCAATGCCGCTCTCGAACTTGTTCGGGTGTGGGGGGTCGAAAATAAGCTCAAATTCGCGCCTCATAAGACCAATGCAATGGTAATCACGCGCAAGCTTAAATTCGACACACCACACCTGAGCATGGGAGGGATCGACATTGGAATGTCAAAACAAATTAAAATGCTGGGTGTGACGCTTGACGAGAAGCTCACATTCAATACGCATGTAGGTAACGTGTGCAAAAAGGCCGTCAACGTCTACAAACAGCTTGCAAGAGCGGCCAAAGCTAGCTGGGGCCTCCACCCGGAGGTAATTCGGACGATATATACGGCGACCATTGAACCCATCATATTGTACGCGGCGAGTATATGGGCACCAGCAGTCGGAAAGCTGGGAATACAAAAGCAGCTTAGAACGGTGCAAAGAGGTTTCGCACAAAAAATGTGCAAGGCTTATCGCACGGTCTCCCTGAACTCAGCGCTGGTTCTCGCTGGAGTGCTCCCACTTGATCTTCGTGTACGCGAGGTAGCCTCACTATACAGGATCAAGAGGGGGTCGACCTTGCCGGAACTGGGGGACAGGGAGATTGAGCGACAAATGCCTGCAATTAATGCACCACACCCCGCGGCACTCGCAGGTATAGAGTTGACTTGCCTTAAAAACCAGAGCGACGTGGACGCAAGCAGCGGCTGTGCAGTAAAAATATTTACGGATGGAAGCAAGATCGGGGGAAGGGTTGGCGCGGCGCTCTCTGTTTGGGAGGGCGGAGTGGAGACCAAGACCGTCAAGATTTGCTTACCGACATACTGCACAGTGTATCAGGCGGAGCTGCTGGCTGTGTGCGAGGCTACGAGGCAAATAAGGAAGCAAAAGACATCCACATTTGGCATTTACAGTGACTCAATGGCGGCACTCCAAACAGTCACCAACCTTGGTTCCCTCCATCCACTTGCCGTTGAAACTCGCGAGAATATCACGATCTTATCTCGACAGAACAAAGCTGTGACTTTGTATTGGATCAAAGCACACGCAGGATTGGAGGGCAACGAAAGGGCAGACCAACTAGCCAAGGAGGCCGCCGCTGCATCAAGGAAGAGAAAACCGGACTACGATTTCTTCCCCGTCTCATTCGCGAAGCGACAGCTCCGGCTGAAGTCGATTCGCGAATGGGAGGTGAGGTACAGATCTGGAGAAGTTGCCGGGATTACAAAAATCTTCTTTCCGGATGTGACTGCCGCTTATGGGGTCATACGTAAATTTGAGCCGACGTGTCTGAGCACGCAACTTTTCACGGGCCACGGGGGACTCTCGGAATACCTGTGCCGCTTTCGGTGCAAGGAGAGCCCCTCTTGCACATGCGACCCCGAAATAAAAGAGTCTGTTCCCCATATTATCTTGGAATGCCCAGTATTCGGATACGAAAGACATAACATCGAAAGTCTTCTGGATTTAAAACTAACAGCAGATAGTGTCAAATATATAATGTCGAGTAAAGATAGAAATCAGTTTATGAACTACTGCTTAAAAATAATTGAGAAAGTCGTAAAGAGAAATAAGTAATAAAAGTATGATGACCATATATTATAGAATATAATGTACATCATACAACGAATTATAAGGCACAATGTTAATTAAAAATAAGAAATAAGCATAGTTTTTAAGATATAAGATAAGATCCTAAATGTAAACTAGAAGAATAAGATAATAGAGTAAAATGTATACTGGGCATGGTGAAACTGTGGAAGCCAAATCCCTAAAATAAGTTAACATGTAACTAGAATTAAAACTAGACATAAACATAGCATTAAGGTATAAAATAATAAAGCATGTAAATTATATTAAAAAGAAACTATGTAAATTGAAGTTGTAAAATAAAAAGAAAATCGTTTGTTGTACACCCGAATCCCAAATAAAGAGAATATAATAGAGTAGTTAGAATAGATAGAGAATAGACCGGAATCCCACCGGTAAAGATTGTAAGAGATAGAATGAAAGAAAGAAAAAGTATGCGGGAAAAAAGTGCGAGAGGAATACTTGATAGAACTGGAGTGAAAGAGTATCATTAGATAAAATAGACTCTGACGTGTGTTAGAGGAATATAGAAAAAAAAAAAAAAAAAAAAAAAAAAAAAATCATCTATATGATGTTTTTTTTAGTATATACTGTAAACAATTTAATTCGACCTTTGTTCCAAAGACTATCTCCGTTAATAGTAACGCATCATTCAGTGATTGGGCTACCATTGGTATTCATAAAAGTAGAACACGGCTTTATGAGCTGTACAGTGAAAGGACTTATGTAAACACTGCTGAATTTAATTTATATGTTAGAAATTATTCAAAATTATTTAAAAAGGTTTGTTGTTTGGCCAAGTCGCGTTATTTGAGCTCGAAGATTAAAAACAGTAGTAATGTTATTAAAACGACTTGGAATATTATTAATGGTAAAACGGGAAGATCTGGTAACCGAAATATTGACTACGGCCTGTCTATTAATGGCAACATCATAAAAAGACTCACAAGTCGCAGTGGCCTTTGAAAATTTCTTTTCAGATATTCCCATTTCAACTACTAAATACTTAAACTCATCACCTTCTGTTGCTGAGTCTTTGCTAAAAGAAAATGTTAATGTTTGCAATTCGGAATTTCGTTTTGAACTTATTACTTGTAAAGACATAATTAAAACCTTTCACACTTTAAATGTTAAAAAGACTGCAGATCTGTGGGGTCATTCTGTAGAAGTTGCTAAGTCTATTATTGACATTGTCGCACCTAGTTTAGCTATTATCTTTAATAATTGTATCGACTGTGGGGAGTTGCCTGACCTTATGAAAAATAGTAAAATAATACCTTTGTTTAAATCAGGTAGTACATCAGACCCTACAAATTATAGACCTATTTCAGTACTACCTACGTTTAGCAAAATATTTGAGAAATTAATTTTAGAGCAATTGCAAAGATTTTTTAATAAACATAAATTATTACATAGCAAACAGTTCGGTTTTACAAGGGGTCGTTCAACTGCTGATGTGAGCTGTGTGTGTTGAGCTTGTAGGACATATTTATAATGCATGGGAAGATAAGTGCGATGCCTTGGGAATCTTTTGTGATTTGTCCAAGGCATTTGATTGTGTTTTTCATGAAACGCTAATCAGGAAACTCCGCCACTACGGGATCCGGAACAGCGCTCTGGATCTTCTTACTTCATATTTGAGTAATAGGATTCAGACCGTTGACGTTAATGGAAAAAGATCTCCTGGATCTATGGTAACAATGGGAGTCCCGCAGGGCTCGATTCTTGGTCCTTTCTTGTTTCTTATTTATATTAATGACTTGCCTTACCTCATCTATACTAATATTATAAAGCTGAAGAGTTTGTTTGTTTGTTTGTTTGTTTGAACGCGCTAATCTCAGGATCTACTGGTCCGATTTTAAAAATTATTTCACTATTCGATAGCCCGATTATTTAGGAAGGTTATAGGCTATAAAACATCACGCTATGACTAATAGGAGCGGAGTAGTAATCAAAGATGCGAGTGAAACCGCGAGGTTCAGCTAGTAAAGGATAACCATGATATAGTGTTGTTTGCGGATGATACTTCACTTTTGTTTAAACTTAAACGTCAGCAGCTGGTTACTGACGATGTAAATAGCGCGATCTCAAAAGTAGTTCACTGGTTCAATGTTAATAATTTACTTCTTAATGAAAAAAAAACCAAATGCATTAAGTTTACCCTACCTCACGTTAGGCAGGTGAAAACCGATGTGTTGATAAAGGGCGAAGAATTGAATCCTGAAAAATTCGTAATTTAACTGACATAGAGACAGCCCGTTTAGTTTACTTTAGCTATTTTCATAGTGTAATGTCGTACGGTATTCTGTTGTGGGGAAATGCCGCCGACATCCAGACTATCTTTGTTTTGCAGAAAAGAGCTGTTCGATCAATTTATAAATTAAGCCCGAGACACTCTCTCAGAGAGAAATTTAAGGAGATTAATGTAATGACTGTGCCTTCTCAGTATATTTATGAAAAACTTTTATATGCCCATAAAAATATAAAATTGTTTAAAAAATACAGTGATATCCATAACATAAATACTAGGAACAAACACAAATTTGTAGTACCTACAACAAGGCTCAAGAAAATAGGTGGCTCGTTTAGATGTCAATGTGTACGCTTTTATAATAAGCTTCCAAGCCACGTACAAGATCTAAGTCTTGATAAATTCAAGTCTTTCATTAAACGAAAGTTGTGCCAGAAAGCGTTTTATACAACAAAAGATTACATTGAGGACAAAAAGGCTTGGGATTGAGCTGCTCCAATTAATTTTGTTTTTTTATTATATTTTGCACTATGCATTTTGTTATGATAATTTTTTTTTTTTTGGTTTTCTTGCAATGACAAGAATATTTACTTTTTAAAGTATTATATTATTTTATTTTAATTATTGTGAATGTGAAGACTATGTGGATATTTTTTTTTTTTTTTTGTTTTTATTTAAATTTATTTTAGTTTTTAATCATGGTCTGGCAGTTTGAGTAGTTTATGCGGCCTACCCGAATGTCCTTTCTTTGGTATTGTTCGTCGAATCGTTGAGCTCCTTAAATTCTGAGTTCAGCTGCATGGTTATTGACAAATGCGTGCACTGACTGGACAGGTCCACTCAATCTAGCTGGTTCTTTCCTCAAAAGACCATTTCAGACATCAGTCTACATGGTCTTCACATGATCTAATCAAGATTTTGTCAGGACTTTAAAAGAGACTGTGACCTCTGAGTTTGTTTCGGCCTTTCTTCGCAGAGTAGTCAGATAGGAAACGCCGACCTCATCTAGTTTTAAAAATATGTTCGACATGTAAAAGTGTTTGTACAAACCAACTTACAGAAATAAAATCATTTATCATTTATCAATAAGGCTTAGTTCTATTTTTATGTATAATATCGGTTTTGCCATTAATTTCAATGTCTACATTTGATGATATGTCCCTGATAACCTTATAGGGTCCTGAATATAAGCTGGAGAGTTTATTGCCAGTTTTTCGTTCAATGGTCGCAAAACCTCGTAAGCGTGGTCTTTACCTTCTGATTGAGATATGGTCAAATCTACGAACAATTCTGTAACTTGCTTACCGAACTCATCAATCGATAGATTATCCTGTCTAAAAATTTGCAGCTTGCGTTGAATCGCTGTCGCTGACTTTTTTGGTAACAGCTGATGTTTCATATATTTTATGAGAGTATCAATACTGGAATAATTAGGGAATAATTTTAACTTTGCAGCTCGTGTTAGTCTATTTTTTAAAACAAAGTTTACTAACCTTTTCTGGGAGTTACCGTCGAGCTCTGAACTATAATATTCGATTCCATCTATAAGACGAGTAATACTAGACTCGTCGTCGGCTGAAACAGGCAATAAATTCATAAAAAACGGCGAAATTTAATGTAAAGATAGCCTTTACATTAAATTTCGCCGTTTTTTGACTTTCTTCGGATTTCTCGGCACTCATATGTAATATATCTTGATATATTTTACTTGATATAATTTGTTTTTACAAGTAAGTATTCTTCTTCCTTTATACTACCTTTAATTACTTCAATTTTTTGTAAATATTTTGATATTTATCATACAATTGGTTAGCTTCTCCTAGTTTTACTTCAATTATTCGATCTATACGTCTCGTTGGTCCTATTTTTATTAAATACGTTCTTATTTCTCTTAATTGTATAAGTAAATGAGTTAAATCTTGAGTCATTAGGCATTGAATATATATTTATAAACAACATTTAGTAATACATTGAATGCGCTTTGGTATTTACTTAATACATTACCACTATAAAATAATGTCCGAAGTATCACTTGCCGATGTCGTCGATATGAGCGCGAGTTTTAATTACGAGTACACGATTTGTAAACACTATATTTTTTTTTATTCCACTTTTCTTCACTTTTCACACTATTTACTGCTGCCTCTTTTTTTCCTCAAAGCACCTTCATTATAAACGTGATTACTTACGTTTACTTGTGAATATTAAGCGCCAATTCTTTCTTCCAATCGCAGGCCAATTTGTGTATTTATTAATACGATGTTCATCCTTAGCGGTCGTTTTCCATATGAAATAATAATGGTTGCTCGTAGTGTTTCTTCCAAGTTTTTCTGTTATACGCTCTCCGTCCTCAAATCATTCTTGGGGTCTCGCCGAAAATATGTAATTGATCTCCGCAAAGCGTGCCGATTTACTTCATTGGTCATCCACTTGTTGTGACAGTTTTTGTAGATCCTGAATATAATGCCCAGCAACAGGAGGTCCAAAATCACCAACAAAATCACATTTGTTGTACTTGTATGGTACTTTAGCTGTTCTAAATCTCAGTAGTTTTTGCCTCCAGAAGCTGTTTGCGCCAATATCACTTCTTCTTTTCTTGGCTTGATCCCATGATGGTGTAGATTTTTAGCGTACCCGAATTAAACACTGAATCTCACAAAACTGTGTATAACTGCAACCTCGGTTCATCTTGGAACGGTAGATGTCCTTATATAGAAAAGGAATTTCAAACAAGTCCACGGGACTCTTACGTCACGGTCGCTATGTGATGTTGGATTCGGATGTAAATGATACTCAGGCGAATATTGAGTTAATATTGTTTATTGAAAGACAAGCTACAGGATTTATACTAGAACACTTACTATAAAGGTGTCTACACACGACAACCCGCTTGAGATGATGTTTTAGGCTCTTCACTGCAGCTTCCCAGAGTCCGCCAGCAGATGGCCATGATGGAGCCTTAAAGTGCCATTCAATATTTATTTCAGCGATTGTCGAGGTTACTTCTTGATCTGACAAGATATAGGAGATTTCGGCAAGCTCTTGTTTTAAAATTTTGTTGGCTACTATGAAATTGGTTCCCTGATCACTATAGATGTGCCCAAGAACTCCTCTTCTAGCCAACATTCGTCGAAGCGCGGCAATAAATGCTGACGCTATGAGATCTGAGGCGATTTCTTAATGTATGGCTTTAGCTACCATACAAACAAAAACTGCGACATAACCTTTACTGGTTTTAATGCCACGACCTTTGTTTGCCTTAAGAGGCGAGTCCTTAAGAAACACCTAAAAATGCACTTACAGTTTTCGAAATTTCTAAATATTCACCGCATTTAATTACACAAAAAAAAAAAAGAAGAACCTTAATAGATGTGCCAACAGTTTCACCGCGAGATAATTGTAAAACCATCCTAAATTTCGATAAAAAAAATTGTTGAAATCTCTCAAAAACATCTAAATCGAGGTTTCCTATTTGCATTATTTTCATTATTATATAACAATATTTATAAATCTCTTTAGATATATCGTGACATGAAAGTATGAATATGACGTTCACCATTTTATAAATCTAATAAGTCAACCCAAATGATAGTAATCTACGTTACAAAATTGTTATTTTTTCTACACAAATTGTTTTCTGTTCTCCATACATTTTAGTATGGAGCGTTAGGCATAGCACGCACAGCGATTATCATTCGCGCGATTTTTTTCCGCGCGAATTTTTTAGTACTATTTGGGCGCGATTTTTTTTCCGCAGTGCGTGCAGCTTCATACATTTCCATAGGACACAGAATGCGCGGAAAAAAATTCGCGCGAATAAAAATCGCAGTGCGTGCCATGCCTTACTCTCCCGTAATTTGTTTTATAAACGAGCACGCGCGCGAAAAATGTTCAGTGCCGTCTTAGACTCCAACGTGAGAGCATGTCCGTTTTTTATCCGAGCCGAGTTCGCAAAACGTCTACGCACACATACACAATAGATATAAGGGTGGGTCGCCAGTGTCGTTACATGACTGCAGCAATAAGACAAACTGGCTTTTTAAATGGACCAAATCATGTTTTTGGTAATCATGAGTCTTGTAAGCCATACTATTACAAGCATTTGAATTCAACAAATATAGGTGGTGAGATTGGCACTGATAAAAACTTTGTGCCGGTAATGAAAGCTTACACCTTTTATAATGCAGTAATGAAACTTGTCTCAAGATTAGTCAACAATGCTAAAAGCTTAATTTATAAAGTCAATAGTAATATAGCAGTGGTTTTAACAGTATTGTTGCAAAGTTCGTGGCAGAAAAATGAATTAATTTCTCAACTAGACAATCTTACGCAGCTCGTTGTGAAACGTCCGTTGTGGCATTTAACATTAAGCAGCCACAAACCTACTTGTACAATAAAATCATTTATAAAAAACCTTACATATTTAAAAGCCATCTTAAGTTAAAAAAAAGAAATATCCTATAAATCGAAATCAGCCGCAGACTATATTCAACTTCTTTTTCAAGTAAAAACAATAATGACATGGATAAAGATTATGGTCATTTTTGTCAAAAACCAGACTATGCAATTGATTGTTTTTTTTTTTTTTCTTTCTTCTATTTTGCTAAAACGGAACATTAAAAAAACCTCACAGAAGTTGAAAGAAAAGCACTTGAAAGAAGAACTATATTGCAAGCGGATTCCATGGAATGGATTCAAGAGAGAAGACAGTGCTTGACTGCTTCTGGTTTTGTTAAAATTTGTAAAAGAGACCTTATTAAATGCGGACCTCTGGTAAAAATATAATCAAACAGGAAAGCTGATTATAAATAAAAACCATGACTGGTATTATCAGGTCCACGGACAGTTCCACATTACCTTATTTAAAATTACTGTATTTTTATTGTTTGGACCAACGTAGACACGAAGGTTGAAACAATTAAAAAGGATGATGCATTTGAAGAAATAACAAGGAATATAAATTAAAAAGATTTATCTTGATTGTAAGCTTCCGGAAATAATAGATTCGCGATTAGACAGGAAAATGGAAATAAAGGAGCCCAATTATTTGATTGAGGGAATTAAAAAACCAAAAAGCTGAAATAGAATCGAAGAAACGGAACAGCGAAACTGTTTTATCTGATGTCAGAATCACCAAGATCTAAGCAACAAAAAAAATAATTAGAGAACATCATTCAATCAAGCATTATTTTTTGTACTTATCATAATAATAATTATATTTTATTACATATAGTAATTATTTTTTCTAACAATCAAACAACCGATTACACTGTGACCCCACCCTTTTTTTTCACGACTATAATACTATGGGCACGCATGCCGTGCGGAGTGGTGAATCAATAGCTAATACATTGCACGTTTTTGAGACATGTTTACAAGTCCTTCAGAAGCGAACGCGCATTGAAACTATATTATGTCCGTCGCGTCGCATAATTTTTCATTTGTTCTTGGGTACGTACACTACAATGTGTGATGCAACTGTGTTAGTCAAAATGTCGATGTCTGGGTTCTAAAATAAGTTCCCACTCTCGCAAACCTTCCTCTTAATAAAGATATGTCCGGTATAATCTATTCCTGTGTGGTAAAAAGGTCTGTTAGGAATCAATCGTGCTGGAGGTAAGTCACCCATGATTTGATGTTGTGTTATTGGATTATTTCTTTTACATTTGACACACATTATTATTAGTTTCTTTGTGACTCTGTTGCCTCCAATAATCCAGTATTTGTGTCTTATAAATCTAGTAGTAATTTTTACTCCAACATGAAATACAAGTTCGTAGGATTTATCTATGAAAAGATCTGCCAGTTCTGATTGATTCGGGATTATGATGGGATGTTTCATATCTGGATCGAGATTCGAATGATTAAGTCTGCCACCGACACGGAGCATTTGATTATTGTCTAGTATACGATTGAGCTTAAGAATCTGACTTTTCTTATTTATTGTTTAATTTTTTTTCAGCCGTGATATTTCTTCGTAGAAATATTTGTTTTGGACGTGCTTAATCAACATTTCTCTTTCTCATATCTCTTTCTCTATTTTGCAGAGTAAGAAAACTTGTTAGTTTTTTCTTGTAAACTACAATGTCGATGAACTTGTTGATGTCAGCTAATACTCGAGTAACTTTCGTTAAAGTGCTGTATTTTGGTAATATTTAGTTGAATGATTATTGAACTTTCGGGGTTAACAATGACCGTATTTACTGCCTCTTTTTTTCTGAGTTCTTCGTTAGTAATACTCGTGTAAATCGGCATCTTGTGAGATTCTTTAGGCTTATATTGTGGTAACCATTCGGGCCCTTGCCACCACAGTGAATAATAGGCTAATTGAGCAGCAGGTATACCGCGCAATCTGCGGGATTTTCTTTGGATGTTACGTAACTCCAGTTATCTTTAGGGATTATGTCAGTAATAAGCCTCACTCGATTCACAACAACAGGTTTCCATTTCTCCGGTTCGCCACTTAACCAACCTAGAACAGCCGTTGAATCAATCCAACCATAAACATGCACCTTGTAGCTCGATATGGATAAGATGATTTTTCGCATAAGTTTTGACAACAAGAGAGCACCACAGAGTTCCAAACGCGGTATCGATTGTGGTTTTTTTAGCGGTATTACTTTTGATTTCCCTGCAATAAAGGTCACGTGGGTTTCATTTTCTCTCTGTATTTTGCCATACACGACGCAAGCGTATGCTTTTGTGCTGGCGTCTCAAAAGCCATGGAGTTCGATGATATCCTTTTCCCGGGTTTAAATCCAACGTGGTATTTTAAATTGAGATATATGGGATAGATCGGCTTTAATAGTATTCCACTCTAACGCGATTTCTTGAGGGACAGGGTTGTCCCAAACCAGGTCTGATTTCCATAATTCTTGGAACAAGATCTTAAGTTTTATTGTGACTGGTGCTAGCCAGCCCAAGGGGTCAAAAATTTTAGATATTTGAGATAGGAATTGTCTTTTTGTGAGGATGTCTCGAGACATAAATACTATAGGATGAAAAATGAATTGATAATGTTTTGGTTCCCACCGAAGACCTAATGTTTTGGTTGATTCCGGTTGCTTAAAGTCAAAACCTTCCTTTTGAAGTGCATCAGAACTATCTATTATTGCCGGCAAGTTTAATCGCAATTTTCTGAGATTAAACCCGCCAGATTTGAGGAGGCTGATCATCTCTGCTTTGAACTGTTTTAGCTGCTCTCGCTGAGTGTTCACCATGCATGCGATCGTCCATGAAAAACAAGTGTTCTAGGATGTCAGGAGCGCCACTTTCTCGATACTTTGCTTCATTGTCATCATGGCTAAAAAAAGGTGCGGCTTTTGTGTCATAGGTAACTGTCGCTAACTGGTATTCTTTTAAGGGTTGAGATTGATGGTTTCGCCAGATAATTTTCTGATATTTCTGGTCATCGGGATGTAGCCAGATTTTGTGAAACATGTTTTCTACATCTGCTGTAAAAGCGTATCTAAATTGTCTCCATTTTAACATAAGACTCTGAAGGTCTTGTTGTAAATTGGGTCCTCGGCACATAAGATCATTGAGGCTGTATCCACTCGAGGTATTTGCCGAGGCATTAAAGACAACTCGCAATTAGGTAGTTGATGACTCAGGTCGTTGGAGGCAATGGTGCGATAAGTAGCAGTGCGGCTGTATGTGTGGCGCAACGGGTGTCATATGTCCGAGCTCTAAGTATTCAGAAATAGACATTTTATAGTCACGTGCAGTGCTGGTTGCTTACTTACTTTCCGCTCCAATTCGAAAAATTGAGCAATCGATTTTGTTTTCAGCTCGCCTACATTGTTCTCAGAATCCTCTTTGAAGGGTATTTTAACGACGTAGTTTCCACCTGCTCGTCTGGAGGTTGAAGATTGGTAAAACTCGATGCAATTTTGATCTTTTTCTGATATCGCTAGAGGTTCATGTATGTCCTCCACTTCCCAAAATTGCTGCATCTCTTCGATATTATTGCAATGGTACGTTTTGTAGTTACCGCTTAAGATCCATCCCAACTGGGTTTGTTGGGCAATGGGTAACTGTGAAAGACACGAGACTTCGCGTGATAATATGGAAACGGACACTTCCCACGCTAAATTCGATAATGGCTTTTTAAAGGTACATGTGTTTGGGGTTTTTAGCGGGTTTATGAATGACGCAATGTAGATCTCTTGTCGGCTAAAATCAATGCTTATAGTTTTGGAACTGTAAACTGAACCGTCATTTAAACTGTTGAAAAGCGACCATCGCAACCGTCATAAAACCAGAAATGAATGAGTGTCGGCCTGTATTGTAACCCAAGCACATGGAGCGGACGGGGCGAGAGAAAACAATGGGTCTCGTTAGGATTGTCCCGTCCCAGCTTTCTCTTCTTAGTGTAACTAAGAAATTACCACGTGGTTGTTTAGAATATATGACACACGTATGTTCCACGCGAATTTCATAGTAGGAGTGTAATAAAACTTGTAATATACATAAGAATTAGAGAAATGGTAGCTAATTAGATAAGATTATTTATATTTTCATAGTTTCATACTTGGAGTAAGGAGGAATCTAGGTTAAGAGAGGAATCTAGGTTAAGACTTTCACGTTGACCTTTGTACACCTTTTATATTTTTCATATGTAGAATTAAGTATGTAGATTAAGGAAAAGTATAAATTGTGTAGATTTAATTAAGATAAGATAGATATAATCGGCATTTCTATTCCCAAGTCCAAATGTAGTCTCATGATCGAAAAAATCCAAAATAAATTCAATAGATATTTATATTTGAAGCAATATTGGGTTTACCCATTCTACCCGTTGATGTATCCGAGTCTGTTTATGTTGGGCATGGTCGGGTACACTAGGCTGACGGTTAGAAGGGACGTCGCTTTAGTAAAATACGCGGCGAGAGTGCTGCGCGGGCTGGTGCATCACCCAGATGTCCTGGAGGCGCTGCAGCTGTATGTCCCGGATGGGTATGTGGGTGCGCGCCGCCGACCCACTTTGTTAGATGTGCCAAGGGCTAGGACAAATTTATTAAAGTTTGCCCCTTTGTCAAGGGCCGCGCGTATTATAAATAATATGCCATCGGAAGATGTGTTCCATAGCCTGCCGAAATTTGTGTCAGGAGCACAAAGGTGCATTGAAGGAGGCATACATATATGAATGGTTTCTTGATTTTTGTTATTTTATTTTTATTGTTAAACTTTTATGTTTCTACTCGTATATAGTGTATAACATTATTTATTATGTGGTATAACATCATCTTGGAAATACTGTAAGATGTTGTACTTATTGGTGTCAAATAAATAAATAAATAATAATAAGTAGCGTTGGGAGAGAGGTGCGCCTTTTGTTCTCGCCGAGCGGTTTTGTATAAAGGCCGAATCAAGATAGTATTTTCATTTCCTCAACAAGACTCAAACGAACAACCACTACCGACAGATCTTCTGATCGACAGATACCGTCCATGACGATAGTGGAATAGATATCTGCCCCAAGTAAGATATCAATAGGCCTACTTTTATAAAATACGGGATCTGCAAGAGTTATTTGGTTAAGAGTAGGCCAGTCTGGCTTAGGCAAGGTACAGCTGGGTAATTTATGAGTCTATTCATTATATACGCGTCCGTTTCAAAGGTGAAATCGCTAACCAACGACGAACATTTGATGGTAATCATGCCCTTGCAGTTGTTTTCCTTATTGCCTATTCCAGAGATATAGCCGATACATTTCCGTTGCGGTAGTCTTAACAACTGAGCTGCGCTTTCCCTAATAATGGATGTCTGTGACCCTTGATCTAAAAGAACTTTATTTTTTTGGTAAGATCCTTCTATTGCTTGTACGTTAATTATTGCTTTGGCAAGCAATATTTCTGAGGGTTCTCTATGAAGCGATGCAACTGTGTTAGTTTTTGGCTGCTGAGATGGTGATTTTTTATTTCTTTATTTATTATGGCACTCCAACGGATTGTTCACAAAAACAATGATAAAATCATAATCTCAATTTCACTAACTACAGCAAACTTTCCACTTATAGGTATGCACAGTACTTATATTAATTAGATACAAAAAAAAACAAAAGACATAAAATAAAAAAATAAAAGATACAGAATAAAAAAATTGACAATAATCACTAACAATTAATCAAATCATAATAAACAATATACAAATCAAAACACATAATTAATCAATAACAATAATCATAATCATAATAACAATAATCGTAAACATTAATCATAAACATAATCTTCATCAAAAATATAGGTACAATAATCATGGAATTAGGCAATGATGGAATAAAACAGTTAATTAATTAATTTCCTCAAGTTGTTGAATAATCGTATTTCGTAATCGTGGCTGCATTTGACCCTGATCGATTTGACGTAAAATATTCGTGCATAATAGTATATAGTATTGTGTTCCTTATTGCATTATTTGCATCTTATTTCGGAAAGGCATTTTTTGCCTTCGTGATAATGTAAACAATTAATGCAAAGTTTCAAGTTATCAATAGCATTTTTTCGTTCATTAGGTTGCAATTCCAATAGCTTTTGACATGCTTGAATTCGATGATCATTGGCATCGCAAATAGGGCACTGCTTGCTATAGTTAATATTGCGTTTGGATTTTGACGATTGCGAAACTTGGTTTTTTGAGTAATTCGTTTTGGGATTGTTATAATTTCGTTTGAAATTGGAACCCTTTGTAAATAATGGTTTATTATTGTTGTTGGTTTGTGGTGGGGATGATTTTTGCGTGGAATTTTCTTGCTTCTTACGTGAAGTTTCTAGCATCATAAATTTAGTTTCCAAAAAACTAAGC